>OX420931.1:56728119-57934994 GCA_949091785.1 Polymixis lichenea | reverse complement strand
AGATTGGAATATTTGCGTCGTTTGAGGTTTTCCGCACCTGCAGCAGCCGCCCCAGCGCAACACGCCGTACTAGGAAGATGGATGGCGCAAAGGTTTTGGCACATGTTCCATCCCACACCAAAACGCCGACCTAACTTCCAAGGCATTATGGTAATTCCGTCAGACAGCTGGCACCCCGGTCACAAGAGCACGACGGATGATGCCATTGATCGGCCGGCGTGCCGTGGATGTTTACAAATGTAAATAAGTACGCCGACATATCACATTTCCAGTACAAGCTGATTTCTCAGTGTACGTAAAGCCTACACTATGCGGGGTTAGCTAAAACTGGAAATGTATAGCTTGATACGTTGTCGTGTTTACAAACAATAATAATATGTAACATCAAAAATTCAATACCAGTTACCGAAAGCAGTATCGTTACTTGAAAGTTGAAATTTGCAGATAGCAAGCACCGCACGTAGATATTTCTTTTTTTTAGCGTAGGAGGATTGAATATCGGTGGCAAGGCTGAAAGTTATTATCTTACGCATAGCGTAGCAAAGCGCGTAGCTTACATGCGCTACGAAACTCGTAGCTCGCGTAGCACGCCGTGACGGCTTACGATTTTTGCAAGCAATAGTCGGCAGCTGCACGCCCGCGCCGTGACTGTGACAAGTAGGCTTCCACTCAGCATGATGCTGTGCTATGGGACCCACAGCACAGCGCTAATTTTCAGTGGTCGAAAACGACGCAATGACTATTTCATTAAAAAGTCATTCAATGGGATTAAATTAATTTAGAGGTCTGACAATTTGTATTTGTTTTTGTGTTATTTATTTCATAAAAACGTTTACAAAAATAGTGCAACTAACCAACAGTAGTACATTTGCCATTTGTGCCTAAAAACAAACTATTTCTAAAGTATTTTTATTACAAGTGCAAGTGATGATGTTTCGGAAGTAGAATTTTTGGAGGAGACTCGAGGATTTTATTGTTGACGTAAATGATAATACATAATTCTGTAAATACATTTAAGTGTTACGGTCGAGAATCATATTTTAATTGGGGATGCCCCGATACGCCTCTTTTCCGATACGATACCGATACCGATGCCGATACGCTTATTGATTTCAAAAATTAAGGTAAAATAAATAAAACACAAGTCAGGTTATTTTTTTAATTATTATAAAAAGAACAAAGAACAGGAAAACCTAAATAAAACCGTTTATAACTACAGACAGGTTGAGTTTAGTTAATAGTATATTTAGCATAGTCAGTTCGTGCCTCGTTTTGAACGAAATAGACGAGACAACACCCGTTACATTTTACATTTTTAAAGCGCGAAATTTGAAAAGTATCGTTGAATCGTCCATAAAAATATCGCCTAGCCGATATATCGGTAAACTTCGAGTATCGCCGATATATCGGCATCGGTATCGGTATCGGATGCATCCCTAATTTTATTCAACATACAACCTGACACGTGTTCCGTGCGGTGCCGGACGTAAAGAATAGCACCATCCCATCTCTTCCCGTGGGTGTCGTAGAAGGCGACTAAGGGACTTACTAGAGAATGGGCAGCAGCGTTCTCTAAGCATTTTACCACTATATACGATCGCCAACCCGCCTGCCAAGTGTGGCTATTATGGCAAAACCCCCATTTGGGGGGGGGTGAGGACTGTATCCAGCTGTGGACGTCTATCGGCTGAAATGATGATGATGATGATGACAACTTGACACTGACCTGCAAATTGCAAAAAAAAAAGAAGAAACTTGGACATTTTCATTTCGCTGGCTCCCTTAACTTACTTCCCCTTACCTCCCCGTCCCACCTTGTGGGAGTTGCCGCGCCTGGAATCAATGACAAAACAAGACAAATACAACATGCAAAAGGTGCAAAAGAGATAAAATATGACCAAATTGCTTTCTCAAATGCCCACACGCTTAAATTTGCATAATTCGACTGCGTCTTAGACGTACTCACTTTAACAACAACGTGTTACATAGCACTATCTCTTCCTGGCGGCCGCGCTCAGGGGTGGCGTGATGCAGGGGCGTACCAGCAGAAAATGGCGCCTAGGGCACGCATCACATTTGCGCCCCTTCGTACATTATCTTTTCGGTCTACACTGAGCAAAGCTAGGTCGCATAACCTTTTGTAGACCAATTATAGCCTTCAATAACCAAAGTATTGTTTCAACTTGCTAAAAAAGCGCTTGCTATGCTGCAATTTTAAGAGAATTTAATTGAGTAGAAAGAAATAGTCAGATTAGGAAATACGCTTTCATCCCCATACTGTACAATATATTTAAGTAGCTCTTCAGATTTCTTACAGTACGAAATGTTCTAAATTTTTGAAATTTTATAATTGGCGACTTTTTGCGCCCCCCTTCGATAGGCGCCCAGGGCTCGTGCCCTGCCTGCCCCACCCTAAATACGCCTTTGGCGTGATGGTATTGATTGATGGTGCTATAGTAATAAAATAATCATATTTCATTTCAATCAACATACAGCCACCCACAAATCGCAAAATACGTACGCGGGTGACACTGGACCTGGGGCCCAAGTCTGCTATTTTTATAAATTCGTCATTCCAACACGATCCCTTGTCATTTTGTAAAAAGTTCGTAATCTGCTAAATTCATAATGGTCGATCATTGGTCGGTCAATCGTCTCGTAATAGAATTGTGTTATAATTGCATTGTCGTATTGCCATTATTAAAAAACCCTGTTAGTAGAAATGATTTTCCAAAAACGATTACTAAATTTGAACATTTATTCATGCCCGATTTCATTTATATATATTTTAACATATTATTTATTCGTTTATTAGTTTTAAATTTTAGCAGATTACCGCCTACCCAAATTCATTTGCCATTATGTACGAGATTACCAATAAATGCTATTTCTTTCAATGGAGTGTCAGTGGCTGACCATTGGAAAGTCATAATGACGCCATTATATTAGTAGATTACCAAACTTGTCAAAATCAACAATTATGAAATCAATGATAGACCATTCTGACACTGTTGTAATGGCAGACTTGAGGCCCTGTACGTGTGCCAGCTGTGGGAGTAGTGTGGGATAATTTTAATTTTTAACATTTGACACCGGCAACAGAAGATTGTCTTGCTTTGCAGCATAGGGGAGGCCTCCCCTAGAGACTTCCGCTGTATGCACTTTACTCATCCAATTATCCTCCCATTTACGGCGCTGTTTCCCTTTCTTTCTTTTGCGTTGTCTTGGGCACCACTCTGTGACGTTCTTAGACCATTTATCCTTTTACTCCGAACCATATGTCCTGCCCAGCTCCATAAGTAACATCAGTAATTAGTTAGTATGGTTTGTAATACTCATCATCGGCCTAGCCTTTTTCCTTTCCCAACTGGCAACTATATTGAGGTCGGCTTCCAGTCTAACCGGATAACAATATTTTACATGGAGCGACTGCCTATCTGACCTCCACAATCCAGTTACTGGGTAACACGATACCCCTTGGTGAGACTGCTTGTCAGACTTTCGGGCTTCTGACGACCCGTAACGACTGACAAAGATTCACAAATGGCAGCCGGGACCAACGGTTTAACGTGCTTTCCGAGGCACGGTAGGGTCTTTTTGGTATGTAAAAATGGTCACCCACCCACGGACCAACCTCGGCAAGCGCAGCTTAACGTGATCGATCGACCCGTACGGCATGGTTGATTTAAAAGTCAAAGCATTTATTTCAATTTAGAGGGAAGCACCACGGTAGCCAGCGATATTCAAATTATCTTACGTTTTTTGCAATGGGCAGTTCAGTGTCACGATGTATATTGATTAAAATATGATTGGCGACCGTATTTACAAAATAAACATCATCAATACAAACCTCACGTTCAAATAATACCACTGAATTATTATTGTCGCGAATCATATGGTCAGGGACGTATGAACAAAAACGAGGCAAAAGGACTACGTAAGGATCGTGGCAGGTGGCGCTCTGTAGTTTCTGCCTACCCCCATGGCAAAAAGGCGTGAGTTTCTGTTTGTAGGTATGTCATATTTTAGTCAACATACAACCTGATACTGACCTGAAAATTCAAGAAACGTAAGACAAGTAAAACAAAACATCGCGGGCCGCGCCCTTGAGCACCCCCTTAAACGTAAGACAATTTGAACGTCGCGGGCCGCACCCTTGAGCACCCCCTTAAACGTAAGACAATTTGAAAGTCGCGGGCCGCGCCCTTGAGCACCCCCTTAAACGAAAGACAATTTGAACATCGCGGGCCGCGCCCTTGAGCATCCCCTTAAACGTAAGACAATTTGAGCATTGCGGGCCGCGCCCTTGAGCATCCCCTTA
Organism: Polymixis lichenea; assembly: GCA_949091785.1. Lineage (NCBI taxonomy): Eukaryota > Metazoa > Arthropoda > Insecta > Lepidoptera > Noctuidae > Polymixis > Polymixis lichenea. Next base: position 57,930,673 of record OX420931.1, on the reverse strand, counting down.
AACGTAAGACAATTTGAGCATTGCGGGCCGCGCCCTTGAGCATCCCCTTAAACGTAAGACAATTTGAGCATTGCGGGCCGCGCCCTTGAGCATCCCCTTAAACGTAAGACAATTTGAGCATTGCGGGCCGCGCCCTTGAGCATCCCCTTAAACGTAAGACAATTTGAGCATTGCGGGCCGCGCCCTTGAGCATCCCCTTAAACGTAAGACAATTTGAGCATTGCGGGCCGCGCCCTTGCATATCCCATTAGACCATTTACAGGCACTTTTCAACTGTCCAAAATTCGGCCAGTTAGAAAGTTGAAGCTAATTGCCCATTCCAAAACGTAGATCTCTGTGGCGAAGAACTGGCATAAAACTCATTATTTATTCTGCTTGATTCTTGGCTATGGTTTACCTACTTAGTAGCAGTCTGGCTTGTATTTTACCTTTTGCAGCAGCACTATTATCTGGAGAACTATTAAGAGCGTACCGAGGGAACGATACGTAATTGCATTCGTTCGATCCCTTGCTGCATCATTATAAGTTATGCAATTAGTACTATAAATCGTACACTTAAGAAACACGATTATCTCAAGTCCATCAACGAAGATACGAGCTCTTCCGAAAATAATTCGATACTTCGGAATGAACCCCTGCTTCCGATTAATTAACTTTTTCGGCCGGGCAAAACACATCAGGGGGTAATTGTGTACTACACTATCAGTAGACATCGCTTTCATTTTGACAGTCCCACAACAACATTAATGGCGTTGTTTACGTTGCTACGCAGACAATATTTTTCGAACATACGAATGAATGGATTAGCAATAACCTTCGAAGTGATTCATATTCTGATTAATAGTGTGGTACTTAATTATGGCAAAGGAGTAAGGATAACTGTCAAATCACGTTGTCATTCATTATTACTTCAAGTCCCAAACTAATCTTATATGTCCGTAAGTGATACGGACATATAAGATTAGTTGGAAACGTTACTTCGACGGCCTGATTTCTTTGGCCACCATTCGGTCACAGCTTTCCCCCATCGGCCATCTCCTCGTCTAACTACATCTCCTGCCTAACTCCACTTGAGGCGCATCGCCCTACCCCGACGTCGAAGACTTTTGACCGACGACGGATTTCGGTGTGACGCGCTCGGTCTAATAGAGTTATGCCCAGCATGGCTCGCACCATGGCCTCTCGTGCACGAGTAGCACGAGTAGCATGCGGTGGACAGTCTCCTTTGTGATTATCCATGTCTCGGCACCGTAGGTCAACAAACGACTAGACACTTTTATATGAAACATATTTTATTGTTAAGTACTTCAATGGTATGCCACAGGCAATTATTTTGACAGTATTTGACCTTATTTCAAAATGAATGGGCTAATGTAAATCAATACAACCTTGCTACAAATTTTACACATTTTGAAGGATGATATTAGGTACTCTTGCAAATTTCAAAGTCGACCAGTACATAACATTTGGAAAGAAGACATTGCCAAAAAGAAGTAAGAAGTACTTATATTGATAGCGACGATTTTATTAGAGAAGCAAAAGTACAATTAACTCGTGGGGAAATTTCTACAGAGATATTCATACACAAAGTCGCTCTTTTTACGTGTTAAAAAATAAAATTAAGATATAGTTTGTTTACATTATATGCCTAGTTATTTAAGTACTTAATATTTAAGTTTCAGTAGTTCGGTGCTTTGTTAGAACCGAACTATCGCAACTGAAAGTTTCAGAAGTTCGGTCAACCGGACTAACAACCGGACTACTGCTACTAGAGGGGCAAAACGAGTACCTATGTAAGGATCGTAGTAGATGGCGCTCTGTAGTTTCTGCCTACCTCCATGAGCGGAGGAGTAGGTTTATGTATGTATTATGTCGGTCTGTGTAAATCAGGCTTCGGCACCCTAAATGTATCACACACACTATCAGTCAGAATCGTAATCGTATTGAAGGGTAAGTATTACTGCTAATCCATTTCTTGTATATTCGAAAATATTGTCAACACGTAATTAACTTTTATAAACTGTCAAAATCAAAGTCCTTCCTGGTGTTAATCTTGTGGCTAAGTAGTAACAGCCGCACGGGACGATCGATCAGGTTAAGCTACGCTTGCCGCGGTTGGTCCGTGGATGGGTGACCATCTTTACATACTATTAAGCTGTCGGTCCCGGCTGTCATTCGTGGATCTTTGACAGTCGTTACGGGTCGTCAGAAGTCCGAAAGTATCACAACCAGTCTTACCAAGGGGTATCGCGTTACCCAGTAACTGGGTTGTGGAAGTCAGATAGGCAGTCGCTCCATGTAAAATATTGCTATTCAGCTGCATCCGGTTAGACTGGAAGCTGACCCCAAAATAGTTGAGAAAAGGTTAGGCAGATGAAGAATGACTCCTCAGTAAGGATAACTTAACAAATAAAACGCATTTTGTTAGTTACATGTTTAATAGATACGTGAAATTGCAGGCTACGAGTTTACATTTTGCATAGTCTACGTCCACACGAAGGTAATAAAATGCGGCGGGATTTTATCGCCAGCTGAATTTTCAACTCTCGGTGTTCAACCGAGCATTGACAATCCAACAGAGTGCAACGCCATTGAGTCTCAGCGAGTCGAAAAAACAGTATTCGATTTTCAACTCTCAGCGCTAAGCAGAGCGTTGAAGATCCAGTGCGTGAAACAATCCGGCAGCTATTTTATTACGTTCTTGCTTATGGTTATTTTAATCACAAAGAGTGAGATCAAATCGGAACATTCCTAATATTCATTCAATTTAAAAAAAAATTGTGACAACTAATCTAAATTTATACAAGAACTTAGAAACGATTGTTAGTACCTACATAAATATAATTACAAGGACAACCCTCATCATATACATCTATTCTTTACACGAATGCTCCTGCGCTGAGACCCCCCGTCCCGTCAAGATAACTAATAGAGAGATACCTCCCTAAAATATTTAATAATTTAAAAAATATTTGACATTTTTATAACATTTTAGGATTAGACAAATTTCTTTTTCGTTTCTGACAGATTCTGGCTAAAGTATTTATTACTCTTGGTCAGATCATGTGAAGACCAAGAGTATGTCAAAATCAAAATCAAAAAAGTCATTTATTCAAAGTAGGCTGAGAGTCCGCACTTTTTGAACGTCAAAATTACATAAGACAGTCCCCCAAAACGCCCGCCCTTCACCACTTACTAGTGCTTTAGCTGGGAAGAAGAAGTGGCGGAACAAACTGTCCAGCAGCACAGCTGTCTGTTAAGTTAGAAGAACTTGATTCTATACAATAGTAGGTAACGAACATAAAACATTAAATTTGCCATATGTCAGCTAGCACACGCCAATATACCAAAAAAACATTGAAAACCATAGGTACTTAAGCAGAAATAAATAATTAAAAATCCCTAAATAAAAGCCTCCAGGCATAAAGGGCGTGCCTGCTTACACATGCAATTCTGCATTATGTCTGGCATTTAAAAGAGACTGTGACCTCTGAGTTTGTTTCGGCCTTTCTTCTCATAGTAGTCAGATAGGAAACGCCGACCTCATCTAGTTTAAAAAAATATGATTGACGTGTAAAAGTGTTTGTACAAACCTACTTACGGAAATAAAATCATTTATGAAAAACTACATCAAAATGTGGTGAAATATTTCTTGTACGACGAGCTTCAACGATTTGAGCGGCCCTCAGCATTCCAGTAGACGTGGAGAAGGCTCATTCGGGACCCATACCTGGAATAATTCTGCACTTTAGAAATTTTGATTTTATCTTCCTTAAAGCTATTAAGTAGGTCACTATGATCTGTCTAGCCTTGTCCCAACTATGTTGGGGTTGGCTTCCAGTCTAACCGGATGCCTATCTGACCTCCACAACCCACCTACTAGGTAATACAATATCTATTGGTAAAACTATTAAGTATGTAGAGTCGCCAAAAAGGTAATCTGGCTCGTCGGATATAGTAGAAGTTTAGTTAAAAGTTAAGAAATCGATGGATGTCTTCGAATGATATTCAATTTGATAAATTAACTGTTTTATTCTATTAATTTTATTTTATTTTGTTCGAAATCATCCATCGGTCTCTTACTAAACATCAACTATATCCGACGAATCTGGTTACTTATCTCTTTTGGTGACCGTAGTTACTTAAAACTACAACATAAAACAAGAAAAACCCGACTGCGTAAAAATGAACTTTATATCAGCTGAATACCAGTATTTTTATGTAGTTTAGTAATTATAGTATTTATTTTAATAGTCAATTAGAGAAACATAAAGGCGATTTTCAAAGACCTATTTAATTATACGTCATTTTACATACGAATTATTTTTTTTCTTTTTCAAAATATGGTGTCAAGTTGTCGCCATAGTGAATTTTGATTACTGTCATGTCTTAAGTGACACTCACTAGATTATGACAAATCGATTGACGTAAGCATCATCAAAATCATAAGCCCACGCGTTTGGTCTCTAGAGTGCCACAAAGGAACAAACAAACGCATTAATAAACACATTACCCTCTTTTTCGTCGCGCAGTCGTGTAAAAATAGACACTAACCCTCTTACTAATAAACACAGAATAAAGTTATTCCAAGTTTAAACATATGAAAATGTATGGTTATTCCTTTGTTATTCCTGGTATAGCTTTATTCCATGTTTATTAGTAAGAGGGTTAGACATAAGTATACAAAGTGTAACAGAATAAACGCAAGACCTGAAAGTAGATTGTTCCTAATTGACTACTGAATCGATTTTAGTAACTTCTAATATATGTAGGTATTTATTTATTCAAAAACTATGTATTCGCTGATTGAACCAAAGAAAATTCAATCTCTTAACAAAGCAATAAGACTCCATTTTAAATGTATAAAGCAACACGAATTTCTTAATAATGACAGTAGCTTTAAAAATAAATAGTTTGCGTCTTTGTAGTACGCTTTTAACTGAATACTCTAATTGGGGTGTATGAGGTCTTGTGTTAGCTATGTTACATGTAAACTTGATCAAAATGTACGTACCTAGAAAATTCTAATACGCTTTGTTATTTGTTCCGCCTCTTATCTCTTCATGCTAGCTGCAAAACAATAAATTCAGGATATTAATAATCTGTTTTGTGCAAAAAATCATGATTTTCATTTTCCGCCATAAACCAGCCGAAGTTTCGGCCAAACCGAAAATCGATATATTGATTGATTGTACTAGTGATCACCCAGTGTTCGAAATTGGGACATGTTTTTTTTTAAATTAATTTAATGTATTTTTTATGCTTTATTATTAAAAATATTAGCTTTCTGCACTCTCTTCTCCGATTATAAACTCTAATTGTGACAAATTTCATACTCCTCCTCCCGCGTAATTTTCATCATAAAGCTGCGACATTTAAAAAGTGCCGCAGCGCTGATATTCTGTAGGGCCCGAGCGATGTGATGTCACGGGCAGGTCGAGACTAGACAGGGCTCCAGAGGATCTGGAACTCTTGATCTCATAAATCAAGTGGCTTGATACAATGACTTAGGGCATCGTATCTGCAAAGTAGCTAAAGCTTCATTCATTAGCCATAAGGTTAAATCAGCAGATAATGAAATACAGGTAGTTTGGAAAATTATTAACAATGAAACGAACAGAAGCAAAAGGCATAATACTGATTACACACTGGACCTTCCCACAGTCTCATTAGTGATAACATCGATGTTGCTCAGGAATTTGCAACTTTCTTTACCAATATTCCTATTAAAACTACAGAAACTTTAAATTATTCGCCCGCACTTGCTATTGATTTATTAAGAGCGAATGTGTCAGCCTGACCCGTAGAATTCAAAAATCATATAAACCCTGTGGTCGTTGTAAAGGCATTTAAGCAACTTAAGAGCAATATTACCGAAGGTTTGTGGGGCATGTCTACTAAAGTTTGTCAATCCATTATTGAGACAATTGCACAGCATTTGGCATTAATATTTAATTTGTGTGTTGATCAAGGGGTTTTCCCAGATTTAATAAAGTACAGTAAAGTTATTCCACTCTTCAAATCTGGTGACAGCAGAGACACTAATAATTATAGACCCGTATCGATTTTGCCGGTTTTCAGCAAGGTGTTTGAAAAAGTTCTGTTAAATCAAATGCTCAATAATTTTAATCGTAATAACATCCTACACGATGAACAAATGACCGTCGACCACAAATGATTTTATTTGCTGATGAGTGACACATCACTGATTTTTAAAGTTAAGAGACGTGCACAGGAGCTTGACGACGTAAATAATGCTATAGTTAAGATTCATAATTGGTTTACTGTAAATAATTTGGTATTAAATGGAAAGAAAACTAAATGCATAAGATTCGCGTTACCGAATGTAAGAAGTAGTGAATGTCACGTTGTATTGAATAAGTAGATACTAGAATTCGTCGAACAGACGGTTTTCCTGGGGATCACGCTTGACTCAAAGCTACAGTGGGGTCCTCATTTAACATCACTTGCAGGGCGGCTAAGTTCCACCGCTTACGCTGTTTGGAAGATCCGCCAATTAACAGACGTGGATACCGAGAGACTGGTCTATTTTACTTACTTTCATAGCATCATGTCTTTCGGTATTTTGCTATGGGGACGGGCTGCGAATATTGAGTCGATCTTTATTCTGCAAAAGAGGGCTGTCAGAGCCTACAACCTCCGCAGACGCGAATCCCTAAGGGAACTGTTCAAAACAATTATCATCATGACGGTGCCTTGTCAATATATCTTTGAAAACATTATGTATATTCGGAAAAATCTACATCTTTTTAGTAATATAATTGACAGGCGCAATTTTAACACTAGAAATAGGAACAAATTAGATCTACCACGTTTTAGATTGTCTAAAGTTTGATTTTACATTTACACATAAAATTACACCTTGATTTCACTTAAATACTAATTAAAATTAATTTTAAAATACGGAACAAAAATTTGACATGTCACTCAGCGGCGTTGCCACTTTTTATCTAAGTTGTGGACGAGTACGTTTACCTAGGACAAACTGTCCAGTTAGGTAGGTCCAACTTCGAGAAAGATGTCAATCGTCGAATCCGACTAAGCTGGGCAACGTTCGGGAAGGTACGCTAAGCTTTTATTAAGACGAAAGTGTTTGACCAATGCATTTTGCCAGTGATGACCTATGGCACTGAAATGTGGTCGCTCACGATGGGCCTTATCAGAAGGCTAAAAGTCACCCAAAGGGAGAGGGCTATGCTCGGAATTTCCCTACGTGATCAAATCAGGAATGAAGAGATCCGCAGGAGAACCAAGGTAACCGCCATAGCCTGAAGAATTGCCAAACTTAAGTGGCAGTGGGTAGGTCACGTTGCTCGCAGAACAGATGGCTGATGGGGCCGAAAAGTACTGGAGTGGCGACCGCGTACCGGAAGACGTAGAGTTGGATGACCTCACAAGGTGGACCGATGACCTTGTGAAGGCCGCAGGAATACGCTGGATATGGGAAGCACGGAACTGGTCAAACTGGAGGAGCTTGGGGGAGGCCTATGTCCAGCAGTGGACGTCTTTCGGCTGAAATGATGATGATAATGATAAGCTAATTTAGGAACCACTGTACTTTTCCTCCCGGCCCTTTTTTATAGTACCTATTTTTTTTGGGGAGAGCAGCCCTTTTAAGGGTAAATTTGAAATCCACAAATTGTGCAAAACCATAGGAGCCAAGAATAAAAATTCAAAGTTTGAAAAAAAAATGTCCGAATTGGTGAAATATTGGGTGAGGAAGATCACGTGGTGAGTCTAAATGTGTCTCCAAGCAATAATAAGGTCTATTACATATTCCAGGTCAAGGTCAACAACCCAAAACTCGAAGGTCAAGTAATTTTTTTTACTAAAAAATTACATGGAGTTAGGTAAAGTCGCCGGAGCCCCGCTTAGCGGGGCTCCTACTTCTACGTGATTTAGAAAAAAATAACCACGAAGAGGATAGCGGATCTTTGTTCGCTCGCTTCGCTCACTCACTAGACCCTGCCATCCTCTTCTAACCTAACCTGTCCGACTCGGGGTGCCCCAAGTCCAGAGCTCGCTTCATTCGCTCTTGCATTCCAGTTCTCCTAGTGCCATTGTTGTCTTACCACATCTAGGTGTGTAACTTTTAGATAATATGTTAGTTCAGTGTGTAGTTATAGGGAACAAAAAAAAATCTCAAAAACTCGACGTTTTCAAAGTGTGAAATTTTGCGAAAGTGTTTTACATACAGACATGTATACGCTATAAAATCGTGAAGCTCCCAACGAGCGGGAGGAAAAGTACAGTGGAGCCCTAATTTACTATAAACCCACCTTCGCTCGGAACTTTGAAGATTCGCACTGACATCTTACTATTATAATTTGACTAATACTTGACATTCAAATTTAATAACTATGATTTAATGAAAATACTCACTGCTTCTTTATCCTTTAGAGACTCTTCTATCAGTTCTTCTTCTATTCGTTGACACATTGTCTTTGGTCTCCTCCTTCAATACCTGCATTGTTCTGTAATGAAAGTAGAAAAAATAGTTAAACAGGTACTAAGTCTGACCTACTGCAGTTATGACATTCCTTCACTGACATCTTACTATTACAATTTGACAAATACTTGACATTCTTGATTTAATAACTATGATTTAGTGAAACTACTCACTGCATCTTGTTTCTTTGGACACTCTTAATCTGACACATTATGGTCTTTGGGCTCCTTCGATTCCTTCATGTTCTGTAATTAGGTTAATAAAAATGATTAGACTGGTAAGATTGATAAAAATGATTAGACAGCTACTTGTCTGACCTACTTGCAGTTATGACGTTCCATCACAGACATCTTACTATTATAATTTGACACTGTATGTTGTACTGAGTTTTCCAAATAATTAAGACTTTTAGACAGAATTAGAAATGTGACACTGACAGGCGCTATACTACCAATGAATACCAATCAACAGATTTTAAAACATTATTCAAATGGCTTGTAGAAAAATCATTAAAGTATATTCTGTGAATCTAATACCTTTAAACAAGCAAATATGTACATATATAATCTGAATTTTGGAAACCCTTACAATTTGAATGAAATTTGACTTTATTAATTTAATAACTATGATTAAATGAAAATAATCAGTGCGTCCTCCTCATTCCTTTGGATGTCTTTAATTTGTATTATCTTCCTTCTGCGATTCCTGTGTGTTCTGGAATGAAATTAATAAAAATGATTAGACACGGGTTCCAGAGGATCTGGAACTCTTGATCTCATAAATCAAGTGGCATGATACAATGACATAGGGCATCATCGGTTAGTTTGGGATGTAAAAACTACATTCACGGGCAGTGGCAACAACGTTCGGAGTTTTTGACTAAGATCGGGTATTTATTGCTGCCCGCAAGCTCTTGAGCATCAATAGCTGCTGGTCTGCAGAGGGAAAGGATATTGTCTTCACGCCGGACAAGTCACACTGGAAGATAGCCATATCCATGGGTGAGCTTGAATCGTTAATCACGTTATTCGCCGGTCCGGCCCGTGCTGAAGCACCTATGATCCCATGCCTGCAGCTTCTACCACGTCAGCAATGAACAACAATGGTATGTACAACTTCTAAAACCGCAGCATCCAAAAGAAAGCTTGTGATGAAGGCTCGTCGCTGTGTTTACCGATTTAGATATCCCTTTGCCTGTTTTACGTTGACCGTTTTGAGATACATAATAACGGTACACCATAAAATTAGATTTTTCGTTTGTGAACTTACCTATAGCAATTACTTTTTAGATATTGCCCTGCCCCGCAGCGCCCAAGTTGCCGGTCGATGTTTTCTTTTCTGAAGTGTCAAGTGACTGTCAGCATAGATAAATAAATGTACCACTGTCAGATAGACGTCAGTGCTATTTGTTAATTTTACGTTTCGTTACACTTCGTTTGTCAGATTCTGCATCCGAATGTTGTGGCCTTGATTAATTTTCTTCACATAATTACCTCGAATATAAATAAAAATAAAAGATTATTATAAACATTATAAACAGTATGATCGTGTCTTCGCAAGGTACTCACGTTGTATTGTTGCTGCAACTTATAGTAGGTATGCCACAGGCAATTTAATCGCACTGTGTGTAAGGACAGGCATTCGATTATCTCGATTAAGTAATTCAAAATCAAAATATTTTACTTCACATAAACCTACATGAGCAATAGTTTAACGTCAGAAGCTAGATGCATGGTTCCAGATGGTTGTTACTTTTAAAGAAAAGCTGCCAAAAAACTCCATAGACCTCTTTAAAAAATAATTGGCTTTCACTGTGTTTTCAAATCACAGTGTTAGATAGGTATGGGAGAAGCAGGGGGTACCTGGTACTTGTTGACAAGTACATATTAACTTAGAAACCAGATTAGAAAATGATCTACAAATTTACAGTCTACGTCTACAAGGCCTACAAAGCTCTCACGCTCACAATTTTTTTTTAACGTAAAAAAAACGTTTTTTTTAACGTAAATAAATTATATAAACTCATTAAATCAAATGACATGAATGGTAGTATTACAATGGAGTATGAAATTTCGCACAGTGTAGAAGGAGTGTAGAAAACTAAAATTTTACATAAAATATATTCCTATTATTAAAAATTATGGTCCCCTTTGCCCGATTTCGACCCCATGGCGACCTTTAGCCACTAGTTTTTCATGAGGTTTGGCCATGATTGTTCAAGCGGAACTTTTAACTATTTAATCACTTAATTACATGGTACAATCTCTTCGACTCAAGCTACAATACATATTTTGATTTTAATCGTTTAGAATTTTGTTGTGCATAGACAATGAAAGACCACACATAGAATATTATGTTATCCATAGTTCTCTATGCATTATGGTTTACTTTCTAAAATGCTATTTTGTGTGTTGATATTTTCCGTGAAGGCAACACACAAAACTGCTGCGCGTCCGTGTCAAGTCGGACTCATCTGAGTAACACGGGATCAATATAAATTAAAAATGCAGAATCCTCACACAAAATAATGTTATTTGTGTTCAAACGTCGCGTAATACGTAAACAAGAGACATTAGCATAATCTTCGCAACCGTTAGTCACAGTTAAAACGTATCTGATCCCAGACCACTCTGAATACATAGCAGCTAAGATAGAATGACCGAGCCATCCTTTATCTACAAAGTGAAGTGTTGAACGTTATGTGAAAACTTTAAGGTGCATTATGTAGTAGAGAGTTAACATTAGTTGGTCTAGTGGCGTATTAAAGCGTTGTTTGGGCGTTATCGTGTTATTATGTCGACGAGATGATGTGGTCGTTACTGCTGGCGCTGGCGGTGACGGCGCTGGGCGCGCGCGGTGAGCAGGTGCTGCTACTCGACACCACCACCGAGGCGACGCTCGGGTGGACCCGCTTCCCCTACGGCGCTCAGGCAAGCACGCCCGGCTGGCTCGAGGAATCTTACACTAACTTCGAGAAACAGATAAACTGGCGCTCCTACGTTGTGTGCGATGTTGCGCATCACAACGTCAACAACTGGCTGTGGACACCGTTCATCGAGCGCAGGAATGCTAACCGTATTTATATTGAGATCAAATTCACTATTAGAGATTGTTCATTGTTCCCTGGTAATGCTCTAAGCTGCAAGGAAACGTTCAGTTTACTGTACTACGAGTTCGACGTCGCCACGCGAGAGCAGCCGCCATGGGAGCCCGAAAGCTATAAGCTGGTGGGCCGCATTGCTGCAGGTGAGGGCCGTTTTAATACTAACTCTGAAGTCGACATCAACACAGAAGTGAAGAGCATAGCAGTTACCAAAAGAGGTGTCTACTTCGCGTTCAGAGACCAGGGCGCGTGTATATCAATATTGGCTGTGAAAGTATACTACATCACATGCCCAGAAGTAACAGTCAACTTTGCCAGGTTCCCAGCGACACCTACAGGTCGTGAGGTAACTGTTATTGAACAAGCCAATGGTACATGTGTTGAGAATGCAGAGACAGCCACAGGTGAGGCCCCTCCAGTATACTTGTGCAAGGGTGATGGCAAGTGGACTTTACCTAGTGGTTCGTGCAAATGCCGTGCTGGGTTTGAACCTGACCTAAACAACCAAGTCTGCAATGAATGTTCACCAGGAAAATTTAAGTCTCATACTGGTGATGACCCATGTGTTACTTGCCCAGACTACTCTGAATCTACAGCATATGCTGCCGCTGAATGTAAATGTGTACCAGGTTTCTTCAGAGCCAAAAAAGACCCAAAGAATGTACCTTGCACACAGCCACCGTCTGCACCTATCAACCTCACAGTTACATTTGCTGATCAATTTTCTATTTCCCTTGCTTGGCAGCCCCCTCATAAAACTGGAGGCCGCAATGACATTACCTATAGGGTGTTCTGTGCAAACTGTGGTCCTAATATTGAGTACAGACCGGCTGCAACTGGTTTAAATAACACTAGAGTCACTGTGATGGGTTTGGACCCGGTGACAGAGTATAAAATCCAGGTCTATGCTGAGAATGGGATCACTGAGCAAACAGGTGAAGAACCTAAGAAGGTTGAGATTACTGCTGTCACAGAAGCCTCTGTTGTTAGTGTGGTTTCTAAACTGCGTATTCTGAATGTAGAAAGTGACAAGCTGTCTTTAGCATGGAACCCACCACCGATAGACCTAACTGATCCTGATGACACCATTGAAAGTTATGAAGTAAAATGCTTCCCAAAGGATAACTTGGAGAAAAATGCAAATGCGACCCTCAAGATCTCTAAAGAACCACATCTAATAATTACAGGGTTGAAAAGGGATACAGAATATGGTATTAGAGTCAGAGCTAAGATGAAGCGCGGTTGGGGTGAGTTCAGTGGCATTGTGTACGCGCGGACTGGATCCGTGCTGGAGACAAGCTTTGTGGGCGAAGAGGAAGGCGCGCAGGTCCGTTTAGTGGCAGGAGTCATGGTCGCAGTTGTTGTATTATCAGTAGTTGCCATCATAGCTACTGTGTTTTTCCTACGATCACGCACTGATGACGAATGTGACAAGAAGCAGCCAAGCGACTGCAACGCGCTTAACTACCGAAACGGAGAAGTATACACTGGTCCTGAACGTCCTGCTAAGACAAGCAGTAATGCCACAACGCCATTATTTGCTGGGACCGGCTCAAGGACTTACATCGACCCTCATACGTATGAAGACCCTAACCAGGCCGTTCGGGAATTCGCACGCGAAATTGACGCCTCTTGCATCACTATAGAGGCAATTATCGGCGGCGGTGAGTTCGGGGACGTATGTCGAGGAAAACTGAAATTGCCAGCCAGCTGCGGCCAAGAGATCGATGTTGCCATCAAGACCCTTAAACCGGGCTCCACAGAACGAGCGAGACGTGATTTCCTTGCTGAAGCTTCGATAATGGGACAGTTTGAACACCCCAATGTTATTTTCTTACAAGGAGTAGTCACAAAATGCAATCCAATCATGATCATAACAGAGTTCATGGAGAATGGCTCCCTGGACACATTCTTGAGAGCTAACGACGGAAAATTCCGTGTTGTGCAATTAGTAGGAATGCTACGTGGCATCGCGACGGGGATGCAGTACCTGTCTGAAATGAACTATATTCACCGTGATCTCGCCGCTCGTAACGTACTCGTCAATTCTCAACTCGTGTGCAAAATCGCTGACTTCGGTCTGTCACGAGAGATAGAGTCGACCGCCGATGGTGCCTATACAACACGTGGCGGCAAAATTCCCGTGCGATGGACTGCACCGGAAGCCATCGCTTTCAGGAAGTTCACCTCAGCCAGTGACGTCTGGTCCATGGGCATCGTCTGCTGGGAGGTTATGAGTTTCGGTGAACGACCCTACTGGAACTGGAGTAACCAGGACGTGATCAAATCCATTGAGAAAGGATACAGGCTCCCGGCGCCCATGGACTGCCCCGAGGCGGTGTATCAGTTAATGCTCGATTGCTGGCAGAAAGAGCGTACGCACCGTCCTACATTTTCTAGCATTGTGAAAACTTTAGATAAACTGATCCGCTGTCCAGATACATTGAGGAAAATTGCCCAGAATCGTTCTGCTGACCCTTTGGCGGGCGATACCCCTGACCTGATTCAGTTCTCGTCCGTAGAAGAATGGCTGGAGTGCATCAAGATGTCGCGGTACATCGAGAAATTCCGCGCGGCGGGCGTCCAGGACATGGACGCCGTGGTGGAGCTGACGGTGCACCAGCTGGCATCGCTGGGCGTCACGCTGGTCGGCCACCAGAAGAAGATCATGAACAGCGTGCAAAGTATGCGCGCTCAGATCCGCGGCAGCGGCCCCTACGGCTTCCTGGTGTGAGTGACATGGTGCTAGTGGGGACAGGACTGGGTCTGAGAGTGCAGTGTCACACGACAGTGATCTTTAATAATAAAATGATGCATTTTGTATATTTTTCTAAAAAACTGCCATAGAGTTTAGGTATAGGGGTAAAGAACTTCTTTTCATAGTTATGTTAAGGTATCTACGATATTGTGCTGTTTATATTTCTTTTTTTAATGTTTTTATTGAACTGTTGTGTTGTATAGTGACAGCTTGATGGACAACTATGGACTTGCCGGCCTAATTTCAAGACTACTGACATCCATTTATGGAAGCTATATGATTACTGTTACTGCATAGGTAATATACAACGAAAAATTAAGTTTTAATTTTATTTTGTTTATGAAAACTAATATAGTCCTCTCTGGGCAGAAGTAAAGAAATTTATTTAAAGAGAGAAATTATAAAGTATGGTGATAAATTTATTTTTAGTTAATTGGTAGCCAACATTCATGACAACATTATTTATGCCCACTGATGAATGCTAATATTATTTTAATTAATATTTTTGTACTTATAAACTTTGATACATTCTTTTTACGCTTTTGAAGCTTATTTTTAATTTTCTTTTACACAAACCTTACAATAGTATGAATGTTACACAATAGTCGGGAAATTTTAAACGGTTTTTGTATAAATAAGATAAATCTAAAATTGTAGTTAGCCAATTTTTCTGTATTATTTTTTTTCGTGGATATGTGTATTATTTCAGAGATTTTTAATTGAAAAAGTGTATAGATGTGGTTTAGAGTGTCTCATATTCTGTAATAGGATTAATATTGATGCAGCTTTCGGTAACAAGGCTTTAAGGCTTTAGGTAAAAGTGGCTGATGGCTAACATCAATATTAACCCTACTGTGGAGTACTCAAAGCTTCTATAGCCTGAACCTCAAAAATTGTGATTGAACTGAAGAAGTACTTAAACTAATTTATAGATTGCCACATTAATGCATTTAAGTTCGTACGTATTTACTCCCTTTTTAGCATGTACATAAGGCTGAATATTTAGTGTTAAATTTGCTTTAAAATGTAACTCAAATTAATTACTTATGTAATATATATTTTATGTGGTCTTCTGTTCGGTTTGTAAGGGTGAAGGCACACAAGTCAACTTCTACCTTCTGTTCAACATATTGCAGTTTATATACTGATTTATATTTTATCTTTTTTACCAGATATTTCGACAATAAATATAAGTACATCATCGGTACAGTATTTAACTTTTAGAGATTTTTTTAAAATTAGGTTAAATTTTTCTGTTGAATCAAGATAGCACATTGGTGCACAGATATGACCAGATATTTCGAAATGAATACAAGCTTTATAGATTACTATGTAGCCTTTTATTCATTGGTATACATTTTTTTATTCAAGTGCAGATGGCACACTGATTATTAATACCACGACACAAAGTCAATAATCATACTTCTTTGTCAGATGAGACCTATCTTTTCATTAATGCATTACGTAGTTGCAAGCTAGTCTGCCTATTTGTATTTATGTATTGTAGAAAATGTTGAGTTTCTTCCAATATTTGCGACAGTATAGTCAGTCTGCCTAGCCTTGTTTCGTTGGGGTCGGCTTCCAGTCTAACCGAATGCAGCTGAATAACAGTATTTTATATGGAGCGTCAGCCTATCTGACCTCCACAACCAAGTTACTAGGTAATACGATACCCTTAGGTAACTAGCTGTCAGACTTTCGGACATTGTGATAAAAATCAGATAATTACAGAGTAAATTTCAAAAGGCTATTCTTCGATGGTAGATCTCACAACCAATGTTGAATGTTGAACATAATGTCGGAGTTGCTTGTCTACGCCCAGCCTAACACTGCCTGTAAAAGATAACGATGCTAGTATTAATTTTGTTTACTGAACACATCGGTTCGTAATTGTAAAAGTACCTATTGAGAAATGCCAATATAGTTTTTAAGTGCTTTGCTTCCCAGCTTGTGATGTTACAAGGCGAATGTATAGATGTTTGACAGCTGAGCGAAATTTGGTTTTGATTCCGTTGTGCACTAACTAAACTTAATCTAGGCTATTACTGTCTTTTTCGATGAGCAGTGGCAACAGCCTCGACTGACGTGTTGTAGGTGGGTTCGAACCCAGGCAGGCGCTCTACTCTGTGTAAATAATTTCATCACCACTGCTCTTAAAACGGTGAAGGAAAACATCGTGAGTAAACCGGCATGTCCTAGAACCAAAAAATCGGAGACATGTGACATCTATCAACTAGCACTGGGCTCGCGTGGCAGATTATAGACTTTACTAATTACTCTCTCTCGAAGACAGGTCTGTGTCCCAGCAGTGGAAACATTATAGGCTGGTTGTGTCTTTTTCCTTCTAATGAAACAAGAAAGAGACGGCAATAAATAAGAACTGTCAAATTTGGTTGAAGTAAGATTTTCTTCGATGCGACTACGACGATCTAAATTCATCATGCTTAAAATCGCGCCAAATTCAAGCCAATCGAGGCGGTAGTAGGACAGTTCCAAAGCGCCAGTTGTCTTTATCTTTCGCGGTCTGTCAGTAAAAGATAGCAATACCCTTTTTTTAGTTTAGGTGGTGAACAAAAGAATCTGCACCATTATGAACCACCTACCGTCTGCACCAGGAACTAAATAATCAATGATATTGTATTTAGTTTATAATTGTTTAATCGTAATTTAAAATGTTTAGTTCATATTTTTATACAGACGTAATGTTATGTGGTGGCAGTTTTCTCATTCATTATCATCAAAATTGCTCAATTAGCCATTTCATCTCGCGCATACGATAATTACAGAATCTGTAACATAATTACTGTTTAACGGTACGTCGTACATCGGATTCAAAAAACATCTTTTTATTTTAACGATTTTTTTTAAAATTAACATTTTTGTATTTGCATATTGGCAGCAATTTTTTTTAAATGTGTATTATTTTGCAATAGCGATTTGCGAGCCGGGTTTTCGTAATATTGTACCTCGAAATGTTAATTAGGTGACCGCGCTCCTCTCTTTGAAATATGTCGCCAACAATCCATGTACGTCGACATAGGTTCACGTACACCTGACAAAATGAGGGATTAATTATTAAAGAGTTGTTTGCATTTCGTTGTGCAATTTGAGCAGTGGTGGCTCAGTGGTAACGGCCGCGACTAATAGGTGTAGGTTCGATTTAATCACCACTGCTCTTAAAACGGTGAGAGAAAATGTGAGAAAACCGGCCTGTCTTAAAAACAAAAAATCGAAGACATGTGACATCAACCCGCACTGGGCCCACTCCGTGTCACAGAGAAGAAGCCTGTGTCCCAACAGTGGGCACATTATAGGCAGCCTATGCAATGCTGATGCATAGTTTGAGTATAAAGATCAAGAAAAAATGCTTAAACCATGGATTGGCACTATTAGATCTCATTAAAATGGCGCGCTTGTCTCAAATATGCATCCAATTTAGGAGCGAGCGCGATTGCACATCACGTATGCAAATTATCTGCGACTTAAGTTTAATAACATATTTTTAAAACTTAAATGTGCGGTTGGGGTCAGGCAGGAACCTGTTTACCTTTTGAGTATTGCGTGCTGGTCCTAAATAGCGTTTTTCCGACCAGGCAACGCCTAGTGGTTCAACCGCGCGTGTTTAGGTGCCCGTTTTATGACTTACGCTGAACTGTTGCGATTCAACTGTCCTGTTTATTTTCTCTTCTTTGTCTTTTAATAGACTGGTTTCATTTGTATATTATCTATGCGTTTTAATCTTCTAAGTATAGGCAGAACTTTTACGTACCAACGAGAGACTGAACTCGTAAACAAGGAGATTGGAAAACCTGTGGCCGGTTCATTTGTGTGCATCATTCGATGGGATTCATCACCTCGATGCATCAAGATCCTTTTACCTCTGATATCTGCGGTCGTAATTGTTATTATACATATATTAATAGTCGTGCATATCGTCGCCGACGCCAAGGATCACTCGGCATCACTCCAGATGTCTGGCACAGGCAACTAAAAAATGAACGAAAAGTTCCTGCGACAAGTATGTACCTACTTGTTGCAGACGTCGGCCGTATTCCCCTCGAGTATAAGGCTTATACCGAAAATTAGTTCCGTTTTCAGTCTACATGGCTGCACTGCACCAAGTGCTTCGCCGACCAGTGATTTATGACCCTTTAAAATTTTTCTTATCGAAAGCGTTTTTAAATATTTTTTCAATATTTGTCTATTTTCATTATATTATTCAAATTGGCATGCTAGGTCGCCCAATGCTTTGGAAGACCTCTATATGAAAAAAAAACAAGAGGTTCCTTGAGAGGTGGTGAACTTTTTACGCGTTGTTTTAATGTGGACGAACTAAGGTAACCCGCGAAATCCAAATATACTTCCATTTTTTTTTTTGCAGTTTGTAGGTTAGTGTGAGATTGTATGTTGTTTATAATTTGATTCGCGACCGTATCAAATATTGCTTTACAGAATTATAATCATAAAAATTATCAAAGCGACCCTTTAATATAATCCCATTGTCTTTATTTTCTATGAAATAGTAATTATGATAATTTTTTATGCTAATAATTATATGATAACATACGTGTTACGCTCGCGAAACACATTTTAATCAACACACAATATGACAATGACCTGAGAATTGTAAAAAAACGTAATCCTCGCTTCCTCCTTATTATTAACATTTAAAATTCACACAATCCCTTATAAAATGCATCATATACTTTTAACAACTCAATCCTACTATATGTGTATATGAAAGTTTGTGAAGATATTTGGATGTCTATAACTCAATCGCGCCAAAACGGCTGAACGGATTTGGATGAAATTTGGCACACAGCTAGTTTACAACCTGGATTAACACATAGGATACTTTTTATCCCGGTAGTACGTTCCCGTGGAATAGACGACCACCACGCGGGCGAAGCCGCTGGCAAAAGCTAGTAGGCTATAAACTTGCACGCTTACAAAATTATGTTTTTATTCTAGTTAACATTACAGTTCACAATTCTTAACCATGTCTGCTCCACCTGGCACCTACTTACTATCTTCACTAAGACTTAGTAAATGCGACCCTAAGGGACCCTATGACCCTAAGGGATGTAAATCACTGTACGTTAGCGAATTTGATAGATCCGTGGGTTTTAATTACCACTTCATTAGCAACCTTAGGCTCCACGCAGACCAAAATGGAGCGGATTTTCTTTAGACATGGGACATTGCACATTATAACCATTGTCATACAGTGCAAATTTGTACAAATATCAAGGCAGACATCAAAGGGATCCTCGGGCGCTCTTGAGCGCACTCGCGTTCGTTTCGTTTGCAATTTCAGTCACCTGTTATATGGTTCATTATTCAATGGCAGGTCATATGCACTTGTCTTTGGCTCGCGATTTGCGTTGCAAGCTTCTAATAGCACATTCATGAAGGTTCAGTTATCTCGTAGTAGATGTTAAATATTTACAAGTAAATTGTTTTCACCAAAACATCAGGTTTCATATTTTTCGAGAAGCTTTTCTTAAAATGGTTGCCGCGCAGATTCTTCTCGCTTTGAAGTTAAGGCAAAGCTAGACCGGAACGAGTGACTGAAAGTTATTTTCCGAGATAGCTTCGGGCTAGCTCGGGCACGTTTGCTGCTTCGTCTGTCATGTGCATATTATTATTGGCAGTACCTGTAACTTGATGAGAATAGGTTTAGTAATTCAGAATTGACCAAATTTTATCATGAAGGGAAGGATGCAAGGATACGAGATAGCACTAATCTAGCTTCCTGTTTGCGTAGTTTAGACACGCGTTTCGAATATAATAATTCAGTTAAATATTTCTAGGAGGTGAATAAAGGCTCCTACAAACAGGCGCGACTAGGATCTCGTAGAACAAGTTTTATCTAAACTTCATGGAAATTGTTCTACAAGTGTCGCGTTGCGCTTGTCTGAAGAAGCCTTAATTCGTAGGGTAATATTAACACGCATGATGTGTCCGTAACAAGAGAGCATTATGGTTTTACTGGTACTTAAAAAGTTCTGCTCAATACATGTTATCAGCCTAGGGTTCCCACCTATTTTTGGGGTCAGTTGCCAGTCTAACCAGAATATCAGTATTTTACGTGGAGCGCCTGCCTATCTGACCCCACAATTCAGTTACTGCGTAACGCCCTTGCTTTGACTGATTGTCAGACTTTCGGGGTTTCTGATGACCCGTAACGACTGTCAAAGATCCACGAATGACAGCCGGCGGCTTAACGTGCTTTCCGGGGCACTGAGGGGTATGTAAAGATGGTCACCCACCCACCGCGACAAGGGTAGTTTAACCTGTTCGATTGACCCCTGCGGCCGTTATAACTTAGCCACGAGGCCCTTCTGCTCGAACCAGTTCTTCCTCAAATTACTATTTTCTTATATTGCTAGCTTTTGTTATTACAAACTTTTTTATTAGACACAGCTCGAGACGGTATTATTCAAGTATTTCATTTCAATTTGATTTCTCTTTCTGTAAATGAAAACCATACTTTCATGTTAAAATTTCCTCATAAACGTTTTAGGTACTTTCTCATATAACTATTTCGCGTAAATTACACTCGATATTAACACAATATTTCAGGAGAACTACATGATACGCTCGGGCACACTAATACCGGGATTCAATTACGATTCACTAATTAATACGCAAACGCTGCAGCATTAGGTAACGGGTTCCAGGAACTGCCTTCAATGTTTGTTTTGAGGTGGTCGGTACATAATATCTAAAAGGCCCTGAGGTATATCCTTTTAGTGCTCCATATTGCATCCTTTGACGTCGCATGTTTTTCACGGGAACTGCGCTACACACACCGCCCTGTCCGCCAGAGCCGGATAGATTGCCTGTCACAGTCGAAGCCCGGTTGCTACCTGTGTATTAATTATATTTCACCATTGGACAGTGTATCAAAGGCAGACTCCTACACTAATTGCAATACCGCAGGGCTTGTGCCCGACCCCATCCAACGTAGGTAGTCTCGCTTGTATGTAACGTGACTAGATCAGTGACCGTGTTTTAAAATAAGTCTTTTATTATTCACATTTTCGATAGTGTGCAGGAAACCCTGCTCGCAAATAATTAAGCCTATTTACAGTGTCATTCTTGGTACGTATAGTTTATAAAATGAGATGCGGTCTTTTGTATTTTATTGTTTTTATTTTTACCAAATATAAAACTGCCATTAATAAACCTGCACCCTAATTGCGTAACGCACTATCAATCGGAATCTGATTCATTTTGAATGATAATGAAAACGAATCCTACTGATCGAGTGTTAACGCTCTGCACATCGGTGTTTTTGTTTATATTATGTACCTAAATGACATTGAAATATATTTGAATTTCCAATATGTATTGTCTTCCAATTTTTATTTTATTTTTGATGAGGTGTTTTACGGATATCGATGTAAAAAAATTATATATAAAAATATGTAAGTACCGAATTTATTTGAAATTGTATACTGCCAGTAAATATTTGGAATATTGTGCCGAACTTTATGCAGTTCTGTCACAATTAATGTGATGGAGAACTCTCCAATTGTAAATACGCATACAGTTTGTTGCCGTATATCGGTACTCTCACACAGACATGATGGTAAGTTTATTTTTGGCTAATGTTAGATAATACTTCAAAGAGGAACTATAAGCAATAATATATCATATGAAGCCCGCGACCTCGAACTAACTGTAAGTGGAGCAGCTCGCTCCAAGGTTCTGGACATTATTTCAACTAATATTTTTGTATAAACACATGTCTGTGTCTTGGTACTTAAACAAATTAGTGCCGAACAGTTTATCGAGGGTACTCCGTAGTTACTTAGGCTGTTATCTCTTGCCGTATATTATGTTTTACACTCTTAAGGCTCCTTTATAATTCCTTGCCATTTCATTACAGTCTATTGTTCCATTATTTTATCTCTAATTTTAAACCGTTTTTGTATTGTACTCGGTATTTTTTATGTCATGTAATTATTTTAATAAATTGAAATCTGCACAGTTGTCAGATCCACCATTTTGTATTCCCATTTTACTGTGATCATATGTATTTATTGTGTAGACATAATTAGGATTGCCTTCATGCCACGGATCACACCAAATCATAGTACATACATATTATAAAGCATTAAGTATGTATAAATTTATATCTACTTATACATCTGTGAATTTTTGACTTTCAAATATTTAATCGTACATTTTATAATAATAATGTAATTCGAGTATTTTTCATGGCAACTTTTGATATATGTATGTACTTACTTACATAAACAGTGCAGCTGACATATTTCTTTGTTTACGATAGTGAAATTAAGCAATAATAATCGAAATAAAACGAATTTTAAAAATTCATAAATAAAATATTTTTGCCGAGATTGTCACAGGTCATGCTCATAGGACACCTAGTTTTTATACGTGAATCAACTAGTTTTTGCGAGTGAAATTATAAATACGTGAATGAAGATAGAAATTTTTAGGTCTACTCAGCGACTTGTAACAACCTCGTCAGCCCATCATAACACCAAAATCATACAATAGTTATAGTATATATATCTAATAAAAATGACGTTTATTTACTAATACTTAAAAAATTAGCTAGTATAAATGAAGAATATTATAAGAGTTTTGATACGTTGAACGAACAAGCGACAAGAAATTGAGTCCACTATTTGGAAGTTAGTTTATCAGACTTTTTAGCTCACAAATAGTTAATGCAAATGGCGGATAAAACATTGGTGCCTTAAGTAAACGTTCATACGGACGAAATATAATCGCGTCGGGATTTTTTCGAGCTCTAGATTTTCAACTCTCGGTGTTGAGCCGAACATTGACAATCCAACACAGTGCAGTGCGAGTTAGTCGCAGCTCGTCGTAAAAACAGTATCCAATTTTCAGTTCTCGGCGTTAAGCAGTGCGTTGAAGATCCAGTGGGGCAAAAAAGCCCGCAGCGATTTTTTTACGTCCGCGGGAATGTGTACTCGGGTCAATTGAATTCGTCGTTGTTGTTATGCAAAATGAATCTAATTGTTTACGTTATAAGATGTATATTGTACCCGATAATAATCTGTATTCATAAAAGCAATAAGACATATGCCTCGATTAGACAGTGATGGCGGATAGGTTGCAGACGCCATGTTGAAAGTTGAAACGTGTACCGTCACTGATATGTGCTTTGTTATTGGTTTGCGCTGTGATTGATGAAATTGAAAATGTTTCAATTATTTTAATAAATACTCACAATAGATATCACCAGAGCAGACTACAACTATCTAGAGCAGTGGTGGCCCAGTGGTAACGGCTGCGACTTACGATTTGTAAGTCGTAGATTCGAACCCAGGCAGACGCTTCACTTTGTGTAAATTATTTAATCACCATTGCTCTCAAAACGGTGAAGGAAAACATCGTCAGGAAACTGGCATGTCTTAGAACAAAAAAATCGAAGACATGTGACATCCGCCAACTCTCACTGGGCCCGCGTGGGCGCCACTCGCAAGCCTGTGTCCCAGCAGTGGGAACGTTATAGGCTGATTATGTTTAAACTAACTCGAGTGAACGCATTGCAAGAAATGTATGAAGCTAACCATCTCTTCTAAGATGCCTTAACAATATTTGACAAATCATTATGAGCGGTGAAGGTTAATGACGCTTTAAAAAACAATCGGATTCTATAAAGTGCAAAACCATGTAACGTAATATCCGTGCTTATATATTGCAATCCAAAGGTGGACGTTTTTTTGTTGAATCAACGCGCAAATCAATAGAATGGGTCCTTGATATGTGATACGCTATTGAGCCATAACCTTAAATGATTAATTAGTTTTAAATGCTTACGCAGATCAAATTAGGAATAATTTTTATCTGACGCAATTGGAATAGGAACTGTAGTAACACCAATCATAGCCTAATTAATTATAAAATAGAGTGATGTTAGATTTTATTTATAAGTATTCTTTTTATATAGATTAAGCAGGCGTGCGGCCAGGGCAGGTTTGTCCGCCCTCGAGTATATTTTGATAGCCGCACGCCTGCGTCGTATACAGAAATAGTAAAAATTAGCGCAGTTTTAAATCTTTACTATGAATCAGTATAGGAAAGAAACAATGCAGTGTAAGCTTGGCTATAATTTATGTAATAAACTATTGATATTTATAATGTGTTGTTATTTCTTACCTCCTCCATTGTAGTCAGTTTTATTATTTCAATGAAGAAGTAAATTACAAATCATTTATTTCTGCAAGTAGGTTTGTACACACGGCTACACATCAAGCTATACATTTCCATTATAAGCTGATCTCGCATTGTATAGGATTTCCGTACAGTGCGAGATCAGTACAAACTGGAAATGTATAGCCTGATGTGGCCGTGCGTACACACACTTTTACATGTCAATTTTTTTTTAAATTTAGATGAGGTCTTCGTTTCCTTTCTGACTACTCTGGGAAGAAAGTCCGAAACAAACTCAGAGGTTACAGTCTCTTTTAAAGTCCAGACATAGGTGAAGCTCCTCCTCCCTTTTTCTTACGTTTTTTGCATACATACATACATACTTACACGTTGAATAAAATATTATTCGAGACAATACCAAGTCCCCCTTTTGGGGGAGGCTTATGACCAGCACTGGACGTCTTTCGGCTGATATGATGATTTACAGAATTAAAATCATCGGTACCACTGAAATGAACCCATAATTCCAGTATAAATATTTTTATAAGTACTTATTTAAGTTTTACAAACCTAAGGAGTAATTCCCGTAATTTTAAAAACTTAAACAGTCTGATCTGTCTCAATCTGTCAAGTTTCCCTACATTTTTGACATTTAACAGTCGCCGAAGTGAGACAGCGACTAGATTTTGAACGTTATTTAATTACGAGAACTGTCAAATTATCCCAATTGAACATGAACCTTATGCTTTTGTGATAAAGTTGAAATTATATCAAAGAAATTTGACAGATTGGGGTAGCTTGATGTGCTAGCTTCTGTACATACCTATATATAAACATTTATGAAACTTTTAAATTATGAACTCAACATAATAATCAAAACAGATTTCTTGAAGACAACCTTTTAAATTCGAAGCTCGAAGTTAGCTGACTTAGAAAACTAGGCGATGCTCAAAAGTTCAATCTGTTTCGTTAAAAAAACCAGTACTTAAGTACTTTTACGTTGTCTTTCAAATAAGATATCTACTTTCTTAATACTTTTCAAACGTCAGTCGCTACACTGATACAAAATCATTTAAAATGTGTGGAAAATTACACACTTTCAATATTTTATTGGTTTTTAAAATAACTACAAATCTTACTATAATTTGGAAATCATGACAACCTTCTAATTTCAGTCATAATAATCCCATTGAATGACTATTTCAACTTTCTAACTGACCGAATTTTTGACATTTTAAATGACTTGTAGAAATAAATGCTATCTACAGTTTTCCAGTACTAACCCCACAAGATCAACAGTTAAGCCCAACTGTATCATCGAAGATTATTATCCTTTTTTTTTTAATAATGCACACGTGCATGCATGCTTTCCCAATTCACTTTACAGTGTAAAGTGAATTGGGAAAGCATGTGCATTGCTTCACCGATCAGTGGTCGGAGAAGCACTTGGTGCAGTGCAGCCATGTAGACTGAAAACGGAACTAATTTTTGGTATACGCCTTATACTCGAGGGGAATACGGCCGACGTCTGCAACAAGTAGGTACATACTTGTCGCAGGAACTTTTCGTTCATTTTTTAGTTGCCTGTGCCAGACATGTGGAGTGATACCGACTGATCCATGGCGTCGGCGACGATATGCACGACTATTAATATATGTATAATAACAATTACGACCGCAGATATCATAGGTAAAAGGATCTTGATGCATCGAGGTGATGAATCCCATCGAATGATGCACACAAATGAACCGGCCACAGGTTTTCCTATCTCCTTATTTACGAGTTCAGTCTCTTGTTGGTACGTAAAAGTTCTGCCTAAACTTAAAAGCTTAAAACGCATAGATAATATACAAATGAAACCAGTCTATTAAAAGACAAAGAAGAGAAAATAAACAGGACAGTTGAATCGCAACAGTTCAGCGTAAGTCATAAAACGGGCACCTAAACACGCGCGGTTGAACCACTAGGCGTTGCCTGGTCGGAAAAACGCTATTTATGACCAGCACGCAATGCTCTAAAGGTAAACAGGTTCCTGCCTGACCCCAACCGAACATTTAAGTTTTAAAAATATGTTATTAAACTTAAGTCGCAGATAATTCGCATACGTGATGTGCAATCGCGCTCGCTCCTAAATTGGATGCATATTTGAGACAAGCGCGCCATTTTAATGAGATCTAATCGCCAACCCATGGTTTAAGCATTTTTTCTTGATCTTTATACTCAAACTATGCAACAGCATTGCATAGGCAGCCTATAATGTGCCCACTGTTGGGACACAGGCTTCTTCTCTGTGACACGGAGTGGGCCCAGTGCGGGTTGATGTCACATGTCTTCGATTTTTTGTTTTTAAGACAGGCCGGTTTTCTCACATTTTCTTTCACCGTTTTAAGAGCAGTGGTAATTAAATCGAACCTACACCTATTAGTCGCGGCCGTTACCACTGAGCCACCACTGCTCAAATTGCACAACGAAATGCAAACATCTCTTTAATAATTAATCCCTCATTTTGTCAGGTGTACGTGAACCTTATGTCGACTTATATGGCTTGTTGGCGACATATTTCAAAGAGAGGAGCGCGGTCACCTAATTAACATTTCGAGGTACAATAATACGAAAACCCGGCTCGCAAATCGCTATTGCAAAATAATACACAATATTAAAAAAAAGTTGCTGCCAATATGCAAAAACAAAAATGTTAATTTTTTTTTAATTGTTAAAATAAAAATATGTTTTTTGAATCCGATGTACGACGTACCGTTAAACAGTAATTATGTTACAGATTCTGTAATTATCGTATGCGCGAGATGAAATGGCTAATTGAGCAATTTTCATGATAATGAATGAGAAAACTGCCACCACATAACATTACGGCTGTATAAAAATATGAACTAAACATTTTAAATTACGAATAAACAATTATAAACTAAATACAATATCATTGATTATTTAGTTCCTGGTGCAGACGGTAGGTGGTTCATAATGGTGCCGATTCTTTTGTTCACCACCTAAACTAAAAAAAGGGTATTGCTATCTTTTACTGACAGACCGCGAAAGATAAAGACAACTGGCGCTTCGGAACTGTCCTACTAACGCCTCGATTGGCTTGAATTTGGCGCGATTTTATGCATGATGAATTTAGATCGTCGTAGTTGCATCGAAGAAAATCTTAGTCCAACCAAATTTGACAGTTCTTATTTATTGCCGTCTCTTTCTTGTTTCATTAGAAGGAAAAAGACACAACCAGCCTATAATGTTTCCACTGCTGGGACACAGACCTGTCTTCGAGAGAGAGTAATTAGTAAAGTCTATAATCTGCCACGCGAGCCCAGTGCTAGTTGATAGATGTCACATGTCTCCGATGTTTTGGTTCTAGGACATGGAGGTTTCCTCACGATGTTTTCCTTCACCGTTTTAAGAGCAGTGGTGATGAAATTATTTACACAGAGTAGAGCGCCTGCCTGGGTCCGAACCACACAACTCGTCAGTCGAGGCTGTTACCACAGCTCATCGAAAAAGCCTAGATTAAGTTTAGTTAGTGCACAACGGAATCAAAACCAAATTTCGCTCAGCCTTTTGAAATTTACTCTGTAAATATGTGATTTTTATCACAATGTCCGAAAGTCTGACAGCCAGTTACCTAAGGGTTTCGTATTACCTAGTAACTTGGTTGTGGAGGTCAGATAGGCTGACGCTCCATATAAAATACTGTTATTCAGCTGCATTCGGTTAGACTGGAAGCCGACCCCAACGAAACAAGGCTAGGCAGACTGACTATACTGTCGCAAAAATTGGAAGAAACTCAACATTTTCTACAATACATAAATACAAATAGGCAGACTAGCTTGTAACTACGTAATGCATTAATGAAAAGATAGGTCTCACCTGACAAAGAAGTATGATTATTGACTTTGTGTCGTGGTAATAATCAGTGTGCCATCTTCACTTGAATAAAAAAATTGATGAATAAAAGTCTACATAGTAATCTATACATCTTGTATTCATTTCGAAATATCTGGTCATATCTGATAATTAAAAAGTGACTATTGACTCTTTGTCATGTTGTTTGTGATCTTGATTCAACATAAAAATTTATCCTAATTAAAAAAAAAATCTCTAAAAGTTAAATACTGTACCGATGATGTAGTTATGTTTATTGTCGAAATATCTGGTAAAAAACGATAAAATATAAATCAGTGTTTAAACTGCACAATGTTGACAGAAGGTAGAAGTTGACTTGTGTGCCTTCACCCTTACAAACCGAACAGAAGACCACATAAAATATATATTACATAAGTAATTATTTTGAGTTACATTTCAAGCAAATTTAACACTAAATATTCAGCCTTATGTACATGCTAAAAAGGGAGTAAATACGCACGAACTTAAATGCAATTAATGTGGCAATTTATAAATTAGTTTAAGTACTTCAGTTCAATCACAATTTTTTGAGGTTCAGGCTATAGAAGCTTTGAGTACTCCACAGTAGGGTTAATATTGATGTTAGCCATCAGCCACTTTTACCTAAAGCCTTAAATAAAGCCTTGTTACCGAAAGCAGCATTAATATTAATCCTATTACAGAATATGAGACACTCTAAACCACATCTATACACTTTTTCAATAAAAAAATCTCTGAAATAATACACCCATGCACGAAAAAAATACAAAAAATTGGCTAACTGCAATTTTAGATTTATCTTATTTATACAAAAACTGTTTCAAATTTCCCGACTAAGATTGTGTAACATTCATACTATTGTAAGGTTTGTGTAAAGGAAACTTAACAAATAAGCTTCAAAAGCGTAAAAAGAAGAGTTTATAAGTACAAAAATATTAATAAAAATAATATTAGCATTCATCAGTGGACATAAATAATGTTGTCATGAAAGTTGGCTACCAAGTACCTCTGGTACTCCAAGTAAGTGCCTCTGATTCACTTATAACCGCTCTGCTCACTTGGTTACTCGCGGATACTCTACCAAAAGCCTCTTCACGAACGTTTATAGACTGCGCTTAGCGTGTGGTAGAGTGTTTTCATTAACGAAGCGCAGGGTATAAACATGCGACCATATGGTCGACCTATTCAACATAGCATTCACCTCGTTAGTCCTAGTACCTCCCATCACCACATGTAGTGTTGTGACACCACCCATCATGTCTTTGTTACTGCGGATGTCTTGTCCTGGCCTGCCCTGTTTTGCTACCAAAAAGCAGTATGGTAGCGATTTTGAAAGACGCGACAGTAATGGCAATGTCTTCCAAGTTTTGCTTCTAGAACATGCTAGTTTCCTCACGATGTTTTCCTTCATCGTATTCAGAGCAGTGGTGAAGAAATAATGTAATTAAGTAAAGCACCAGTGTAGCGGACAACACGGGTGCGTCCAGCACCACTCCCACTATCGTTGACGTGTGCTCCCATACTATCTGAGTCGAGTGACTCCGCTGGTGGCACACGTCATCACGCAGCCCTGAATGCGATAGTTGTATGTAGTACAATCCTGACGGACCTCGGGGAGAGACCGTAGATCTCAGATAGCGATGTGGACCCTATGATGAAATAGAATTCAGATTTGTTGTTTGAGTCTTGGCCGCAGATTTTGGCTTCTTCTTAGTTGTGCTCTTCCGGGGCTGAGTGGCGACTGACCCAGTGGCATTTTTTTGGGATGGCTTATATTGCAGGTTAACCTAGGAGGTTTTCGGCTGCATAATCGGACTTGTCTGTGGCTGTGTTCATATACTAAGGCCTCCAGCCAGGGCTTATAAACTTAAAACAAAGCGACGGACCTCGGCTTAGGGGTCACTAGGGTTGGAGGAGCTGGGGGGCTAGGGCAGCAGCAAGGGGTGGGCTGGGTCGGAAGTATATATTTAATTTTAAATATTAAGATAAAATTAGTGACGAAATTAAGGCTACAGGCTTAGCGGCGCGGGCTGGTTCGAGCAAGGGTCGGGGCTTGGGACGTCGCAGCGGACCTCGGCGGGGAGGATAGAAGGATAGGCGTTCTGTGTTTATGTATTTTGAGCGCTCTGGTGAACTTGCTACTCTCCTGGACAAAGGTTGTAGCGTCGTCGGGAACACTGAGGATATGCCATGGCCAGCGAATCTTACTTATACAGGGCCCTTCCGCATTAGTAGGATGCCCTGTCTGTGTGGCGGTCGATTGCCCAACCAGGGTAATGGGGTGCTTTATAGAAGAGTCAACGAAGTGCCGACAAATAGCACGCCTTTCATACGGGCCTTTATTATTTCACAGACAAATTTTTAGTAAATAACCTTCCTCAGTCATTCAAAACACCAACATTAATAATAATAATAATAATAAAATAAAATAATAAAATAATAAATCTGTGGCCCGACTGTCAAGATGACGGTTTAAAAATTGTTTTTCTCCGTGTATTTTTTCTAGTATTTTTATTGTAAATGATGCAACAATGTTTTGATAAGCTTCTACAACACCACTGAAGAGCCTAAAAATCAACCATCATATCCATAACCAAAACATTACAACAAAATGCAACAAGGAAAAAAATATTGGACGCGGAGAATAATACGATGCTGACGCGAAGTCGGGCACGATTACTACGAGACACACACCCAACACCTTCGGGTTCGTCGCTCAGCTCCGCCTCGCAGTTGCCGGAACCTGCTCCAGACGTGAGTTCAGTGATACCGGCCGCTGCAGTTGCGTCGAGCTCGAGCGACGAATATTTCTCGCCGCCGACGACACCATCACCAGTACGTCGGCGCGGAAGAGGCCGACCACCGGCCAGCTTAGGACTCCGAGGCCCACCGGCCTCTGATAGGGTCCCCGCTCCCGGTGGGAGTGTGCAGCGCATGAAGTGGACTCAAACTGTCAACGAAAATGTCATGCGCGCATACTATGGGGCTACAGAGGGGGGAAGTAACTTGACTGCGTACCGTGGTCGGATGCTCTCTCTGTTTCAGGTGCTTGAACCAGCAGTCAACGTGTCGGCGCAACGACTGTCGGATCAGGTGCGGGTCATCCAGCGTAACCATATGCTGGATGCCGCCGTACTTGATCGACTTCGCCTCGAATCACGGAATAGCCATGTTACACCTGCTTCGCCACGGGTAGCGATGCAACTGCAAAATATATCCAGTGTTTCACCGCGACCCAACCGCGTTGGTGAAGAGGATGATGACGAGGCTATATCCGTGAGTTCCCAATCCAATGCAAGATTGAGGAGCGCTTTGGAGGATGCTTTCCGGGAGTATCGTTCCACTCCCCCTGAACTTAGACCACGTTTACCTCGTTTGCCCATGCATAAGAAAAACAAGGCGCTGGTGTGTGCTCTGGACTCACAGCTATCAACATATTTTGACGGTAGCAAAGATCTCGCCGATACCCACTCGATCTTGTACTGTGCAGCTGTAGCGGCATGTCGTGTAGCTCATGTTCAATTTCCCAATAGCGACAGAGCTCCACGACCAAAACCAGCCGTGCCAGCTTGGCAGTGCAGGATTGAGCGTCGTATCGGTGAGGCTAGAGCACTCATCGGTAAGCTAATCTGCTTCAGGGAGGGCAATACACGCCCTAGAGTGATGCGCTTTGTGATGCGGGCCTTCGCCGGGACTGATATTAGTTCTCGAGATTATATGACCCGCGTCACAGAGCGTATCGACTTCCTGAAGCAGAAGATCTGTGCATGGGCAAACCGTATTCGCCGTTACAGGCGGAGGGTGGAGCGGTACTCTCAGAATCGCACATTTCGAAGCGATGAAAGGTGGGTTTACAGAGCTTGGGAGCGACCGGACCAAGGTGTGGCTGACACGCGCCTACCGGATGATAACGCCATGTGTTCTTTCTGGCGAAACATCTGGTCGGTGCCTGTCAGTCACACCGAAGGTATTTGGACTAGAGAGATCGAGCGAGCGTGCGGTCAAATACCGGAAATGGGGGCACTTACCATCAGCCCCCAAGATGTAGCTCGTGCAGTCCGTCCGTTGCCTAACTGGAAATCTCCAGGGCCGGACGGACTGCACAACTTTTGGATCAAATGGCTCCAAAGGTCACACGCTCGCTTGGCATCCCAGTTTCAGTCAGCCTTAGAGTCAGGGTCGCTACCGCAGTTCTTAACAACAGGGATAACCCACCTGCTCCATAAATCAGGTAGTACCGCGGAACCCAAAAATTATAGACCGATCACTTGTCTACCGACGGTCTATAAAGTTCTGACATCCATTTTGAGAGCAAAAATTTACAACCATGTAGACACTAACTCTATCATGTCTGCCTCTCAAAATGGATGTCAGAACGGGTCCCGCGGTACTAAGGAGCTGCTCCTCATTGATATGGCCATTAGCCAACAGGTTCGTCGTTCCCGAAAGGATCTTTCGACATGTTGGATAGACTATAAGAAGGCTTATGACTCGGTGCCACATACATGGCTCAGGAGGGTGCTGGAATTATATAAAGTAGATGCAACTCTGCGCACCTTCCTGATGTCATGTATGGGGCAATGGAGGACGGTCCTTCGCTATCCAGGATGTCGAAATATCCAGAGGAACAGCGAACCGATAAGGATCGAGCGAGGCATATTTCAGGGTGATAGTTTGAGTCCGCTTTGGTTCTGCCTAGCCCTGAATCCTCTTAGCACTTTGCTGGAGGATTCAGGTATAGGCTATCGATTGAGAAGAGGTGGTCAGGTTATATCTCACCTCCTATACATGGATGACCTAAAGCTCTTTGCCCCCAACAATTTGCAACTGATGGAGCTACTAAAAGTAACTGAAACTTTCAGTAACGCCATCAGAATGGAATTTGGTGTGGACAAATGTGCGGTCATGCATGTAAAGCGAGGGGAGATTGTGGAATCCGTGGGAACCCAGCTCTCGGATTCCATACACCTAAGATCCCTCTCCTCAAACGAAACATACAAGTATTTGGGTATGTCGGAAGCGTTAGGCATCAACACTGCTGACATGAAACAATCGTTGAGGGAGCGCTTCTTTTGCCGCCTGAATAAAGTTTTAAATAGTCTTTTATCGGGCGGAAACAAGGTGCGCGCCTTCAACGGTTGGGTCATGCCGGTTTTGATGTACTCTTTCGGCATACTCAAATGGACTCAGACGGAACTTGACGCCCTGGATAGGAGGGTCCGCACACTGCTCACCGCAAATCGGATGCATCATCCGCGGTCATCGGTGATGAGACTGTATATCCCGCGCAAGTGTGGTGGCCGAGGTTTCTTAAACGTTAAGAGCCTCCACAATCGCGAGATATGCAGTCTCAGGGAATATTTTCTAGAGGCCGACGTGGGGATGCACCGAGATGTGGTCTCAGTGGACAAGGGCCTCACCCCGCTCTCCTTGGGTAACGAGAACTGGCGCAAACCTAAAGTATTAGATACTAATGACCGCAGGGAGGTATGGCAGAGCAAAGAGCTTCACGGGCGCTTTTACCGGGTCCTACATGGACCTGATGTAGACCTCTTAGCGTCCGTATCCTGGTTACGATTCGGTGATCTCTTTGGAGAAACCGAAGGTTTTGTCTTTGCAATTATGGACGAAGTTATGCTGACGAACAACTACCGGAAATATATTGTGAAGGATGGAACGGTTGACATCTGTCGGGCATGCCACCGTCCGGGGGAATCAATCCGACACATTATTTCTGGCTGTTCTAGTCTGGCTAACGGAGACTACTTGCATAGGCACAACCTTGTAGCCAGGATTATCCACCAGCAACTTGCTCTGAAATACAGTCTTGTGGACTCGGAAGTACCGTACTATAGGTATGTGCCCGACCCAGTTCTCGAAAATGGCACTATCACATTGTATTGGGATCGATCTATCATCACTGACCGGACTATTGTTGCCAACAAGCCGGACATCGTGGTGATAGATCGATTAGAGCGTCGCACAATGATTATTGATATAGCAGTCCCACATGACGAGAACCTCGTGAAAGCTGAAAAAGATAAGCAGATCAAGTATCTTGATCTGTCACGCGAGGTTGTCGACATGTGGGATGTAGATACAGCAGTCATTGTGCCGATAGTCGTGACAGCCAATGGCATTATAGCCAAGAGTCTCGACCAACACCTCAAGAGGCTCTCGTTAGGCAGCTGGATCAAGGGTTTGATCCAGAAAGCAGTATTACTCGACACGGCGCGTATAGTGAGGAGGTTCCTCTCTCAGCAGCCCTGACCACCGGTAGCTTGGACCCTGTTCCCGATACCGGTGGGCTACTATTTTTTATATTTTTAAATGTTTTTATATATATTTTTTATATTCGAATATTTAAAAATATAATTTGTATGTATTAACGAAAATAAAGGAGATAATAATAATAATGTAGATACAGCAGTCATTGTGCCGATAGTCGTGACAGCCAATGGCATTATAGCCAAGAGTCTCGACCAACACATCAAGAGGCTCTCGTTAGGCAGCTGGATCAAGGGTTTGATCCAGAAAGCAGTATTACTGGACACGGCGCGTATAGTGAGGAGGTTCCTCTCTCAGCAGCCCTGACCACCGGTAGCTTGGACCCTGTTCCCGATACCGGTGGGCTACTATTTTTTATATTTTTAAATGTTTTTATATACATTTTTTATATTCGAATATTTAAAAATATAATTTTAAAAATTAACGAAATAGAGGAGATAATAATAATAATAATATCGTTTATTTATAAAAGGGGCATATTTACAATGTATCTTAACAATTAAAATAGAGCACAGTTGTTTATTGCCTGAACTAGGTTGAACCTGTGCTTCAGGCTAACACATTGAATATGGGACACTTTGTTGGCTGAACTCAAAAAGGAATTACCCGAAATTTATGGTTTTATGTAGCAATGTTACAGATACCCTTCCAAACTATTATACAAGGACAATGTTTTGGAATCTGCAGTAGGATGCCAACATGGTGACCCGCTCGGGCCTGTCATTTTCAGCTTGGCTATTCATCCAATTATCCAGAAACGAAATTCATTTTTTTTGTGTGCTATTTAGATGATGTAATGCTAGGAGGTGATGTAGACACCGTTTTAAATGACCTACAACTTCTTAATCAGCATTTTAAATCTATTGGCTTGGACCTTAACCCCTCAAAATGTGAAATTTACCTTTCTGACGTTACCGACAATTGACCCTAGATAAATTTAATGGCATTGCTCCACCACTCAAAATTTTAGAAAAAAGTTCAGTGCACCTCCTAGGTTCCCCCATTTTATAAGACAACTTTTCTTCTTTCATCGACGAAAAAATCAAAAACTTCAACGACATTTCAGAAAGACTCTCCAAAGTTAATTTACATTCCGCGTTACCATGATTTGATACTGTTGTTTTGGGCAAAATTTTATATACGTTCTTCCGAGGCAGCCACTTCTGTTGGACAAAATTGACCAAATTATTTGCTGCACATTATATCAACCATTTTAAATGTGGCCTTGGACGACCGAGCGTGGCTTCAAGCCACACTACCCATCCGTTTTGGTGGCCTCGGCGTTCGCAAAATTACCAGTATTAGCTTACAGTTCCTGTCCTCTGTCCACATCACTGAAAAGTTGACGAGGAAAATTTTTGCATCCTCCCTGGTTGACTCCGAAGTGCCGTGCTTGACTAATGCTATGAATGTCTGGAACACGACTTGCCCGGATGAGCCACTCTGCAGGTTGCTACAGAATAATCTTATCAATACGTCCACCAATACTGCAGAGCGTGCCCGCTTGTTGGCTGTGGGTGAATGGGATTCCTATTTTATAAAAGTTAAAAGGATATCACTTGTCTACTGAAACTTTTGTGTCAGTAGGTAAAATATGTATCTGTAAATTATCAAATAAAATTGTAAAGCCTTTGTACCTAGTAAAATAAGATCAAATTTAAAGAAATGATTATGAAATAATTTAATTTTTCTTGGTTTTTAAAATCTTTATAAATATTACTAAAACAAAATTGAAAAGTACTTTATATTCAACAAAAATATTGCACGACAAAAAGCACATGCCTTGAACCTCCAATCTTATGCACGGCAAGAGGTTTTGTAACCTCCGGTCTAATTAGACGTTAATTGATTTCTCGTAAATGTGAAACACATTCACTAAAATAATACAGTACTTATAATAAAATGTTTTTGCAAAATACAAAAAGCAACTTGGGCCTAGCACGGATTTGAACCCACATATCTTTTGTGAGGGTTAACCACTTCATGGAGCTGAATTGATGAAAATAAACAAATAGCCGTTCTTTTACTCTGTCATGATTGACTGCTTAGCTCTTGAAAGGTATAGCGGGGATCATTATACCTGTAACTGTCGGCTTTGTTCCCTAGTAGTCAGTGAAGTAATGGAACAATTCGACTGTTGTCATACACTGGTATTTGTGCGCTCTCATCTAGTCTAATTTCCTACGCAAATGTATGGCAAGATTCTTTGCAATTGCCGACATTTGTAATACTCAAATTTCTGTGGTCCCACTGAGGTTTTTTATCCGGATCGATTGGCATAACATTTTGTTGTTGTGAAACTATAGTTATAATACGAATAAATTGAAATACTGCTCATCCCCCATGGCGAAAAGCGTAATAATTTATACCCTACGGCCTGCGCAGACAAATAAGGAATATCCATGCAAATTTTTTACAAAAGCTATTCAGCATTTTTTGCGTGATGCTGGAAGTATTTGACAAAATACATTTTCGGCATTAGAATAAAATTGTTCCCACATCTCACAATAATTCCAAAAAAAAAAATTCAAGGTACAGTTTTGAGTTTGCTACGATTTTATTATATGTGTTTATTTAAAATTACGAGTGGCTTGTGGCTAAGTTCTAATAGCTGCTCGGGTTGATCTATCAGGTTAGACTATGCTCGCCACGGTTGGTTCGTGGATGGATGATCATCTTTACATATCAAGGCCCCTCCGTGCCTCAGACAGCATGTTAAGCCGTTGGCCCCGGCGGTCATTCGTGGATCCATTGACAGTAGTTACGGGTCGTCAGAAGCCCGAAACTCTGACAACCAGTCTAACACCAAGGGGTATCGTATTACCCAGTAACAGGGATGTGGAGGTCAGATAGGCAGTCGCTCCATGTAAAATACTGGTATCCAGCTGCAACTGGTTAGACTTGAAGCCGACCCCACCAGACGCCCTAAGGGCCGGGAATCTTAGGCAGATTCCCGGCCACCGTAGGCGCGTGCTTGCGGACGACGAGTAATGTGTAGCTCGCTGTCCGATAAGAAGGACCAAGCCGGGGGTCGACGGCGCGTTTTGTGCGCGCTTCAAAGAGATGTCAGCACCAACTGGTGGGGCCCACCAGGACCGATGCCTGCCATTGCTGCGGGTTGTTCGAAAGAGATACCGTGGCCCCTGGCACAAAGGCAATTGAAGGAACACGCGGGAGAAGTTATTTGATGTATTTCCCATCCAGAAAAAATAAATGCGTAATACACTATCAGTAAGATTCGCTTTTATTTTGACAGTTCCACATTATTCATTACGTTGTTTACGTTGTTGAGCAGACGAATTATACGAACATATGAAGCAATGGACAGCGTGTTACGCAATTAGGGTGCGGGACTTGCGTTAATTCTGTGACACCTTGTATATTGCATGAACTCAAAAACTCCAACTCATTCTATTCTATTTTTTTACTATGGCAAGCAAAGCCGATGTCGACTATTCTGCCAATGTGTAAAGTGAATTGGGAAAGCATGTGTGCATTATTACAAAAAAAGGATAATAATCTTCGATGATACAGTTGGGCTTAACTGTTGATCTTGTGGGGTTAGTACTGGAAAACTGAAGCATTTATTTCTACAAGTCATTTAAAATGTCAAAAATTCGGTCAGTTAGAAAGTTGAACTATGTCATTCAATGGGATTATTATGACTGAAATTAGAAGGTTGTCATGATTTCCAAATTATAGTAAGATTTGTAGTTATTTTAAAAACCAATAAAAAATTGAAAGTGTGTAATTTTCCACACATTTTAAATGATTTTGTATCAGTGTAGCGACTGACGTTTGAAAAGTATCAAGAAAGTATCTCATTTGAAAGACACCGTAAAAGTACTTAAGTACTGGTTTTTTAACGAAACAGATTGAACTTTTGAGCATCGCCTAGTTTTCTAAGTCAGCTAACGTCGAGCTTCGAATTTAAAAGGTTGTCTTCAAGAAATCTGTTTTGATTATTATGGTGAGTTCATAATTTAAAAATTTCTTAAATGTCTTTATAAAGGTACGGATAAAGGCCAACACATCAAGCTACCCCAATCTGTCAAATTTATTTGATAGAGTTTCAACTTTATCGCAAAAGCATAAGGTTCATGTTCAATTGGGATAATTTGACAGTTCTCGTAATTAAATAACGTTCAAAATCTAGTCGCTGTCTCACTTCGGCGACTGTTAAATGTCAAAAATGTAGGGAAACTTGACAGATTGAGACAGATCAGACTGTTTAAGTTCTTAAAATTACGGGAATTACTCCTTAGGTTTGTAAAACTTAAATAAGTACTTACAAAAATATTTATACTGGAATTATGGGTTCATTTCAGTTGTACCGATGATTTTAATTCTGTAAATCATCATATCAGCCGAAAGACGTCCAGTGCTGGTCATAAGCCTCCCCCAAAAGGGGGACTTGGTATTGTCTCGAATAATATTTTATTCAACGTGTAAGTATGTATGTATGTATGCAAAAAACGTAAGAAAAAGGGAGGAGGAGCTTCACCTATGTCTGGACTTTAAAAGAGACTGTAACCTCTGAGTTTGTTTCGGACTTTCTTCCCAGAGTAGTCAGAAAGGAAACGAAGACCTCATCTAAATTTAAAAAAAAATTGACATGTAAAAGTGTGTGTACGCACGGCCACATCAGGCTATACATTTCCAGTTTGTACTGATCTCACACTGTACGGAAATCCTATACAATTCGAGATCAGCTTATAATGGAAATGTATAGCTTGATGTGTAGCCGTGTGTACAAACCTACTTGCAGAAATAAATGATTTATAATTTACTTCTTCATTGAGATAATAAAACTGACTACAATGGAGGAGGTAAGAAATAACAACACATTATAAATATCAATAGTTTATTACATAAATTATAGCCAAGCTTACACTGCATTGTTTCTTTCCTATACTGATTCATAGTAAAGATTTAAAACTGCGCTAATTTTTACTATTTCTGTATACGACGCAGGCGTGCGGCCATCAAAATATACTCGAGGGCGGACAAACCTGCCCTGGCCGCACGCCTGCTTAATCTATATAAAAAGAATACTTATAAATAAAATCTAACATCACTCTATTTTATAATTAATTAGGCTATGATTGGTGTTACTACAGTTCCTATTCCAATTGCGTCAGATAAAAATTATTCCTAATTTGATCTGCGTAAGCATTTAAAACTAATTAATCATTTAAGGTTATGGCTCAATAGCGTATCACATATCAAGGACCCATTCTATTGATTTGCGCGTTGATTCAACAAAAAAACGTCCACCTTTGGATTGCAATATATAGGTAAGCACGGATATTACGTTACATGGTTTTGCACTTTATAGAATCCGATTGTTTTTTAAAGCGTCATTAACCTTCTCCGCTCATAATGATTTGTCAAATATTGTTAAGGCATCTTAGAAGAGTTGGTTAGCTTCATACATTTCTTGCAATGCATTTACTCGAGCTAGTTTAAACATAATCAGCCTATAACGTTCCCACTGCTGGGACACAGGCTTGCGAGTGGCGCCCACGCGGGCCCAGTGAGAGTTGGCGGATGTCACATGTCTTCGATTTTTTAGTTCTAAGACATGCCGGTTTCCTGACGATGTTTTCCTTCACCGTTTTGAGAGCAATGGTGATTAAATAATTTACACAAAGTGAAGCGTCTGCCTGGGTTCGAATCTACGAGTACGACTTACAAATCGTAAGTCGCAGCCGTTACCACTGGGCCACCACTGCTCTAGATAGTTGTAGTCTGCTCTGGTGATATCGTGAGTATTTATTAAAATAATTGAAACATTTTCAATTTCATCAATCACAGCGCAAACCAATAACAAAGCACATATCAGTGACGGTACACGTTTCAACTTTCAACATGGCGTCTGCAACCTATCCGCCATCACTGTCTAATCGAGGCATATGTCTTATTGCTTTTATGAATACAGATTATTATCGGGTACAATATACATCTTATAACGTAAACAATTAGATTCATTTTTGCATAACAACAACGACGAATTCAATTGACCCGAGTACACATTCCCGCGGACGTAAAAAAATCGCTGCGGGATTTTTTGCCCCACTGGATCTTCAACGCACTGCTTAGCGCCGAGAACTGAAATTTGGATACTGTTTTTACGACGAGCTGCGACTAACTCGCACTGCACTGTGTTGGATTGTCAATGTTCGGCTCAACACCGAGAGTTGAAAATCTAGAGCGCGAAAAAATCCCGACGCGATTATATTCCGTCCGTATGAACGTTTACTTAAGGCACCAATGTTTTATCCGCCATTTGCATTAACTATTTGTGAGCTAAAAAGTCTGATAAACTAACTTCCAAATAGTGGACTCAATTTCTTGTCGCTTGTTCGTCCAACGTATCAAAACTCTTGTAATATTCTTCATTTATACTAGCTAATTTTTTAAGTATTAGTAAATAAACGTCATTTTTATTAGATATATATACTATAACTATTGTATGATTTTGGTGTTATGATGGGCTGACGAGGTTGTTACAAGTCGCTGAGTAGACCTAAAAATTTCTATCTTCATTCACGTATTTATAATTTCACTCGCAAAAACTAGTTGATTCACGTATAAAAACTAGGTGTCCTATGAGCATGACCTGTGACAATCTCGGCAAAAATATTAAATTTATGAATTTTTAAAATTCGTTTTATTTCGATTATTATTGCTTAATTTCACTATCGTAAACAAAGAAATATGTCAGCTGCACTGTTTATGTAAGTAAGTACATACATATATCAAAAGTTGCCATGAAAAATACTCGAATTACATAATTATTATAAAATGTACGATTAAATATTTGAAAGTCAAAAATTCACAGATGTATATGTAGATATAAATTTATACATACTTAATGCTTTATAATATGTATGTACTATGAATTGGTGTGATCCGTGGCATGAAGGCAATCCTAATTATGTCTACACAATAAATACATATGATCACAGTAAAATGGGAATACAAAATGGTGGAACTGACAACTGTGCAGATTTCAATTTATTAAAAAAATTACATGACATAAAACATACCGAGTACAGTACAAAAACGGTTTAAAATTAGAGATAAAATAATGGAACAATAGACTGTAACGAAATGGCAAGGAATTATAAAGGAGCCTCAAGAGTGTAAAACATAATATACGGCAAGAGATAACAGCCTAAGTAACTACGGAGTACCCTCGATAAACTGTTCGGCACTAATTTGTTTAAGTACCAAGACACAGACATGTGTTAATACAAAAATATTAGTTGAAATAATGTCCAGAACCTTGGAGCGAGCTGCTCCACTTATATTTAGTTCGAGGTCGCGGGCTTCATATGATATATTATAGCTTATAGTTCCTCTTTGAAGTATTATCTAACATTAGCCAAAAATAAACTTACCATCATGTCTGTGTGAGAGTACCGATGTACGGCAACAAACTGTATGCGTATTTACAATTGGAGAGTTCTCCATCACATTAATTGTGACAGAGCTGCATAAAGTTCGGCACAATATTCCAAATATTTACTGGCAGTATACAATTTCAAATAAATTCGGTACTTACATATTTTTATATATAATTTTACATCGATATCCGTAAAACACCTCATCAAAAATAAAATAAAAATTGGAAGACAATACATATTGGAAATTCAAATATATTTCAATGTCATTTAGGTACATAATATAAACAAAAACACCGATGTGCAGAGCGTTAACACTCGATCAGTAGGATTAGTTTTCATTATCATTCAAAATGAATCAGATTCCGATTGATAGTGCGTTACGCAATTAGGGTGCAGGTATATTAATGGCAGTTTTA
Source organism: Polymixis lichenea (assembly GCA_949091785.1). NCBI lineage: Eukaryota > Metazoa > Arthropoda > Insecta > Lepidoptera > Noctuidae > Polymixis > Polymixis lichenea. The sequence goes on along the minus strand of OX420931.1, from coordinate 57,888,168 downwards.
TATTTGGTAAAAATAAAAACAATAAAATACAAAAGACCGCATCTCATTTTATAAACTATACGTACCAAGAATGACACTGTAAATAGGCTTAATTATTTGCGAGCAGGGTTTCCTGCACACTATCGAAAATGTGAATAATAAAAGACTTATTTTAAAACACGGTCACTGATCTAGTCACGTTACATACAAGCGAGACTACCTACGTTGGATGGGGTCGAGCACAAGCCCTGCGGTATTGCAATTAGTGTAGGAGTCTGCCTTTGAGACACTGTCCAATGGTGAAATATAATTAATACACAGGTAGCAACCAGGCTTCGACTGTGACAGGCAATCTATCCGGCTCTGGCGGACAGGGCGGTGTGTGTAGCGCAGTTCCCGTGAAAAACATGCGACGTCAAAGGATGCAATATGGAGCACTAAAAGGATATACCTCAGGGCCTTTTAAATATTAAGTACCGACCACCTCAAAGCAAACATTGAAGGCAGTTCCTGGAACCCGTTACCAATTGTTGCAGCGTTTGCGTATTAATTAGTGAATCGTAATTGAATCCCGGTATTAGTGTGCCCGAGCGTATCATGTAGTTCTCCTGAAATATTGTGTTAATATCGAGTGTAATTTACGCGAAATAGTTATATGAGAAAGTACCTAAAACGTTTATGCGGAAATTTTAACATGAAAGTATGGGTTTCATTTACAGAAAGAGAAAAAAAATTGAAATGAAATACTTGAATAATACCGTCTCGAGCTGTGTCTAATAAAAAAGTTTGTAATAACAAAAGCTAGCAATTTAAGAAAATAGTAATTTGAGGAAGAACTGGTTTGAGCAGGAGGGTCTCGTGGCTAAGTAATAACAGTCGCAGGGGTCAGTCGAACAGGTTAAGCTACCCTTGCCGCGGTGGGTGGGTGACCATCTTTACATACCCCTCCGTGCCCCGGAAAGCACGTTAAGCCGTTGGTGCCGGCTGTCATTCGTGGATCTTTGACAGTCGTTACGGGTCGTCAGAAACCCCGAAAGTCTGACAACCAGTCAAAGCAAGGGTGTTACGCAGTAACTGAATTGTGGGGTCAGATAGGCAGGCGCTCCACGTAAAATACTGATATTCTTGTTAGACTGGCAACCGACCACAAAAATAGGTGGGAACCCTAGGCTGATAACATGTATTGAGCAGAACTTTTTAAGTACCAGTAAAACCATAATGCTCTCTTGTTACGGACACATCATGCGTGTTAATATTACCCCACGAATTAAGGCTTCTTCAGACAAGCGCAACGCGAAACTTGTAGAACAATTTCCATGAAGTTTGGATAAAACTTGTTCTATGAGATCCGAGTCGCGCCTGTTTGTAGGAGCCTTTATTCACCTCCTAGAAATATTTAACTGAATTATTATATTCAAAACGCGTGTCTAAACTACGCAAACAGGAAGCTAGATTAGTGTTATCTCGTATCCTTGCATCCTTCCCTTCATGATAAAATTTGGTCAATTCTGGATTGAATTCGCATATCGACTATCTGAGGTCACCACCACGTGGTTTTTGGAGCAAGGACCTCAAATTACTTTCAGTCACAAACTCAAGATTTGACTTTTGAAGGTTTCCCAGCTAAAACAAAAGAAGGCTAAAAATGATACAGATGATTATAGGCTCGTGCAAAATAGCACGACGCGACGATTGCATTGCCACACTCTTAGAACAATTTCTATTAAAAATGGAATTGAATAAAAACTATTTTTATTTGAAGATTGGGACTATATATTTAACAGAAAAATAAAAATACATTTATTTATATCCATTTTCTCAATTATTAACGATTAGAAATCAAATTAATTTTTCGTTGTTTTTATTTTACCGACAAAACGCTTCTTACGATGGCTTTTTTATTTTTTATCAAGTGACATCGTGACGTCAGCTCTGTGTAAACGGCAAATACTTAGTTTGGCGCAGTTTTAGAAGTATTTGTGCACAGTGGCACCGCACACCAGTAATATCATTTTCTATCAATTAAAAATCTTGTTAATTATAAACTCGACATTCACTTGTTTACTTACTAACTACTTTAGTTTACACAAAGTTGACGTCACGTTTGGTCACGTGATAAAAAGGCATCGTAAGGAGCGTTTTGGCGGTAAATTCAAAATAATGGAAAATAAATATGATTTAAATAGGTTTTAATTGAGAAAATGGATTTAAATCAATTTACTTTTACTTGTTTTTTTCCAAACTGGGTTTATAATAATAATAAATAAATAGTTTCATTTCCTGGGCTACCTTTGAGCTTCCACCGTCATATAGAGTTCAGGAAAACAGCATCAAAATGGGTAAAACCTATTCTAGTCATGTTACAGGTACTGCCAATAATAATATGCACATGACAGACGAAGCAGCAAACGTGCCCGAGCTAGCCCGAAGCTATCTCGGAAAATAACTTTCAGTCACCCGTTCCGGTCTAGCTTTGCCTTAACTTCAAAGCAAGAAGAATCTGCGCGGCAACCATTTTAAGAAAAGCTTCTCGAAAAATATGAAACCTGATGTTTTGGTGAAAACAATTTACTTGCAAATATTTAACATATACTACGAGATAACTGAATCTTCATGAATGTGCTATTCGAAGCTTGCAACGCAAATCGCGAGCCAAAGACAAGTGCATATGACCTGCCATTGAATAATGAACCATATAACAGGTGACTGAAAGTGCAAACAAAACGAACGCGAGTGCGCTCAAGAGAGCCCGAGGATCCCTTTGATGTCTGCCTTGATATTTGTACAAATTTGCACTGTATGACAATGGTTATAATGTGCAATGTCCCATGTCTAAAGAAAATCCGCTCCATTTTGGTCTGCGTGGAGCCTAAGGTCGCTAATGAAGTGATAATTAAAACCCACGGATCTATCAAATTCGCTAACGTACAGTGATTTACATCCCTTAGGGTCATAGGGTCCCTTAGGGTCGCTTTTATTAAGTCTTAGTGAAGATAGTAAGTAGGTGCCAGGTGGAGCAGACATGGTTAAGAATTGTCAAAATCAAAAATCAAAATCAAAAGTCATTTATTCAAACTAGGCTGAGAGTCAGCACTTTTTGAACGTCAAAATTACATAAGACAGTCCCCCCAAAAAGCCCGCCCTTCACCACTTCCTAGTGCTTTAGCTGGGAAGAAGAAGTGGCGCAACAAACTCCCCAGCAGCACAGCTGTCTGTTATGTTGGAAGAACTTGATTCTATACAATAATAGCATATAACCATCATTCAACGATAAATGAAAATTTAATTAATAAAAATAAAAAAATAAAATGGTTTATGCAGTCAAGTTAAATAAACAATGATATGAAGTAATTCATATGACCTGTCAGTAGTTAAGCTAATTCTGGTGAAAGAACATAAACGTTGTCTTGAGTTAATCACAGCGACCAACAATTCTTATCGTTTAAGTAGTCGTTGATAGAATAGTATGCCTTCGAACAAAGATTTGATTTTACTTTCGCTTTAAACGCATTAAAATGTAAATCTAACAAAGAAGAGGGAAGCTTGTTATACAAAGTTATACCAAGCCTTGTGAACTGTAATGTTAACTAGAATAAAAAGATAATTATGTAAGCGTGCAAGTTTATAGCCTACTAGCTTTTGCCAGCGGCTTCGCCCGCGTGGTGGTTGTTTATTCCACGGGAACGTACTACCGGGATAAAAAGTATCCTATGTGTTAATCCAGGTTGTAAACTAGCTGTGTGCCAAATTTCATCCAAATCCGTTCAGCCGTTTTGGCGCGATTGAGTTACAGACATCCAAATATCTTCGCAAACTTTCATATACACATATAGTAGAATTGAGTTGTTAAAAGTTACAATATGATGCATTTTATATGGGATTGTGTAAATTTTAAATGTTAATAATAAGGAGGAAGCGAGGATTACGTTTTTTTACAATTTTCAGGTCATTGTCATGTTGTGTGTTGATTAAAATGTGTTTCGCGAGCGTTACACGTATGTTATCATATAATTATTAGCATAAAAAATCATCGTAATTACTATTTCATGGAAAAAAAAGACAATGGCAATAAAACAAATGACAATATTAAAGGGTCGCTTTGATCATTTTTATGATTATAATTCTGTAAAGCTCACTCCGCTGCCGCGGGAAATCGCGGCACGGCGGACAGAGCTCCGGCAGGATCTCATGGCGACGTGGAAAGTGCGATTGTCGCAACCTAGTGCTGGGCACGCCACGATTGCGGCGGTAAGTCCCCTCTTTGAGGAGTGGCTTGAGAGGCGGCATGGTGTCCTCACCTTCCACCTGACACAGGTCCTCACCGGACATGGCTGTTTCGGGAGGTTGCAGTTTCGGATAGGGCGGGAGGAAACGCCCGGGTGTTTCCATTGCGAAGATCGCCCAGAGGACACGGTGGAGCATACGGTGGAGGTCTGCCGGCTTGGGCGGAGCACCGCCGTGTCCTCGTGGAGATGATCGGCGGCGGCGATCTCTCGCGTCCGACCCTGGTCCAGGCCATGCTACGGAGCGAGAGTGCATGGCTAGCAGTCGCCTCCTTCAGCGAAGCAGTAATGCTCGCAAAGAGGGAGTCGGCGCACGTGAGGGAGATGCAGTACATGCGCCCTCACAGCCGTGGCCTTCGCAGGAGACGCCCTGGGCGTCGGGACTCCCAGGCTGATTCCCGGCCACCGTAGGCACGGGCTTGCGGACGGCGAGTAATGGGTAGCTCGCTGTCCGGTAAGGACCAAGCCCGGGTCAACGGCGCGTTGTGTTCCACGCGCACCTCAAAGAGATGTCATCAGCAACAGATGGGGCCCGCAAGGGCCGATGCCTGCCAGGGGTGCGGGTTGTTCGAAAGAGATACCGCGGCCCCTGGCACACAGGCAACTGAGGGAACACGGGTGGGTTTTAGTCAGTAAAAGTCTGACACGCCCTCCTGCTCCACCCAGAGCGGGAGAACTTATTTGATGATTTCCCACCAAAAAAAAAAAATGACTATTTCATGAAAAAAAAAACAATGGGATTATATTAAAGGGTCGCTTTGATAATTTTTATGATTATAATTCTGTAAAGCAATTTTTGATACGGTCGCGAATCAAATTATAAACAATATACAATCTCACACTAACCTACAAAATGCAAAAAAAAAATGGAAGTATATTTGGATTTCGCGGGTTACCTTAGTTCGTCCACATTAAAACAACGTGTAAAAAAGTTCACCACCTCTCAAGGAACCTCTTGTTTTTTTTTTATAGAGGTCTTCCTGAGCATTGGGCGACCTAGCATGCCAATTTGAATAATATAATGAAAATAGACAAATATTTTTTCAAACTTGAAAAAATATTTAAAAACGCTTTTGATAAGTTTAAAAGGGTCATAAATCACTGGTCGTTTACACATTGGCAGAATAGTCGACATCGGCTTTGCTTGCCATTGTAAAAAATTGTAGAATAGAACAGAGTTGGAGTTTTTGTGTTCATGCAATATACAAGGTGTAACAGAATAAACGCAAGTCCCGCACCGTAATTGCGTCACACACTATCCATTGCTTCATATGTTCGTATAATTCGTCTGCTCTACAACGTAAACAACGTAATGAATGATGTGGAACTGTCGAAATAAAAGCGAATCTTACTGATAGTGTATTACGCATTTATTTTTTCAGGATGGGAAATACATCAAATAACTTCTCCCGCGTGTTCCTTCAGTTCAATTTTTTTTTTTAAACTAGATGATGTCGCGTTTACTATCTGACTACTCTGAGAAGAAAGGCCGAAACAAACTCGGAGGTCAAAGTCTCTTTATAAGTCCAGACATAATTTTAGTCAGACCATGTGAAGATCATGTAGATTGGTGTCTGAAATGGTCTTTTGAGGAAATAACCACACAGATTGAGTGGACCTGTCCAATCAGTGCACGCATTTATCAGTAATCATAATCATGGAGCTCAACTCAGAACTTGACGAGCTCTACGATTTGACGGACAATAAATACTAAAGAAAGGACATTTGGGTAGGCCGCATAAATTACTCAAACTGCCAGACCATGATTAAAACTAAATGAGAAAAATAAGCTAATACATACGTGTTAGGGATTTTTTTTTGCAGGTGGGAAATCACCATTAACTTCTCCCGCTCTGGGTGGAGCAGGAGGGCGGGCGTGTCAGACTTTTACTGACTAAAACCCACCCATGTTCCCTCAGTTGCCTGGGCGCAGTGTGCCAGGGGCGACGGTATCTCTTTCGGACAACCCGCACCCCTAGCAGGCATCGGCCCTTGCGGACCCCACCTGCTGGGGTCGTGCTGACATCTCTTTAAGACGCGCTTGGAACACAACGCAACGTCACCCCGGGCTTGGTCCTTACTGGACTGCGAGCTACACACAGGCGCGGTCCGAGGAGGGTTTCCTAGGGGCATGACCACGCCCCCCCCAAAGCCGTAAACGTATAGTAAAGTAAAAGTAAAAAAGTTTATTGACAATATAAAAGAACAAACCTTACATACAAATCCCAACAATCCTGTGATTTGTGTCTAGTAATACAAGTATAATTAAGTATGATTATAAATACCTGTGTATGTTATGCGGTTGTTTGAGCTTAATTCACACTGACCTCCGTACTAGTGAAAACTGTATCACGGCAGGTCAGTCTTCCTCGTTCACAAACACCTGCACACTTCCACACAGCTATCGAATTTTCATTTTACTGCTAAATAAAACAATGATTTATGAGTATGGCTGTAAGAATACTGATACTTAGTAGGTATTATTTGATGATTTGATGAAAATAATAACGAGGGTAATTATAAAAAATTAAAAGTATATGCAAAAATTTCAGACAAAAAGTTTGGATTTTACGAGTTACGGTTTTGAACATTTAACAACAAAATATCAAGATGAACATAAAAGTGATGAATAATGACCAATACTACATAAACAACCAAAACGTTAATTTTAAACATAAAGAAAAAAGTAAATAAAGTATGGTCTATGTGTGTGAAATGTAGGTTAGAAAATGCGTGTGTAGATGTGTATGGATGGAATAAGTATGTGTATGTATTTCTGTAAAAGTATTTATGATATGGATATTAATAGCTTTTCTGTGTTATTATAGTTCATTTCAATGAGATATTCATTTAAAGTTTTTTTGCAAACAGAGAGAGTCGAATCGCGTAAATTGATGTTCTTCGACAATTGGTTATATATGGTATAGTTTAAAATAGTAATTTTTCAAAAATATATTACATTTTCATGCCCCCCAAGTCTTTGGCTACGACCGCGCCTGGCTACACATTACTCGCCGTCCACAAGCCCGCGCCTACTGTGGCCGGGAATCGGCCTTGGATTCTCTGCGCCGAGGGCATCCCCTGCGGCGCACCCGACTATGGTGGGGTCAGCTTCCAGTGAAACCAGATGCAGCTGATTACCAGTATTTAACATGGATCGGCTACTTATCAGTTACTGCGTAATACGATACCCCTTGATAAGACTGGTTGTCAGACTTTCGGGCTTCTGACGACCCGTAACGACTGTCAAAGATCCACGAATGACAGCCGGCATCATAGGCTTAACATGCTGTCCGAGACACAGGGCTCTTGATATGTAAAGATGGTCACCCATCCACGAACCAACCGCGGCAAGTGTAGCTCAATCTGATAGATCGACCCGTGCAGCTATTAGAACTAAGCCATAAGCCCCTCGTAAATTTAAATATACACGTATGATATGAGAATTTAAATACATACAAACATCAGTTGGTTGTATGAGGTCTTGCATTAATTACGTTACATACATACATAACATCACGCCTTGTTTACCCGAAGGGTTGGGCAGAAGTGTACCTATAGTACACGTACATGTTACACGTTGCTTATAAATCGGATTACTTATATGATTATAATTTCGTAAATACATTCTTTTATTTAAATTGTAAGTTCTGTTTACGTTTATTTTTTATTTAATATTATTTATTTCTACTTTCAATGTTTTGTTGGTATATTGGCGTGTGGTAGCTGACATATGGCAAATTTAATGTTTTTTGTGTTTCGTAATGTTAATTACCTACTATTGTGTAGAATCAAGTTCTTCTAACTTAACAAACAGCTGTACTGCTGGGGAGTTTGTTGCGCCCACAGAAATCTTAATAATAAGGCAATAGATGTGCTATCTACTGTCTTTTAATTCTGGGACGCGTGTCGCTGGTTCGTATAACGTGATGACTTATTCCGCCAGCGGAGTCACTCGACTCAGATAGTAGGGAGCACACGTTAACGATAGTGGGAGTGGTGCTGGACGCACCCGTGTTGTCCGCTACACTGGTGCTTTACTTTAATTACATTATTTCTTCACCACTGCTCTGAATACGATGAAGGAAAACATCGTGAGGAAACTAGCATGTTCTAGAACCAAAACTTGGAAGACATTGCCATTACTGTCGCGTCTTTCAAAATCGCTACCATACTGCTTTTTGGTAGCAAAACAGGGCAGGCCAGGACAAGACATCCGCAGTAACAAAGACATGATGGGTGGTGTCACAACACTACATGTGGTGATGGGAGGTACTAGGACTAACGAGGTGAATGCTATGTTGAATAGGTCGACCATATGGTCGCATGTTTATACCCTGCGCTTCGTTAATGAAAACACTCTACCACACGCTAAGCGCAGTCTATAAACGTTCGTGAAGATGCTTTTGGTAGAGTATCCGCGAGTAACCAAGTGAGCAGAGCGGTTATAGGTGAACCTACCAGAGGCACTTAGTAGAGAAGTTCTCGCTTCAGAAGATCAGATTCGTCTGGTTTACGGGGACATCAGTCAATACTGGTCCCAGTGGCGGATTATCCATATGCCAAACTAGGCACGTGCCTAGGGCCGCGAGGTTACAGAAGGGCGCGCGTGAAAATTTTTAAACGACGAAAAAATAATACCTAAAATCCTACCAGAGAGGAAGTCACCCGCCGCCGCCTACGGGATCCGCCGGAAATTTTCGGTTTGTAATGATAATGCGTAGTAACGGCGTGAGATTAAATTCGTAGTGAGTGGGGGATAAAACCGGCCGACTTCCTGGGAGGATTTAACTAATTAAAAAAAATTAAAAGAATATTATCAATAAACATAACAGAATGAAAAGTATTTCTTTTTATTGCAGAAAATAATAATAGCAAGTTCGGTTTGGTCGCATTGGTCGGAGTATGTATATCTGTATTAAACTTATCTGGAACAGAGTTCCGAGAAAAAGAACAAGCACGTAAATGTTTAGTAAACAAATGTACTCAGAGCAGCCTTTTTTTTTTTTTTTTTTTTTTTTATTACGGGGGGAAATCCTCATGGATGTCCTCCGCCCCGGGGAGGGCGGAGGGGTCTGTCAGACTCTTACTGACTAAAACCACCCCGGTGTTCCGTCTCTCACTTGCACCGGGGATCACGGGAACTAGTGTGACTTCCGCGATACTCAGAGCAGCCTAAAGCAACAAATCGAACTTGCCATGACTATTTGAAAATTTAATTTACATTCTTCTCTCAGATCAATTTTAGAATAAATAAATGTACTTGAGCGAGTGAATATTAACCTGGCTAAACAAATTATTATCTTGATTGTAGATAGATCATTATGTTTTATTTATAATTTTTGTTAATTGAAAGTTATAAAATACTATCGACAACTTTGCCATTACAATAATTATATTATAATTTTTATTTTTGAAATACATTTAATTATGGCTAGTAAAAAAATATCAGGTCCTAATTCTATAATTGTTAGAGTTTAAGGCCATTCTCTTACAGTCTACCCCACTTTAAAAAAAAATCAATGACTTTCAATTGTCATAAGCCTATCAAAATTATAATTAAAAAAGATATAGAATTAAAAAAAATACATACAGTTGATATCGATTGGGAGTTAAACGAAATTGGTTAAATAACCCATAAAATTTGAAAATTCGAATAAAAAAATGGACAAGAAGATTTTACTGAAAGTTATTTAACAAATTTTGTTTTAGCTCCCAATTGATTTTAATTGTAAGTCATTTTTTTTTATTCTACAGGATTCATTTTTAACCAGTGCGCAAACTAACCATGAATTCAGCATATAATTCTAGACCCGCTAGCAAAAAAATTTTTCGTCGGTTATACAAAAAACAATTTGCTGTTCCATACATTTGGACCGCGTAGGTATTGCACTTATCTATGAAACAACTGATTTTTTTTTATCTAACCGACGAAAAATGTCAACGCTACTTCCTGAATGATATGCTGAATTCATGGTTACAGTTTGCGAACTGGTTAAAAATTTACCCTGTATAACTCGGCGATATTACTTCTATGTTGTCCTTTGCTCATTTTGGTTTTAATTTTGTTTGAATTAATTAATTAAATTTATAGGTTGATGACAATTGAAAGTCATTGAAAAATGTTTTTTTTTTTAAACAACCTAACAACTTTAAACAATAAACAATTTTATTCATAGCCTTATTGCTTTTGTAAAATATTAGATCTTAAGTTTGTACTTAGTTAAAATAAAAAAACAATCGGTTAGCAATTGCTTATGGTTTTCACAATAACTAAACAAAAAAGGCACGGAGACCATGAGTTTCCAAATTCTATCCTTCTTGTTTTCTTCATTCTCATCACGTAGTTAAATTTTATACTATACTAGAATTTGCCAGCGGCTTCGCCTGCGTGACATGTGACTTTCCCGCAATAAAATTATCCTTTGTTAATTCAATGAACAAGCTACCTTCATACAAACTTCTTCATAATCCGGTAAGTTGTTTTAGCATGAAAGAGAAACAAAAATGCATGCCTTCACCCTCGGAAACTTTCGCGCTTATAACATCCGTAAGATGGCAACTAGAAGGGTGCTGATGAGGTGCTAGCCTAGGGCGCTGTAGACATTTAATCCGCCTCTGACCGTACCAAGAGAACTCTTGGGTGTGTGAACGGGCCATTTTAACGCCCATAAATGATCAAGCTGCAGCGAACAACCACAGTATTCCCTAGCAAATTGAAAGACAAACTACCGCCCAATGTTCTTATGGCTCTCTCTCTCTTCTATTACTGTAAACATAACTACAAGCGTGGTACTCAGGAAACTTTTATAAATTGTGGCTGTCATTTTAGTAAATTGCGGTGACTTACGACTTCCACGCGAACGAATTCGCGGAATGCAGAAGCTAGTCTATGCTAAATCAATCTGCCTATTCTTTTCTGAACTGTGTTGGGGTCGGCTTCCAGTCCAACCGTGTGCAGCTGAATTCCAGTATTTTACATGGAGCGACTGCCTATCTGACCTCCACATCCCAGCGACCCCTCAAATCTTTATTAATAGAATCAAGACAATTTAGCTGTAACTAATCATTACGATCTCAATGAAATATAGGTAGGTACACAGCTACCTGCGTACAAATGCGTATTGACGCATGGGCTGAGCTAAAAATAGGCAAGAAGAGATTATTGCTCTCTGAATACCCACTGGATTGCAAACCTACTTACCTACTACGTAAGTATATCGACCGCCCTTACTTAGGCTTCCGAAGCTGGAGCATTTATTAACCGAGTTCCAAAAGGAGGAGTTTCTCAATTAGTCTGTACTTATGTTTTCGTAGAGTTCCGTACCTCAAAAGGTTAAAACGGAACCCTTATAACTTCACTCTCTTCTTCGTCTGTCCGTGTGTCACCACCGATTTTCTCAGGAACGGGTGGACCTAGCAAGTTGAAATTTATACCAGATAGTGAGGTCTATAGCCCTATTAAGTATATAAAATCAAGGTCCTGAGTCAACACGATAAAAAGATATAGGCAAATTTAGATTTTCGCGAAAACTTGTTAGTACCAAAATTTACCTTAATTTTCAACTTTTTTATTTTTCGGAATTTTCCCTTTAATTGTGATTGTAATCTATAAGACCTTGCTTTTAAACAAAATTGACAATTCTGGGTCAACCGGAAGTACCCGATCGGTTTTGCGTCGAAAACCTATATAGTAGTTCCCGTTGACCTAGAAACACGAAATTTGGCAAAAAGCAAGATCTTACAGCACAAACAAAGAAAAAGTTCCAAAAAATAAAACGATTAAAATCATTGTTACAACGCGGTTACAGCAAATGAAAGTTCCATGGAGTTTATGAAGTTGTAAATGCATGATCTAGCTGTAGCTTCAGTTCAGTTGGTCTGCTGGAGTTCTTTGAAGAGGCCTTTTAAAAGACTCAAAGTCTAGGTTTTCCGGGCCTGTAGGCCTTTGAAACTTTACCTCCGCCCTCCCACAAATGCAGCGCGACGTATTATTTACGACTAGCTGACACCCGACAGACGTTGCCTTGCCTTAACTATGAATATTGAATTCGCATTATATTATATCTATTTAAGTTACGCGCAACCTTCTTATTTTTTTCTTTCATTCAACTTCTCCTGACAATAACCAACAAAACAAAAAAGAATTAGCAAAATTGGTCCAGCCGTTCAGATGTGATGCCATGACCAAGGGAAATAGGGATTCATTTTTATTTAAAGATATAATTTTGATATAGTTATATAGGATACATATACACCGTGAAATTTAAATGGTTGTTTTCCCGCAGCGAAATGGTTTTGTCTTGGTAATACAATCGTTTTATAAACAAATAAAATGCTAGAAACAAAAAATGGCAGATTAACCATTGTGAAAAATCACCACCGGGACAGTTTATTTTGCTTTGAACATTTATGTATCGCTGTTCCCTTTGTCGGCGGTGCGTGCGATTCGACTAGTACCTACAAGTTACCTCTAGTGTTACTATTGAGTAGTGTTTTATCGAGTTGAAGAATATTTTTTTAATTATTTTGAAACAAAAAAATCTTAATTTTTTTACTTTTACTCTATGCTTCGAAAATACTCCTTATGGCAAGTTGATCTGCCACGGGAAAACAACCATTTAAATTTCACGGTGTATGTACAGGTGCGCTGCCGACCATTTCACGGAAAATCCATGTCACAGTATAAGATATTTGCAGTTGTTCAACTGAATTAGTTTTGCTTAGGTTCGATTTTGTTTTCCTACACAGCATATTATTTATCATCTGTCTTTACTTTTCCCAACTATGCTGGGGACTTGGGGTCGGTTTCCAGTCTGATCGGATGCACCTACGCTTTGGCCTGCCGCTTGGACCTGGCGCTTTGGGATGCCTTATGCTTTGGAATGGGCAAATAGCTTCATCTTTCTAACTCACCGACCTTGACAATTCAAAAGTGCCTGTAATTGTTTTTTTTAAAATAAATGCTTTGAGTTTGAGTTTGAGTTTGCACCTATGTGAAACACTAAACACTATCTGGTCTCCACAACCTAGTTGCTGGGTAATATGATACCCCTTGGTAAAACTGGTTGTCAGACTTTCGGGCTTCTGACGACCCGTAACAACTGTCAAAGATCCACGAACGACAGCCGGGACCAACGGCTTAAGGTGAAGCTCCAGGGTAACCCGCGAAATTGTTACGTTTTCATGAAATAGTACTTAATTCAGTGAACATAGAGGGTTGTATTGCTGACGTAAATGATTATAATTCTGTAAATACATACGTGTTAACGCCGCGAATCATATTTTGTTCTTGACTATGACCTACAAATTGTAATAAACGTAAGAAAATTATTAAATAACCCGGGTGACCCTGGAGTTTTTATCTGAACGTGCTTTGCTTTTCTTGGTATGTAAAAGCTCAATCTGATCGATCGACCAGTGCCGCTATTTTTCTATGTACTTTCATAGTACAGTCACGAGCACTATTAAGTATACACTTACCAACTTTTAAAAGTGATTTTCTCCTCTTGTACTGATTTGTGATTGTATGTTATTATGAAAATAGTATTTTGGAACCCGCACTATAATGAAATACCTAGGTTATCTCAGAGTAGGAAAAGTTATGTAAGAGAAAATCGCTTTTGAATTTGGCTATGTACATAGGTAAGTATCTAAGTGTTGTTATTAGCTGTCAGCATCAGGCGGGTATTGTTCCGTAAGTCCCTGAAAATAGTTTGCTCATAATTAACCACTGAATTAATTACAAAAACATTTTTTTGTTTTAGTCTTGCAATCGTCTTTCCAAGCCTTTAACAGATGCGTTCTGTGCTTGTTGGCGTTCGAGTACGGCCGTCCAGTGAGGGCCATCCCTCTTAGACTTGATTGACTAGATCAAGCTAAGTCCCCATGTGTACTGTCTTTTCAATCCACAGTGTTCGAGTGGGTTGGTCAGTACAGAAGCCAGGCTGTTGACGTGCTTTTCAATGTGCATTTTTTATAAACTTTTAATAAGGGTAATTTTTTCAAAAATTACGAAATTTGTCATACCTACCGCCGATTGAGCCAAAGAAAATTCAATCATATTTCTAGGCTCTATTAAGACTCAATTTTAAATGCATAATATAATGGTACTTGTCAACACGATTTACTTAATAAAACAGTTAGCTTTAAAACATATAAGTTTTGGTCATTGTAATACGCAAAAAACTCCATACTCTAATTAGGCTGTATGAGGTCTTGCGTTAATTAAATGTCACATGTTGTATAGCACCACCAAAGAGTCAAGAGAATTCTTTGAAAAGTGAATAAAGAAATTAACTTAATCAAAGACTCTGAACTATAAATCTCGGATAGGGAAAAAGATGGATGCCCAACTTTACTAGTTTATACTGTCTATCAGTGGCGAAAGCACCATATAACACAATTCCGAAAAGCCGGTAGGGCTTTTCTTCGGGGATTCGCATCGGTAACTCTAGCGCTATTAAAAAATGGCACGTCAATAGTGGCTACTATTGTCAAAAAATACAGTTACATTACGGGTTTTTATTTCACTATAGCATTCAAACAACAAAAACGGTTATTTTTAGCAAGGTTTTACAACAAAAAAAAACTAAATTAACCCGGCGCCAAAGCGTCATAATCGGGAACTAAACATTCAAACATTCATACAACAGCGATCCCGTAATGATGTCACTTTAGGTCACGTGACACCGCTTGTTATGGACGGGACCAAGCCGCAGTACATCGAGTTATGACAGAGTCAGATATTGAAAAATGCGTCAGCGAGAACGAGATAGAGGAATATTGCACATTTATTTTGTTTTCAGCTGTTGAATTTTTTGTATATAATTATTTCCAATCCTATATTAATTTTAGAATGAAAGTAAGTATTCTTTACTGATAAGTCAGTAAGTTGAAGCCGACTTCGCTTCGGCTTCTCTCTTAGAAAAATCGACACCTCGCCGCTGCTGTCTATATATCTACAGGTTTAATACATTGTAGTTTACAATCTTCAAATCAAATCAATCAATCAAATCAAAATATTTTTATTTCACATAAACCTGCAAGGGCACTTATGAAACGTCAGAAGCTAGGTGCAGCTTGCTAGCTATGCTTCAGCAGGCTTAGCACGACGCTTTCTATTTTTACGAAGAATAGACACCGCTCCTTCTATACAAAGTGACATTTTTGACATCGCATCGTAGAAATCCTTTTACAACCTGCCATTTTGTCTTTGGTCTTTAACGATGTTTGTCTAGATCATTTTATATGTAGACTATTTTTCAGAAGAAAGTTTTCTTCCCAAACTGTCAAAATCACACTGACAACAAACTTTTTCTCAACGGCGACAAAGTATACGGTTATCTACAAAATCATGATTAGTTTTGAACGCATAACTGTGATAATTAATAGAAGAACAAAGCTATGTTCTCCTATTGTGCATCATTTAGTTAATAGTCAAGTCTATTATTCCGTCGACAAATCGGTGCTTGTTCTAAGCCTGCTGGAGCATTTTCAGTTTAACTTAACGCGAAATGTTTACGTACGTACTTTGGATTTAATTTAACGTACACTAGCTTTGGCCAGTGGCTTTTCCCGCGTTATGCAATTTACACAAAACCTTAACAAATCATACACCAAAACCTTCCTGATGAATCACTGTGTCTATTGGTGAAAACCGCATGAAAATCCATTCAGCAGTTTTTGAGTTGATCGCGAACAGAGACAGACGCAGCGAGGGACTTTGTTTTATAATATATGTGTAGTGATAAACTCACGCGTTTCTCTGCTGCTCCTGCTACGATCTTTACATGGTTTGGTCATTTTGAGAGGATGAAATCAGCTAACAAGACAGATATGTGAGTGGAAACGCGGGGGGCGGACGTCCTAGGAGGACATATACTCATATAGTGACCTTATTGGTGATTTTCTTCAGAACGGTCAGGTGTCGGTGGTCGCAACCGGCGTGCGTGTGTGTATGAACGTAAAAGAAAAAAAAATTGTTAAACAAAGTTCAAAAGATCGAATTTCATTGATAAATAAATGATAAATGATTTTATTTCTGTAAGTAGGGTTGTACAAACACTTTTACACGTCAATCATATTTTTTTAAACTAGATGAGGTCGGCGTTTCCTATCTGACTACTCTGAGAAGAAAGGCCGAAACAAATTCAGAGGTCACAGTCTCTTTTAAAGTCCAGACATAATCTTGGTCAGATCATGTGAAGACCATGTGGATCGGTGTCTGAAATGATCTTTTGAAGAAAGAACCACACGGATTGAGTGGACCTATCCATTCAATGCACGCATTTGTCAGTAATCATACAGCTCAACTCAGAACTTGAGGAGCTCAACGATTTGACGAACAATACCAAAGACAGGACATTTGGGTAGGCTGCATAAAATACTCAAACTGCCAGATTAATATTAAAACTAGCTGAGAAAGAGATGAAACACAAAACAGAAAACACAAAAACAAACAAAATATGACCCAAATAGTCCTCACATTCACAATAATTAAAACAAAAATAATATTATACTTCTAAAGTATATATATACATGTCAAAGTGTATATAATAATTATCAAATGTCAGAGTATAAGTTTGCAAAAAAAAAAACACCATTTAGTATGTAAAAATTGGAGCAAGTCAATCCCAAGCTTTTGTGTCCTCAATTTATATAATCTTTAAAAGTATAAAAGGCTTTCAGGCACAACTTACGTTTAATGAATGATTTAAATTTATTGATACTTAAATCTTGAACATGGCTTGGAAGTTTATTATAAAAGCGTATACATTGATATCTGAATGACCCACCTATTTTCTTGAGCCTTGTTGATGATACAACAAATTTGTGTTTGTTCCTAGTATTTATACTATGGATATCACTGTATTTTTTAAACAATTTAATATTTTTATGGGCATTTAAAAGATTTTCTAAAATATACTGTGAAGGCACAGTCATAAAGTACATTTATCTCCTTAAATTTCTCTCTGAGAGAATGTCTCGGACTTAATTTATAAATTGATCGAACAGCTCTTTTCTGCAAGACAAAGATAGTCTGAATCTCAGCGGCATTTCCCCATAACAGAATACCATACGACATTACACTATGAAAATAGCTAAAGTACACTAAACGGGCTGTCTCTATATCAGTTAAATTACGAATTTTTCTAACAGCGTACGCTGCAGAGCTTAGCTTTTTCGACAATTTATCTACATGTGGGCCCCACTGAAGTTTGGCATCCAAAGTTAAGCCCAAGAATACAGCGCTATCTTCAGGATTCAATTTTTCGCCCTTTATCAACACAGTAGTTTTCACCTGCCTAACGTGAGGTAGCGTAAACTTAATGCATTTGGTTTTTTTTTTTCATTAAGAAGTAAATTATTAACATTGAACCAGTGAAGTACTTTTGAGATTGCGCTATTTACATCGTCATTAACCAGCTGCTGACGTTTAAGTTTAAACAAGTGAAGTGTCATCCGCGAACAACACTATATCATGATTATCCTTTATGAGGTAAGGCAAGTCATTAATATAAATAAGAAACAAGAAAGGACCAAGAATTGAGCCCCGTGGGACTCCCATAGATACTATTGATCCGGGAGATCTTTTCCCATTTACATCAACACACTGAATCCTATTACACAAGTATGAAATAATAAGATCCAGAGCGGTGTTCCGGATCCCGTAGTGGCGGAGTTTCCTGATTAAAGTTTCATGAAGCACGCAATCGAATGCTTTAGATAAGTCACAAAAAATGCCCAAGGCATCGTATTTATTTTCCCATGCATTGTAAATATGCCCTAAGAGTTCAATCGGTAGTTGTACGACCCCTTTGTAAAACCGAACTGTTTGCTATGTAATAAATCATGTTTAATAAAAAATCTTTGCAATTGGTCTAAAATTAATTTCTCAAATATTTTACTAAAGGTAGGTAGTACTGAAATAGGTCTATAATTAGAGGGGTCTGATGTACTACCTGATTTAAACAAAGGTACTATTTTACTATTCTTCATTAGGTCAGGAAACTCCCCACAGTCGATACAATGATTAAATATAAGAGCTAAAGTAGGTGCTACAATGTCAATAATGGACTTAGCGACTTCTACAGAATTATCCCACAGATCTGCAGTCTTTTTGACGTTCAAAGTGTGAAAGGTTTTAATTATATCTCTATAGCTAATAAGTTCAAAATGAAATTCTGCATCACAAACTTTAACATTTTCCCTAAGCAAAGACTCAGTAACAGAAGGTGATGAGTGTAGAGATTTTGTAGTTGAAACGGGAATATCTGCAAAGAAATTTACAAAAGCCGCGGCGACTTGCGAGTCTGATGTTATTATGTTGTCATTGATAGACAGGCTGTAGTCAGTATTTCGCTTACTAGACCTTCCCGTTTCACTATTAATAATATTCCAAATATTATTAATAGTCGTTTTAATTACATTACTACTGTTTTTAATCTTAGAACTCAAATAACGCGACTTGGCCATCCAACAAACTTTTCTAAATAATTTAGAATAATTTCTAACATATAAATGAAATTCAGCAGTGTTTACATACGTCCTTTCATTGTACAGCTCATAAAGTCGTGTTTTACTTTTATGAATACCAATGGTAGCCCAATCACTGAAAGAGACGTTACTATTAATCGAAATAGTCTTTGGAATAAAAGTTGAGATAAATTGTTTACAATATATCTTAAAAAAACTCATCATATAGATGATTAGGATCAGCATTCGCAGACATAAATGGTAGTTTATTAACGAGTTTAACTTTAAAGGCTTCTAGGCGAAATGCAGTTTTGGGGTTAACAATGATATCCTTTTTACCCATTTTTTTATTTTGATTTTAAATGGTAATCCGTTGCCCGCAATGATCTGAATCTAGTAAATTTATAATTTCTTTGTGGCTCGGTATAACATCTGTATAAATATTATCTAGGCATGTGGCACTACTAGGGGTTATTCTTGTGGGCTCCTTAAATAGGTTTACAAGATTGTAGGACTGAAATAAACTTATTATTTTACAACAATAACCTGAGTTATCTAATAAATTAACATTAAATTCACCGCAAACAATAATGGACTTGTTTGAGTTACAAGTCTTGTGTAATACTTCATCCATTACCTTTTCAAAGCAGTCATACAACCCTGAAGGTGGTCTGTACACACTTAATACAATACCAAATACCAAATTATTATTAACATCAGATGAACATAGGTTATGTGTTGCAATACTTTGATTAGAATCTGGAGTGAGGTAATCCCGCAGAGAACCTAAGTTGTGGACATAGCTGACAGGATAAGCAAGCTGACGCACACTGGTCCCAAATTAAAAAAAAGTGGACATTGATAGTAGACCGCTGATATTTTTTTTTATTGTTGATACAATGATAACAGATAAGGCAAAAAAATATTATTGTCCTACTTCAAATACTTTTCTGTAAAAAAAATATTTCTTTTTTTTTTGTATGGGAGCGATTACATTTTACTCAATTTCTCAAAAACTTTAAGCGATGTCGAGATGGCAATCACATATGTTAGAAAACTAATAATTCTGAGTATTTGGCTCGAAGAAACTTATTGCTTATCTCTGCGTACTTTCGAGATAATAGTGACAGAAAATAACATTTTTTTTAATGTTAATTTTTTGCTTTTTTTTAATCATAGCCTTACTTTAGCACATAATTATAATGTATGCGTAATGTCAAATAAGTAAAAAGAGACTTCTCTGTAAAAGAGGTTATGGGGGCTCACTAATGACTGAAAGGCTATGACCTTTCTGAAGGAGTACTTTCATCAGTTCTAAAAAACAATCAAAATGAAGACATATTAAGCTGCAAACATAAAGTTGAATATGTTCACAAACGATTCTGAAAAAATATTATGGTGAAAGATTAATATTTGGGTCTATATTCTCTTGAGAAATCTCTATTTCCTCGTTTTCCAACGAAAGCAATTCATTGTTCAAGATCAAAGCACTAGCCTCTGGAAACAACTGTTTATGTAAACGAGCAAACTTTGGTTTGATATGGCTGATGTAAGGATCTGAGCTAATTAGAAAGCTGTGGATAATGTCTAAATTAGTCTGAACTCTACCGATTTTTCTTGTATGTGCCATTCTAACATTCCGGAAATCTTTATTCCTCGCTTCGGAAGCTTCTTCGGAAAGCATGCCTATCGGAATAAAGGAGAAATTTTCACAAATATCAGCACCGTGTATCAACAATTTATGGACACTTGAAGGCATGTAATACCATGGATATAAGTTTACATATAGCATTGCTGTTTCTTTACAATATTCCCTAAACAAGTTGGTATTAATAAGTTGACCAGATGAAATTGTTTGTAAAATGACTGCAAATCTCTTGATTAAATCAGGGTGGATACCCGTTATTTCAGCAGATACTTCATAATTTTCAAAAAACCTTCTTGCCGTGTTACCGTCATTGGTTGTACCAAATCCCTGTTTTACTATGTCAATTAACAAACCAGTTCTTTCCCGGAATTCTTCTTGTGTCAAATTCTTTTTAATTTCTTTTAACAATTTATCTTCTTTTCGTGCAGCCCACTTTTTGAAGTCTAAGTTGTACGAAATGTGTAAAATACATTCCATACATCTTATCCACATATGAAGCGAAGACAGACCATATTTATACATATCTTCTCTGATGAGTCTTTTGGATACAAAGTCCAAGTCATTCATTTTGCTAGGTGGGGTATTGCAAATATTACAAACAGCTGCAGAAGAAGTATTGGAAATCACAGTAGAAATTTTCCCATCAATCATAGTCATGTACAAATCATGTTTAATATCAAAATTATCTACAATTGTGGGAACAAGATTACGAATTTCTTCCTCTAAGGATGCACTTTCCTTCTTTATCAATTCATTTGTTTCTTTTGCAAATATAAAGCCAATTGGACGACAATAGTTTGTTGAAGAGGGAGCAGGATTTTGCCACAAGATAGTACCACTCTCTTCTTCCAAACGAAGCGGAACCAAACTAATCATGAAAACTGAAGAATCGTCAATTTTAGTGTCGGAGTGTGACTTTTGTTTATAATTACTTTGAGAAGATGACCCGTCAAAACCCCATTTGCTTATTAGTTTTAGCGATTTTTTGTCGGCAGAGTTGCGCTGAATTGTTTTTAATATCCTATTAGTTGTCAAATCTAGAAGCGATTGAAGTCTTATCTTAGCATCAGATTCAGTTACAGTTATGTCTGACTCTGGAGGATAACAAGTTTTTTTAGCTTCCAGGAGCTTTTGATAGGATGGAAGACCATACATTTTCTCTGAAGCAAGAATAGTTCTTAAATTTCGATATTGCCATTTTGACAAATTTGTTGAGGTGTAAAGCGCTAACGTTTTATCATCTGGTAAACACGGTTTGTCAGTCTTTTTAGCGAATAGTACATCATGTACCATCTCACATTTTTCCTTGTTTTGGCTGAGTTCGTTTAATATAGCTGCTAATTTTGTTTTTTTAGACTCTTTTAATTTGGCACATAAAGCATAAACTAATTCCTCCTCTGTGTGATCTAGAAGTGTTAGAGAACGCCTTTTCTTCTGTTTATCAGATATATCAACAAATGGTTTTTTACTTGTACCATAACTTAATTGATGAGTATCCACTTGCGTTTCGAAATTTGGAATTACTTCCTCGGCAACTTTAAAAATGCTGCTTAAATCGATATTTTGACATTTTGGCCAAACTATTTGGGATTGTAACCAGTCTGAATTTTTGTTAAGAAAGGTCTTTTGTGCTCTACTGGAAACAGACCATCTTTTTGAGATATTACTTGAAAAATTACGACAAAATAATTTAATATTACTCAAATCTTCGGAAGACAATTCAACACCAATACGTTCAATAAGGGCATTAAATAAAAATTCGACATTTTTAAAACCACCTCCTGATTTAAGAACAACGTATAAGTCTAAGTTGGTGACAAATGCGGACATATTATAATTTTAAGGAAAATTGAAAACAAATTAGAATCAAAGATATCAAAGACAAAGTGACTTTGATTTTAACAAAAAAAATTACGAAAACAAATTCGACGAAAGAAAGACAAACAAAAATTATTTGATTTTAAAATCCAAAGATTCAAAATACAACAATAACAAAACAAACAAACAACAAGCATTTCTTCAAGCGCACAGAAAAAATAAGGACACGTCTTATCGCAACCACATTTAGTTGTACACTGAGTGAGGTGTACGCGCGCGATTCGTGACCGTATTACGTTACGTCATGAGAGGCGGCCATCTTGTTATCCCGGCAAACTCGCGTCGAAGCTCCATTTTGCTGGCCAGCGGACCTATTGCGATATGAGTAAGGCTATGATTAAAAAAAAGCGAACAATTAACATTAAAAAAAATTGTTATTTTCTGTCACTATTATCTCGAAAGTACGCAGAGATAAGCAATAAGTTTCTTCGAGCCAAATACTCAGAATTATTAGTTTTCTAACATATGTGAATGCCATCTCGACATCGCTTAAGGTTTTTGAGAAATTGAGTAAAATGTAATCACTCCCATACAAAAAAAAAAAGAAATATTTTTTATAGAGAAAAGTATTTGAAGTAGGACAATAATATTTTTTTGCCTTATCTGTTATCATTATATCAACAATAAAAAAAAATATCAGCGGTCTACTATCAATGTCCACTTTTTTTTAATTTGGGACCAGTGTGTGACGTGGCAATGGGCCGGCCATATTAGCCGTAGAACCGTTGACCATTGGGGTAGAAGTGTTCTTGAGTGGAGACCGCAGATCGGCAAACGTAAGGTAGGACGCTCTTAGGCTAGGTGGGGCGACGATCTTCGCAGATTGGCTGGTAGCAGCTGGATGAGAGCTGCTGAGAATCGGGCTGAATTGCGACATGGAGAAGCCTTATCCCTATGTCCAACAGTGTGTAGGCTGATGATGATTATGATAAAGAATATACAGGATACATTTTTAACTAGTGCGCAAACTGTAACCATGAATTCAAGATATCATTCTAGACAGAGATATTCTAGGCATAAAAATTTCTCGTCGGTTATACAAAAAACATCAGTTGTTCCATACATTTTGACCGCGAAGGTAATGCACTTTTCTATGAAACAGCTGTTTTTTTTTGTATAAACGACGAAAAATTTCTGCGCTGGTCTAGAATGATATGCTGAATTCATGGTTACAGTTTGCGCACTGGATAAAAATGTACCCTGTATTGATAGATACCTTTAAATGCTTTCTTATTTCTAGAACGACATGGCTACCTGTGTGTGAAGACTTATTATATATTTGGGTCGGCACTGAATGCAGTCACACGTTACCTCCGTGTGTATTGCGATATTAATCTACTGATTATTATCATAGTAATTATCGAATTTGGACAAAATTATTCTCATGTTTATTTGCTATCAATTTTATTATTATCTTGAGTAGGTACTAAGAAACAAATACACTACAGGCCTAATTGGCTTAAAAACCTATTTTGTCAACATCCTTTTATTGTTCGTAATTATCTGCCTTATCCCGACAATGTTGGGGTCGGCACAGCCGGGACCAACGCTTTACCGTGCTTTCCGTGGCACGGAGGGGACTTGGTATGTAAAGATGGTCTACCAAACGCGGCAAGCGTAACTTAACCTGATCGATCGCCCCGTGCTTCTGTTATTATTTAACCTGAAGCCCCTCGCTACATTACCTCATTAATGGATTTAGTGATGCACTGGATTTTCAACTTTCGGTGTTCAGCTGAGCATTGAGAATCTAACAGAGTACATCATAGTACGTGAAAATACCCCTACAAAAAAGACTTGTTTATTTGTTTCTTTTCAACCCTTAAACATAGTTCACACTCGACCCCCAGGGGGTGGGACTGAATTTTCATACAAAAGACAGGTATACCTCGTCCACTTTCGACCCCTAGTTCGGTAAGTACCCAAAATTAATATTTTAGTACAGTAAGGTATAGACTACTGTGGGGGTCGAGAGGAAACTAAAACTTGGCTGGAAAATAAAATCCACGTTCGACCCCCAAGAATCGAGAATAAACTATAGTCAGGGGTCCAGTGGAAACATTATTTATTGGGGGTCGAGGGGCCGAGAGTGAACTAAACGGATTTCCAACTGTTGGCGCTAAGGAGTGCGTTGAAGTCTTCGGAGACGCTGAGAGATGAAAATATCGTGGCGGGTTTTATACGTCCGAGCGTCAATGGACTTACATAAATTATTATAATTTCTAAAACTTAGCAGGTACTTTAAGACACTTAAGGAATCTCCTTGAGTTCTAGGAAGTATGAATAAAAGTGGTCGAAATTCAAAGATAGTGAAAAAAAAAATTGCACTTATCCATGTAAAAACTTGAACTGTGCCAAATTTCATACTTTTCCGTCCTCGTCAGTTTCGTAAAAATGAATACAAAGTTTTTGCTTCACGTATTAATAAATGAATACATAGCAGATTCTTGCGCTACTGATGAGCATAAGGTCCTGGGTTTGATTCCCAGGTCGGGTAATGTGTTATTGGATTTTTACATCTGGACTACCTCACTAGCAATCCAGACTGATTTGTGCCCGTTTGATGGCAATAGGCTCACCCCCTATTACATGGGACTTAAACATCACTAGTTAAAAGTGGACGTACCTACTCTAGGTACACCTCTGCCTTTAGCCTTACCCTTCGGGGAATACAGTGTGATGTTATTGATTTGCCTAGCTTTTTCCCAACTAAGTATGTTTAGGTCGGCTTCCAGTCTGACCGGATATAGAATGAATACTAACCAGTATTTGACATGGACTGCCCGCAAATACGGGTAATACGATATCCGTGTTCGGATGACACGGAATCGACAGGTGTGATAATTAGTTACGTTATTATTGTTGTCGTTATCTTCAAGAATTATTTTTTATATCAAAACAGGTGCAGCCAGCTACCTATGCGCTGACTCTCAATTCTTTAATTCTTTCTTTTGAAATAGGCCGTGTTGGGAACGCGGCCTACTTCAAATCTATGAACCATACAACGAAAACCTCTCAGGGTTTATCTGTGTGATGGCGAGCCGCTCATTTCAATTTAAAACAAACAATTGTAAACAAGAAATTGAAATACAATATGAAATGAAATATAAGACATAATTGAAAACAACAAGCAATTCTAACTACATTACAATATAATACTTTACAATTACATAATTATAATCAGCCTATAATGTTTCCTTTGCTGGGACACAGGCCTCCTCTCTGTGACAGGGAGTGGGCCACCGCCACGCGGACACAGATTATTGTCAGATTTTTTTGTTCTAGGACGTCCTTGTTATCACACGATGTTTTCTTCACCGTTTCGAGAGCAGCGGAGACGAAATAATTACACAAGTAAAGCGCCTGATTGTATTCGAACCAACGACCGACAACTCGTAAGTCGCGGCCGTGAAAAATTTGTGCGCTATAGAGAATCAGGCGCGGTCGCAGCCAAAGACTTTGGGGGGTCACACACAAAGACTACCTACATATTAATAAGAAAATGTAATATATTTTCGAAAAACTACTATTTTAAGCTTTACGTTTACGGCTTTGGGGGGTCATGACCCCTAGGACCCTCCCCTCGGACCGCGCCTGTCTAGAATCATGTGCTGAATTCATGGTTTCAGTTCGCGCGTCGATGTCTCTGCCAACCTGTAGGTATACCTAAGGGGCCGTCCATAAATTACGTCACACTTTTTGGGGGGGAGGGGGTCATCGAAATGTGACATTGTATGACAAGGGACAGGGGGTATCAAAAGCTTTGTGACGTCACATGTTAAAATCTAAAATACTCGTATGTAAACCAAAAACTTAAAATACATATTACTGACTCGATCTATATTTATAAGGCTTTTTCTATCTATCTAAAATATTAGAATTATGTTAATTTTTTTAAAGATTATTTTTAATTAAAATAAAAAATGAAAAAAAAACCGCTCTTTTAATTTAATTATTTATAAATATAAAATGGATAAATATGTGACGTCACAGAAGGGGGGAGGGTATTTCTCAAGTGTGACCACCTATGTGATAAGAACGAGGGGGTCAACAACCATACATTGATGTCCCCCCTAAGAAGAAATATGGAGTAAATAAATAATAATTAGAAAAAACTAAAAAACACGCTTTAAAAACAAAACTCAAACAGTAGCAAAAAAATTTAGTTCTTGGTCCTATTAAAAAGCGTACCTACGCTTTTGCAACCTTGCTTTTTGAGGTATTTTTTATAATGAATTAATATCAAGCACCCCACGATTTTTAATAGAATTCAATGAGTTTTAGTTTAGTTTTTAAAGCGTGTTTTTTAAACTATTATTTATTTTCTATTTTAGGTTGGATATAGGTTGGACATAGGTTGGCCATAGGTTGGCCATAGGTTTTACTCTGTGTAAATTATTTCATCACCGCTGCTCTCAAAACGGTGAAGGAAAACATTGTGAGGAAACCGGCATATCTTAGAACCAAAAAATTCGAAGACATGTGACATCTACCAACCCACACTGCCAAGCCTGTGTCCAACATTATACAACATGTAACATAATTAACGCAACACCTCATACACCCCAATTAGAGCATTGAGTTAAAAGCATAATACAAAGACCTAAACTTTTGTGTTTTAAAGCTTACTATTATTATAAAGAAAATCGTGTTAACCCTAGCATTACTTTATGCATCTACATTTGAGTCAAGCGATTGAGCCGTTTTTGAAAAAAAAATACCTACATAACAATTACACACACCTTTTATACAGGATAAGTTTTTATCCAGTGCGCAAACTGTAACCATGAATTCAGCATATCATTCTAGACCCACTAGCATAGAAATTTTACGTCGGTTTTACAAAAAAAAAAAACAGCTGTTTCATAGAAAAGTGCAATACCTACGCGGTCAAAATGTATGGAATAACTGATTTTTTTTTTGTATTATCAATGAAAAATTTCTGCGCTGGGGGGTCAAAATCAAAGGTTAAAATCACCATTAACCCTCTTATATATAAACTTTGCTTAAAGTTAACAGATGTTTAAAACCTCAAATTGTATGGTTATATAGTCGATAATCATTACTTAACGTTTATAAATAAGAGGGTATGTGTCTAAATGATTTGACTTTATGCTAATTTTAATTTTAGGAAAAACTGCTTTTATCATTCAATTATGTATTTCTAAATACAAAATTGAAAAACATGTGACGTCACACAAGGGGGGAGGGGGTTTCAGAAGTGTGACCACATGTGACAAGGATGGGGGGGGGGGTGTCAAAAAACCATAAAACTTGTGTAACGTAATTTATGTATAGCAATGGATTAGCAAAATCCTTAAAAACGGTTCAGATTCTAATTGGCGCGTTACGCAAATAATGTTCCGATTAACTTGGTAGTTTAAAAGGCTTCCTTGAAAACCTCTCGCCGACATGACGGGGTGAGAATCACGGGATAAAGCGCCTGATGAAAAAAAAACCGACCAAGTGCGTGCGGCCCCGCATAATGAAGTGTTCCGTAGTTGGGATGAATTAATTCAAAGAACCTTTATTTATAAAAATGATTAGCAATTGTTTGACCATATATTTTTGACGTTTAAACATCACTTAACTTTAAGCAACGTTTATAAATAACAGGGTATAAGTTTATAACCTATTTATGTACTAGTGTACGTATCTGACTTATAATTCATAATGATATGTAGGTACCTTTAACTGTATAGTTCGTTTTTATCATTATTCCTTTTAATCAAAGCACCTGCAATTTAATTTTTTCACCACCCTTGGTTGACTGGTAGAAAATGCCCAAGGCATTAATTACGCCTTTTCACCTTGTTTGTGTGTGAAATGTTTAAATCCCTACTTCCCTAGTAATATTATAGTATAATATAAGTGACTCGCACAATGTTAATTTATTTGCGTATCGACAATATCAAAAGTACGTATTAGGCGACGGGCACGTTTTGAAAACAACTAAAACTTAAGGAAAATAACACTTATTACACTACACCAACTTATCGTTTAGTCGTCACATCCTCACTTTTTCTAACCATATCATCGTTTACAAAGTCCATCCATCGTTTCTTTGGTCTGCCTCACTCTTATTGCTACCGACATTCATACTCAAAATTTCCTTCTCGATATTTTCCTCATTCCTCCGTATCACATGCCCATACCATGAAAACCGATTTCCACACAACTTAACAGTTATCGGTGCTAACTTTTATTACATAAAATACAAAACGTAGAGTACTGGCGAAGTCTTTCTACCTAATTAACTCTTTGACGATTCGAAATTGCTTGTAGGTAAATGTTTTAATTGATATAAATGTATTGAGTTTGATGAAGCTTTGATCATTGGCGGGAGTGTTCACCACAAACCGTTGTGTTACACTTATTAGCAGAAATGCATCATGAATTCATAACTAATAGCATATAATTGTAATTATATTACGCTACGCTACTCCTTGAGCACTAAATCACTAATGCGTTTGCCATGGTAGGTAATTAGATTTGGGCATCGTAAACGCTGAATGCAAATACTGCAATTAATTAATATTATGTTCGTATTTTATTGGATTTTTCGGTGTACTGTGCATAAATATCGTTAGATGAATTACAATAGGTACCTACATGGACGGGTAAATATGAGCCTTGTAAAAAAAACCAAGTCAATTCAGTTCTTCTACCATAAAAAGTTGTGACATCCATGTAATACCAAGTCGGTTGATTTATTCAGTCTCTACTTAAGGGTTTTTCTGTCTTAAGTTATTACGTAATTAGCTAATCTAACGACGTCTTATAGTGACCATTTCAATATTAAAAATCTTTTATGTTTTAAATAAATAGATTGACTTGGCCATCGCATGAAAACACAATGTCTCACAAGTAATACCTAATATATTAAATTAGATTGTTTAGTGCCACTAGAAGTGCCTTAGAGTTTTGATGATCGGTCAGTCAGTGAGTGACAAAATAAGAATTTCGACTAGTTATAATTCTTAAACTACTAGTTGAAATTGAATTATATTTGAAATATACCGTGTTAATACAATGCTTGCTTGGTTACTAGAAATACTGGGTTCTAGTTTAATCCACAACGAAGTTATAGGAGGTCGAAAATGGTCTGAACTGCTTCGAGAAAAGGATGGTAACGGCCGCCGTGCCGCTTATTTTTGCTCGACTTGGCGGGGACACTACCGTGCCCCCAGACTACGCCGAAGCAAAAATGGTTTGTTTGATTATGATTTTGACCGGTATTTAAGTGGGGTGAGTGATATGAAGTTTCATATGACGTTATTGCGACGCACGCTATTTCGAAAAACTTTACGAGTGGTACGTCAGTTCGAGAACACATTAAGTCGAAAACCGCTCTAAGGAATGACATTGTCGCGAACACGCTGATTCAAAATACTATTTGAATGGTACGCTAGTACGAAAGTCTTGATATCGAAATCCACTGTTGCGAATAGCATATGCCAATTTGAATTTGTCAGGGGATCGAACTCTTGACCCCGACAAAGCCTTATCTTAGTATTGGATTTGGGAAACAAGAGCAATGAAAAATATTATTTTAAATTATTTTTTTAATTTCTTTAAGTATAGTCAACAAAGAAATCAACAAATCAAAACTATAGGTGGTAACCATTACCAAAAGTAACAAGATTGTTATTTTGATGACAAAATGGTAGATAGAACTCAATATAGACTAGTATTTAATGCTAACAAACAGGTCTTATGAATTACACCTAAGAAAATTATTAATTAAGGTTTTCAACCTTCATTAATTTATTGTTGTGATTGGATTTATAATAAACTAGCTTTTGCCAGCGGGCTTCGCCCGTGTGGAGGTCGGTGTATTATACATATAAACATTCCTCTTGAATCACTCTATCTATTAAAAAAACCCGCATCAAAATCCGTTGCGTAGTTTTAAAGATTTAAGCATACATAGGGATATAGGGACAGAGAAAGCGACTTTGTTTTATACTATGTAGTGATAGGCACTGTGAGTATTTGTATTATTATTAGCTTACCAAAACGGGAAGCATGCTAGCGATAGGTAAATCATAATATGTACTAATATTAATCATGGTATAGACAACTGGCTCAGTCCGTTTTATCATCGTTGTGTAGGTTCTTGGTAACCACGGGGTCGCGAGTTCGATCCCCAGGCAAATTCAGATTGGCATATGCTATACGCAATATGGATTTCGATATCAAGACTTTCGTACTAGCGTACCATTCAAACAGTTTTTCGAATCAGCGTGTTCGCGAGAACGTCATTCGATATAGCGGTTTTCGACTCAATGTGTTTTGGAACTGGCGTACCACTCGTAAAGTTTTTCGATATAGTGTGCGTCGCAATGACGTCATTCGGATCTTCATATCAGTGCCTTAAGCGGGTATGTTTACATAATGTATATTCATATGAGTGGGGCTTGTGGTTAAATAATAACAGCCAGTAAAGATATGTTTGTCCTGGTGGGTCCGTGGATGAGTGACCATCTTTGCACACCAAGACCCCTCCGTGCCTCAGAAAGGGTACCGGCTGTCATTCGTGGATCTTTGACAGGCGTTACGGGTCGTTAAAAGCCCGAAAGTCTGACAACCAGTCTTACCAAGGGGTATCGTTTTACCCAGTAACTGGGATGTGGAGGTCAGATAGGCAGTCGCTCCATATAAAATACTGGTATTCAGCTGCATCTGGTTAGACTGGAAGCCGACCACAACATAGTTGGGAAAAGGCTAGGCAGATTGATTTACACCTTAGTAGGTATGTGGAGTTTTATAATATCTAACGTGGCTATATCATAAATGCTTCTAGACTCTGTAGAGTACAAATTATACGTCAGTTATTAAAAAAAAAACAGCTGTTGCATAGACTTGTGGAATAGGTACCTACGCGGTGTGAATGCTTGGCTCAATGCTGGTCCACTGGGGCTACTCTCTAAGTTTGTCCACTTTCCGTAGCACAGAGGGGTATGTAAAGATGGTCACCCATCTACGGTCAGGCTTAACCTGATCGACCGACCCGTGCGGCTGTTATCATTTAGCCATAAGCCTCTCCGAGCAGAATATCAAGAACGCATCTCCCGGCACCTATCAAAGAAAGAGAAAATGAGCATTCTCCCCACGCGGGCTGGCAATGGCGCATTTATGGCGGTTTTTCGTGATTATTTCATGAAATACAAACAAAAGTAAACATTTTTTTCAGTCATGCACTAGATCGTTGGTATTTTCAAGTTTGTATGCTATTTTTTACAGTTATTTTGGTATTTGGTTATAAAAATGGACATACCGTCAATTGTTTTCTATTTGCATTACTAAGTACGATTCATAGTTTTATGAAAGAATAAATATTTAAAATAATTTTAAATACCAACGATCTAGTGCTTGGCTGAAAAAATATAGTACTTTTGTTTGTATTTAATAAACATAATCTTTATTGAAATAATACGAGGTTACAGAATCTTATGAAGCCTCTGAAACCCAAACTAGGTAAAACCTGTATGTCAGGAGTCAGCGCCTTCTCCCATTTTCATTATATTAATTGTTATGCCAAAGAAAAATACATTTTTACTCTTAATTCTTAAATGAACTTTTAGCTAAGGTCGGGTGAAAGTGAGTTTCGCGTGTGTGTAGATGTGCGAGTGTTGTTGTGTAATGTAATGTATTGTACTGTGGGGGTGTGTGTGTGAGTGTGATGGTGTGTTCAAACATGTTTATTTGAGTGAGTTTAAATCGAATCCTTTACCTATTGAAGTATTTTTTCAGTTTCCTCGTAGTTCAGCGTTAGAAGATAATTTCTGACCTTCGATTGGCACTCGTGAAACGAGACCGGATAAAACTTTGTTTAGTTTATTGTAGAGATGTTCACAAAGAATACACCTTTGACGTCTTGCTAGTGCAGTACGACAACTTACGGAATCAATGGCATCTATGATTCTCCGTTTGTCACTTAGTTTATTTGGATCGTAATGAATAGAGGCATATTGTTTGGTAATGACATGTTAAATAAAGAGCTACCTTACCATTTAATGAATTAATCACGAAAAACTACTGTAAATTCGTTGTTGCCAGCCCGCGTGGAATGAATGCTCTTCAGCGGTTAGGCACACATTTGCCATTTACGAAAGTAATGTTTTAACAACTGTTCTTGTGTCTATAAAGTTATGTTAACATTAATGATCTTTGTTTCAGTATTATTATATTTTGTAAAATGAATATTAGTTTCTTTATACATTTTGGTTTTCATTTCTGACAGTATACCTAGAACTCGTCAACCTATCTAAAATGTAGTACTAGTATTTTCAAGAGCGATTTTTTTTTAATTCCCAAGAGCTCCATAATTTTATTAGTTAAAATAATAAAATACTAAAATTGTTCTCAGCGGCTCCAAACCAAATTGCGTAAGGTCAACAAAACACAAATTGCAACTCGGGTTAGTTACACCACTTATAACTCAAGAACAGCTGAACCAATTTTTATAATCTTAATTTTTTTGGATTCTTCTCCGCCCCGAATAGCAGAACAAACGATAAATGATTTTATTTCTGCAAGTAGGTTTGTACAAACACTTTTACACGTCAATCATATTTAAAAAAAAAACAGATGAAGTCGGCGTTTCCTATCTGACTACTCTGAGAAGAAAGGCCGAAACAAACTCAGAGGTCACAGTCTCTTTTAAAGTCCAGACATAATCTTGGGCAGATCATGTGAAGACCATGTGGATTGGTGTCTGAAATGGTCTTTTGAGAAAAGAACCACACAGATCGAGTGGACCTGTCCAATCAGTGCACGCATTTATCAGTAATCATGCAGCTCAACTCAGAACTTGAGGAGCTCAACGATTTGACGAACAATACCAAAGAAAGGACATTTGGGTAGGTCGCATAAATTACTCAAACTGCCAGACCATGACTAAAAGAAGAAAAAAATAACACCCACACAGTCATAACACAATAATTAAAGCAATATAATACTTTATAAAGTAAATATTCATGTCATTGTTTAAATAAAGTTCACAATGTCAATGTCTATATAAACAAAAAATACGAAAATAATCGTGGTGAGATCATTTGAGGACCATGTAGATTAGAGTCTGATATTGTCTTTTGAGAACCACACAGATTGAGTGGACCTGTCCTGTCAGTGCACGCATTTGTCAGTAATCATGCAGGTCAACTTAGAGCACAACGATTCAACAAGCAATACCAAAGAAAGGACATCTTGGTAGGCCGCATAAACTACTCAAACTGCCAGATTATCATTAAAAACTAACTGAGAGAGAGAGAGAGAGAGAGTAAAAACAAAAATAAATGACATGACCCACATAGTCCTCCCAGTCACAATAATTATATTATACTTCTCAAAGTAAATATTCATGTCAAAGTGTGTGTAATAAGTTAATAACCATCAAATGTCAAAGAGTATAAGTTTAAAAAAAAACTATATTCAGTATGTAAAAAATTGGAGCGGGTCAATCCCAAACTTTTTGTCCTCAATATACTCTTTAACGGTATAAAAGGCTTTTAGGCACAACTTACGTTTAATGAATCATTTAAATTTATTGAGACTTAGATCTTCAACATGGCTTGGAAGTTTATTAGAAAAGCGTATACGTTGACATCTGAATGACCCACCTATTTTCTTGAACCTTGTTGATGGTACAACAAATTCGTTTGTTCCTAGTATTTATACTATGGACATCACTGTTTTTTTTTTTTCAGAATTACCCAGAGAACTGCAGTCTTTTTTACATTTAAAGTGTGAAAGGTTTTAATTATATCTCTACAGCGATATGTTCAAAATGAAAATCCGAATGGCAAACATTAACATTTTCCTTATGCAAAGACTCAGCAACAGAAGGTGATGAGTGTAGAGATTTTGTAGTTGAAACGGGAATATCTGAAAATAAATTTTCAAAAGCCGCGGCGACTTGTGAATTTGATGTTATTATGTTGTCATTAATAGACAGGTTGTAGTCAGAACTTCTGTTACTAGACCTTCGTATAACTATTCAAACATGGGAAAAAAAATACACGAAAAAAAGAGGACAATTCATTTTCTGATCCATTTTTCGCATAACCTAGTAAACGCTCGAAGTACCAGGTTGTCATAATTCGGTAGGAGTACGCCTAACATAGGAATGTCAGCTAAGAAACGCTTTATGCCTTCGAAGTACCAGGTTGCTATAACTCGGTAAGAGTACACCTAACAGCATTGCCATACAACGTGGTAATGCTGCCAGCCTTTGAGTACGTTTCCCGTTGAGTGAGTTATGACAACTTGGTACCCGCCACTATTTATATTATATATTAATGACCTCAAAAAATGTTTAAAATATGAAATTCATATTTTAAAAATTTTTTGAGTAGTAGAAGTTTATGAAGTAGTACGTAAGTAGTTACTTTGACGATAAAATTTTCTAAAAAAACTGACGTAGAAATTGATATTAACCATGAATTCGTTAATGCGATGAAATGGCTGAGGGACAAAAATCTTCATGTTAATATTGAAAAAACTTAAAAGTTCCATTTCAAACATGAAACTTGTCAGTAATACCAACAGCAATTAGACATAATAATGCAATTCTGCAACCAGAGCTATTATCAGCTTTATTTTTAGGTATAATAATTGACAACAAATTGAACTGGAAAGAACATGTAGAAAGTGTATGCAGTAAGTTTGATAAGTTTGTAAATGCTCTTCGCAAGTTAAGACTAGTGTCTAATAAAAAAACAGCCTAAATGCTTATCATTTTTTTTTTGGGTTGGAAATCATCAAATAACTTCTCCCGCTCTGGGTGGAGCGGGAGGGCGTCTCAAACTTTTACTGACTAAAACCCACCCGTGTACCCTCAGTTGCCTGTATGCCAGTGGCCCCGGTATCTCTTTCGAACACGCCGCGCCGTCGACCCGGGCTTGGTCCTTACCGGACAGCGAGCTACCAATTACTCGCCGTCCGCAAGCCCGCACCTACGGTGGCCGGGAATCAGCCTGGGATTCCCGACGCCCAGGGCGTCTCCTGCGAAGGCCACGACTGTGACGGCGCATGTACTGCATCTCCCTCACGTCCGCCGCCTCCCTCTTTGCGAGCATAACTGCTTCGCTGAAGGAGGCGACTGCTAGCCATGCACTTTCGCTCCGTACCATGGCCTGGACCAGGGCCGGACGCGAGAGATCGTCGCCGCCGATCGCCTCCATGAGGACACGGTGGTGCTCCGCCCAAGCCGGGCAGACCTCCACCGTGTGAACCACCGTGTCCTCATGGCGATCTTCGCAATGGAAACACCCAGACGTTTCCTCCCGCCCTATGCGAAACAGGAACCTCCCGAAACAGCCGTCTCCGGTGAGGACCTGTGTCAGGCGGAAGGTGAGGACGCCATGCCGCCTCTCAAGCCACTCTTCAAAGAGGGCGATAGTTCTATGAATTGGTATAAACATGTATCAATTGCAAGGGTGCAAGGTCTACTATCCTATTTTGCTAATGTAGATGAACAGCGCGGTACGGCGCCAGGGTGAGGACGAATTACTTTGATTGTTTTGTACAGCGCGGTACGGCGGCGGCGCCAGGGTGAGGACGAATTACTTTGATTGTTTTTTTAATCATAAATTAATTTTATTGTTATTTATTTTTGAAACTCATGAGAAAGATTTTATTGTATATTATTATATTGCTTTTTTAATTTGGAGCAGACGGGAATAAAAACATGGAGCGCCTGGAAATAAGCCATTAAATTAGCTGGCAATACTTTACTGACGTGTTGGATAGAAAACAAATGGAACAAAGAAAAACTTACGTCTAACTGCCGAAACACAACAATGCTGTTAACATTGTTGTCATGGCGACCGACTTAGCTATGATGGCGATCAGCCAGTGTGACTTACAACAAGCCCTACCACGGACCACCAACCAAACCGAGTAGAAAATTTTGCCCCCGGACAAAGCCGGACGGACTAGGCAGTTTAGACGGTGATTTGCTTAATGATTTGGTCTTAGTCGACACGACAATTTAAAAAAAAGTAGATTTTTAAAACAAGGCTTTTTTATTATTTTACAGTAACTGTGTCAGTCCGCTTGCTTACCCTAGCGATACAGCGTGAGGCGGGCGGGACGCAAACCAATATAAATGAAGAATGTGAAAAAAAAATGCTACCTTAAAAAAAAGCCTAACAAAAGCCAGACAGAACACAACGTTACACCGTTTAACTTGGCCGCACGAGCAACCAAAAAGACTGACTGTGTCCGGCTTTAACCGGACGCCTTTCAACGCTAGTCGGGAATCATAGTTTTAACCGACTTCAAAAAAGGAGGAGGTTCTCAATTCGTCGATAATGTAAATGTTGACGTTCAAAAGTGCCATTTAAATGCCTATTTGAAATAAATGCTGTGACTTTGACTTTGGAATCTTTTTTTTGAAATCGAGGGAACTCTTCATATTTTATAGACATACTTGCATGGCAAGTAGTAGTATACGAATTGGTGTGGGGTAATTACCATAACTTAAAACTGTGAAATAAAAACTTTATCAAAACAAAAACAACCGACTTCCAAAAAAAAACACTACAAAGTGAAAAATTAGTTTAATTTCGAAAGTCGGTGATAAAAAACTAAAATACAGATCCAAAGACACCGACTTCTCATATTATAGTAATTTTTCAGTTTGTATTGAATTTTTTGGAAGTCGGTTGTTTTTTTTTTCAAGATACAGCCTGACACTGACCCGCACTTGAACTGAATTTCGCGGCAACGGCTGGGATCCCATCACACTCTCAGCTCATCTCTCTCTCATCTCATCACACTCTCAGCTCATCTCACTGTCAGCTCATCACACTCTCAGCTTATCACACTCTCAGCTCATCTCACTCTCAACTCATCTCACTCTCAGCTCATCACACTCTCAGCTCGTCACACTCTCAGCTCATCTCACTCTCAACTCATCACACTCTCTGCTCATCTCACTCTCAGCTCATCACACTCTCAGCTCATCACACTATCAGCTTATCACACTCTCAGCTCATCTCACTCTCAGAACATCACACTCTCAGCTCGTCTCACTCTTAGATCATCTCACTCTCAGCTCATTACACTTTCAGCTCATCACACTCTCAGCTCATCTCACTCTCAGCTCATCACACTCTCAGCTCATCACACTCTCTGCTCATCTCACTCTCAGCTCATCTCACTCTCAGAACATCACACTCTCAGCTCATTACACTTTCAGCTCATCACACTCTCAGCTCATCACACTCTCTGCTCATCTCACTCTCAGCTCATCACACTCTCAGCTTATCACACTTTCAGCTCATCTCACTCTCAGAACATCACACTCTCAGCTCATCTCACTCGCTGGATCTCACATAACCTAATATACAATCAAATGCTTTTGTTTTTGATTATAAATCAATACGTCTAGTTAGCTAAGCTAGTTAGGTATGTCTCAGGTAATCAGATGATATTATGCGGGTTCCTCGTAGCTGATATAGGACAATGCCCGCTATTGTTTGTGACCTGACGTCAATTTAGTAGTGACGCCTCTATAATCGGAATTAGAGATAACACCTAGATTCGATTAGTAGGCCATTAATGAACAAAGACATCGGCGCGCATGTGTACACAATACTATACACTTATATGTATCTTAGTATAAGTAGGCATCTATATTATCCCGTATTACATTCGGCTTATTCGTCGATTCACACGAATTTAGTCGTCCGAAACAGGCGATCAAATTCAAAACATGCGTACTTCTGTAATTGCCTATTCGCCCACAAATAATATATAATAAAATAATATATTATATAATATATTATATAATATATTATAAATTATATATATATGGAATTATATATATATGGAATTATATATATATGGAAATAATATATTATATATTACTAGCTGACCCAGCAAACGTTGTTTTGCCTTATAAATTATTTAGGGGTGGACTACCCCTAACATTTAGTGGGATGAAAAATAGATGTTGGCCGATTCTCATAGATACCGGATAAGCACAAAAAATTTCATCAAAATCGGTCAAGCCGTTTCGGAGGAGTATGGCAACGAAAACTGTGACACGAGAAGTTTATATATTAGATATATATATGGTAGGTATATTATTTAAGTGTCGATTCGCCCGTTTCGAGTGGTTAAATTCGTGCAATTCGTCTAAAAATGGTTTTCTACCATCTACATTGGTTATCAGGCGGGAATATCGATCTTCAAAATCATATTATCGAACTGATTATGTTACAGGGTAACAGGCAACGCGCAAACTGTTACTATGAAATCAGTACATGTTTCTAGATTCCCCTAGTGTGGGATTTTTTCGTCAGTTACAGACTAACTTTAACTCACGCCTTTTTACCCGCCGAGTTTTTCTGCCGACTGTATGTTTGTATGTATATTTCTTTGGCACGCTCTGTAGCCTAAACGGCTTGATCGGTTTCAGCTTGAGTGCCGTTAGATTCGTCTTAATTCTGAGAGTGACACTGGGTATATCAAAATAGGAAAAATAAAGTGCAGCGCGAGCGAGTCTCAGCGCGTCGAAAAAACTCAATGTTCGATTTTCAACTCTCGGAGCTAAACAGTGCGTTGAAAATCCAGTGCGGGAAAAACTCCGGCCGCGATCTTATTCACACGTCCGTGGAAACGTGGGCTTATTAGTATCGACTAATAAGCCCACGTTTCCACAACGCAAATTCATGCGGATCGCCGCATGAATTTTCTCGCCCAAAACTAAATTCATAGAACATTAGAAGCCTTAGGTACTAGATTTTTACAAAAGCTCTGGATCCCACACTAGGATTCCCTGTGTCGTGAGGGCCAGTCTCTTCCCAAGTAAGCAAAAACATTTACTTTTATTAAATAATTATTTAAAAAAAAATAAGGTTAGAAACTTATCGAGCGACGTGACTTTTTTCTCAGCAGTTTAGAAATCAAATGAGGCGTGCGCAAATGATGCATCTTCAATTGGAGCTTCTCCCATCATTTGAAATGATCAATCACGTAATTATTGACAATTTCAGTTTATCGTTTCGGGGACCTGCCCGGCTATGCCGAGGAACTAGCAAGAAGGCGGCTTATTAGTCAACTCGCAAGAAAAAACTCGCCCGAAACCTGCGAGTCGTCACTTTTAAATATATAACACTAGCTTTTGACGATCGATTCAGCGGTTTAGGCGTGAAAGCGAAACAGACATACAGACAAACAGAAAGACAGAGTTACTTTCGCATTTATAATATTACTA
The DNA here is from genome assembly GCA_949091785.1 of Polymixis lichenea. Taxonomy (NCBI): domain Eukaryota; kingdom Metazoa; phylum Arthropoda; class Insecta; order Lepidoptera; family Noctuidae; genus Polymixis; species Polymixis lichenea. The sequence goes on along the minus strand of OX420931.1, from coordinate 57,848,672 downwards.
GGAATTTTCTTTTTATGACTCGCAGTACTACGAGCGAAAAGACGTGTTCTCGTCAAAATATAGAAGGTAGGTAAATATAAAAACTTATTTGAACAAAAGCCATTAGCTACCGTGTGTTACGCAATTACCCCGCAGGGTACAAAACTTCATTCTTTCTGAGGTACCATTTCGTTATTGAACGTAGATCAATCACTCTATCTGTCTTTTCTGCCTTTTCCCAACTGTACTGGGGTCGGCTTCCAGTCTAACTTGTATCATTTGAATGATATAGCCAATCCATTGCTTCATATGTTCGAAAAATTCGTCCGCTCAACAACGTAAATGACGCAATGAATGTTGTTGAACTAGGAAGCAGGGAGAGTACCTTCCCCCAGCCGCACTAACAAAATTTCATTATGGGTGACCACTGAAAACCAGCGCTGAGCTGTGGGTCCCATAGCACAGCATCATGCTTGTGGAAGCCTACTTGTCACAGTCACGGCGTGCAGCTGCCGACTTTTTATGTTTTTTGATATCGATACCCAACACGTGGGTAAAGTATTGCTAGCTAGATCATGTTGATCCAGTATATACATGTTTTCGTGTTATTTTTCCCATCGATACGATAAGATGAAGAAATTGTAAATATATTTTGCTTTGTGGCTTAGGTACACACGGGTAGCCGTGAGTACCGTAGCTTGATGTGGAGACATCAAGCTGTACATTCCCAGTATAGGCTGATCTCGCATTGTATACGATTTCCGTAAAGTGCGAGATCAGCGTAAACTGGAAATTTGTAGTAGTGCACGTACCAGATCAATCCACCCAGCCGTTTTGATGCTACGCTACGAAGTTGGGGCTTGCAATCTGGATATCCGGACATCCGTATTATCCGGATATTCGCCGATTATCAAATCCGGATTTTTCTCACATCACCTTTCGGATTTTCCGGGTAATAAATAAAATAAATAAATAAATGTTTATTTTCCAATAAACAGTGCGTTACATTTTCTTATGATCTACATTATAATAACTAAGTTTACACAAAGGAAAAGAATAAGACGTAAAAGACGCGTTTTGCTCTTGAAGTCCACACTAGGTCGAACCTGTCTCGTAGAGTCCATGGGTGGTATTACCGTATAATGAAGTGCGCATTACATGAAAGTGAGGGCTTGTTACATTCGAAAAGCACATGAAAACGTGTTATTGTTTTATAACAATTAAAACATTTAAACATTGTCTAAAATTATAACAGTGAAATTAAAATAAAATTATTTTAGGAGACTTTTGATAGCAAAGTGCACAGCGTGTAAGTGTGTGATAGAGAGAGAGTATGTGTGAGTGCGTGTGTTATGTGCGAATATGTATAAAAGTGTGTATCTGGGAGTGTGTAGGTATGTGATGATGTGTTACGAAATTAACTTTAAAAGAGATTCGGTTTCATCGTATGATTGGGCTAGCAGCCATTTGCAATCTTTTTTACCTGGCTTGTACTACTCATGCTACACGTTCTTACAGCTTTATTGCAAATATGAATGAGCAAGAATTCTTGCATGCGTTGTGCGAAAGTTGTACGTGTCCTAATCCAAGCACACTTGTTATAATTTTATGCTGTTTCAGTACCATTTTGGAGATTTAAAGCTGTCGGACATTGAGTAATTCGGCTTCTTTATACAAAAGGGCTGTCGGGTAGGTATCTGAATGGTTTTTTGAGCATGACTTTCAAAACCGATCTTTGTGCTCGTTCGCTTTGGATCATGGTGGTGATTCATACTCCACCCCATACTGTTATACAATAACACAGAATTGACTCACATAGTGCCACATATACCATGTTTAGGGTTGTTTTATTGGCAGAGTTCTGCAAGAGTTTCATTATATGAATCAATTTTCTGGTGCGTTTGGCAACCAGGTCAATATGGGGCTTAAACGATAGCCGCTGGTCTATTATAACTCCCAGATATTTTATACATTCTACCTTTTTTGTTTTCTTGCAGGTGCACAGGAGAGGATCACAGGTTGCTCGGTGGATAATGAGGCTGTGGAAACACCAGTAGTTGGTTTTGTCAATGGATGTTGCGGATAGTTGTATTTCTCTTTTAAGTACCTATTAAATAAAAAGCCGTCATCTGTAAAGTACAGTCACCAGCACATCAAGCTACCCCACTTTGACCTTGAACGCGTTATGAGCAACAACAGCGAGAGTCGTCTGAAAGAGATACATAGCTTTTGTCCGTTCTTACTTGTAATGTTTCGTGCTGCAGTGCGTACGTGAGAGTGTGTGCGTATGCTCATCGTGGCGTAGAATAAGATACTATACAATAAATTGAATAATAATAATAATAGAACCTAAATAATGGCATGGTAAAAAAAGAAGCGGCGTGCGCACGGCGCGGTGCGTAAACTACCTATAAAAGCTTAAAATCATGTTTTTTATGTAATTTCTTCATTTTTACATATTTGTTGGAAACACCTGTAAGTATTAAGTAGGTGTTACCTACTCATATATTTAAACAGGTAAGTAGGTAGGTAGCGAAATTTCACGCTCTCGATTAATAATGTTAAGTAGACAGGTAGGTATTATATGAAGTAAGAATTTTTTTATTTTTTTTATTTCACGCAGCTTATAATTTATTACCTTTTCAGGGTTTTGTTACCTACTTATTGGTGGGCTGGCGCTGCTGGCGGTCACCTGATTTCGTGCGTTCCTTGCTCTTCTCTTCTAAGTATTTTTTACGAAATTGAATTCTGAAAATCCATGACACAAACGGCTTGAAATTTTGAAAAAAAAAATAGACACCTACCCCATCACAAACGTGTGTGAAGTTTTAATTAATTATACATACAAAAAGTCTAACTCTACTAGTACCTCAGAACGGGTGAAGCCGCATAAAATGCGAAAGTTTGTGTTTATTTGTTAGGCTTTCAGTTTTTACGCAGTGGCGTAGCTAGCCGTTATGGGGCCCCATATAAAAATATCTTGGCGGGGGGGGTCTTTTGTAAAAAGGACGGTGACATTTTTTTAAGTAAATGAATATACCGTCGGGGTCCCGTATAACAGATACGGCGGTAGCTAGAGCTACCCTCCGCTTCTGGCGCCTGAACTACACAACCGATCATCATGGCATTTTGTATAGGTACTGTCGTGTCTACCTATCCCTAACAAATAAAAGGGGTAGAAATAGACTAGACAATTGAATTTAATAAAAGGGATACAAAAGATAAGTTATAAAAAGGGTACCTGTCTAAAGGGAAACGCACTCTATTTAATGATAAGGAGGACAGAGGGGATCACTTGATATGACGTTAGGCATGCGGCGGCGTGTAGACGTCCAGGGATGCGGAGAAGTGTAGGCGTCGGGAGATGCGGCGACGTATAGGCGTTTATGATAGCTCTAAGGTTCCAGACGTAGACTCAGTAATCGCTGGCACTGCTTTAGTTTCGTGTATCAGAAAAAATAAACAAGAATTGGTCTCCTGGCTTTAGTTATCAGGCGCACCGTCCGTCACTTTGCTTTTTCCAAAATCATCCCTTGCTCTGCTCTTCAGCAGAGCAAGGGATGATTTTGAAGCTGGGTTGGGATGAGCTGAAGGGTCTTCCCCTTCAGCTCTTTTTCTTATTGTCCATGACTTGACCAGCTCCTATGTAAAATGTACTCTGTGGACCAGCTCCAAAGAGTATAATAATATTAATGGGAGACCAGCTCTCACGGCTCTGACCCTTTTTTTTCTTGACATTCTAAATTCCTTCCTCTTTTTCTTTTTCAGCCATAAATACTCTCATATGCCAGTCTAGTCGGCCAAGACGTATAAAACCTCCTTCATACAAACCGGGAGTGCGTTTAAGAATCTTATAATTATAATTTAGAATTTTGTTATTTAGTTGACAACGTAGTTAGATAGAAAAACCAAATTTAGGCCATCCTAAACGATATAAAATAATTTTTAGTAAGTACAATCCTAATGCAACCTTCCTTGAATAGACTGCATAGATAATTAAAAGAATAAGTAGACATCAGTTTGACACGTTTGACTTAAATGTCATAACAAGAAAATTATTATGTAAAAAGATGGAAAATTCTAATGTAAAATCAGGTAATTCTATATAGACGAATCGTTTAAGACCGATTCGCAGAGTGTTAGCACAGAGAACAAAGAGCGAAATATAATAATGTAAGAAAGTTGTAAAAGGATAATAAAACAAAGATGATATGGATAAATGAAAAAGAAGTGTAGGTACAGTATCAGTATTAAACAGATCCTATAATACTTACCTATCATCATAATCAGCTTTTAATGTTCCCATTGCTGGGACACAGGCCTCCTCACGGTGTGAGAAAACCTACCTTTCAGAAAAGGACAAAGCATAGGTTCTCACTGGAACGCGTGTGAAACCGCGGAAAAAAATAAAAATTATAATGTGGAATGACAGTCTTAATCTTTTTAATTTGTAACATTAATATAATTTAAAACCTATGAACAAATTCTACACCTACTCTACTAACAACAAAATTTGTAAAACTAAACTATACAAGTATACAATAGTTAAAAACAAGTTGATATTTTTTTTTAAAGCTCATATTTTTATTGATAATTGTAACAGATTAATTACACAGTCTGCCAATGACTGCCAAACTTAAATGCTGCCGCGAAACAAATGTAAAATGTTACCTATACCTACTCCATTTGAAATAAGATTAGACACTTAAACAAACTTTTTACAGTCGGTTCAACTGATTTTGACTTCTATTTCGTAGGCATAAGGATGGCATTAAAAGGAAAAAGTGGTTACAATACCAACTATTTACTGCAGATACCATTTATCAAGCTTCCAACGCAATAGAGGTCAAAATCTGTTGAACAGACTGCAAAAAAAGGTTTATTTAATTGTCTGATCTAATTTCAGACTTAGTATAGAATAATGTAATTTGAATGGGCTCTATAAGGACTAAGGCTGTATATACGGCACTCACTGGCGACACGGCACGTTCTGGCATGCCTTGGTATCCCGAATTGTGATCCTTAACTGTGATAGATAAAATCTCAAATCATTTGCGCTTACTAAAATCCCTTGTCGTGCCATGCCGCCAGTGGGTGACGGCCCTAATTTATATTATCACCAGCAGTAGCACAGGAAAAGATCTCAAAAATATAATAATTATGCGAAAAAAAAAGTAAAAGTAGCTAGTTTATTTATGACACAACATTAACGAACGACATGTCTGGTGTCTTTCCCAAATCGAGCAATGGAAGAAAAAGCGTTTGAGAAACAATGGTTGGAAATACCTTAATACCTTTATTTTGATAAATAAAATAATTAAAATATTAAAATACTACATATGGATTGTAAAACTGTGCTACTATTTATTGTGAAAGTTCGTGAGAATGGATGGATAGATGTTTGTTACTTTTTCACGCTAACGTATAAACAGATTTCAGTTAACTTGGCACTTAATAGACCATGACCGTATTAACACATAGGATAGGTTCCTATGGAAACCCGGGTGAATAAAGTGCATTATTTACTAGTGCCCTCGAATCGGAGTACGTTATCTAAAGCTAAGGCTACGACACTATGCACCATGCACTCAGTGTCCGGCATAGTGTGCCTCATTATGCGCCTGGGTCATTAAAATCTTCTTGGCAGGGAAGCGGCATTTCCTTCCGACGTTCTTCAGGTGCCTTCTGACGGTGTCCATTGATATCTATAACATAGAAAATATTGTCAACTTCAACCAAAAAATAAAACAAAAATCAAAATATTTTATTTCACATAAACCTGCAAGGTCACTTATGAAACGTCAGAAGCTGGGTGCACGGTTCCAATTTGTCGCTTCCTATGGAGAAGAGCCGGCAAGAAACTCTGCAGTGACTGTTTTAAAAATAATCGGCTTTTAAAATGTTTTCAAATTACAATGTTAATGGTATGGGAGGACAGTGCAGGCCTGTCAATAAGTACCAAGTACCTACTTAGAACAATAAAAATAAAGAACAGAAAATCGTCTACAAATCTAGTCTGTAAGGCCTACACACCATTCTCTCATTCACAATATGTAAAAGAATCTACATATATAAAATGAACCTATTTAAATCAAGTGACACTAAAGGCTTCTTCAAACAGCGTCGCGACACTTGTAGAACAATTTCCATTAAGTTTTCATAGAAATTGTTCTACGAGTGTCGCAACGCGACCGTCGCGTCGCGCTAGTATGCACGAGCCTTGTCGAAATTAGAATTGATGTATAATGTCAAATGACGAGAATATGTCAGAAATAATAAAATTAAAAACAATAAAATTAACATTGTAATTTGGGAGCCCATAATAGACTCTCACATAGTTATGCTGTTAATGAGGTACCAGGGAAGCCACATGTGCAGAATAAGGTGCAGAAGGAATTAATGCCAAATTTCCTTGTCTTCAACGTTCGTTTTATCTTATAATATGCTTTTTTGATAAGGACACGTTTGATGTGAGTTTTAAACTTTCCATCGCTAAGTTCTGTAACCGACTTTGGCAACTTGTTATAGAAGCGGATACTGTTTATTAGAAATGACTTGCTAGTTTTAGTTAATCTAAATTTTGAAATCACAATTTCATCTTTATTACGTGTATTTAGATTATGAAAGTCGCATCTTTTTTTTGAAAAGATCTAAGTTTTTGCGAACATACAAGATATTTTCTAGGATATAAAGAGAAGGCAGAGTTAGTACATCAATTTTGTTGAATTTGTTTCTAAGAGACTCGCGAGGCCCCATTTTATAGATTGCGCAGATTGCCCTTTTTTATAGAATGAATACTGAATCTACGTCAGCTGCCGATCCCCACAGCTGAACGCCATAAGAAATAATACTGTGAAAATAAGCAAAGCACACTAACCTAGCTGTGGCTACATTAGTCAACTGCCTTATTTTTCTTATTGCGTAAGCAGCTGAGCTTAATCTACTTGAAAGAGCTCTAATGTGGACACCCCATTGCAATTTTGAATCTAAAGTAATTCCTAGAAATACAGTTTCCGAAATAGCATCTAGTTTCTTACCACCAAGTTTTAAATTTAGGCCTACATAGGCCGCCAGCACTAGACGCCAGCACTGGCCCGCAGCACTAGCCACCAGCACTGGCTCGAGCACTTGCCGCCAGCACTAGCCGCCAGCATAGGCCGCCAGCACTAGCCGCCAGCATAGGCCGCCAGCACTAGCCGCCAGCATAGGCCACCAGCACTAGACGCCAGCACTGGCCCGCAGTACTAGCCGCCAGCACTGGCCCGCAGCACTAGCCGCCAGCACTGGCCCGAGCACTTGCCGCCAACACTGGCCCGCAGCACTAGCCGCCAGCATAAGCCGCCAGCACTAGCCGCCAGCATAGGCTGCCAGCACTAGCCACCAGCACTGGCCCACAGCACTAGCCACCAGCACTGGCTCGCAGCACTAGCCGCCAGCATAGGCCGCCAGCACTAGCCGCCAGCATAGGCCGCCAGCACTAGACGCCAGCACTGGCCCGCAGCACTAGCCGCCAGCACTAGCCCGCAGCACTAGCCGCCAGCACTGGCCCGCAGCACTAGCCGCCAGCACAGACATTTAGTTTTGTTCGCATTGAGTAAAAGATTATTAGCCGCAAACCATAACGAGAGAACAGCTAGACTATCGTTGACATGTAAGACATCCGTATCTTTCCTATCTTTTCCAAAAATAAGAGAAGTGTCACCAGTGAATAAAATTATATCCGAGAAGTTAGCCATCAGGTAAGTAAGGTCATTAATATAAACTAGAAATAAAAATGGGCCAAGCATTGAACCTTGAGGTACGCCCATCTTAACTAGAGACCCTGAGGACGTTGTCTCGTTAACATTTACTTTTTGCTGCCTGTTTGATAAATAGGAAAGTACAAGATCAGCAGTCCGTCCACGAATTTCGTAGTGGTGTAATTTCCAGATCAGTGTATTGTGGTCAACGCAGTCAAACGCTTTTGAGAGGTTAGAGAAAATGCCAATTGCATCCTGGGAATTCTCCCAGGATTCCAAAATGTGACTGATGCGTTTTACTCCCGCGTCAGTCGTCGACCTACCTTTCGTGAAACCAAACTGTCAACTATGTAAAATCCCATTTGAGTTAAAATGTGACAACATCTGGTCTAGCATGATTTTTTCATAAATTTTGCTCAATGCTGGAAGCACAGATATAGGTCTATAATTAGAGGGATCACTCTTACTATCCGATTTGAAAATTGGTACTACTTTACTATGTTTCATTAAGTCAGGAAACGTACCGGTGTTTAAACATTGATTAAATATGCCTGTTAGGACAGGGGTAGTTGTGTCAATGATATCTTTAAGAACCTTAATAGAAATGCCCCATAAAGTCTTCAGTGTTTTTATGTTAAGACTTTTAAATGCTGTTTTAATTGTGGCAATAGAAATAGGTTTGAATTCAACACTTGGAATGTCCTTACTGAAGGTATCTTTAAGAAGAAATTCAGCTAATACAGATGATGACGGGAGAGATTTCGTAACCTCTACTGGGCTGTTGGTAAAGAAATTTTCTAAAGTCTCAGCAACTTTTAACTTATCTGAAATGGTTTCATTATCAATTTTTAGAGCTAACGCTGTTGTGTGCTTCCAGTTTCTTTATTAATTATCTGCCACACAGCTTTTATTTTATTTTTAGAAATACTAATTTTGTAACTTATTAATTTAGATTGAGCTTGAGCGCAGACTCTTTTGAATATCTTAGAATAGTTTCTTACATAATCATGAAGGGCTTGATCAGAAGTCAATTATTTTTCGCAACAATACTTACTTTTGATTCTTTATTAGGACAAGTTGGCCCGTCCGGGACGGGCCAACTTAATTAAATGAGTAGGTATGGGACGTTTAAATTATTATTCTTCAAAATTATAAACATAGACAAATAAATAATCTCGTATTGAGAACTTCCACCTTTGTTGAGCCGGGTTGTAAACAGAACATTTATCTCATAGTCATAATTTTTACCGAGTCTAGCCGTGCGGCGTGCGCAAAACCGGTTTGAGTCAGCGTCGAGCGCCCTTACATGTCTATTAGGAGTATTAGGTAGTAGGTATTCCCTGTTTTAATTAATTTTGTTACTCACTTCTTATGAAAACCATGTTTTATGTAAATGATGAATAAGTTAAGGTGATAAGTGTGATTACAAGCTATACATGGACTCAGGCTGTACGAAGTTGAGGTTACTCGTGTGCTCAAAAAAGGATCGGCAGCGACCATAGCCGCATCGTCTGCCGCCGTCGTGGCTCTCGCGTAGAATTGGCGGTGGTGGGCTTCTAGGGTTCCGCTTTCTTGCCACCGCCGAAGCCAGAAGTAAACAGTTTTTTTTCTGGAACGAAACAAATAGCTAGATATAGTTTATTTGCACATTACTACTCAATCTATTACTATAGGCAAACATGTATTAAAACCTATATATAATTCCCTACAATAATATCATCTGCCTAGTCTTTTCTCAACTATGTTGAGGTTGGCTTCCAGTCTAACCGGATGCAGCTGAATGGCAGTATTTCACAAGGAGTGACTGCCTATCTGACCTCCACAACCCAGTTACTGGTAAATACAATACCCCTTGGTAAGACTGGTTGTCAGACTTTCGGGCTTCTGACGACCCTTAAGGACTGTCAAAGATCCATAAATAACAGCCGGGACCAACGGCTTAACGTGCTTCCGAGGCATGGAACGGTCTTGGTATGTAAAGATGGTCATCCATCCACGGACTAACCGCGTCAAGCGTTACTTAACCTGATCGGTCGACCCGTGTGACTGTTATTACATAGCCACATGCCCCTACAATAATAGCTAACTTATAATTATTAAATTATTTATTTACACACAAACATCGCTACGATTACACGGTTAGACCCAAACCGATTTCGTGGTAACTAGATTTTAATTAATCACTCTTGCAATTATTTATTCACTTCACAAATCACAATAAGTCAATTTAGTGACAGATCATAACAACATAGACCACTTGTTAACTTTATGTTAAACTCACATCCATACTGCACGCATTTTCAAGATTGTATTGTATTGTATCTCAAGCACGGTCGGTTCTCATTTAAAACCAGTTTTTATTCTAAACTTTTCACCCTTTTCAAAAGAAGAATATCACGACGAATTCCAGAATTAATCGGTACAATGACATATTTACACAAACCTCTCAATTTTTATGAAGAGCGAAGTACACACGACAGTCCTTTTGAAAATCCTACAAACGAATCTGAATCTGTGAGACTGACGATTGTTAAAATGATTTCTACATTTATGACACAACAACTAGATCAAACAGTCATAACTTCAGCGGACAATACACAAGAAACAGAAGGTTAATACCTAAATACGAGAAGAAATCATCCGGTTTATGAGTCAGCCATCTTCTGCGCAGCCGACTTCTTCAACAAATGATTAAACACCCCAATTAGAGCATTACCGTAAAACTATAATACAATTACCAAAATTATTTTCATTTAAATCTAACTGCTATTTTGTAGATATTAAGGTCGATGCCTAGATAGGCCTCGCCATACATTTTTCAGGGGTTGTAATCTCCGTAAATAAACGGTTTCTGCAGAATAAAAGCAAGTATAATGAGACTTTATAATGTATTATGTTCGCCAAACGCCAAAATTTTATAAAAAAACCAGTATTTCTAGGAGAATTAGACCCAATAAAAAACGAAAAATCTTTACATGTGTGAGTGACCTGAATCGCGCCATCTAACAGAAATTTTAAGAACCACCGAGAAAGAGCTATTTGCTGTTGTGTTACGAGTTTACGTTCGGTAAACATTTATAATAGATGGCGCTGTTCGAAAATTCGAACGATTCGATGCAACGCTCCAGTCAGTCCATGCGTGATTGTCTTGACAACTTGCGAATCGTTTCCAAAATTGTGTTTCTAGAAAGCTAGCGCCGGCGCGCGGGTTTGCCCGCGGGTTTTACATTTTATGATTGTTAAAATGTTTTTTATTAGGGAATGAGAAAGAATGCTAGAAAGTGAAAAAAAATATCTGCGATCTGCATTTGGTTCACACAGATACAATACTAATGTAATTATTGTAATATCTACTTTAAATATAAAGTACCTAAAGATTTAAAAATCTTTCTACTGTATGTAAGTAGGTACTGATAATACATTTTCTGACACGGTTAGGTACTAATTCATTGGTTTGGGTTGAATAAAATCAGAGAATAGAAGTTCATGTAAACTTAGGGTAAGCTAAATCAGGCGATCAGCGTAGGCAAATTTACCTATTTTTTTTCTAATTACCTACCTACGCAATAGTGACACGTAGGTACTACTTACATCTATTGATTGAATCATATTTAATTTATGTGAAACCAGCAAGATAAGTGAATACACAGACAAACCACATTGATTTTTCATAACAATTGCACATTTTAGTATTATTAGCACACGTCAAAGTGCGTCGAGATAAATTGGTCTTGCCATCTAAGAAGTTTACCAAGAAAAAGGGGAAATAAAACATAGGGCAGTATTTTAGTAGTAAGTTGTAGGATGTTCTGATATTTAAAACGATGAATGATATAGGTACAGCAGTGGTGGCTCTGACTTACAAGTCAGAGCCACCACTGCTGTACATCATTCATTTAAGGTTTCAGGGTTTTTAACTGTCAGCGAAATGACGTTCTCAAAATGGTAGCTGTAGTTCCAATTTCGCTCGTCTGAACAGCTAAGTAAGTAGTAAGCACCATTCAGGTTTAGAATTGGTGACTGGGGCTACTACTGAGAACCATTCATACGAGTGCCATCCGTGAAAGAGTTTTTATTTAAAAGTGAAGTGTTTTTGTGTTTTATTGACGGTAAGTGTTATTTTTATGTACAAAGGATGCTTTTCTGCTTGAAGGTGATACAGAGTTATATTATAATAGTAATTACCCTTAAAACTTTAAAAAGTGTAAGATTTAGAAGAGGAAATACAAAATCAAACGTTAGCAACACTCGTTGATTGTCATCACATCACATACCTACCTACTCTAAATTTCAAATATTTCCCCCTAATAGGGACGTCAATTCTCTCTAAAAACTCACTTTGCCTGTCCTAGAGGGACGAAAGGAACCAAAAAAAACTCTCTGAAAAAGATCCGTTACTGAATTGATTCGAAAGGAAATATGAAAAATCGATTCACAAATAAAGAAATGATTTTCCAAAAATCAATCATTCGTTTTCGATGAAATTCGCAATGTAGGGGTTTACGGGGTGTACGTTACCCTAGCAAGAAAGTGTCTCCTATAGTTATATGAGTGGAACGTATAGTTGGTGCCTAATCTGCTGTAAATGTGCCCCTACATAAAAAATTGGTGCCCCTTGTCGTTTTGAAAAAAAAAACCGAAAAAACGATTCCTGGTCTCATATCTGGAAAAAATCCGTATTTTTACGCAAAAGGATTTGCACTGGATATGCTTCGTAATTTTCCCGCAACCACAATTCTTAACAATTCAAACAAACAAAAACTGATGTTCTAGGGTGAAATATCGATTCCCTGTATCGATTCAGTACTAGATATCGATTTGAAAAAACGTTTTTATTTGTTCCAAAAAATCGATTCTTTGCTCAATCGATCTCAGATTGACATCTCTATTTGGTCTGTTTTCATGTTCTGTCAGTTGTTACTTGTTTTGCAAATTTTCACACACAGCTTGACAGCATGACAGCTTGATTGATGGTGACAAATGGTGGTGTTATTTCTGACTAATACAAATTTCTTGAAGCATTTCATAATTACGATACTTTTGCTGTTGTGTTTAATTATTCTTTTTGATTACAGATTGAATTGCATCTCTGCCTAAGATGAATCCGACTAATAAACTTGCCTATATACGACATATGTATTCAGGGCCGCGAAAATCACGGAAAAAAGTGCAAGCAACATTGAAAAGACATCATGGAAATTCTTCTAATGATTTTTAGTGAGTAAATCAGATTCCCATAAGATTTCGAATCAGATTTACGTGAATGTACCTATGAGTGTATTTGATACTCGTTGGCCCGTGATGTAATGTCTTCGTTTGCCGTTGGTTTGCCGTTGGTTTGCCGCCATTTCTTCTGTAGACCCTTGTCTGTTACGATACCTCCAGGAGATTTATGACAATTGTTTATCTATTGTGTCTCGTCGATAACAGTAGGAAAAAAAGAAACGGCTAGCTCGATAAGGTTAGTTTCAAGTAGTGTATTGAGCAAGTTTTATCAAATTGCAGCCGGCTGGAAGCATGGCGTAACAAGAAAAAAAAAGTAGTGGAAGAAACCGCGGACTGCCCTGTTGTGTTTAGGTAGGTACAGACATATCAATATTTTTCTGTCTCTCAACATTGTTTTTAATAACTGTACCTATTTCATTTATTTATTTTTTATTTCAGTCCAAATACAACTCAAGATCATGATCAGCTATCCAACCCTTCCACAGCTCAAGATACGCCCAAAACGTATTCACGTGGTATACCACAAATTCGTTACGAAGCCATAGCCTGCAGCTCTAGCTCTAATAGAGTTGAATCTGTTACAGAGCAAGTAGAGACTGTTGATTTTAATTGGCCGCAACCCGATCCACAGATTGAAGCTTATCAACTAACTGTGGAAAGAACATCAATTAGTTATGAACAAAAAGCAAGTAACAAAGATCATTATTTCTTGGTTCATGTATGTATAAATATAATGTATTTCTTGGATTGTTTCTCAGCTATTATTATTTTGATTCTAGGTCCAGGGTCAATTTATTGCGAATTACCAAAATGAGTAAATGTTACTTCATTTGCTTTATATCTGTCACCCAACCATTGACTGTCATAGAAGTTAACCGGGATGAGGAATTTATCAACGCTATGATGCCGAAGTTGGTAACATTTTTCAAAACATGTGTACTGCCGGAAATTATTTTGAGACGAGTTGAGAAAAATGCTAAATGTCTAGACATCAAGGAATTAAAAGGTATGAAAAATATAAGTCTTACTCATTTCCTAACTTATTCCTCAGGTTTCTGAGGTGTGGGTTCAGTAAGAATAGTCTAACAAAACTGTGTAAATTCATTTGTTGCAGCGAAAACTGTGTCTCCCAGCAATTGATTCAGATCGCACGGAAATGATATAAATGGAAGTAAAAAGTGACAAGCAGAAGATTGATACTGCGCGGCGACGGCGGCGCAGCAAAAAGTAGCGTGTAGAAGAGAAGATATTTTATTATAGTATTTTTTATGTATCTTTGTATGGTGGTCGATGGTTCGAATCCAAGCCGACACTTTGCTTTGTGTAAATTATTTTATCACCACTGTTCAGAGGAGGCCTGAGTCTCAGCAGTGGGAACATTATAGACTAATTATTATGCTATTTTTGTACGTAGCGATGTATAGTTTATGTTATTTGTTAGTTTATAAGATTTTTCTGTGTACATATGTTTCACTCATGTATTTAGGTACCAGCCAAACAATTCAATTGTAAAAGAATATTTATTGTTCAAAGTTGTATAATAAGTGGGTATCCTTGAAACATAAATGTTATGGTTAGCTAGCAACCACTTGTGTGTTGTTGTGTAAGATACTTACACTTACGTGTGATGTTACATAAATTGTAATCTACGTACATAATTCTTTCTAATACTAAATTCAGAATCATAATTGTAAATATCATAATATTGAAAAAAGTATGTTATCTTTGTGTGGTGGTACGAGTCGATGGTTTGAATCCAACCAGAAAATATTTAGGTAAATGCAGTGAGAGTAAATAAAACGATATTTGTATGAAAATATTAACCATAGATAAATATTATTGATTTATAGTAAGATACAATAAAACGCTTTACAATTGAATACATAATCTTTTATTTATTTAGTATAGGTCACAATTTATTTACACCTTAGGTACTATTTAGGTTCAGTCACATTACAACAACCTATATAGGTACAATATACCTTTATTACCCAAAATAATTTGTTATGGTGAAAAGGTATCTGATAACGAGCCTAGAAACAAAAGTATGCATATCCCAATAATTATATTATTAAGAAGTAGATTGGAACATAACAATCCTCTAGTAATTTAAAGTATGCTCAATTAGTAAATTAATATTTGTTTTCGGTTTTTGCTATAATGTAAGGATATTCATCTTAAAAATAATTTGGTCCTCTTTCTTTATATTAAAGCCATCTGGACATTTTAATTTCCAACCATGTTTGAATAAAACGACATCTAGTGGAGTCGGAAGTTACTACTATTTATTTTGCATGTGTGTGTAAAGAGTAAATTCATGCGGCTAAATCATTATTATGTTCTAATCTTTGTATGATACCAGTTAACAAGCACAGTGATGGTCTAAAAAAATCAAGTTAATGCCCTAGGTTCCGCTAAGAATAAAGTTGTTTATTAAAAATTTCTATGATAGGTGTAAAAATTGAAAATGTTCGAAATTGTGGATGTGTCGCCATCTAGCGACAAAATGGCAGTGAGAGCAATTAGGGTTTCACCTTAAGAAAAACGCGTTGACCCAAGCATTAATGTATGCATTTAAAATTGAGTCTTAAAACTTTGAAATAAGATTGAATTGTCTTTGACTCAATCAGCCATACCTATCTATGGCAAAATACATAATTTAAAAAATTACTGAAATCGATTCAGTAGTCAATTATAAACAAACTCCTTTCAGGTCTTGCGTTTATTCTGTTACACCTTATATTATAGTCTTCTATACAGGGTCAAACTAAATTAGCTGGCAATACTTTACCGACGTATTGGGTATTGATATGGGCGTCAGGGTGTGCTATAAAATAAAACAAACATCTCTGGAAATCTCTATATTCATTAATCGAAATAGAATGATACAAAATAATATGGCGACTTCATATACTCTACTAAAAACCTAACTAGATAGTTACAATAAATTTAGAATTTTACAAATTACAAAGGAACTGAAAAGAAATAGCCAAAAAATTCACGAACAACACAGCCATATCATCACGGCAACGATTACACGATCAGCATTCGATTAAATAATTACAACACGTTACAATAAAACGACACAAAACATGAAATAGAATCAGTTGCAGAAGTACAAAGAGCAGCTTGTGACAACGCGAAGTGTTTAAATTAATAAACGGACTTGTTTTGGAATATAAAATTAAATACAGAAGAAACATGTAGAAAAGGTACGGTCAACTGTGGCATCTTTACTTTCCATAGCAACTTTACCATGAATACTGTACTTAAAGGACAATGGGCAAGCCACTATGGACTCCGTCCCCAATTTACTTTTTACCAACCGGCTTAATTTTTGTCTCAGATTTTCCGTTACAGGATACATACTGACAAACCGTTGGTCTTAAATATATGAAAAAAGGTTTCCTGAAAAAATTCATCTTTCAGTTGCATTTATCTAACGAAGTAACGGATCGTACAAGTGCACAATGTCTACCAACGCTTACCTTTTATACCCCGGTATACAAGCGTGAATATGTTATTTCATTGAAAATAAAATACGATAAGAAGTAGTTACCTTACGTAAAAACAATTATCAATTTCGCTTATTTTTTTAAGACAAGCTTATTTTGTACTACAGTTATACAATTACATTTTCTTATTTTCCCTGAAAACCCCATACTTTTTACGGTCATCGCCACCGTAAAGAATGACCAGTAAGCTAAGACCTTTTAAATGTGATACGTCTCAAGTCTGTTGACTAAGTTTCAATTTTGGGGACGCTAGAACGACGAAGCGATACAGATGTAGAATAATATACTATTTGTAACTAATTTTTAGTAATCGTGAGATATTTTAATACAGTTCTCTTTGGTAAAGTTGCTCACGGAAAGTAAAGTTGCCACCGTTGACGGTACATCAACGCCCCTTAATCATAATTTATTACTTAGTAGCCAGCGGCATCGACGCGTTAACCAATTTAAACAGAACCTTAGCTTAAAAAAAATGTCCGAACGTCGCTCCAGTGTGAAAAATAAGTTAAGCAAGCTTTTTGGCATTGTTAATACATTTTGAGATGAACACAAAGCCGCGTACCCCGGAGAGATCTATTGTGTTTACCAACAAACTGACAGGCAATGCTGATGTACGTACAGACGCCAGCACTTCAAGCTTGAAGTTTGTGATAGCTATACCAAACTGTCAAATAGTCCAACTGAACATGAACCTTATTTTTTGTAATAAAGTTGAAAAACTATCGAAGAAATTTGACAGATTGAGATAGTTACATGTGCTAACAGTACCGGATCTATGGTGTTTAGGTACCGCACCTACCTAATTTGGACGTAATAAAGTCGCCGTGGGATTTATTTAGCGACTTTCAACTCTCGCTATTGAAAATCGTACGTCTGTTTTACTGTTCGATTTTCATGTCTTGGCGATGAAGATCGACTGCGCGAAAAATATCCATCCCAATTTTAATACGTCCCCCGAGGACGTATTAAAATCGGGATGGAATTTTTGCGCGTGGTCCAATAATTTTAACACAAATCACAAAATGCTAGTTCTTAAAAATGTTCTAAATTCTGCAACTGAATCGAGATTAATACAGCTTATTGTTACAAAAAGATCTGAGATACCATTCACTCTCCAAATATCATTTAAAAAAAAACATTTATTCACGTTACTACTTAAAGGCTTCTTCAAACAGCCGCGACGCGACACTTTAGAACAATTTCCATTAAGTTTTCATAGAAATTGTTCTACGAGTGTCGCGACGCGACCGTCGCGTCGCGCTAGTCTGCACGAGCCTTAATAATAATAAAGTTTACTATGAAACCATTCAAATAATGCTATAAATATACATGTTTACCTACTTTACGGCGCGCACATCCGGCGCCATAATTGCGTAAGACACTGTCAATCAGAATCTGAATCATTTTTATGGATATTGCTAAACGATTGCTTCATTTGTTAGAGAAACAATCAGTTCAACAAAGTAAATAACGCAACGAAAGTCGCTGAACTGCCAAAATGACTGCCATTCGTACCGTAAGTGCTTTACACAATAACGCCTCGGGCCTCTGCAGGGTCAAAATAAATACTCTGGCAATACTTTAACCACGTGTCGGGTATCAATACCGAAAACGAATGAAATAAAAAAAAAATCATTGAATTGTTATGGTTTTTGGAAATTCGAAAAAATATGTACAGGATAAGTTTTTACCCAGTGCGCAAACTGTAACCATGAATTCAGCATATCATTCTAGACCACCCAGCGTAGAAATTTTTCGTCAGTTATACAAAAAAAAAATGCTGTTTTGTAGAAAAGTGCAATACCTACGCGGCGCGGTCAAAATGTATGGAACAGCTGATATTTTTTTGTATAACCGACGAAAAATTTCTATGTTCGGGCGTCTAGAATGATATGCTAAATTTATGTTTACAGTTTGCGCACTGGATAAAAACTTATCCTGTATTTTCCACGAAAAATTACAAAAGCAGATCTATAGCTCAGATCGAAGGATGATTTTTAAATGTTTTTTCTTAGTCTCATTAGTTTTCGGTATCGATTCTCAACACGTGGGATTGCCAGGTAATTTAATTTGACTCTGTAAAACTGTGTACATGCCTATTGTAATATATTTCTAGATACACCTAACTATATTCCATTAATATTGCAGTGCTAAATATAACTTTTTATTGCGAATTACATAATATGTATTTAACTATGATATTTCGTTATAGAACGATTCGCAAACTGGGTACCCTGCAGTCTCACATAATATTTCTGGAGAACTGATAAATACTAAGAAAAATAAGCGTCTTTTAACAAAACGCGATCTAGCCTGTTGGGCAGTTTCTGCATTTACAACTTCATTTTGATTTGGGTTTACCCACTTTAGTTCTAAATACAAAAATGACCATTGAGCACCGGTCTATAGCTGTTGTCAATTCTGTAAAAAAGAACTGCAAATATTTCGAATTCTGTAAGGTTCTTATATCAAAAACAGACTCGATGGTTCAAATCCAAAAAAAACCTTATTTTGTAATAAGAACAGAGTTAGTTTCAAACAACATCAAGACCATAAACAAATCTAATATTTCTATTATTTAAGACGTCTATGGCCCCCGAGGATTAGGCACAGATTCTCAGTGGCTGTATATTGCGCAGTCTGTTACCCCAGACAGTGATTGGATGTTTATTATCCCTTTGCTAAGTATCAGAGGAATGGTATCCGGGTGAAGGATATCAAACGTCCTGCCTCTTTCATTGTCGTTCTTACAAAATAAACAATAAATACTATACCAACTAGAGATTATGTGTACTACTTAAACATCTACACCCTTATCACTAATTTGTTCTAAATTAATGGCTTATTGGTCGACTCGCACGAATTAACTCGCCCGAATAGGGCGGACCGTCGCTTTTAATAATATAATATTTTCGAGAGGCGACTCGCACGAAGTTGATTTATTCGTGGGCGAATCAACTATTTCGATTGAATAAAAAGTTAAGGAAACAACGAAAAAATACACCAACTGTATTACATACAATACTAAACGTTCCAATTGCCTAATACGTATTTCTGGAATTGTCGATTCGCCCACAAATAAATTTTCTTCATGCAGAAAATATTATATCATTTTAAAGTGGCAATTCGCCCAATTCGGGAGAGTAAATTGGTGTGAGTCGATTAATAACGCAAATGAAACACTATTCTATGTACATTTTCATTCAGTTTTTCCACAAGAGTACACACGAGTCCAGGTAATATGAATCGTAAATTACAATAATTTAAGCGCCTGGCGACGAACAATTTACTAAACATTAAATTAAACGTATATTTAAAAACCAGGCAGCTGCCGTTTACCTTTACCAGCAGCTAATTTTAACTTCTGGACTGCACAAATTAAACAAATTACTGTTATTTCATAGTTTTACACTACTGTGGTTATTAATATGCTCGTCTCGCTCGCAGCGACAGAATGATACAATTTATAAAGTATATTTTGCGATGGCGCTTGGCCCTTTGACGGATGTCCAAGCGACATTAATATAACTCAATTTACAAAAGTATATTTTACATTCGTACATCGATTGCGATACAGCTACAGAAATTGATGTTAGATCAATTACATTTTGCAAAAACCATTTTAGATATTTTTCTTTATAAATTCAACACTTAGATAAAACAAATATGACAGTAATTAAATATTGCATCGGTGTGCTGTATAAAAAAAGTTGTGGTGTTCTATCTAGCCTCAAAATGTGGGCAAAACCTTATCACTAAAGTACATAATTAGTTGATTAAATAGTCCCATTCTTTTGGTTAAGTTTTTACAGAAACGTGGTCGAAGAAACACGGCTGTTGAATAATATAGATGTCTAGCAAAGCGCTTAAGTAGGCTAATGTACCGACAGATATCGATTTGAATGTTATATTGAATTTTAAAGCGACAAAGCGATTTAAATTGCTGTTGTAGCTGAAAGCAGCGCTCGCCTAGTAATTTACCTCCGATTAGACGTACCGTACAAAACCGTCCCCGGTACAGTGCGGGGCGAGGTAGAACGCTGTCGTGTTCAATAACAAATCAAACGACTGATGCAACACGAATGCGACATATTCTTCGAATTCAGAACGTACATAATTTCCTAAGTGGTCGTTATTAATGCATAGTTCGCACCAAACAGTCAAGTTAGCCACGGAAAGTCTACACGACAATATGTTCCTGGATAATGTTAAACTGCGTACTGTATCTACGTGATTCTGCAACGTCGACAAACGTCCCGCAATGTTGCACAGAACATTACGTGACTCAAGTTCCCACATTCGAATCTGTCTCAATGAAATACATATAAAAATGATTGTTGACGTAATCTTTTGACTAAGTCGCCATAGAACCACCACAGGACATAATCACTAAAGAACCGACAGTAATGCCTATATGTATACTTAACGATATTATCTAATATTATATTCCCTTATCCGGCGCGTGTGATTCCACCAATATGGCATGGACATTGTTAGAATTACACGAACATTTACTTTAACATTATGATATTTGATAACGATAAACAATAACTCTATAAATGCTGTACTAACAATAACATTTTTCTGATAACTATACATACACAATACGGCGATTTTCACAACTGGAATACACTCGGGAATTTACTAAAATCGTGATTTAGAATATCATTGTGCGAATTGGAGTGTAGATTGCCAATTAAAGTTCGTTTTATTATAAACCCAGATTAACGCAGAGACTAATCTGAGATTTCATGGCTTTATTTTTGTGCATCTTGTTTGTAATGACTCCTGTCAAATTTTTATCTGGGTTTATAAAACGAACTTTAGTGGCGTTGACAGTGCTGCTACACAGATTTACATTTACAAACATTTACTACTCTGCATCATTAAAAAATAACGATGTACATATAGGAACTACAAATATAAAATCTGGTTAATTGGAAGCACATGGAAAAAAAATGCGTGACGAAATATATTTGTATTACCTATTGCTAACTCTTGATAACATGATTTGTTTACAATTTCGATCGATTGTTCAATTTAATCAGCGTTGTTTACCGTTAACTTATTACATTAAACATTAGTACTGTTAAATCAATCCTATTTCATCGGGAGGAAAATTGCAATCTCAGACGATTCGAACTACTGCACTGTGGAGAGCATATATCTAGCTACAAGGCCGTCAGTACAAAAAATATCAGTTGTTCCATACATTTGACCGCGTAGGTTTTACATTTTTCTATGAAACAGCAGATTTTTTTTGTATAACCAACGAACAATTTCTGCTCTGGGGGTATAGAAAGATATGCTGAATTCATTGTGGTTACAGTTTGTGCACTAGATAAAAAATATTCTGTATGTGTGCATCGCAAATCCACAAGAGACCTCTTGTGAGTAGTGTTTGTTACGTATATTTAGAATGCGAATCCCAAATAATGAGTGCTGGTGTACCGTAGCCGATTTTTAGAAAACTTTGGAGACTATTAAATTAATCGGCTTATTAGTCGATTCACACGAATTTACTAGGACGAAACGGGCGAATCGACACTTTCAAATAATTTATATTAATTTCTGTAAGCGATTAGCACGAAATTAATTGATTTGTGGGCGAATCGACAATATGTTCCACTCCTGAAGTACGTATGAGGATAATTAGGCAATTGGCACGTTTTGAATGTTATGCAATTTAGTTGTGAAAATATAATGTAGTTTTAGGAGAAAATAGAAATGATCCAAACTGCATAACTATTTCCAACCATTCGATGCGCTTCCGCACCGAATCAAACATCAATCAATGTTATCGTAGGAGTACTATAAATGCTGTGCACAAATCCAAACTCGAAAATTTTGTCAGTTTAAATCAAATTAGACGACCGTTATTCTCCCGACAGCGGTAAGGCAATACAAGCTATCGAAATGTGTCATTTTCGATACGATAATTGGGAATAGTTATGCTACACATACGAATATTATGCAGTAAGAATAGGAAAGACAGAGACACAGTGCGATTTCCGACCTAATTGCAGACTGGTTGAGATAAATATGCGCTCCAAGTGGCAACAGCGAAAAATTTGCTTTTAAGTGAAGTAGACATTCTCAACCACGAATGATGTGACATGAATACAAATATGAATTAATTGGAATAAACTCTTCAGATTAGTTTTAGTTTAAGTATGCTGTTTTGATTATTACAAGCAGTGGTAAAGTATTCCCCTAAATTTACAATAAAGCTTTTAAAGCTGAAGAGTTTGTTTGAGCGAACCAATCTCTGAACTACCGTTCGACGAATGACAAAAAATATGTTTGCATTTAATATGACAATTCCTGAAGAAGGCTATATGCTACCTAACATCACGCTAAGATGCCTAGGAACCGAGCAAAAACAAAAAAATCGCAAATAACACTAAGCTAAACCGACGATGCGACGGAGTAGGTCGGGGGAACAAGAAATAGCGGGCAGAAGCGAATATAATAAACTGTCGAGTTCGATATCCGATCGGCGGACCGTCGCTATATGCCGGTTGCAGGATCCAGTCTCTGCAACATTCATAGGACTTAAGTATATTGCACTATCAAGATATATCCTTTCCCGAAGGGAATTTTTCTACCGAGATATTGGTAGCTAGCCACATAATTATTCTAAAACTTTTTGGCTTACAGGATTTTGAGTACTGTTTGTTACAAGTTTACTTTTCACTTATTTATTCGCTGTTCCTAACGTTGCATGACGCTGATAATTTCTTCTTCAATTAAAGTTATCACAGAAAATATGTCATACGTCAAAACCGCCGTATTTATTCTCAAAATAAAAGTTATGTGACGATTGACAAATCGGATTGAAAAGTCTTAAGACCACGTCCGCATTGAGAATCAAACACACGGTTCGATTTTCAACTCTCGGCGCTAAGCAATGCGTTGACGACCACACACGGCAGTTGTAAATCCAGCGCGCGATTAAATTCAGTCGCGATGTTATTACGTCTCGCAAGTACGACGTAATAAAATCGCGGCGGGATTTGATCGCTCACTGGATTTTCAACTGTCAGTGTTAAACCGAGCACTGATAATCCAACAGAGTGCAGTGCGAATGAGTTTCAGCGCGTCGAAAAACATACAGATTCGATTTTCAACTCACAGCGCGTTGAAGATTGAATGCGCGAAAAAAATCCGACGCGGTATTTTTGATTTGCACTAAGTGAAGTGCAAATCAAAAATATCGCGTCGGATTTTTTTTGAATGCGTCGGATTTGTAGAAAATTGGTCAAAAAATCCATCACTGAAAATATATTGGAATTGTTGTCGTTTCCACTATCAGATTTTAAAATGATTAGATTAGAGCATTAGATTATTTGGTTTAAGAATGTACACTATAATTTGATATAGATCTAGAACAGAAATAGATAAAAATACTTGTAATGGCATTATAGTTAATCTGTTGTTAGTGTACTTACACAAAACTTTAATGATAAGATAGCGCGATACAATCAGCATCTCTGTACATCATAGAAATGTATCCGCACATCTAGCAATTCCGAGTTACAAAGTATTACCTGACTCGTAAATTAATATTTACACGATCGATTTGTACATGAAAAGTTTATAACGTGATTATAATTATTTCATTTCGAATTAATTGCATTTTAGTCGATTCGCACGAATGTTATAGCCTGTTTTGGGCGAATTGACACTTTTACAGAATATATTATTCCTTGTAGGCGATTCACACGAAAGTACTTAATTATTGGGCGAATGGACAATTCGAGAAATACGTATAAGGTAATTGGCACATTCTGTATTTTATGTTACAAATTTAGTGCACCTTTTCCGTGTAACTTTTCCTAGTTTCCTTAACACTGTATTAAAAACGTGCCAATTGCATTTAAGCATTTCTGGAATTGTTGATACGCCCACAAA
Organism: Polymixis lichenea; assembly: GCA_949091785.1. NCBI lineage: Eukaryota > Metazoa > Arthropoda > Insecta > Lepidoptera > Noctuidae > Polymixis > Polymixis lichenea. The sequence goes on along the minus strand of OX420931.1, from coordinate 57,824,299 downwards.
TAAAATAACTTCGTGCGAATCGCCTATAGAAATGAAAATATTGCATACCTAAAAGGGTCCATTCGCCCGTTGTGGGCGAGTAATTTCTAGCGAATGAACTAACAAGCCGAAGTTAGAAGTATGTTCGTGATACAATTACGCGCTTTTTAGTTAACAACTTCTTAATTAGGTACACGACCAAGACAACATAGGTAAGCAACAGCTTCGCCAACAAAGTAAGTCTAGCCACGTTATTAGCAAATTAAATCATTCGAGTCGATCCCGGTGCAGACTTTTACTCTAAAATAACTGTAACTGTATTTTGAACTCTATTTTCGGAGACCCAAAGCTAAATAATATTGTAAGTGTTGAATTAGTTGCAAGTTTTTAATCTGGGAATTATAATAGTTGGCAGAAGGAAAATGTACGTACAATATTTCGTATATGCAGGAAACTCCAAAGTCCATCCGACCATACAAAAGCTAGTTCCCAAATTCTCCGAAATAGAGGTCGAGAGGTCTATGTATAATGACCATATAGATCCGTTCGCTTATGTAGCTCGTGGCAATTATAAATAGTGCGTTTCTGCAAGCCGTACTTTAGTTGAAACTACATAAAGCTCCACAGCAGCTCGCAAAATTCAAATACTCTTAAGTTTATTGCAATATTCAGGTCAGCGTGAAGCTGTGTGTTGAACAAAATATGATTCGCGACTGTAACTAATATGGCTTTACATAATTATTATCACTAGTGCTCGCCCAGTTTTTTTAAATTAATTTATTAATGCATTATTATATAACAATATGAGCTTTCTGCATTCCTTCTCCACATAAACTGTACCTAACTGTGCCAAATTTCATACTCCTACATCCGCATAATTTTCGCAAGAATGGCTACAAAGTTTCAGTTTCACGTAATAATAAATAGATAGATAGTCATTCAATGGAATTAAATGAACTTAGAGGGATGTATTGATGCTTTAAATGATTATAATCCTGTAAAAATATACGTGTTACGGTCGCGAATCACATTTTAATCAATATACAGGCTAGAACAGACCTGCAAATTGCATAAAACGTAAGAAACATTAGAATACCGCGGGCTAGCCTGGACCTATAACGTAAGAAACGTTAGAATACCGCGGGCTAGCCTGGACCTATAACGTAAGACACATTAGAATACCGCGGGCTAGCCTGGACCTATAACGTAAGATACCGCGGGCTAGCCTGGACCTATAACGTAAGAAACGTTAGAATACCGCGGGCTAGCCTGGACCTATAACGTAAGAAACGTTAGAATACCGCGGGCTAGCCTGGACCTATAACGTAAGAAACATTAGAATACCGCGGGCTAGCCTGGAGCTATAACGTAAGATACCGCGGGCTAGCCTGGACCTATACCGCAAGTAACGTTAGAATAACGCGGGCTAGCCTGCACCTATAACGCAAGTAACGTTAGAATACCGCGGGCTAGCCTGGACCTATAACGTAAGAAACTTTAGAATACCGCGAGCTAGCCTGGACCTATAACGTAAGACACCGCGGGCTAGCCTGGACCTATAACGTAAGATACCGCGGGCTAGCCTGGACCTATAACGTAAGAAACGTTAGAATACCGCGGGCTAGCCTGGACCTATAACGTAAGAAACGTTAGAATACCGCGGGCTAGCCTGGACCTATAACGTAAGACACCGCGGGCTAGCCTGGACCTATAAAGTAAAAAACGTTAGAATACCGCGGGCTAGCCTGGACCTATAACGTAAGATACCGCGGGCTAGCCTGAACGTAAGATACCGCGGGCTAGCGTGGCCCTATAACGTAAGAAACGTTAAAATACCGCGAGCTAGCCTGAACCTATAACGTAAGATACCGCAGGCTAGCCTGGACCTTTAACCTCGACACCTAGGTATACTGAACTATGTGGGCACAAACACCTTATCATGAAGAAGTACTCAATAAAACGCTCATTACAATCGGTTTGTAGTTTTTTGGTGAACGGCTATCAGTTAGGTATTTCGGCACAGAAGTAGCTTAGACCTAGCACAAGTATTGACGTTATATTTAACATCGAGAGAAATACCAGAGAGCGCACGGACTTAAGCCGATTTAGTGATACCTCCAGTCCATTCATATGGACTGCCTGGAAGCATAGCTAAATCTTTTCTAGGCTTATTTTTTAATACGACGACTTAGGTATATTTGAGGAATAAATATTGCGACTAACAAAAAGTATTTACAAGGCAGATGTGAGTGGAAACCGGCAGGGGACGTCCTAGGAGGACATATAGTGACCTTATTGGTGATGTTCTTCGGAAAACTCACGTGTGTAGTACTGGCAACCGGCGTGCATGTGTGACCAGGGGCCCTAGTATGCGCCCTAGTAAACAAAGTGAGCGCGTTCGGCGTTCCGATTGGCCCTCGATTGGTGACGGACCGGCGCTCACTGCGTTTGGTGTAGATGGTTCAATGAAACTCACACTAGGGCATCAGATGTATAAACGTAAACGCGGCAAAAGGAGCATGGCTCCTTCCATGGCGTTCTGTGATTTCTGCATACCCCCATTGAAATAATAGATATGTAAATATTGCGGGTTGACGGTTTTTTGTGTAGCATAAGTATACTATAATGAAACTATAATGTTCCCATTGCTGGGAGACAGGCCTCCTATATGATAAAGGGATTAGGCCGTAATCCACCACGCTGGCCCAGTGCGGGTTGCTAGATGCCGCGTATCATCGAATTTTTGGTTCTGGGACGTGCCGGTTTTTTTATGTTTTCCTACAGTTTTTTAAATTAAATACACAGAGTATACCAGGTAATTGGTTTGAACGCACGACCTACATACAACTCGTAAGTGGAGTCCGTTGCCACTGCTCCTATTTTTGTATAGACAATATGACAAACTCTCATATTTATGCTTCTGATAAACACTATCTGACTATGAAAAATCAGCCCTCAATGTTGTAAATGGACAGAACATTTAAATTTGAATTTTGGGCTTATTAGGCAACTGGCACGTGTTGAAAAAAAAGCGTTTAGAAAACAACAAAAAGTACATTATCTTCATAACATAAAAAAAAAAAAATAAAAAAAAAAAAGGTTCCGACGAATTGAGGACCTCCTCCTTTTGGAAGTCGCACAGTGGAACGAATGTATGGGAGCGGTTGGACGTAGACATGTCCGAAAAATAAGAGTAAAATTATGACAAACTAATGATGCCATCTTATTCGATTACTTAATGCCTTCATAAATTGTGGTGATGAATTTCTTCATAACTCCCATATTTCGGGAGTAATTTGAGAAAATGTGAAATTTTACTATGAAAATGAGTGTATCGAGCTCTCTCCCTCCTGATTCCGGGCTTGTTTCAAGTAGCGGTCTCTAATATCGTAATGCTATTACTAAGAGCTATATTTAATACTAAGACACATAGTGCGCCAAATGTGCACTTTCTGGGATAAAAGGAAATGAAAATTTAAAAAAAAAAACGTTTTTTCCCCATTTGTATTTACTTTAAACCGCAGACAGACTTATTAAGAGGTCTATAAATATATTATATATATATACAGAAATATATATTAACAAAAATATTCACAAGAACTGATGAGAGTATGACTTTTAAGTAAGTTGATAATAAATTACCTAGTTTCATTAAAAGTACAATAAATAATTAAGATGTAAGCTCTAATTTACTAAGTTACACATTTTAAAACAATAACATCATTTAATTATCTTCGTCATCATCATCATCATCAATTAATTCAAATTCAGAATCGATGTCCGCTAAATCATTTATGTTAACAAATTCGATATCACTTTTCTCAGAATCCGTAAGCTCATAAAATTCCTTAAAAGAAGATTTTTTTACAAACTTATTTCCTTTTGGACGGATACTTGTAACAAGTGGATCAGAAGACAGTAAAAGATTGTGCATAATATCTTCATTGCATGAGATACTGCTATGCTTTCGAGAATGCCCCTCTCTATATTTTCTAAAATCTTTATTTCTAGCCTCAGATGCCTCTTCGGATAGAAAACCAATGGGCACAATTGACATGTTCTGAACTATGTCTGGCCCATGCATTAAAATTTTATGAAGTGAAGAAGGCATATAATACCATGGGTATAACTCCACGTAAAGCTTAGCAGTATCAAAGCAGAACTCTCGGAATTTAGTTACGTTGATCTTCTCTCCTGATGAAATACACTGCAAGATCACACAGATTTTTCTTAAAAGCATAGCATCTATTCCGGTCAGTTCAGCAGATTTAGTGTAGTTTTCAAAAAATCTCCTTGCCGAGTTGCCATTGTTGGTGGATCCACTGCCTTGTTTCACAACATCGAGAAGTAAGCCCGTTTCTCTTCTTACAGCCTCTTGAACTCTTTTCTTCCTGTCATCAACTTGCCTTTTTGCTATATCACCCCTTACTTGCCATGATTTTATGTCTAATTTGTAGGAAATGTGTAATAAGCATTCCATTGAGCGAATCCAAGCGTGAAGGGTGCTTAAGCTATATTTATACATGTCCTCGTTTGCGTGTTTATCTTTGATTAACTCTAAATTATTCATTTCTTTAGGACAAGCCTTGCATATGTCACACACTGAAGCTGCTGTATTGGATATAATGGAATGAATTTTACCATCAATCATTGTCAACAGCAGTTGGTGTTTGACACTAATTCCATCAGTGATGGTGGATGGAGTTAAGGCTTCAATCTCTGCTTCGATTTCAGCCATCTCTCTCTGCACATTTTCTTTGGTTTCCTTTATAAACTTAAACAATATTGGCCGGCAAAATGAAGTGGAAGATGGTCGCTCGTTTTCCCAAATTGTTACACCTTTTGAGACGAGCCGCAGTGGTACAAGACTAATCATAAAATTACTAGCAAGATCGATTTGCTCATCTTCACTCGTCCTTTGATGATAAATGCTTTGGCTAGATGATCCGTCAAAACCCCATTTGCTGGTCAATACGAGCTGTTGATTGGGATCAACAGGGGTTTCTAACGACCTAATAAGTCTTCTTGAGGTTAAATCCATCAAGGCTTGTAATTTGATTTTTGCAGAGCTCTCTGTAACTGTGAGATCTTCTTTGGCCGGATAGCACTTAATTTTTTCTTTAACCAACATGTAGTAACTCGGGTATTGAAGAGCTCCTTCTTGAGTGTTGAAATCCCGAAGAGTGTTATAGCGCCATTTCGATAAGTTCATCGATACATAAAGAGCCAATGCCTTCAAAGGGGATATTTCCCGTACCTGAATTGATTTACCTTCAATGAAGGCTTTGATTTTTGAGGCCTCTTCTGGATTCTCCGTCAAGTATTTCATAACATAAGCTGTATCGCTTTGTCCTGCCTTTTGAAGCGCCCTTTCGGCCGAAAACATAATTTCAGCGCTGCTACTGCTGCATGAAAGACTATCTTCAGTGCGTCTTCTTTTTTGCCGGTTACTAAGGTCCTCAAAAGATTTACGAGGACTAGGATGTGTACAAGTTGAAGCATCAGATTTAGCAGGAGAAATTATGGGCTCGATGACGTCACTTATATTTTCTGTAGAAGGTTCCATATTTTCATTCTGTAATTCCGGCCATTGAATTGCAGCCTGTAGCCAAATCTCATGTTTCTTCCGAAACTTATCTGTGCTTCTTCCAGACTGTGTCCATTTTGCATAAATGCGGTAGCAAAATCGACGACACCAGTCTTTTAAACTTGTTTCAGCACTTTCACATAACTGAACACAACTGTTATCTTTTAAAACACTGAACAAATAGTTAAAGTCGCGTAAATCTTTATGTGCGCGTGCGCATAAAGCAACGTGAATATCAAGATTTGTATTAAAATTTGGAAAATACATTGCGAGATTAGCTTGGATACAACGAGGTGTAAATCAACACTGATTTTAAAGTTACTAATAGTGACCTATTTATATAAAATCCAGGTATCCCAGGTATCCTTTGTTAAATATTGCAAGGTAATTAGTTATTGTGATAATTAGTAAATGATGCATGCTAAATTAGTGTATTAAGAGCCATTTAGTAATTAAATAATAGCAATGTTCTTATCAGTAATCATTAGTGCATCAGTTTTATATGTAAACCTTAAGTCCCTAATTATATATCCTAATTAGCTTATATCTTCTCTAATTGGCTGCTCAGAAATGTTATTGTAATAAGGTAAACCTTTAGAAAAACGGTTTTAATCAACAAAATAAACAAAAAATAAAAAAATTGTGTTATAAAATAAACATCACTCTTTATCCCAGAAAGTGCACATTTGGCGCACTATGTGTCTTAGTATTAAATATAGCTCTTAGTATTAGCATTATGATATTAGAGACCGCTACTTGAAACAAGCCCGGAATCAGGAGGGAGAGAGCTCGATACACTCATTTTCATAGTAAAATTTCACATTTTCTCAAATTACTCCCGAAATATGGGAGTTATGAAGAAATTCATCACCACAAGTTATGAAGGCATTAAGTAATCGAATAAGATGGCATCATTAGTTTGGCATAATTTTACTCTTTTTTTTCGGACATGTCTACGTCCAACCGCTCCCATACATTCGTTCCACTGTGAGTCGGTTAAAAAACAAAACGTGCCAGTTGCCTAGTACGCATTTCTGGAAATGCCGATTCGCCCACAAATAAATTAACTTCGTGCGAGTCGCCTATAGAAAATGTTATATTATTTAATGGTTCGCATTCACTCAATTCGGGCGAGTTAATTCGTTGGAGTCGACTAATTGTTAGAACTCATAGATAAATGTGACACACTGTCTGCTCTTGGATGTTAATTAAATAGTTTCACCGTCAATTGTTTAGTCAGGTTGAAGAGTACAAACCTACTTACAGAAATAAAATCATTTATCATTTATCAAAGGTCACCCATCCACGGAGCAACTGTGGCAAGCGTAGTTTAACCTGATCGATCGACCCGTACAGCTTTTATTACATAGCCCCTCCACATAGCCCATTTATGTTGTTTAGATAAAAACCTTAAATTCAATTAAGAAACAAATAAATGAATGGTTTGTTTCTGTGTTAGGAAAACAGTTTTTTTTGAGGGTGGGAAATCATCAAGTAACTTCTCCCGTTCTGGGTGGACCTGAGGGCATGACAGACTTTTACTGACTAAAACCCACCCGTGTTCCTTCGGTTGCCTGTGTGCCAGGGTCCACGGCATCTCTTTCAAACAACCCGCACCACTGGCAGGCGTCGGCCTTTGCGGACCCCACCAGTTGTTGCTGACATCTCTTTCAGGCGCACGTGGAACACAACGCACCGTCGTCCCGGGCTTAGTCTTTACCAAACAGCGAGCTACCCATTACTCGCCGTCCGCAAGGCCGCGCCTACGTTCGCCGGGAATCAGCCTGGAATTTCCGACGCCCAGGGCGTCTCCTGCGGCGACTAGGGTCGTGAGGGCGCATAGATTGCCTCTCCCTCATGTGTGCCACCTCCCTATTCGCGAGCATAACTGCTTCGCAGAAAGAGGTGACTTCACGTGCACCCTCGCTCCGTATCATGGCTTGGTTCAAGGACGGACGCGAGAGATCGCCGCCACCGATCGCTTCCACGAGGACACAGCGGTGCTTCGCTAAAGCTGGGCAAACCTCCTCCGTAGGCTCCAACGTGTCCACCGGGCGATCTATGCAGTAATATCACCCAGGCGTTTCCTCCCTCCCGCCTTATCCGAAACGGGAACCTCCCGAAACAACGGTGTCCGATGACGACCTGCGTCAGGCGGAAAGTGAGGACGCCGTGGCGCCTCTCAATCCACTCCTCAAAGAGGGGACTTACCGCCGCAATTGTGGCGAGCCCAGTGCAAACACTTTTACGCGCCAATCATTTTAAAACTAGATGAGGTCTGTGTTTCCTATCCGACTAGTCTGAGAAGAAAGGCCGAAACAGGTCAGAGTCTCTTAAATTCCAGACATATTCTTGGTTAGATCATGTAGATCGGTGTCTGATTAATGGTCTTTTGAGGAAGACCACACAGATTGAGTGGACCTGTCCAGTCAGTGCACGTATTTGTCACTAATCAATTAAGAGCAATTAAACAATATGTTTATTGAGTCATAGACAATTTACTCTATTATATTGGTGATGTAATTCATTACATAACCGCGATTACTATAAGACAATGGCATTGAGTCTAGCCTGTTGTTAAGGAAATCATTGTCACGTGAGCTGCTGAGATTTCCGACTACGGCGTAGGAAAAAGGAGGGTTACGATTTTAACCGGTACGTATGTATGTTCATCTGGTCCCTCATAATTTCTATGATGCTGTGTTAGGTATCAAATGAAAGGGTGTTCCTTTCACTAGCACATTTCAAAAATATATACAGAGTGGAAAAATTCAATGGCCCCTGAAGGGGGTTTCCCTTCTGAAAAATCACTAAAAATCCTTAGGATTATTTTACTTAAAACATCATTCCTTAATTTTTTTAAAGTAACACTACTGCATTCAAAGATTTCTCGACAAATTTTCCTAAACCGGGAATCGGAGAAGTAAAAAGTATTAAATAAGAAAATACTCTTATCTGCAAGCCGTGGTCGTATGCCACCTATTTGTTTAGGTGGCATACGACCACATTCTAACAATAGTAAGCGATCATAAGCTTTAGGGCAAAGTGACGACCATGGTTTATTTTCTTGTTTCATACTTTTTAGAGCTTGAATTTTCAGTAATCGGGTTTTTGTTTTGGAACTTATTCACTATTTTGCTTTCATGCTGAAATTTTTGAATTGAGAGAACATTAGTGGCTCAGTGGCAACGGCGCCGACTTAGTTGTAGGTTATGGGTTCGAAGCTAGGCACTTAATTTTGAGTAAATAATTTCATCACCAATGCTCTCCAAACGGTGAATGGAAACGACGTGTGGAAACCGGCATGTCCTAGACATGTGATATCTACCAACTACCACTGGGCCCGCGAGGCCCAGTGGTAGTGGCCCAGAGGGAAGGCCTGTGTCCCAGCAGTGTGAAGGTTAAAGGCTGATTATGCTCAAAATTTGTTCGGTAGCATCTTTGCAAGGATCTATTTATGAGTTGAGTCGGTGTTTTGTCTCGCACTGGATCTTCAAAGCACTGCGCCGAGAGTTGAAAATCGAACAGTGTGTCTTTTCGACGTGTTGAGATGCACTGTATTGGATCCTCAATGCTTAGTTCAACACTGAGAGTTAAAAATCCAGTGCGCGGCAAAATCTCCCCGTCGACGTCTACGCGGACGTAATAAAATCGCGGCGGGATTTTATGGCGCACTGGAATTTATCGCGGATTGGATTTTATTGCGCACTGTATTTTATCGCGCACTGGATTTGATCGCGCACTGTATTTTATTGCGCACTGGATTTTATCGCGCACTGGATTTTCAACTGTCTTTTCAATAGGAGTTAGTTGAAAAAAAATTCGTTGTGGTCATTATATTATGATTTTAACTCAATACTCTAATTGGAGTGTATGAGGTATTGCGTTAATTATGTTACATCCTACTATCCTACGTATAATATTATAAAAGTTTGTATATTTTGATGTTGGTTAATCAAACACACAAAAACGGCCGAACGGATTTGCATAAAATTTGCCACACAAATAGTTTATAACCTGGATAGGATACTTTCATCCCGATAGTACGTTCCCGTGGGATAATTTCCTACCACTGCGCGGGCGAAGCCGCCGTCAAAAGCTAACGTTGTATAGTAGCGGCACCTGTGTGCAGTGCATGTATTGTTGTCGGGTGTGTACAGATCGCATAATAGATATTAGAACAGGACTGAACCTTTGAAAATGGTAAAAAGTAAAAAAAAAATACAGTAGGATGAAACCTATTGGAAAAGGAAGAGAATATAACAAAAATGAAAGGAAAAATAATTTACGGGCGATCTGAGGTCGGGAGTTGGTGAGTTTTTAAGGGTAAAAAACGGTTTATCTCGATTTCAGGCAAAACTGTTTTTTTTTTGTAAAACATTTAGATTACCGACTTCAAAAAGGAGGAGGTTCTCAATGCTTCTCTATTCGTTTTTGTTTGTTTGCATGCTCAGCAGTATCTCCGGCAATTATGAGTCTATTTCGAAAATTCTTTTTTTTATTGTTAGTTTACACATCCAAATTTATATGGGACCACCACATACATTTTATTGCCTTTGGTAGGTAGCATAACTAAAAATTAATTAAGAAAATAACGCGGACGGAGTAGTATGAAATTTGGCACAGTTAAAGTGCCAAAAAAATTGCTAAAGTCCAAAGCAAGTCAAAGTGTGTGTATACCTGGATTACAAGTAAATGATGTGGTTTCCTATAATTGGAATTGGCATTTACACTGTATTTGGCCCTGCTCTATGTACCCTTGCATGTAATTGTGTAGCCTCTGTTGAAGAGCCTATAAATAAATAAATGAAATATGGAGGAGTGCAGACAGCTAATATTTTTATTTAATAATGTACATAACATCAAGTCTTGTTTTGCCACCCACGTTTCACCACTTATCTTTAAGTCCCATGTAATAGGGGCCGAGCCTATTGCCATCAACCGGGCTCTAGGAAGGAGGAAATTCTAGTAAGAATCACAATACGCTACCCTGCAGGACATTTCCATAACACTTTCCACGGCCTGGGAATTTAAACCAGAACCTCATGCTCAGCACTAGCGCTTGCGACCACTACACCAAACGAGGCATTGCTTTATTAATGAAAATTATCCAAATTCTCCCGGGATGAAAAGTATCCTTTCATGATTCTAGGATTCTAGATCAAAGGTCAAACCTTACAGGTTTTGATGTACCTGCGAAGTATTTAAATATGTCTCATAAATGGCATTGCATGGCCCAATGAAAAAAAAACATACAAACTTCCACTCCCTATTTCACCCCTTTACGGTCGGAGTTTTCTAAAATCCTTTCTTTGTTGACGTCGCCTGCTCATAATTTACCTCTGTGCCAAATTTAATTGGTCCAGTAATTTTTGTGATTTCGTGTTTAATCAGTGAGTGAATGAATGAGTGACCTTCCGCTTTTTGTAGATGATCGTTTTTAGTACTTTAACGTCGACGCAAGTTTTCAGAAAATGTTAATTAAACAATTAGTAGATCATAAAATACAATTTAGTATGATTGGTCTCTCCGTGTGTTATCTTATCGCTCGCGACTCGTTAAAACTACACTAAAATGAACGTCATAAAACAGGAAATATAAACTTTTAGTAAGTCTCATACCATTTAATACTATAGTGAGTAAAGTAATCTATACTAATATTATAAAGAGGTAAAGTTTGTGAGGTTGTAGCGGGTAATCTCTGGATCTAATGAATCGATTTTGAAAATTCTTTCTCTCTCTTCTTTCTTTTCTTTTCTTTCTTTCTTTTCTTCTTTTTCTTTCTTTCTTTTTTCGTTCTTTCTTTTTTTTTTTTTCTTTCTTTTCACTTTTCTTTCTTTTTTCCACTTCATTTGTGAGTGTCATAGGCTATATATTAAACCAAAAATAAAAAGACTTTTTCGTTGCAGTCAGATTTGCAAAGTCGGAGAAAAAACAACGATAACGTTTCTTACGAACGCCGCCTTAACTATGAGAGATATATACTTGAGTTCTAGAGAAAAGTTGTAGAGCTTGATAATGCCTACAAAAAAGTCAATGACAGCATATGTCTAACTTTTATATTTAACTCGCAAAAAGTATTTTTCTGTATTAAAAAAAAAATCGTTAGGTCATGTTCATTGGTCATATTTTCAACAATTATGAATTCTTATCAAAATATGTAAATGTATCGTCTCAGGTGTTAAAAACAAAATATTTTTTCCTTTTACTGCATATAAGTTGGGCGAATGGTTAAAGAGATATTACGAGATAGGTTGGAACCGCGACCGTGTCGATGATCTCAGTGACATTTCTATTAGGCGGTTTTTTTACATAGTATAAATGTTTACCGCCCAACGAAGTGGGCACGGGTCAGCTAGTTATTATTATACTAGCTTCTGCCCGCGACTTCGTTCGCGTCAAATTTCTTGCTCGCCAACCCACCCCGTCGCTCGCCTCACCTGCCCGTGCGAGTACTTCGTATTCGTGACTTTTTCCTCTTTCCTTGGCTCCTAACGGTCTTAGCGTGGTGATATATAGCCTATAGCCTTCCTCGATAAATAGGCTAACTAACACTGAAATTATTTTTCAAATCGGACCATTAGTTCCTGAGGTTACCGCGTTCAAGCAAACAAACAAACAAACTCTTCAGCTTTATAATATTACTAGGTAGCTTTTGCCAGCGGCTTGGCCCGCGTGGAGGTCGGTGTATTATACATATAAAAACTTCCTCTTGAATCACTCTATCTATTAAAAAAGCCCGCATCAAAATCCGTTGCGTAGTTTTAAAGATTTAAGCATACATAGGGATATAGGGACAGAGAAAGCGACTTTGTTTTATACTATGTAGTGATATAGTATTTATAGTATAGATACAGTAGTACAAACTACTTTCAGGACTTGCGTTTATTTTGTTTGAAATCGATACAATAGTAAGAACAGTCATAACATAACTGACTAAGTATTGTATCGATTTCAGATACTTTTTAACATCATCATCGTCATCTGCAACTGGATCGATAACCTTGTGAAGGCCGCAGGAATCAGCTAGATGCGGGAAGCACAAACCGGTCGAAGTGCCGGTTTTTGGGTGGGAAATCATCAAATAACTTCTCCCGCTCTGGGTGGAGCGGGAGGGCGTGTCAGACTTTTACTGACAAAAACCCACCAGTGTTCCCTCATTTGCCTGTGTGCCAGGGGCGGCGGTATCTCTTTCGAACAACCCGCACCCCTGGCATGCATCGGCCCTTGCGGGCCCCATCTGTTGCTGCTGACATCTCTTTGAGGCGCGCGTGGAACACAACGCGCCGTCGACCCGGTCTTGGTCCTTACCGGACAGCGAGCTACCCATTACTCGCCGTCCGCAAGCCCGTGCAAGTGCCGGAGCTTGGGGAGGTCTATGTCCAGTAGTGGACGTCTTTCGGCTGAAATGATGACGATGACCATCTGCGTAGCCTTTGCCAACTATGTCGGGGTCGGCGTCCAGTCAAACCGGTTACAGCCGAATACCAGTATATTACATGGAGCTACTGCCTATCTGACCTCCACAACACAGTTACTGGGTAATACGGTACCCCTTGGTAAGACTGGTTGTCAGAATTTCGAGCTTCTGACATACCGCAACGACGTAAAGATGGTCACCCATCCACGGACCAACCGACGCAAGCGTAGCTTAACCTGATCGATCGATCCGTGCGGCTTTTATAACTTAGCCACAAGCCCGGGTGTATAGGTTCCAAAAATCTAAAAAAATATAATATCTATGTATTACTATAAATAAGTATATATTGCTAATAATTATATTCGATCTTTATCGCTACTTAAAATGATGAGTGCAAAAAGTATTAATTAAAATAATGTTCTATCTATGTAGTGTATAATATTGCGCATGAGTCGGTATCTCAAGCCTTATTTCAACAAAAATATGTAAAACAAACTTTGTTAAACATAGTTGTTGATAACACAAATATCTCGTAACTCACTATAATTTCAAGGCTTTTATGTATGGGTACAAAATGAGTTATTTCGAATAATCGTTTAAGTTGAGAACTGTGGTGGCCCAGTGGTAATGGTCCTCACGTACCGAGTTGTAGGTTTTTGCTTTGTGTAAATAATTTCATCACCGCTGTGTGGTCCACTCCCTCTCACCGAGAGGAGGCCCGTGTCCCAGAATCTGTGATTGCAGTTAGCAATTACTCTCAAAGTCAAATTAGTAATGAATTAATGAAACTTTCCTAAAAAAGATTTCCAATAGCTACAATGATTAAGGTACCTGCTCTTACTGCACCATCCCAAAATCCATCCTGTACATACTAATTAATGTATACAAGTTGTACAGAATGGATTTTTAAGTTGAATGTCTGCCTGAACCTTTATTTCAATTAGATTAATACCGAAACAGATTCAAGTGAGTGATTATTTTGTTTTCATTATGGATGATACAGACAAGTGTTGCTGTGTGTAAATATAATAAAATCTCATATCATAACTTATTAATTTGCTAATCATTTACTATATTTTGTACTAGCTTCATTTATTATTGGGGATTTATTGTATATTATTTTTATATTGTCACTTTTGTTTTTCACTTCAAAATGTAGTCTACCTCAGAGACGTATAGTAAAACTATTTTCTTAATGTCCCTCGGCTAACTTCGTGTTCCGTCAATCGTCGGATTTCTATCAGTTGCCGTTTGCACTTGGTGCAGACCGGACGCTCTCAATCGACTTGGAAATATATAGTTGTTAATACTCTTTTAACTTAATGTAATTTATTTATAAAAATAGGAGGAAAGCTCTTTTGTTTTCGGAAATGCGATGATTCCCGAGGGACACTAAGAAAATAGTTGGACTGTATTTACCTCACGCTTCACCATAGTTTCCGTCAGTTGGAACGGGACAGGCTGGCAGGGAACATCGACGCATTTCAGAAATTCAGCACACAATTCTAGACCCCTAACGTAAAACTTCTTCAGTTATCAGAAAAAAAAGTCTACTGTTTAATAGAAAAGTGCAATACCTACGCGGTCAAAACATTTTTCATAACCAACAAAAGATGTCAACGCCGAGGCTTCAGAATTATGTATTGAATCCATAGTATAACATCTTGTGCATCGACATCAATGCGTATTTTTAATATTGGTTTGATTTCAATGGGGTTTTTGAGTACTAGCATCTTGTCTCTAGGTTTTTGGTGCCTAAATGCAGTTAGCTTTGTTGTTTGAATGCAAACAGCAGTGTTACTTTACATTTTAGTCGTTTTTCTGATGTTATAATGGCAATATTGAACAAACTTGTAAACTTTTAAAAGTTCAAAACAGATGTACAATATTATAGGAATTTATGAATTGGTTCAAGTGAAGTCTGAAATATAATTTCGGTAGAAATGATGTGTAAAAATAGATATCTCTATGTACTTCAAAATGTACTACTCTGAACTACCAAACGGATTTTCATAATAAATGTAGATTTAGTGATGACACATGTCATTGTATTACAGCTTAAAACATGTTTTCAACCAAATTCTTTAGGTAAACTTTAATGCAATCAGTTCTCTTTGAGTATGCTATTATGAGTAGCTGTAAAACCTAACAACGTTGTTGGCAGTAGGAGCAATGGTAAAAATATTTTTTAACCCAAAGTAAACCTTCTTTATGTTGTTTTTTACTTGGTGCATAATAAACTTATTAATGTTTCATATAAACATATGAAGCTATAATAACATAAATGTTCGTTTGTTATAATCTCTGCAACAATTATTGACACATATATAGAATTTTGTAGAAATCGCATTCGTGAAGTTTTACATAAAAGATTCAACTCAAGATGCCACAAATTCTTGTTTCATGAATGTACAACATTCATTTAATATTCTGGTACACAACATTAAAATACAAAACAAAAAAATATTGAGGCCGTATAAACGTGAACCTAATACTAAAACTAAAAAATGCTGCTGATTCACAAAAATAATTTAAACATTCAGATTATGATTAGAAAGAGGAAAATCCCAACAAATTGTGTCGTAGATTTGAGATAAAATGTATTTACATTTCACTACTCACTGTTAAAGTCATCTTTGGCACCACCTTCAATACTATACGAAATACGTAAAGCATTGAGTCGGTCTTCTCTTCTGGAACTGCTATACCGTGTCTACTTTAGGTGCCTCAAGCCGGGTGTAAGTGGGAGTGGGCTTGCGCTTGAATGTCACATATGTATACAACAGGCTAGCCAGCACGCTGATGTTGAGTCCCACAAAGTTCAGCAACGAGAACACGTAGTCACCACCAATCACCATTCCCAAATACGTAACCAGGATATTCTTCAGACACCCGATAATTGTAGTAGTAAGTGCACTGTTGTATTGTGTGCAAAGCATTACACTGTAGGACAGAACAAATCCCATCACACATGACATCAGGAACTGTGCAAGGAACAACGAGTCATCCCAGTTCTCATACGCAGCCGAGCTGTGTAAATCTCCAGTACTCCACGCAATCACTGTTGCTGGGATAATCATAAACAAAGCATTATAATACATCAGACCATATTTACCGAGATCTTTCGCATCCAGCTTCTTTTTCATGTACACTCCATTGGAGGCAGTGAACACATCATTGAGCAGCACCAGGGTGTACCCAGTCCACGAGAATGTGACGTCATCGGCAGCGGCGAGCATAGCGCCTCCGACCATAGCGTAAACACTGGTCTGCACTGACCAGGAGGCCTTCACACCCAACACGAACCTCTCGCCCAACATCGTCATGAGGATACTGAAGCGCCGCAGAGCTGTGAACATCGGCAGGCTGAGCTCTTTGGTACCACCGAGTCCTGTTGCCATATTTCCCAAGTAGATGACAGGCAGCGGCCAGATTCGCTTCAGAATGTCTGATGATAATGGCGGGAACTGCACCACCCGGAAGAAGCGGCCGGCCCACAGCACCGTGATGGTAGCCACCATTTGCCCCAGACCGAGCACTTGGTATGACGGGAAGGCGTATGTTGTCAACACAGTCTTGTTTACCACGGTGATCATAAACGAGGCCAACGCGTAGACCGATGCGCTCAGGATCTTCATCAGCATTTGCGCGCGGTCCGCCGCTTCCGCTCGCTCCTGCGCGCTCAGAGCCGACATCGTGCCACCACGTATGTAATTATACTAACAGCGAGCTAAGCTAACATGATCGATTAGCGAACGCGTCATGAAACCTCGCGGTCGGTCACGAACTTTTACATATTATGGGTGTTCGTTCACGCTCATTGCACTTTCATGGTCGATTCAATGATCCTTTCATTATACGTAAATAAAAGAAATAAAAGCTTGATTACACCGCATGCCTGGCAGCGCTTAGTATCAACTATTGACAGATGAACCTGATCAACGACTGTCAACGACATGACTTTGACTTTGAAGTTGACGTTTGGCAGACGTAGGCATTTACAAAGTTTAAGGTTGAAAAAGTTTAATTTAGGAACTTTTTACATCGAATTTTGTTATCTATACATACCAACAAACATAAAATTGAAGTGTCTGTTTGTAATGATAAAAAAACAAAACAGCTTTTTACTAAATGTCTTAGAAAGTGTATACGGTACTTACAACTAACTTTCGTAACTAATTATCTGCCTCTCTGTTAGTCTGTTTTATTCCAGCTAATTTTATTGCAAAATAAACAACTACAACATATATGTAATACATTACGGTTAACAAAAGTATAATGTTGCAGTATCTCCTAAAATATGTAGGTATGTCTTTAAATATGTCTTAATGCAGTGGTGCATTATGCGCAGATAAGACATATTTAAAGATCAGTGGTTGGCACTAGACGAGCATTACCAAAGTTCACAATTATCTTGAAATATATAAAAAGGAAATATGAAGCTAGATGAAAGCTACAAAATAAATTAGATAGAAAACAATTTAATTTAGTTAAAATTATGCAATAAATAAATAATAACAATAAGGTACACTAAGGAAAAAACATTAATAATCTTAGATTCAAATTAATTTTTTGAGCATGCATTAGATCAATATAATTGAAATGAGAATTATAGGATTCCAACATTCCATGAATAGGGCAGCGTAATGTCATGAAGCACGTTGGCCTCCAGATATTTGCGCCGGTTCTCCAAGCTGATAAGCTTGTAATTATCAAGAAGTTGGGAGTATGACAGATAAGTCTTAGTCCCATATCATCTGTAGTACATAGCACGGAGGTACTTGCACTAATCTCCGGATCAGCTGGACCGATTTTGACGCAACTTAGGTTACTTTTATTTTAGAAAAAACAGAGGGTTTTACAAAAAATAAAACATAATTACAGCACGGATTTCGATAAAATTAGGCAAGGAGTAACCCATGGCAATCCCAGAATGCTAGATGGCATGCCATGGGTTACTTTTTGTCTCAGTACCACGTTCCCATGTGATAATGTCCCACATCCACGCGGGAGCAAGTCCAATATACGTAAAGTCCAATAACTTTTACGCCTCAGCCACAGAATGGATTTCGATAAAAAGCAAGGAGATAGATGGCAATCTAGGAAGGACAAAGGTAACTTTTTGTCCTGAAACTCAATTCTCGTAAATAAAAATGTTCAAAATCTAATCTCACCTCAGCCACCATCAAAATAATTATGTCACAAACTTGTCTAATATAATATGTTTGGAGGTTCGAGGTCAAAAATGTATATAATGAGACGAGACTGCTAATGTTCTTAAATTTATGAGAACTGGCCCTCAGGTAGCGCTTTGTCGTGGTATAATTTCCGAAATCCTCGCACACGAAGCCGCAGGCAGATGTTAGTTCATAAATAAATTAGGAAAATTGTATGTATCAGTCACCGTAAAATTGTAAATACCGTTAGATTATAATTTATATCGCGAGATTGTAAACTGTCGAAAGATTGTGAACCGAAACATATTGCAAATAATTCAACGCATTATTTTTCGGTAGATTATAATCTATCGTAGTGAAACCGCTCTTTGGTGAACCACAACGAAGTCTCTCTCTCAGTGCAGTTTCAAGTGACCACCAGTATAGAATAATGCGTCTTTATAAACTTTGCCTCTTTTCAGTTTAGTCATGCATCTGTTTTTAAATTTTATAACGTGCCTGTTATGCTTGTTCTTAAAACAACATCAATTAAGACTATGATCATTTACATTAAAATATATCCAAAAATGTTTCAAGACCACACGCGGCACAACCTTGATACATGATGATAGTATGATGACATACCGTGATGACTAGAGATGGGTCAACTCGAGTTCGCAATTTGAATTAACTCGAGTTACGCTCAACGCGAATTGACTCGAGTCAGTCCTCACGAACTCGAGTTAGAGGGCTGTCGGATGGCGGTCGGTCGGTTGGTACTCACTCCATGTTACGATTTGTATGTATGTATGTAAATAATTAAAGTAAATAAACTAACTGCGTCTCGAGGTTTCATCCACCTAATTCAGGACCTACGCGAACTTTTTACACCGAAATTGAGAGTTGACACCGAAACTGAGAATTTCGGAGTCAAAAGTAGCTTATGTACTAGTTTAAGTCTTCAGCTATCTACATATCAAGTTTCATCCTAATCGGTTTAATAGTTACGGCATAAAGTGGTATCAAAAAACATTTATTTAGCTTTATCCTGCTGGCAAGCAGTTAAATCTGGAGTGGAGAATTGGCAAATTCGAATTGATTTAACTCCAGTTACATGGATTTGAATTCGAGTTGAGTCGAGTTGAATTTATTCAGAGTTGGTCCAACACTAGTGATGACATACCACAACAGCTACTCCCTACCATCCCCACTTTGTGCCCCATAGCGCCCACATCCTTACCTATATCCTTACCCCACATCCCCACATCCCCACATCGACAGTCTACAGATAGAAAATAAATCCAAGTAACTATATAGTCTATACTCTATAGTACACACATTAAAAAAAAGGTCTATGGTACATACATTGGTATGATGGTATCACGACTCTTTTATAAATATAATTTGCTAAATAAAAATCAATAATGCAGTAATGAAAATACCTCTAAAAATTTAATAAATCATTATTTCACAAAAAATAAAAACATCATCAATAATGCTAATTTTCAGTTTTTTCATCACTTCTGACATAATGTTCATGTTGTTTGTCGGACACGGACAATGAACGGTGCATTGTGAAGAATCCGCGTAGCAAACCAAACCAAGCGACATTTTGATTATTTTTCCATTGTATTGCCATGTCAGTCAATATTGTTTGTGTATTATAAACAATCGCGGAGACGGGTACCGTCGTAGTGATGCGTTGTAAATAATGTTTAAGAAATAGAACGTTTCTACCCGATTCGTATACGTGGGCAATAATTCGCGTTTTGAGTTTTCAGTTATGTATCACGGTTGGGACGCGTTGCTATTCTGAAAGTGGTACAGGTAGTGTTAGGAGGGCGTCTAGTGTTTTTTTCTCGCGATTGTCGGGGTTTGTCGGCGGGATGGCTATTCCCGAACAGTTCTCGCTTCGATGGAACGATTTCCATTCGAATTTGTCACAATCGTTTCATGCTTTGCTGGAGGGCGAAGACCTGGTAGACGTGACCCTAGCAGCCGGTGGCCAGTACGTGCACGCTCACAAACTGATCCTCTCCGTGTGCAGCCCTTACTTCAAGGAACTTTTCAAGGTATGATTCATTAATTTCGCATATTTTTGCATCATTATGCCTACTGAAATTCTTAGAACAAAAGCATAATCGAGTTAGATATTCAGTATATTTTTACGCCATTCAAGCTAATTCTCAAGAAAAATAACATTTCTCATTGTTTGGACCTACCCCCATGAGACAAACAAAGAATCACTGTCTGATGAAGGGTATGTATGCATATATTGTAGTGTTGTATACAAACATTGTGATATGTTTGGTGTCCAGTATGACAGGTAATGTATGGATTTTTGTCTATAGACAACTAGTTATGTTTCTGCATTGTACGATCCACCCCTTTCATAGGGAGGCAGACAGACAGGAGGGTTGATCTGTACCTTTCCCTGCACACCTCACCTCACCTTGCCTCACCTCTGTGAGATGAGGGGGAGGACATTTGCTATTATTATTACTTACCAATTTGTAATGTCCTTTTGCGAGCAGTCTGAAATTTTTCTTGTTTGTGATACAACCTACTGTGATTTTGGCCGTTGCTCATTGAATTGGGTAAGCTTTTTGATTCATTTATTGAAATGATTGCTTTATTTAAATTGAAGTATAAAATTTACACATCAGATAAAGGATTTAAAAAAAATGCAGCCCATAACATGTGCCTGAAACTTGTGATTTTCTTACATAAATTGACACTATAGTTAGTAGTAGTTTTCTTATTCACAATACGAAGACTATACATCCATGCTTTAGATATAATTATCAAAAGAAATTTGTCCATTTTCACTAACATTTATTTTCAGGCATTCATTGAAGTGTGGCATAGTTATAGTAGATATTGGGGATTAGTAACTTAAGTTCTATTGAAAGAATACTGCTAGATTGGATTACTATCAATAGAAGTCTTCCTACATTTTCACTAACATCTTGTTTTAGGTATTCTTAAAAGTTGCTTAGAGTGATGTTTGGGATTAAGTTAGTAGAACGAAGGCCTCCACTAGATCTGAGCCTTTAAAAAGGACATAATTTTGCATTATACCTCCAGGAGAATATAAATCTACAGTAGATATGACAATGTGAGCATATACTGAAAAAAATACTCTTAAATACTGCAGCCAATATCATCTAATAGATGAAGAATACGAATTTTGCTCCAAAACATGCATTTAATATGAAGAAATTTAATGAATCACTTCTATTATTATTACAATGACCTTTGTTCCATATCTCTATGTTGGAACTTAAACAAATAAAAACTATACATATCTGCTATTATAATGGCTAATACAATAGTTGTTTATTGTATAGATCAAACACTTAAACTGTCTTAGCTATCTACATAAACCAATTGCAGTTTTGACCATGTTTACTAAAGAGGCATTTTCAAACAATTATGTCCCTTACATAGAAGATTTTTATGAATCTTTATTAAGTATTGGCTTTATCTAAATAAAGGACAGAATAGAGCTGTTTTGCATTAAAACAAAACAATTATTATGTGATCAAAACCACATAGCATTGGATTAAAGAAGTACCTAAGATTTTGCTGTATTTAAGTTAAATAATCAAAGAAACTCATACCTTTTGTAATGGAGGAATCCCTTACCTGTGGCTTCACTCATCAAGCTGTAACTCGTCAACTGTCAATTCATAGAATTCTTCAGAACTCCAGCAAGCACCTTGTTCCAAAGCTATGTGGTTTTCATCACATAATAACTGTTTTTTTTTTAATTCAAAACAGCTCTATTATGTTCTTACTAACCACATAGTATTGGATCGAAGACCTGTTTGTTATCTGCTGGTGAAGAATACCAGAATTATGTAGACGCTATGTGATTTTTTTGGAATTAACGAATATTTTGGTCTAAATTCATTAACTGTTAAAACCAAAAATTAAGAGTTTTCAATCTATTCATCCAAGAAAATGCAGAAATGAAAACATCTTCCATAAATTGTTATAGATCAATGGCGAATCTATTTACCTTATAAAACATGAACATGAAATTTTAATATAAAGCTATAAAGCTATAGTGCGTCATTTTATTTTATGAAATAAGAGCTCTTTGCATTTTTTTGTGTGTATCCTTTTGTTTTTGTGTATGTAAAATTAAAATAGTTTTTAAATATGGATTTTCTATGGTTTGAAATAAATTTGATTAATATTTCCTTTATTCCATTAAATACATATAAATTACATGTTTAAATATTAGAATATACAATATATAAAAACATTTAAAAATACAAAAATAGTAGCCCACCGGTACCAGGAACAGGGTCCAAGCTACCGGTGGTCAGGGCTCCAGAGAGAGGAACCTCCTTACTATACGCGCCGTGTCCTACCTAAGTTGTTATTGTCACCTATGCCGTCACAGACAGTGACTGACACCGCACACTGACAGCACAATATCTACCGGCGAAGACGCAGTGTGAGCGAGAGAACCGGCGATTCTGTTACTTGAATACACTTATTCGTACTGCCGACTTCGAGACGTCGAAACTTCCTGTATTGTGGTCGTTTGGTGACTCGCTATGGTCATCGATATTCACCAATATCATCGGGGCGATAATAATTATATCGGTTTCGAATCAGTATGTGTATAGCTGCCAACATATCGGTATCGGGTTGCCGTCGATATCTGATAATTTGAAAACGCTCAATAGGTAACTTGCAGGGCACTTATCCTACACAGGGTATTTAAAGTAATAATTTTAGTTCTATCATAACGTACCTAAAACTAAGGAAAAATATGGAACCTAAGCAAAAATAATTCAGTTGATCAACTGCAATATGTTATACTGTGGCATGGATTTTCCGATAAATGGTCGACAGTTCATCTTAATTAAAATAATTAAATAAGTCGCGCTGCATTCGGGGGAGGCGGAGGTATCGTTTCAAAGGCCCACGGGCCCGAACAACCTACCCTTAAATGAACTTAGGGTTAACGGATTCTAATGATCGTAATTCTGTGTTTTAGTAAAAAAATAAATAAAAATTTTCTAGCGACAAGTCGACAAAACACGTTTCTTTCATGCTACGCGTGCTGCTGTAACACATCTTAAATGGCGTCGTTCCCCTCTTGTGCCATTCACATAGCCAATCCATCTTGCTGCAATCATATTATCATTGCTTGTTGCAGCTGTCATGAATACGACCTTGTTACCCAACATCATTCACTTGAGTTGTCTAATAACAAGACCACCCGCCTTGTTGGTGTACATCGGAAGTTTGTTTATATTTTGTTTACAGTAAGAAATGCATGATCTGTTGTGTGATCACTTCAACTAGAACTTTTCGTTCTCTCTTCTTGTCTTTGCATTGTTTTCATAAAACTTAAAAATATTTGAGGCTAGATGACCCTGTGAACTTTGTATACTCAATACTCAATACTCAAATTTTATTTGCATTCCACAATGTGTACTTAGGTGGTAAATTAAAAATAGTGATCATTATGGACCCTGTCGGGCACAGCAAAAAATAGTAGGAGAGAGGAAGCTTTAAATAAGTAGCTAAACTTACATCTAAACTAAATCCAATAATACTACAATTTGGGGTTCTGTATACCTACAAGCTATATGCTGTAGAAGCACCGTAATTTTACTGAGAAAATCATGAGCTCTTAATTTTGAATTTACATGTTAAATGATTTAAATTATTATTTTATTTTATTTTGTTAATTCTAATTTATCGATCTAATTATACATTATACATTATAACTATTATTTTTAAATAATTATATCAATCTAAAGCTAATTTTATTATTATATTGTTTTTATTTTTAGTTTTAAGGTATTAACCATGACTATATTGTTAGTTTAAGTTATTTGTCGAAATGCTATTGAGGGCAATGTAACTTACATGTAGTTTTTTTTATATTGTTGCATGTCATTTATAAAAATTCAATTGTAATTATTTTATAGTTTATACTGTTATTATATAATTTTATGTTTATAATTTATCGCTTAAAAATTCGTTTATACTATAATAGCATTTTTTTATTAAAAATTGCTTTAGTTTTTTTATAAATACGTTTATTTTATCTTCTTTTTTTATTATTTCAGGTATCTTGTTATAGATTTTTATGGACATTACATAGGGGCTTGTAGAATGTATTTTTAGCCGAGAATGTGGAATATTTAATCTCGATTTGTGTCGGAGTGTGTAACGTGATTGTATGTCCTCACGCTTTGTATAAAATTCCTGATACTTACGAACAAATTTGCAGGTTTCTAATATATATATACTGGGGAGTGTTAAAATATTATAATTTTGGAATTGAGGTTTACAGCTGTCAGTTTGATCGATGTTTACTAAGATTCTCACTAATTTCTTTTGGAGGGTAAATAATGTTGGTGCATCCGTGCTACTTCCCCAAAGGGTAACGCCGTAGCTTAGCCATGCATAAGCATACGCATAGTAGGTGGTGAGCGCTGTTTGAAGATTGGTGGTTTTTTTTTATTTCACGGAGAGCATATGAAAAACTAGAAATCTTTGATCTAAGTTTTTGTATGTGGGATTTCCAATTTATATGTGTATCCAAATTTAGTCCAAGTAGGGTAAATTCCTTAACAGTTTTTATTTCTAAGCTATTAAAAGTAAATTCTATATTTAAGGGTGTTTTTTGATGGGGATGGAAAGTCATTACTTTGGTTTTAGCGAAATTTATTTCGAGGTTATGTGCGTTCATCCAAGTGATGATGTTGGCGAAAGTTGAGTTTAGTTCTTCGTTTAGATTTATGTTGTTTTGACATGAGATTAGTAGAGAAATGTCATCCGCGAATAAAACACATGGTCCCTCTATGATTTTAGGTAAGTCATTGATGTAAATTAGAAATAAGAGGCATCCTATTACACTTCCTTGAGGTATTGAGCCTTTAATTAATTTGCTATTTGATCGGACTTTTTTAATTTCTTTTGTCTGATGATTAAAAAATTCAACTTCTACTGTTTGTTCTCTGTTCTTTAAGTAGGATACAAGCCAATCATGAGCTTTTCCGCGAATACCTATTCCGTACAATTTGTGAAGTAATATATTAAATTGGACTTTGTCGTAGGCTTTGGTCATATCCAGTAATATACCTACTGCAAATTTTTTATTATTAATTATATTAAGCGCTTCTTGAACAAATTTGTAAACCGCCAAAGTAGTTGAGCGGTTTTTACGAAAACCATTTTGGCATTCGTCAAATATTTTATATTTTTCGCAATATTTATATATTCGGTCACACATGGCTTTTTCAAAAATCTTTGACGCTGCAGGTAAGAGAGCTATTGGGCGGTAATTATTAGGATCTGATTTAGAATTTTTCTTGTGGATCGGTTTAATTAGTGACTTTTTTAATAAATCGGGGAAGGCACCTTCTTCAAATGATTGGTTCAGAAGAAGGTAGAACGGTAGCGTTAGTTCGTCTGCGCATTGTCTTAACAAGATAGGTGGGATTTCATCTATCCCATGGCTACTTTTATTCTTTAATTGTTTTATTAATCGGTTTACTTCCCAAGGGTCTATAGGGCAAAGAAACATGCTATTTTCTGTCGGGTTTAGCACGGATACGCCGTCTGACTCCCGGCTGACAGGTAATTTGGAGCCGCTCTCCCCTATTGATGCAAAAAAGTTATTAAAAATGTCGGCTACTTGTGTAGGTTCGAATGTTGTGCTCTCATTTATTTGCAATTGTATGTTGTTTTTTTCGTTTTTTGATTTTTTGTTCGTTCTCTCATTTATGATGCTCCACATTGTTTTGACCTTATTATTTGATTTTTTAATTTTGTTTATGTATTCAGTCTTTTTTGCTGTCGTAACTAATTTTTTTAATATTTTTTCATATTTTTTGTAATATTGTCTAATTATTGGATTTTTCGTTTTTAGTGTTAGTATTTTTAAGAGTCTTTTGTTATTACTAGAGATTTTGATGCCTGTAGTCAGCCAGTATTTTTTAAATTTGGTTTTAATTTTTATTTTACGCGAAGGAATAGCCTGGTTTAATATAGATATTATTGTATCGTTGAATGTTTTATAGTTTTCATTTATATCCTTGTCTGGTAGTAGCAGATCATTCCAGTTTAGTTTACTTAATGTAGATTTAAACTTTTGTATATTTTTAGTATTGAAGATTCGTTTTTCAGAGTTCCAGATAATTTGCTTTAATTGTAGCGGTATATGTAAGTGTACAATGGTTGCGCTATGATCCGAAAAACCTAAATCCTCCACGGTGGTAAGCATGTTTTTATTTGTAAAATTAGTAAATATTAGGTCTAAGCAGGTTGAGGTGGTTTTTGTAATTCTTGTTGGTGATTTTATATGTTGTGAGAATTTGAATTCCGACATTAGATCAAGGAATGAATTAGTTTTTAAGTTTTTATCGAAAATATTGATATTAAAATCTCCTCCTATAATTATATTGAATTTATTATATTTATTATTTAAATAAGTTAAAATTTGATTCAGCTGACTATTGAAGACGTCTTCCTCCCTTCTATTCCAATACATAATTACTAATATTAGGTTTTCTTTAGATAATTTAATTGCACACACTTCCAGCACATATTCGATTGACATATCTGTGATGTCCCTTATCTCTATGTAATTTATATGTTCTTGTAAGAGGATGCAGACACCTCCGCCTCCTCTATTTGTTCGGCAATACGATGCAGCGATTTTGAATCCACTGAATTGCATGAGGGCTAATTTGTCTTGTGATAACCAAGACTCGGATATGCATATTGCTTTATATGTTGGGTTTTCCGTTATGAATGTTTCTATAATATGTTGCTTATTGTACATGCTTTGGATGTTCTGAAAAAGTATTTTAAATTGTAGGTCGGTGCTTTCGAAAGGAATAATTTCCAGTAGCTTCATTTGTGTTTAATTGGTAGTTATTCTGGTTTAACTGGCTGTAGTTGCAGTTGTCTTGTGGGATTTGCTCTAATACTTTTGTGTTGTTGTTTTGTTTGTCGGTGCTAATTTCATGTTTTATGTTAATTCTTTGTCCCTCAACAAATAGTTGGTTATTTCGGATTATCGCAAATAAGCCGTTTCTGCGTGCCTTAAGCATTTCTTGTCGCATCAAATGTCTTTCTTTACGTGCGTTATCATCTAAATATTCAGAGATAAACAAACGTGTACCCTGGAGACAATGACCGTTTTCTATAACATACTTTGTCATCCTCTTACTTATTAACTCAATGGCCAGTGGCCGTATCAGTTGAGGTTGATACAAAATTTAGATATTTCGGATGTTTAAGTGGTTTTCTTGAGTTTTTCGTATTTCGTTTTTCAAACCCAAGATACAACTATGATTGAACCCAACTCTCTATGTTCACAGATGAACCCGTGTGAACATCCCATAGTGATCTTAAAGGACGTCGCACACCAAGAGCTGCGCCAGCTGCTGCAGTTTATGTACCGCGGAGAGGTGCATGTGCGTCGCCAGGAGCTGTCAGGCTTCCTCCACACAGCTGAGTTGCTGCAGGTCAAGGGTCTCACCGGCGGACGGGAAGTTAGTACCTGTCTTTATGTTGTAGTAAATAGTTTTTTTTTCTTCTCTCGGTAACTGCCATCAGTCGTTTCCGGACTATTATCAGTTAGTTGGCGTTTCAGGTACGAGGCTATTGCCACT
Source organism: Polymixis lichenea (assembly GCA_949091785.1). NCBI lineage: Eukaryota > Metazoa > Arthropoda > Insecta > Lepidoptera > Noctuidae > Polymixis > Polymixis lichenea. The sequence continues at coordinate 57,796,498 of OX420931.1, read as the reverse complement.
GCTACCCCTTTATATCACTTGACCTATCTTAAGTCGATTGACAGTTTCACTGTTGTCTAACAAGCAGTTTAACAGCCAGAGGATTTGGGTGGCTGGCCAGACGACTAGCATATCGTGTTTTATTCTAAAAAACAAAAATAAATTTCGCCACCTTAGCCAATACCTAAGGTAAGATAACTAAAAATAATTTGAGAAATATATTGACGAGTTCAAGTTATAATTCGTTATAAGAAGAAGCTGAATATAAGATTGTTTTAAAATAAGCACAAAAATTAGGGACTAATTGCTTAGGTGCCAAACTAGAATTAAAATAACAAAGAAAAATAAGACAATAAACGGTAACATACTTGTTGATTTTATATCGTCATGTAAATAATAAACATCTTAAGGGTTGATGTTTGGCAGAAGAGTTCCTTATAGAGGATAAGTTTTTATCCAGTGCGCAAATTGTAACCATGAATTCAGCATATAATTTTAGACCCCCTAGCATAGAAATTTTTCGTATATTAAAAATCTTTTATGGTTTAAATAAATAGATTGACTTGGCCATCGCATGAAAACACAATGTCTCACAAGTAATACATATATTATATTAAATTAGATTGTTTAGTGCAATTGCCAAGTCAATCTATTTATTTAAAACATAAAACATTTTTAATATTGATATGGTCACTATAAGATGTTGTTAGATTAGCTAACTACGTAATATCTTAAGACGGAATGCCCCTTAAGCAGGGACTGAATAAATCAACCGACTTGGTATTACATGGATCTCACAACTTTATGGTAGAAGAACTGATTTGCGAGACTTGGTGTTTTATACAAGTTTTGTTTTTGATGACATCTCATTTCTTTTTGTAGATTATACGTATACAGGTACACTGATTCATTCACTGCAAATGTAACTTTGTAATCCTATATATTTATATGGGATTACAAAGTTATTTATGCAGTTGGTGTTATCTAAAAAACTGGACCGAAATTGCAAAATATTTTAGTTTTTTCTTAATTTATATACTAAACACTAATTGTATTCTAAATTTGAAGCTTCTATGACTACTAGAAGTGCCTTAGAGTTTTGTTGATCGGTCAGTCAGTGAGTGACAAAATTAAGAACTTTGACTAGTTATAATTCTTAAAACTACTGGTTCCAATTGAATGAAATTTGTATTACACTGGGTTTATACAATGCTTGCTTGGTTACTAAAATCCACAACGAAGTTATAGGGGGTCGAAAATGGCCTGAACTGCTTCGAGAAAAGGATGGTAACGGCCGTGCCGCTTTTTTTTGCTCGACTTGGCGGGAGCACTGCCGTACCCCCTGATGATTGGTATGAATGAAAATGAATTATTCGTATTTATCAATGAATCTTAGATACCTCTAAACACATCGAGAGTCTAGTCTTTACCTCAGTACTGCGAAATTTGGCAACGTCGCAAAAGTAGAGATTCGTCATACGGGTGAAAATGTTTGACCTAAATTAATTGTGATTGATGATATCTTCAAAACTATGAATTTTTGGGCTACATATTTTCGGGACTTTTGTATTATTTTTATTTATATAATATAACCCTAGAGTTATGGGATATAAAAAAAAAACACATTGTATAGGGGATAGGGAAATAAAACACTGATTGTTTACAAAAATATTATATAGAAAAATATTATATATTATTTAGATTATATTTAAGAATTCGGAAGAGCAGTTGTGGTTCAGTGGTATCCGCGACTTAGGAGTTGTGAGTCGTAGGTTCGAGCCTAGGCAGGCAATTCACTTTGTGTATGTAATTTCATCACCACTGCTCTAAAAACAACCAGGTCAGGTAGTGATTCAAAGTGAAGATCAGTAAAATCACTAGATTTTCACAATAATTCTCACTGTTCACAGCGAAGCGAGTCCCCCACACCCATGCCGGACGAGGTGCCGAATCCGATGCCGCCCCAGCAGGAGGCTGAGCCGACCAACGAGTGGACGCCGGCGGTTGAGGACACTACGTCTTCGGAGCCGCCGCCCGAGCCCGCCGATGCCATCACCATCAAGGAAGAGGCCGCTAGGAGCCCACTCAAGAGGTAAATCAGAAACCATTTATTCAACTAGCGCCTAGTAGTCGAAATTCGTCGATAAATATTAGCTTTCTGCACTTCTCCATATAAACTTTAACTGTGCCAAATTTTATACTCCTTCGTCCGCGTATATTTCCTAACAAGGAGTACAATGCTTTTGCATCACGTATGAATTCCTAGATGAATAAGGCTGTTATCAACACTTGTCGAACGTCAAAGTTACATAAAACAGTCCCCCGGCACGCCCGCCCTTCACCACTTCCTAGCGCTTTAGCTGGGAAGAAGAAGTGGCGCAACAAACTGTCCAGTAGCACAGCTGTCTGTTCAGTTTGAAAAACTTGATACAACAGTAGGTATGCATAGTGATTGACATTACAAGACACAGAACATTAAATTAAATAATTTGCCATTATGTCACGTAGCCAATATATCAACAATGTCAATCTGCTTAGCCTTGTGCCAACTGGGGTCGGTTTCCGTCGGATGCAGCTGAATGCCAATATTTTTCTATGAAGTGGCCTTATACATAGGACCGAGGGATGAAAAAAGAAATACAATTTATGACAGTGAATAAAATGAAATCTTTACTGTTAAAATTTTTATTATAGAATCAGTTTTATAGTTTACTTTAAGTGCAATCTAGAAAAGGATAGGATGAAACGCCGACTCGCACTTAAACAATTCTAGAATAAATGCAAACCAAATAAAACATGTCCTGACAATTCCGCCTGGTCGCCGGGCGCCGCGACCCGAAACCGTAGCTACGAACATTACCGATGTCACCCGAACTCAACCGAAATCAATGATCGGCTTGGCTGACCAGTCGGCGGATTAGTCGGCCATTTTGCAGCCGACTAGTGGTCTAGTCGACCAAAGTCATATTCGTCCATCTCTAATTTTCATAGTTTTTTCGAGAAATACCATGTAATGCACAATTCGGTCGAATAAACCAATACCGTGCCTGCGTGAGTTAAATAAGTTCCCTACTACGGAGCCCTTGGCTGTCAGGTTCCAACACGCCGCAAGTCTCCGGTTTTTGCGTGCATAGGTACTTTAACACCACGTGGGGCTTGTGGCGAAGTAATAACAGACGCACGGGTCGATCGATCAGGTTAAGCTACGCTTGCCGTGGTTGGTCCGTGGATGGATGACCATCTTTACATAACAAGACCCTTCCGTGCCTCGAAAAGCATGTTAAGCAGTTGGTCACGGCTGTTATTTGTGGATCTTTGACAGACGTTACGCGTCGTCAGAAGCCCGAAAGTCTGACAACCAGTCTTACCAAGGGGTATTGTGTTACCCAGTAACTGGGCTGTGGAGGTCAAAAAGGCAGTCGCTTCATGTAAAATACTGGTATTCAGCTGCATCCGGTTAGATTGGAAGCCGACCCCAATATAGTTGGGAAAAGGTTAGGCAGATGATGACTTTAAAACCACTTTTGTACAGTTTTCTACGTACTTAATAGTATCTAGGAGCAGTGGTGGACCTAGGGTTGCCAACTTTTTTTGACAAAAATAACGTATAAAATGGTTTGAATAGGAAAAAATCTATTTAGAAGAAAAAAAGTATTTTCCAAATTTCATGTTTTTATTGCTTTATAAACGTATTTTTGCGTGCTTTTAGCACATGCTAACAATTTTTTGCTATGTTTAAAAAATTCAAAGCTGGTTATACAGTCAAAATTTAAATGTATATAAATAAACAATTCGTTTTTAATTAAATTTATTGACGCTCTGTTTCTCTCTTCTCGTCACTTTAGATTCATTACTGAAAAAACTCTTTCAGTCAAAGCTGAGGTGGCGGGAATGGATAGTAAATAAGAAATACTTTTTTTACATTTGGTACAAGTGGTATTTAGGATTCTTTATTATTTTTTTATACATTGTTCTCACATACAGAAGCAACAAGAATAATGTTCCCAAGATTTTGTAATATTTCAACTTGATTTTAAAAGAGTGTCCGTGGAGTTTCTTGCCCGTTCTTCTCCATAGAGATCTACGTTTTAGAATGGGCAACTAGCTTCAACTTTCCAACTGATCGACTTTTTGACAGTTCAAAAGTGCCTGTAAATGGTTTAATTGAAATAAATGCTTTGAGTTTGAGTTTTATCTTTGTCCCATTGTCATGTCCTGTTACATTGACATCAGCGGGTCTAAAAAGGCCACATTAAGCAATTCCTCTAAAATTGATTCATTTCCTGAATTCCCCTATGATTTTGCTATTTGACATTTTACTTTAATAAAGCAATTAATAATTTGGTGACCATTTTATGAATTTCCATACAAAACTGTCAAACAGATGAATTGTGTGCTGTCTACGCAGATAATATTATGAATTGTCAGTTTGTGACCATTTTACGATTTTAAATATGATTCATAATATGATCATATTATAATTCTGCCAAAGTGGCCTTTTTAGACCCCCAGATCTGACATCTAACATTTCATTCAGTAATTATAAATCGTTTCCTTCATCCGTTGTAATAGTTAAGTACCCATAATTAGTGTTTTGTTTTACGCATCACAGTACCTAAAGGTTGAAAATAAAGTATTTTCACATACTTTATTTGTATGCAAAAGAATAAAGTATAAATACCAAAAATAAAGTAGAATAAAATTTTATAAAGTATGGTTGGCAACCCTAGATGGACCTGCGGTAACGGCCGCAACTTACGAGCTGTAGGTCTTAGGTTCGAATCCAGACAGGCGCTTTACTTTGTGTAAATTATTTGATCACCACTGTTCTCATAAATGTGAAGAATAACATCGTGAGGAAACCGGTATGACCTAGAACCAAAAATTCGAAGAAATGTGACATCCACCAACCCGCATTGGGCACACGTGGTGGATTATGGTCGACTCCATCTCACAGTGAAGAGGTCTGCGTCCCAGCAGTGGGAACGTTATAGACTGATTATGCTGTTGTGCTAATTAGACTTTACAAGTTTACGAGTAATAATCGACTAACTCAACTAAGTTTGTTCTTGGAATTTATTCATCCCAACTACGGAACCTTTCACAGTGCGTGGTTAAACACTTGTCTTCATCAAAATACAGTACATTAAGACATGAGTCCTCGTGAGTCTTTGCGTACCGGACCGCCATGTGTGGAGGCAATAGCATCTAGCACTGCTGGCCGTGTGGACAGCCAGGATCAACCTAGTCGCTAAAACACCATTGACCCGGACAATTCGTACCATTGACGAACTTCATGTCAAAATTGATTTAATTGTAAATATTAAGTAAGTACAGATATGTAAAATGGCCACATTTCTAGAAAAGAAGTCGCTTGTCTACAATTCTCGGTGAAAAACTGTCAACAGTCTATACGGAAACGTAATTTTTGTCGACTCTTCCGACGACAAAACGCTTGTCTACGGTTCTCGTGCTAAGCCCGCAGTAATGCTAATTGTTAGGGAGATTTCAATAAATAAATGTGTCGGCCATTTCTCGACAGATTGCTTAAGAACACTCCGACCAAGAACAGCCACAACGTCAAGAAGAAGCCGCGCCCCATCAAGGACAGCCCCACGCACCCTGAGAACACCGACTACGCTTACGACGGGTACGTAGCCTTACAGAGACAGATATTTTGACCCCATGTTGATAGCTTTCCCTCTACCCAAGTACGGGGTCAAATTAAATCAGCTAGTGATTACGTTTCATGGGTATAATAAAAAGAATTGATGATTTCTTTTGGGGTCAACGACTGTTTTTGTTGTTACCTACTTAAAAGAATGATGTTTAAGAGCGGCTAATCCGTCAAAATTCTCATACATACGCTCGTTTGTGAATGTGGCGATATAAAAAACAATACATCAGATATTTTGAGCACGTAGGTTGCACGTAGGTCTTGTGGTTTTTAGCTGGGTTTGTAACTAATTTAAAGAAACAAATTCAGTAAAGGCTTTTTATGCCTTTGTAAATAAATGCGTCATTTATTTCAATACGAAAGTCCATTTACGGTTATTTTACCGTTGATTTTCATCACTGTTAATGTCACAGTGATCTTTAGTCTTGTGACAATAAGGTTGCTGTTGGGTTGCTGCAACTGACAAATCTTTCAAAATCACAGTGATCTTTCGTTAACATCATTTCACCCGAAAAGTGTCCACTGCTGGACATAGACGTCCTTCAAGCACTGCCACTTCGATCGGTTCTGTATCTGTCGGATTCTTCCGGCCTTCACCAGATCATTGCTCCACTTTGAGGGAGGGCTTCCAACTTTACGTCTTCCGGTGCGCGGTCGCCACTCCAGAACTTTCCGGCCCCATCGGCAATCTGTTCTGCGAGCAATGTGCCCTGCCCACTACCACTTAGGTTCGGCAATTCTTCGGGCTATGTCGATTACCTTGGTTCTCCTGCGGATCTCATAATTTCTGATTCGATTGCGTTGGGAAACTCCAAGCGTAGCTCTCTCCATTGCCCTTTCGGTGAGTTTCAGCCTTCTTATAATGATCTTTATTGTTTTTGTAATAAGGTTGCTGTTGGGTTGCTGCAGTCAGAGGTACAATAACTGTGTATGAACCAGCTTTTAGCCCTTATATTTGCTTGCTGCTGTAAATCTGCCGGGCTTTGCAGACGTATGCACAAAGAGGAAGCGCCATTAAGACGACCGCGTTCCGCGCTCCGATTGGCCCTGGATTGGTGAAGGGCCAATCGGAGCGCCCAACGCGGTCGATGCGATAAGTCGAGATGGTTAAAAGAAACTCAAACTAGGGCCTCTGATTACAAGTTGTGTGTCACTTTTGGTTGCCAGTATTTATCACGGAGGGATTGCCATCCGCGCATTGCATCCTGAGGTTAGGTGTGACTTTAAATAGGTCGGTAGTAGATAGTATGCGATGTTTCTTAAACATGTCTTACAAAATAACACACACACACAGACAAAAGAAATACTGGGCAGCAGCGACATTGATGCGCAAACTGATTATAGACCGTCCTAGAGTAAAAAAATTTCGTCGGTCATCGAAAAAAATCTGCTGTTTCGTAGAATCCGGCGAAAGCTACGCGGTCGAAATACATGCAATAGCTAGTTTTTTGCTTAATAGCTGACAATAAATTTAAATGCAGAGGAGTTCAGAACCATGGTATCAGGGGCCCAAGTCTGCTATTTTTATAAATTCGTCATTCCAACACGATTCCATTGTCATTTTGCTAAAAGTTTGTAATCTGCTAAATTCATAAATGTTGATCATTGGTCGGTCAATGGTCTCGTAATAGAATTGTGTTATAATGGCATTGTCGTATTACCATTATTATAAAACCCGTTAGTAGAAATAATTTTCCAAAAACGACTACTAATTTTGAACATTTATTCATGCCCTTTTTACATATTATTTATTAGTTTATTAGTGTTAAATTTTAGCAGATTACCGCCTAAGTCAGTCATTCATTTGTCATGTATAAGATTACCAATAAATGCCATTTATTTCAATGGAGTGTCAGTGGCTGAACATTGGAAAGTCATAATGACGCCATTATATTAGTAGATTACCAAAAATGTCAAAATCAATAATTTTGATATCAATGATAGACCATTCTGACACTATTGCAATAGCAGACTTGAGGCCCAGGTTGTGCGTCGATGTCCTTGCCACTCTGTATACTTGAGAAGCAATTGTGACCCAGTGCTAACATCCGCGATTAAAGGATTGTAGGTTCGAACTTATAAATTATTTCAATACCGCTGCTCTCAAAACGGTGAAGGAAAACATCGTGAGGATGTCCTAGAATAAAAAAATCGAAGACATGTGACATCTACCAACCCGCACTGGCCGAGAAGTCGTGTAATATAACAGGCCTTCGGGCATCGCTTCCATGCGAGCATCGCTTCCGTACTTATCTGCGCGTTGCTTGCAGCGAGCCGCTGATTGACTTCGACAACGAGCTGTTCCACAGCGTGCTTGTGCTGCCCGAGTCTGCCAGGGAGTCTGGTAAGTCACACCTGCTTTATGCTGTACTTTATTTGTATTTTTATTTTATAAGGGAAAACAAATAGTATAGTAGATCGCGGCACGTAAGTTGAACCAAAATAATAATAAAAATAACCGAAGTAGGAGCGAGTGCACTCGTTGCCTCGCACGGAAAATAATGAGGTCACCTTCTAGCATAGTCATTGATGTAACGTGTACTGAAGTTTGAAAATAAATTACATATCGCGGTAGGTAAGATGAAATAAAATCCGCCATTTTGGTTCAAATTACGTGCCGCGATCTGGAGTATATCTTATAATATATACTAACACTTCAACCATGATTTGGTCCGCGTAGATTTCCTATTTTCCACTTGGCACTTCTTTTCGGGGCACTTAATTAAAAAAAAAAACAATTCTTTGATTTACTTAGATAAGTATTCGTGCCAAGTTAAAAGTTTATTATTTATTTAATAGCCATCATTTGGTACCAACATAAACTCATTAGAGTTTTACTGTGCACCAAGGTCATCCACTACATAATATAGATTAAAACCACTTAAGTAGGTAGTTAGCTTACAAACAAACAACAAATAAAATTATTTCGGGTATAAAAGAAATAATATGTACATAACGCGAGACTTCGAACATCGGTGACTAATCTGATAGTTTATTGTTAGAACAAAAGTGGTGGTGGAATGTTTTAAAATTGCTACAGGCTGCTCCTATTATTTTTAATTTGTGTTTTGATTATTTTTTTAAGTAGTTAAGTATTATTTTTACTTCATTATTAACTCAAGAATAAAATATGATTTTTCATACAAACGAAATTCCCCCCTTTTTACCCACCCCCTTAAAGTTCGAATTTACAAAAAGTCTTGCTAGGTCAAAATGTTCAATTTCTAGTCGGTATTTCAACTCAGCGATGATCATTGATAAAAATGTTGCTGGATTATAGGTAGTCATGACAGATTGAGTTGAGATTTAGATGTTTAAAAAATACGGGTATTGCCCTTCTTTAATCATTCTTATTTCAGGCTTTTTATAAGTGCTACTTGATGAAAAGCAAGAAATATTTATTATTTGGGGCGCGATTTTTTTATGTGGCCACCCGTTAGTCGAATTCGACTATAATTTATTTAAATTTTTAGTTAGAACGAATGCATTATTATATAAAAATATAGCTTACTGCATTCCTTCTCCATATAAACATTCAAAGTGTCAAATTTCATAACTGGCCCAATTTTCGTAAAAAGGGTAACAACGTTTTTGCTTCACGTATTATTATATGATTCTCTCCGTATTCGCTATCATGCTTACCTAGCCGAAAGCTTCCATCGATATAAATTAAACTGTAGAATAGTTTCATAAGCCTCGTTTGCCAAGCAGTCGTAAATGCTCTTTGTTAGCAATCATTCGATTTTCATCTCTCGGCGCTAAGCAGTGCGTCGAGAATCCAGTGTGCCGAAGAAATGCCGCTGCGATTTTTTTAAGGACCCGATCTAACTCCCATCCTCCCAGCAGGATGGAACTGCAAGACGGGCGGCGTGAAGTGCCCCTCCTGCCACCGGTTCTTCGCTAATCGCTACAACCTGAAGGTGCACATTCGCGACAAGCACGACACGCGCGAGGGCACGCTGCAGTGCGACATCTGCCAGAAGCGCATGCGCAACCCGAGCTGCCTGCGCGTGCACATGTACCATCACCGCAAGCAGGCCGCTTACCTCGCGCAGCTCAGCTCGCAGGGAGAGCAGATGAAGCACGTGTAAGTACCAACATGACTGTTCCACAATTATTTGACAAAATTTTAAACAAACTCTGTTCTCGTTTAATTGTTACGCAATAGGGTTTGCATATTCCCTATTGCGTTTTGCGTAGTTTTTTTCTGTTATTAAATGAAGCACGGTATTATAAAGCCACTACTAGCTTTAACTAACGACGTCGCCCGTATTATCCTATCACTAAAACTTAACAAATTATACACCTATACTTTCCTCATGAATCACTTTGTCTATTGGTGAAAACCGCATGAAAATCGGTTCAGTAGTTTATAAAGTTTATCGCGAACAGACAGACAAACGCTGCAAGGGACTTTCTTTTATAATATGTAGGGCCCAAACTATTAAAATAAAAGCCAAATTTTATATGGTTAGTTGCTCAAAAATATTATTAAAATTAAATAATTTTCTACTACAGTTCAAACGTGCTTTGTTTTCGCGGCCATATTGTAACGTCACTTACCACGGTACTGCTTTGCTTACATCTCTGTTTTAACCCCAAATCATGTAAATCAAATAATTTTTCGTCCTTTTTCAAGCAGAAGTTGCACTTACTAACTTACCTTGGTGAGAATTCAAGCAGTTTGCTAAGGAAAAATATTTATTAACATGCCTTTTCAGTACACTTTCGGTAAGCTTCATCTAGAACAAAGGTTCCTAAACATTTATTTTACTTGTAGACCACTTTTAAAATTTTACTGGTTTTTTAAACTAGACAGGTCCACTCAATCTATAAGGTACATTTCTCAAAAGACCATTTCAAACACCAATCCACATGGTCTTCACATGATCTGACCAAGATTATATCTGAATTTTAAGAGACTGTAACCTTGTTGTTGATGATGATGGATGATGTTGAGGTCAGCTTCCAATCTAACCGGATGCAGCTGAATGGTATTTTATATGGAGCAACTGCCTTTCTGGGCCAAGTACACTTGCTAGTACTTAACAAATACAAAATATAACAAAAACACACAATGGAGAGACCATGGGTCTCTCCATTGTGTGTTTTTGACATATTTTGTAAGGCCAATCTGTCAAAAACCTGCCGCTGACCTGAGTAATGCAGTACTGGGTGACATAATAGCTATTTGGTAGGACAGGACTGGTTTGCAGACTTTTCGGCTCCTGACTAGCAATATCTGAAATTCAAAGCATTTATTTCAATTAAACTATTTACAGGCTCTTTTGAACTATCAAGGGGTCAGTCAGTGAGAAATATGAAGCTTATTGCTCATTCCAAATGGTAGTAAGTACCTATGGAGATGAACGGGCAAGAAATTCTATGGAAATTTAAAATTATACTGTTACAAAAAAAAAATTACAAAATTAATGTCGGAGTTATAGTTATATGTGGGAACGATGTAAAAAAGACGTAAACGTTACTCTCGTAACGACTGCCTAAGAATGACAGACAACATCAATGGCTTAACAACTTCAAATCAAATTCAAATAGTTTTATTTGTGGAACACAGATTAACAAAAAGTACAGATGCCAGATGTGTGTGTGATGTGATGTGATGTGATGTGATGTGGTGTGTGTGATGTGTTGTGTAACATATCTAGCATACACTCATAACCGCTTTTTTGTTTCTTGATTTTTTATTTTCTTTGCATCAATTTAATTGTATCTTGAGTTCAAGATCTAATTAAATTGATGCAATTCAAAGAAATTCAAAAACACAACACAACTCGGTAGTAAGCAAGTTGTTTGGTGGTTGGAAGCGCTCTTGCGATTTATATGGTTCGATTCCCAGGTCAGGTAAATTAGCAGACTAAGAAGCTGATAGGTACGTCTCTGCCCAACCCTTCGGGGATACAAGGCGTGATGTTATGTATATTTATGTAATATTTGCTTTTGCAATGGTTTTCAAATCACAGTGTAATATAATATGCTGTTGTTACCGTTTCAGTGTGCAGAACATGGTGGGAGGCAAGTGGCGCTCCGACTCGTCCATGAGCAGTGGCGACTACAAGGATGTGGACAAGTAAGTACTCAGATGTCAGAACTATTACTATCTTAATCTTTTTCTATATGAAAATCGATTACCTACAAACGGGATGAATTGGGGCAAAACTATAACATGGACTTTAACGTTGAAACAATAAAGTTTGTTGCCATCAGGTGCACTCAGTCGTTAATTATAATACAGTTTCAATGTTCACACAGTTTCACCGTATACGAGAAAACACAAAGCCCGCGACCTCGTTCGTGTGCATGCAAGAAAACAATTCTCAAACTGAAATATTTCAATTAAACCATTTACAGGCACTTTGAACTTTCAATGCAACTGAGTCGGTCAGTGAGTCAGAAAGTTGAAGGTAGTTCACACAATATGTAACATAATTAATTAATGCAAGAGAGAGTTTTGCGTTAAGAGCGTTCATTCCACGCGGGCTGGTAACAACGCAATAATAGTAGTTTTTTTGTGACTATTTCATTAAATACAAACAAAAGTACAATATTTTTTCAGCCAAGCACTAGATCGTTGGTATTTATAATTATTTTTTGTCATTTACTCTTTAATAATAATATTTAATCTAACCAAGTAATGCCAATAGAAAATAATTAACGGTATCTCGATTTTTATAAGTGAATACCAAAATAACTGAAAAAAAATTGCATAAAAACTTGAAAATACCAACGATCTAGTGCATGGCTGAAAAAAATGTGTACTTTTGTTTGTATTGAATTAAATTATCACAAAAAACCGCCATAAATGCGTCGTTAACAGCCCGCGTGGGAGAACGCTCTTAAAAGCATAATAAAATGACTGAAACTTCTTTTTTAAGGCAAATTATTGTTATTTAGAAAATACCGTTTACCCCAGCATTACTTTATGCATTTAAAGTTGAGTCTTAAATCCTTACAATAAGATTGAATTTTCTTTGGAACTGGAATCTGTTCAGTAGTCAGTTACGAACAAACTATTTTGAAGACCTGCGTTTATTATGTTACACTTTGTATATTAGATTTCACTGGCTTTTTTTGCGCGAACCCTTAATTCTTTTTCTAAAATAAAAGAATATCTAAGATACTTCTTATAACATCAGCTATCTGCCAGTGAAAGTCTTGTCAAAATTGGTCGAGTCGTTTTGAAGGTTACCCGAAACAAACAGGCAGATAAGTTCTAAAAATGTATTTGTAAGTACCATATTGATACTTTAATTTTATAAACCTGTTATTTGTACATCAGAAACAGACACTTTAATTTTATTTATTTGTATTAATAAGAAAAAACATTACCCTTCTTTTGGGTTCAGCTGCAGTCGGGTTATTGGTGGTTCATCGGTATTGGGACCCATGGTTAAAACACTAATGAAAGTTTGGTACTATGTCATAATATATTAGTGGGTATGAAATTATGTATGAGGTAAGATAGTTATTGTATGGGTAGATAGTAAGTTTTGTAGGATACAATAGAATCTATATATTAATACGTGAAGCAAAAACTTATGAAAATAACGCGGTCGGAGGATCGTTAAATTAGGCACAGTTAAAGTTTACATGGAGAAGGAGTGCAGAAAAATCAATATTTTTCATAATAATTAGCAATAATTATGGTTTTTTAATTAATTTTACAATTCTACAATCAATTCGTGTTGTACTCTGCTTGTAGTAATGTAATTCAATTATTATTTGAAAGACACGTGGCACCATCTATTGTCATAAGAACGTCATTTTTGTTTTCCTCGAAATCAGTACTTTTTCGGGATGAAAGGTACCCTATGTCTGTGTCTGTACACCTGCCAATGTATATGAAAAATTTAATGCTGTGATAAATCGTCAGTCACTATCAAGACAAGCTTGCTCTATCCTAACTAATGAAAGAGGATCACATTCACGTCAAACTTTAGCTGACTTAACAATGGTACTCTCAAACTCAACACAGTGTAACGACTAATATAATAAACATTAAGCAGAAGTCGCCAGTTCATATGTCAACTGTACACGCCGCTGTAGTAGAACAATTTCAGTAAAATATTACATAGAAATTGTTCTACAAGAATCGCTTCGCACCGTCACGTCGCATCTCTCGGGTGCATTAATACTACTTACGAAATGACCGCTGTGCGAAAATGACCGCGGTGCGAAAATGACCGTTCTTGCGAAAATGACTGCAGTGCGAAGATGAGCGATGAGCGGCCATTTTGTGCTCAGTGGGCGCACAAAATGGCCGCTGCGCACGCAACGCTGCGCTCGGCGTGTGGTGCGTGTTTAGTAATAAGTTTAACTGCTGTGCGCTTACATAACGTTATTCTTGTGTTACGACGATTCTACACTCAGGGAAAATAAATTGGAGACGAAACCGACATGTTCTAGAACAAAAAGAAATCAGAGACATGTGACATCTACCAACCACCATCTTTCCACAGGGCCCACTGCACCATTCCTCACAGAGAGGAGGCCTGTGTCCTAACAATGGGAACAATAGGTTGATTATGCAAATTGAGGCTGTACGTCATTTTACAGTGTTATAGCCATTCCATACAATTTAAATTGTGATTTGAATATACGGACAACTTAAACTGCCTAGCAAATGATTAACCTGACTTTATGTGAATATATTGTTTGTTTTATGGATATGTAAGGATCGTAGCAGGTACCATGGGATGAAGGGTTGAGTTTATGTGTTGAATTAAAAGGATTTGGAAGGATTGAGCTTTCTATACAACATTATTTTGAATATTTCCGAAATCTGAATATAGTTTGTTCAGAATAAGTGACTGATTCAATTTCAATCATTTTTACACCATGTATTTTCCCAAAAAAAAAATTGCAAGTGTGATGGAGTGGAAGTGAGCTTATAATTGTGATTTTTCATGATTCAGTTTATCTGGAATTTCTCAGTAGCAGCCCGGAATCTGCATTTGTGTCCGGTTGATGGCATAGCCTCGCCCCCTATTAAATGGGTCTTAAACATAACTGGTGAAGTGTGCGTGTGCTATAGGTACACCTCTGCTCAACCCTTTGGGCAAACAAAGCGTGATGTTATTTTAAGTAATTTTTTTTTTTTTTTTTTTTTCCAAAAACGTTGCCCCAAACTAGGAATTTCTCCTGTATTGTGGGTGCGTTTACAAACATTTAAACTCACATACACAAACATCCAGACCCGGAACAACTACTTGTAGGTCATACAAATATTGATTTGTTCCGTGCGGGAATCGAACACGCGACACGCATCACAGCAGTCAATCGTTTAACCACTGCGCCAGCCGTGCCGTCAAATGTATGATATGTATTCTCGTATAGATTTGTATGTATGTATAGATAGAGGTATAAGGTGTATAGATAGATCACGAACCGAACTAATAACTAATCATTGCCATGGGCGAATTAGTGAGCTGTACATAGATTAAACCGTGTAGTGCCGGACGTAAAGAATAGCACCATCCCAGTTCTTCCAGCTGGTGTGTCGTAAACGGCGATTAAGGGACTTAAGGGGAACCTAGTCGCGGGCTCGAACTCACTGGTGGGCCTGGCTAAACAGCACGCTGTCTCACCAGGCATCGTGTCCGACAGAGGTAGTATCAGTGTTGAGCAATTAGAAGCTAGTCTACACGCACAACACTATTCAGTGAGATGCAGGATCATTTATAGTACAACAGGCGCGTAAAAAATGAAGAACAGTCCTTCGGAAGATCGGGTTTTGTGAAAAAACCACTGCATAATTCAATGACCAATAAAGTTAATTGAACTTTTCGATAATTGAGCTTTGTTGGTACCGACTTGGTTTTTCAGATTTTATACGTCTTTTATTACTTAAACACGCCCAAAGTTAGGTTAAATTAGCAAGAAAAACTAATCTTTGTTGGCTCCTAACTTTTTAATGGCTTTTTATTTTAGTATTCTGTTTCCGTACAGACAATATTGATAATGAGACAAAACCATGCCATGTTTAATTTTTGATCTACATTGTCGTACAGTGGAGTAATACACTCCCGAAGTTTGTATGGGAAAAATGTGGACTAGGTTCACCTTAAGAGAGTGGGCAGTAGTGTTCTCTATGCATTTTACCACCATATTGCGATCGCTACCCTCCCCCACCAAATTGGGGGACGCTTATGTCCACCAGTGGACGTTTTTCGACAGAAATTTGATCAATGATGATGACATAGACTATTTGATCCGAATAATGTTGAATGTTATCGGACGCTTGCTGTGCGCAAAGCTGAAATGATTGATTGATTTGATGCGGAATGATGGACAATGATTGATTGACCATTATGCATCTTCTTATCGTATTGATGGCAAATAATTTTTCAATCTTTGGCCCAAAATTCAGCTGTGCGAGCTCCGCTCACTGACTCTGTCATAAGATCATCAAATGCACAGCATACGGTGCAGGATGGAAAGTGGCGCAAACCCACTTTCGATATGAACTGAATCTAACGATGCGCGGGTTTTGTTGCTAATTGATAACAGCCGCACGGTTCGATCATCGATCAGGTTAAGCTACGCTTGCCGCGGTTGATCCGTGGATGAATGACCATCTTTTCATAACAGTACCCTTCCATGCCTCGGAAGGCACGTTAAGCCGTTGGTCCCGGCTGTCATTCGTGGATCTTTCCGAAAGTCTGACAACCAAGGGGATCGCATTACCCAATATACTAGATTGTTGAGATCAGATAGACAGTCGCTTCATGTTAAATACTATGATGTTCAGACTGGAAGCCGACGCGGAAAAGGCTACGCACATAATGCCATAGTTTGCTAATTGTGGAACTAAATTATACATGCGAATAATATTGCTTTAAACTATACAGTGTGACGAATGTTTTCAATAAACTTTGCATTGTGTTCAATAGCCATGAAGCTCTGCAATTTGCAGTGAATAGCGAAAGCGTGAGCAACGCACTGACTAATGCGCCGTGACTAATGCGCGAATACCTATGTAGATAATTAAATGTGCATAACTAACTGGAATGAAAACATTACGATCAATATAAACCGGCTGCATAAATTATATTGTTTTTGTAAACGGTGCCGTTTATAGATTTATTTGTTGAGATTTGTCTGCCTAATCAGGCAGGAAAAATGAAATGTATAATGTGTTTCGAAGAACAAGGAAAAGACAAATGTATGTAGGAATACTTAAAATGAATTCACCGTCACAAAAACGCTTCATCAGGTGTTTTCAACTTCAATGCAATAAGTTTAGTAGTATTAATAGTATTAGTGCTCGCCCAGTGATAGAAATACGGCCATAATTCTTTTAAAACTTAATGTATTTTGATTTAAAAATATTAGGTTTCTGCACTCTTTCTCTAATTATAAAATTTAATTGTGCCAAATTTCATAACGTTATGTTCGTAAAAAGGGGTACAAAGTTTTTGCTTCACGTATTAATTTATAGATTTTTTTGTATCGGTGCGGTTTTTAGATTAATTGTTGAGATGTGTGAGTAGGCAAGAATAATGAAATTTACAGACTGGAGCTGTAGAACGCGTAGTATTCCGAAAACAAAGAAAAGACGCAAATGTATGTAGGTAGACTTCACCGTCACAAAAACGCCTGATGAAATCAACAATGCAATAAGTTGCACGAAGTTGAATTAATAGTATTCGTGGTCGCCCAGTGATCGAAATTCGGCATAAATCTTTTAAAAATTAATGTTTTTTTTATTTAAAGTATTGGCTTTCTGCACTCCTTCTCCATATAAACTTTAACTGTGCCAAATTTCATACTGAACCGTCCGCGTAATTTTTGTAAAAAGGTACAAAGTTTTTGCTTCACGTAGTCTATGTAGTTTCGGAATTAATTTTCGTTTATAAATCTAAACATCACTACATGTTATAAAACAAAGTCTCTCCCTGCGTCTGTCTGCCTGTTCGCGATCAACTCAAAAAGTACTAAATGGATTTTCATGCGGTTTTCACCAATAGACACAGTGATTCATGAGGAAGGTTTAAGTGTATGATTTACAGCCTGTTTTGAATTGACATAAAGTCGGTTAGTGAATTGACATAAAGTCGGTTAGTGATGCAAAAAGTTGAGCTAGTTGCGCATTCCAAAACGTAGATTTCTATGGATGAGAACGGGCGATGTTCTATTTATAAGAAGCTGTACTGAAATGATAAGAGTATGCTTAGATGGTTTGGTCATGTTGAGAAGATGAATGAAGGGCGACTAACAAAAGGTAATTACAATTCAAATGTGAGTGGAAACGTCGAGAGGGGACGCCCTAGGAGGCCATATAGTGACCTTATTGCTGATGTTCTTCAAAATGGTCAGGTGCGCAGTACTCACAACCGGCGTGCCGGTGTGACCAGTGGCCTTAGTGTGAGTTTCATTTAACCATCTCGATCAAACGCATCGAGCACGTTTGACGCTCCGTTTGGCCCTGGATTGGTGACGGACCAATCGGAGTGCCGAACGCGGTCGATGCGTTTTTGCGAGATGGTTAAATGAAATTAACACTAGGGCCACTCATGTATGAACGTAAATGCAAAATGAGTATGTAAGGATCGTACCAGGTAGCGCTCTGTAGTTTCTGTCTACACTCGTGGGAAAAAGGCGTGAGTTTAAGTATGTATGGATTAATGTCCAATGCTGGGCACATGCCTACTCTCTTTCCACGTCTCTTTGGCCACAGCTGCCAACCGTATAGTTCAGAAGCGCACCCGAAAGGACCCGAACAGACGAACGTCTGCCGGCTCGGTAACGGGTCCCAAAGGACCCAGGAATCACGACGTACGACACCATAAATTGACCATGTGAATATATTTAATCCTGCCCATCAAATCATAAGAATGTTCGTTAATTAACAGAGTTGGATGTCTATGTTTTATGCTATTGGGTTTGGTATCCGCACTTAGTCCTTCAAGTGGACCATTGTGCGTGAGCCATGGCGGCCGTGGGTTGTTATTCTAGCTAGCCCACCTCTCTCCAGAAGTTGGCTATAACTCCTGGTCTGTTGAGAACATCCTTGTAAGATTTGGGTACCCCAAGGGTTTCTGTTCTAATCTGGGCTACGGCTGTGCATTCGAAAAGCACATGCGCAACGGTTTCCTCGGCCTCCATGCAAGCCCTTGCACAGGACGCTGTCCGTTATACCTATTGTGTAAAAGTGTTTGTTTAGCGGGCAGTGTCCCGTGATAGTCCTAGTCGCCAGACGCAGATTATTTCTGTCCATCGCATTGCTTCCCTAGACTGCCTGCAGCCTGGTGTCAGGGTCCAGCAGCTCTCCGCTTGTGTGTGGGTGTATTCCTGAAGCCACCTGCGTAGTTGGTTGAAGGGGATGGGCACGATGGGCTCGGGTCCACAGACTGATGCGCTCGATGGCCCTCTGGCCAGTTCGTCAGCAGCATCGTTGCCTAGTAATCCACTGTGTCCTTTTATCCATTGTAGTGTCAAAGTGTTACGGAGCTTGGGGGAGGCCTATGTCGAGCAGTGGTCGTTTTTCGGCTGAAATGATGATGATGATGAGGATGTACGTGACTCTGGGGCTAATCCCCAGTTCCTGCCAAGCATTCAAGTGCACTGCCACAGGGATATGCTGGCTTTTGTATTGGTATGTTTTGCCCAGTTCAGCTGTTTATCCTAAAAGGTGCCCAGGTTTTTGGTTTCTCAGCTTAGGGTAGTGCCAAACAGACGTGGAAGTTGTAGTCCCGCGAGTTTCCTCTTTTTTGTGAAGAGATCAGTTCGTTTTTTGTGGGATTTACTGCTAGTTGGTGTTTGTTGCACCAGTCTTAGACTATTTTCAAGGCTTGGCGCATGAGGTTGCATAGGGTATTTTCATGTTATGTTCCCGTCTTCTGTTACTATGCTGTGGGCTCTGGATTAGTCTCGGCCTGTAGATGTCCATTCTGGCTCAGCCTCCCACGTCCTGTTCTCTAGGCGGTTGCAGTCTGAGAAGTGAGTCTCGGGAAGGACCTTACTGGTTTCATGGCCGGTTAGTGTGCATTAGTTATCGGGTTTTATTAGCGCGCCAAGGCTTCGATCCTGATCGGCCGATAAGATTTTTCTTACCCTTGCGGCTTCGTGGGTTTCTTTGTATTGTTCCCAGTCGTCCAGGAGCCTAGTGTTTTTGGCTCTATTGAATTGCTGTCTTAGTGTATCTCTGAGTTTACCCAGTTCGGCGTTCCGCCAAGGGTTCCGCTGTTGTTTGATGGCGCCCTTAGTTTGCAGCATGTATGCTTCAATTAGGTATTCTAATAGTTTTGTCACGGTGTTTTCCAGTTGTGTAGTGTCTGTTACGGTTACTTGTGATAGGTGCCTTGCTAGTAGAGCCGCCAGAAGGCGTTTGTACTCGGGCACCTTGGTGCGACGCGGGTTACGCTTCGGTTCTTGTGTTCGTTTGCCTTTGTGTTAGTAGCTAGTATAAATCTGATTATTCTATGGTCTGCGCTGAAAGGCTCGTCCGATACGTGCCGGTTAGCGATGAGGGTTGTCGCGTTTTCTGTGGCAAGCGTTAAGTTAAGCGATGATTGTTTGTCCACGGACTGTAGCCCAAGTGGGTTCACAGCCTCGGTTAACAATGTTAAGGTTAGTAGAGAATAAATAGGTGGATAGTGCCTATCCTCTGGAGTTCGATGAGTCAGTGCCCCACAGCGGGTGGTGGGCGTTAGAGTCGGGGCAGATGATCAGCTCTAGTTTGGCGCGGTCGCAGTGTTGTACCAGGTCGGCCATCTCTTTTGGCGGGCAATTAGCGTCCTCGCCTAGCATGTACACCGAGGCCAGTACAACATCTGGAACGTCACATGCGGTATGGAGCCTATTAGCTGTCAGGTCTCTGGAACAGAATTGAGTGAGTGGTGTGGTAGGTATTTCTTTGGGAATGTATGCGCAGGTTCGTCGTTTTTCTGCACCATGTGTGTTCAGAATTAGCTTACCTCAGATGTTGCTGAGGTCGCAAATTCTGTTGTTCCTGATCTACGGCTCTTGGATCAATGCGATGGTATGGGGCTTTACCTCCAAGGTCCTGCGTAAGCTAGCCGTGGCAGTCTGGCTGTGTTGGAGGTTGGTTTGGATGACGTTGGAGGTTGGTTTGGATGACGTTTATGCACGGTGACGGCGGTGGGGTGAAGTTAGTCGGAGATGGGGCTATCGAATAGTCTCTGCGCTACTTCCACTCTGAGCTGGTATTCGTGTCCGTCACCCGGTGACGAGGTAAGCAGTTGCTCGTTCCAGCCAGACGATGAGGGGGTATGGTGTCGTCGTCGTCGTTCGTTGCTGCTCGGGCCATGACCTAGAGTTGGGCAAAGTTGGTGTCGTTCCTCTGTGTTCTTGTCGGTATGGTCTTCTCGTCTGTGCTGTCGGTCTTGGTGTCACAGGGTATGGTCGTGGGCCAGAAGCGCACGTTTATCAACCCCAAGAGGTACGATATCCGTCGCTCCCGGGCTAGGACCCTTTCGGCTTCCTCCGGTACATCTAGGGTCGAATGTGTCCCGTAGTTATCGCAACCGACGGTAGATGCCTTGTACAGAGACCACCTGGAAATGTCGTACCAAAAATTCTGATGGGTCAGTATACTTTGGAGCCGGTCTACGTCACCTTTGTAACGGGGGACGAGGGGGGCGTAATAGGGGTACGTTCTTGGTCAGCCAGGTCAGGGCCATAGTCGTCTTCGCATCATATCTGCACGGTGCCTTCTGCTACCCGTGGGTATCTGCGGAAGGCCGGGAGTGATGCCGTCGGATTTGTGTCCATCAGTCGTGGTTCCAGGTGAGTCTTTACGTGCTCTGCCTCTTCCTTAGTCAGGTCTCTGGAGGGGGGAAGGAAGCAGATTGCTACGGCCAGCCTCGCAGGAATATCCTTCGTGGCATGCGCGTAGGTTCTCTGCTCCCCCTGAGCGGAGTGGACCCTCACACGTTTGGCGTGCCCTTGTAACGTACTCGGCGAAGCCGTATCCTCAGGGTGCTCCCTCTTCGCCGGACCTGTACCACTTGGTCCAAGCTGCGGCTTGGAGGTGCCCGGCAAGGTGTTGGTTGCCGGCTGCGCCTGTTCGTGCGTTGGTCTATACAGCCTACCTCTGTTCTGTCTAGGTCGAGGTCGGTCGAGGTTGTCGGCTGGCGGTCCCGGCAGACTTTGTCGCGTCCAGCCACGTTTCGCGCTGGATTTCCACTTCGCAGGCTAACGGCTGGTCGCGTACTGCTTCTGCCTTTTTGGCGGCCGATCGTGCCTCGCGTTGGCTACTGCCTCCGCGGGTATGACGCTTTCGGTTGCCGACTCTTCTTTCCCAGGCAGGGATTTTTCCGCGCTTGTACAGCGGGCGTATTTCATTAACCGGGAAAGTGTTTGAGCTGCCAGGCTCGTCATCCTTCCCCGTCCCTCTTCGTCTGTGTCGGTTTTGGTCGTTGTCAGTGTTGGTGTTGGTGTTGGTATTTCGCACAAGTTGACAATATTTGATCGAGTTTTATGTGGTTTAGGTATGAATAATAGAAAAAGTAAGAATGCTGAGAAATTATTGTACCTTTATTTTGCCCTTTTGCATATTTTCAACAACAGAGAATGTTGTTTATGTACATATTTTCAGCGAATCTAAGTTGCCTAAGTTTCGGAGAGGTGTAGTACTAATTAAACCGATTGCTGAAAGTTGATGTGAAATCCTGAAATTCATGGCGTTATTTGTAAAATCCCGCCGAGTCAGCTGATGTGTCATATATCAAAATCTAATCGAGCCGAGGGGTTAAGTATTAAGGGGACACTAGTCGCGGGTTCGAACTCACTGGTGGCCTTGGCCAAAAAGCACGCTGTTTCACCAGGCATCGTGTCCGACAGAGATAGTATCAGTGATGAGCACTTGACGCTAGTCTACACGCACATATACATATATATATTATTATATTGAGTGAGATGCAGGATCATTTATAGTAAAACAGGCGCGTAAAAATTTATGAAAAGTCCTTCGGAAGATCGGGTTTTATGAAAAAACATAAATCAATGATTAATAAAGTTTTTTGAACTTTTCGATATGTGAGCTTTCTCGATACCGACCTGGTTTTAATGATTTTACACTTAAACACTCCCAAAGTTAGGTTAAATTAGCA
The DNA here is from genome assembly GCA_949091785.1 of Polymixis lichenea. Taxonomy (NCBI): domain Eukaryota; kingdom Metazoa; phylum Arthropoda; class Insecta; order Lepidoptera; family Noctuidae; genus Polymixis; species Polymixis lichenea. Next base: position 57,773,749 of record OX420931.1, on the reverse strand, counting down.
GGAAAAACGAATCTTTGTTGCTCCTAACTTTTTAATGGCTTTTTATTCTAGTATTCTGTTTCCAAAAACTACAAACCATGAGACAAAATCATACCATGTTAAATTTTTGATGTACATAGTCGAACAGCGGAGTAATATACTCCCGAAGTTTGTATGGAAATAATGTCGACTAGATTCACCTTAAGGACGCTATCACATTTTACTACAAATACCACTAGTTTTCTGGTACCAATTACATGAAGAGGAATCACAACTGCGAGGTAATTATGGTGTTAAATTAAAGATAATATAGTCATCTCCACAATGACACCATAATAATTGGATAGCCGCATACAAAATTTTCACACAACCACTACTACTACTACTTTGCTCAACAATGCTAGTAAAACAAAAATACGTTCAAGTACCAAGATTAGTTAAGTACTGTATAAAAATCGAGCGGACAATGTTTTCAATGAGTGCGAGCGCGTAATGTTGTTGTGTTGCGACTCGGATACTTAAACTTGACTGATTCAAAAATGTGATAGCGTCCTTAAAATGAGATCTTGATGATATAGTGAGAAGATGATCTTATTTACGGAGAGAGGCCCCCGTTAAGACAAGTCGAAATGTGCCATTTTTCATTTATAAAGACTTAGTGGTCGCCCAGTGGTCGAAAGTCGACAATAGTTCATTTCAATTTTAATCAACAATAATAAAAAATATTAGGTTTCTGCACTCCTTCTCCATATCGACTTGTAACTGTGCCAAATTTCTTAGGTACTCCGTCCGCGTAATTTTCGTAAAAAGGCATACAACGTTTTTGCTTCACGTATTAAGATTACAGAGATGTACACGATTTGTATGCCCTCTGGGCTCGTAGCTACGTAATAACAGCCGTACGGGTCAAACGATCATGTTAAGCTACGTTTGTAAGCCCTCCTTCCTGTGTCTCGGAATGCACGTTATGCCTTTGGTCCCGGCTGTCATTCCTAGATCTTGAAAGTCGTTACGTGTCGCCAGAAGCTAGTAAGTCCGACAACCAGTAATCGTGCTATCGTATTAACCAGTGAATGGGTTGTAGAAGTCACTTAGGCAGTCGCTCCATGTAAAATACGGGTACTCAGCTGCATCCGGTTAGACTGGAAGCCGACCCCCACTTAGTTGGGAACAGGTTAGGCAGATGATGATGACGAGACCTGACCAGATTATTATTCACAAAGATAAATTGTTATTAGTTATAATATACAGGCTATTGAACTTCAAAGTACCAATTATTGAGGAATAATTGTAAATGCATTCTTAGTTAAGAAGGAACAATTATTCCCATTAACAAGTATTTCAATGCAAAAGTGTGGGAACCTCATTGTCATTGTCAGTTACAACCTCACATATCCACTATTCTTGTAATCATACGTTACTCTATTATAATCATTTGAAAACATATATTTAACTGCTTCTCTTCATTTAATCTCATTAAATGACTAGAAAACGCTTTTCCATGGGATTGTATGAACACAGAAAGCCATATTTGTTACAGTCGCGAATCAACATATAACTTAGCACTGACCTGCTAACCTAAGAACATTTTGCATTTCGCTGGCTTGCCTGGAGCTGCCACCTTAATGAGTTGTCGTTACTATACAGTTCAACAAAGCGTAAACAAAGTATTTCATTTATAAATTGAGTACTTATCTAAAAAAATTGAGAATTTTTATCGTCAACGGTCTACAACAGTGCCCTGCTGGACATAGGCCTCACGGACCGCATGCCAATTAGTTGCTACTCTGCGAAGATCGCTCGCTCCACCTAGCCTGAGGGCGTCCTTATGTTTGCTGATTCGCGGTCTCCACACAAGAACACGTCTACCCCAACGGTTACCGGTTCTACGGCTAATATGGCAGGCCAATTGCCACTTCAGCTTGCTTATTCTGTGAATTATATAACGTGACTGACAGTGCACATTTACACGGACGAGAGAGCGTCAGTAGACAATAATCAACAGACATGCGCAACAGACACATTGCCAATAAACTTAGCGCAGACGTCCCATCCCATACCTTCAACATATACGTATGCATTTGATTGACATGGGATTATAAGCCATGTTGCCAAACTGAACTGTCCTCCGACTGTTAACCGCTTTTGAAATCCACCCATCACCTTTTTACACAATGATCATACACATAACCGAATTTTCTAATAAAAACAATCGACCACTGAAAATCAGCGTTGTGCTGTGGGTCCTATAGAACAGCATCATGCTGAGTGGAAGCCTACTTGTCACAGGCGTGCAGCTGCCGACTATTTATGTTCTGTATGCCTGTATGTTTTTTTTTAAATGTTATGTCATCTTTTTATATGCACGTGTTTCTGTGACAAATAAATCCATTTTTCTTTCATTCATTTTGGTTTTCATTCATAGCATAGCTACTTTTTTTTTAAATTTTTCTATCCTTTATTACCCGGGCTAATGCCCAGGTTCTAACATTACTGCAAACATCGAAAACGGTTCCGGTATGGTCGAATAAAGTAACTTACACACATTTCTTTTTTAATTTTTATTAATAAAGAAACAAGCAAATTATAAACAGAAACATCACAAAAACCTCAAAAGGTTTGTCCGGATGTTGAAACACTTATCAGCAATCTTAAAACTAATACTTACGGAATAAGCATTATCTTATTAATTAATAGTTAACACGTACTTTATGAAATTTAAAATTTTAATAAAACATTGTAAGGTACTTTGTAAGTAATTACTAAAATAGTACAAAAACGAAAACAGCGCGGGTCAGGCATTCCGGCGATGCTAATTACATTGAATGAAATGTAAGCAGGATGATGCATTTTCAAGGAGAATCAAAGTATTTCTTGTATTTAATTTTATAATTACTATTTGTTATTTCCGATTAAATTTTTGTTGGAACATCATTAATTAAAGTAGGTATTAAATAAGCGTCCGTTCGTTTTCCGTAATAGTTCTTGTGTCGGTACTACTAGTTTTGTTTGGGCTGCCATTCTTGTTGCTATGGCATGATTGAAATTAGTTTGCAGTTCTTTGTTGGTGAACTGTTGTAATCACTTTTGTATTTTTATGTGTATTTGTAAGATTTTACATATTTTTTCAATAATCCTGTTACGTCATCACCATCATAAAGTGTTTTATTTATTTTATTTGGTATTATTATTTTTAATAAACGAAATTGTAGGTTGTATATTTTGTCTAAATAAGTTTTAAACGTTCTGCCATAGCTAGTAATTCCGTATGAAATAATCGACTCCGCAAATGACTTATAAAGATCTAGTAACATTTTAAAAGGTACTTTGTATGTAATTATTGCAAATTTTGCTAGAATTGCTCGCATTTAATCGCATAAGGAGTCAATGTGATAGCCCCAGTTAAATCTGTCATCAACGACTAAACTCAAACGTTTTTAGTTTGTAACCTGCTCCAATGGTTCACTTTTGCAACCAAGCCTAGACAATTGCACTTCATGTAAGCATTGGTGAGAGTGTGCAATAATTTTAACTGCTTGTCAAAGTTGAGCAAGGGATTGGAACGAACGTGGATAGTCTGTTTTACCATACCACTATAACCATTTTTACGTACGAGGGTGAATCAAAAAATAATGCAGATTTATATAAAAATATTTTATTTTTCTACATAATGTCCCTCCAATGTAATGCATTTAGAATAACTCGTTTCTAACTTCCGTATTTCTTGTAAAAAAAAAAATGTTTCTCTTGACTCTCGAAAATGTATGGCAGTAATAACCGCATCATTATCGTGAAATTTTGTTCCACGAATTTCCTCTTTTAATATCCCAGAACACTAAGGCTTTGCCAGCGGTAGGAGCAACTCGAAATTTCTTAATGGATGGAGAGGATGGTCGTTTCCAAGATATGCTTTGTCTCTTAGTTTCAGCATCAAAATGCTGGACCTACGTTTCATACGTGGTGACAAGGCGACGGCAAAAAGATCCGAATCACGCTGGATCATTTTGAGATTACGTTTAGAAATTTCCAAACGTCGCTTTTTGTTTTCGTCGGTTAACATTCGTGGCACCCATCTTGCCGACACTTTTTTGAACCCCAGTGAATCAATTAAAATGGATTGAACGCTACCAGATGGTATGGGGCCATATGATGGAATCTCAGCTATATGATTTATAATTATTCTTCCGTCTTCCAAAACCAGATACTCAACCTTTTTGACATTTTCTTCCGTAACGGAAGTTGAAGGCCGACCAGAACGCGGGTCATCTTTACAGCTTGATCTACCTCTTTTTAATTCAGCCACCTAGTACGCAACCGTAGAGCATCATCCCCTAATGTCTGCTGAATGTCCGAAAAAGTTTCCTTCGTTGACATTTTTTTCCAACAGATATTTTATGATCGCACGTACCTCACTTTTATCCATAATTTTGGGTTTTTAGCAACTCGTTGCACAAAACAATTTATTACGTGCGAACGAACTGACAAAAACAAGTGACAGTTTGCATAAATATTGTGTGATTGACACTCTTTAATTTGAATATAGTAGTTCTCCCAAAAAGGTTTTATTTATATATATGAGCTTCTAAGAACTTTTTGATTCACCATCGAATATACTTGAACTCCGAAACTACTTTTTTGGACAGTTGTGTTAAAATTCTCTCTATCCTACGCCGCGTGATACTGCGTCACTATTGTTTCAACATAACGCTAAGCCAAGAGGGGAAAAATGATGAAGGAAAACATCGTGAGGAAACCGGCTTGTCCTAGAACCAAACATTTAAAATACATGTGACATCTACCATCTTGTACTAGGCCCGCGTGGTGGACTACGGTCCGCTCCCTCTGACAGAGAGGAGGCCTGCGTCCCAGCAGTGGGAACATGATAGGCTGACTGGCTGACAGACATCATAAACGTAGACGAACTGGTTTATTATAAACCTCTAATTTAAGTTAACCTAAAATAACACTGGCACAGTTAATAAAATGACAGAAGACAACAGCTCGGGCTTCCTTTACAAAATGAAATAAATAAACACAAATCGGCCCAGTAATCACGAAGAAATCAGCGGACATACGTGGGACACTCAGAAATATTAAATTAATATTTTTTTATTAAATCTTTTCAAAGTACTCTCCACTAGCCTCTATACAAAGTTTCATGCGTCTGAACCAGTTTTCGAAACACCTTTTTCAGTCCGCCGCGGACACCTCGTTTACAGCCTGCTCGAACGCTAACAGCGCGTCTTACGGCGACGAAAATTGTATCCCTTTGAGCTGATTTTTTATTTTCGGGAATAAAAAGAAGTCACACGGTGCTAGGTCAGGGCTGTAAGGAGGGTGACCCAGGAGTTTGACCGACGTGCTGTCCAGGATGTCCCTCGTTTTGAGCACGGTGTGCGTGGTGTCGTTTGAATCCACGTTTTCGTAGTGGAGCAGTAGCTCGCGGATCCCTGTGTTTGGTCCCTTGTTGCTTACCACAGAGAAAACTTCTGCCAAGCATTTGGTAGTATATCATTCAGCGTTGATGCTTCTTTGGTTCCGTAAAGGAATTGACACTAAGTAGCCAGTGAAATTGAAAAAACTCGCGATCAAAATCCTCCCATCGCTTCTAGATCGTTTCACTTTGGTAGGCGTTGATTCGTTTTGAAACACCCAAGCCGACTGGCGCTTCATTTTTAGATCGTATCGATAAATCCAAGACTCATCACCTGTAATGATGTCGTAAACACGCCGAGACGAGCCTGCTTCAAATTTGTTTATCATATCACGGCACCATTCCACCCGGGCCTGCTTCTGAGCATCGGTAAGGTTGTGCGGCACCCAGCGTGAAACTATCCTCTACACGCGAAGATGCACGTGTAGAATTTCGTGAAGGCTTCCCGATCCGACCTGCAGTACGTGCTGAATCTCTTGATACGTAACTCGCCTATTGTCATGGATTAAAATTTTCACTGCTAGCACGTTTTCTTCCGTAACAGTCGTCAAAGGGCCACACCACTTCTTTGTGAATTCCCCTAAGTTAGTAATTTGAAGCCTATCGTACGATTCGTCCGGTTTCAGGCGTTACTTGAAATCGTAAAAAATCATAGCGCAAAAAATTCCCGGCGCAGATCCATTTTTTAATGAGACATGATAATTTAAATTAGCTCGCAAACAATGTGGAGGGAAATTTGGAAATTGGTAAATATTTCTACTTACAAAAATAATCAAATTTTCATAATAGATTATAACTGGCCAGTTTTTGATACATATAACTTTTTTTAGCAATACTTTCTGAGTGGCCTAAGTACATGAAAAAACAAACTCGCCGAATGCATATAATGCACGATTACTGACAAATGCTTGCAGTGACTGGAATGGTCCACGCAAATCTGTGTAGTTCGTTTCTTCTTAGCATGTCAATAGCAATCTAAATACAATCAGCTCAGAATTTAGCTACGAGATTGGCACTTTCTGCAGCGTCCATGGACCCTGTAACATGCAGTCAGCAGGTCACGCTGGACAAGATATTAGGTGCCCCATTGTTTATGGGTAACTGTGAATCTCCACTTGAGCAGGTTTTCTTTAGTTTGGCTTACCTGAGTCCGGAGTCTATTTGAAAACTTCTAGGAAAGCCAAGGCAACTCATGTCCAGGTGCGAGGTTTGGTAGCCACTTGTCAACATTGTCTACGCATGATCTGACCAAGATTATGTCTGGACTTTAAAAGAGACTTTGACCTTTAAGTTTGTTTCGTCATTTCTTATCAGGGGTCGGTAGTCAGATAGAAAAGGCTCCATCTAGCTTTTATTTTTGAATATGACGCGTAACAGTGATTCGGATATCGTATTTACAAATAAACGAGTTCGTTTCATTTCAAAACTTCTTTCTTAAATAAACCGTTATACATACATAAACTCACGCCTTCTTGCCATGGGGTTAGTCAGAAACTACAGCTTACCTAAAACGACTTCTCTTATTTATTTTTTTGAGTCGGTTAAGAAATAAATAAGAATCATAGGATCATCATCGTCAGGCACTTCCTAGTTTAATCGAGGTACGGAGCAAATATTGAACTGCGGAGCTGGTGTTAAGCTACAAATCTAAATAAAATTCTGGGCGCGCTCGTTCTATCATAGTCCTCACCTAGCGTGATCGAGGTCAAGAGCAGGCCCATTAAGCAAAAAAAAAAAAAAATGATTTGATTTAATTCCACAAGCCAGTTTTTGAATTAAGAGTAAATTAAGAGAGAGCCAGTTCTTACACGGACTAGAATAACCACTGACGGACGCCATGGCTCATGCATAATGGTCCACTTGAAGGACTAAGTGCGGAAACCAAACCCTCTAACATAGAACATTTGTAGATAGAACATAGATGTATAGAAATGCAGTTCTTTACATAGAACTGACAACTTAATCCAGTGCTAAGTTGTAATTTTTGTCAATTTAAAACTTTACCCGAATCGAAGTAAAGTTAGAAATACAAAAACTGGCTCAGAATTTTAGGCTACAACTTAAGTTAGATCGCGTACTAAGAAGGAAAGTATTTATTTCAATTAAACCATTTACAGGCACTTTTGAACAGTCAAAAAGTCGATCAGTTAGTCAGGACGTTGAAGCTAGTTGCCCATTCCAAAACTTAGATCTCGATGGAGAAGAACGGGCAAGAAATTCGAAAATGTAAGAAACACAGTTTAATTGGTTCAAATATTTGTTCACAGCTTCTCGCCAAGCTCGACTCCGGAATCGAATAAAGCGTTCCTCGCGCAGATTGGACAAGGCGAGGCCATGAGGCAAGTGTAAGTATTAACTCAAACCATTTGTTTCGATTGAGAGCAGCCAACCCGTCAGCGAGAGCAGCGGTGGCCCAGTGGTAACGACCACGGCTCACGAGTTGTAGGTCGCGTGTTCGAACTCAGACGGGCGCTTTACTTTGTGTAAATTATTTCATCACCACGGTGAACGAAAACATCGTCAGGAAACCGGCCTGTCATAGAACTAAAAAATCAACGACATGTGACATCTACCAACTCGCACTGGGCCCGCGTGGTGGATTACGGCCCTCTCTGTCTCACCGAGAGGAGGGCTGTGTCTCAGCAGTGGGAAGATTATAGCCTGATTATTAAACCCGTCATAATTCTCATACAAACGCTCGTAGCGGATGGTGGCGCTATAAGTAACAAATTTTTCTCGAAATATTTTGCACAAACTTGTGGTTTCGTTGTAAATTGTACCTTTCTATATTATAATAACAAAAAACTCTTAAAGCTTCTTCAAACAGCCGCGATGCGACAGCGCGACGCGACACTTGTAGAACAATTTCCATTAAGTTTTCATAGAAATTGTTCTACGAGTGTCGCGACGCGACCGTCGCGTCGCGCTAGTCTGCACGAGCCTTAAGCCTAAGTTCGAAAGTCGGCTTTTTTCACAAATTTTATCGGAAATTTGGCCGTTCATAATGTACTCATACATTGAAGGCTAAAGAAAACATCTTCATTGTAACCTGGCACATGTATAGGAGATTCTTCTTCTCCATGTAAAATGCTGGTATTCCGCTGCATCCAGTTAAACGGGAAGCCGACCCCAACATAGTCGGGGAAAGACTAGGCAGATGATGATTGGTTTAAAACGGTTTATTCACATAAGATATTCACGGCCACGACAAACATTTCAGGTTTCCAGCGTCGACTCCCGAGGCGAAATCATCGCCAGATGCGAACAGCTTCCCGATCGCGGCCGAGCCGGAGAACTTCGCCGTCGAGGCGGTCATTCCGAAGACCGAGGCTGACTCCGCATGATGTCCACCGTCCTGGCCTCCTTACTCCGACGACTACGTGGCTCCCCAACGGCTATACTCCATCTTCACACAACAAGCATACTGGGCCGACAACCTCCTCTTCAAGGTTGGATGGCCATGAATTCAAACGGACACTGAGAGGTATATGTGTCCACTTACGTACATATTTGACGTACATTTTTAGTCAAACGGACGTATTGTGCACGCATTTTTATTTACGAGTGTGTAATCAATGAGTTGTATGCTCTGCATTTTTACTTATCGTTAGTATTAACTCCGCCTCGTGATTGAGTGTCGCGTAATAATTGATGTGCTTTTGTAGACGTGGCCTAATCTAGGCAGAAGTCCAGTCCCTGTTAGCTAGTAGCGGGCGGCTGTGTGCAAGCTTTTGATGTTTAGAATTTTCGTATCGACGTATTAGAGTTGTGAACAGCAACATTCTTATGAATTATTATACGTGGTAATCAGGGAACCTTTCGAAATTATCGAACTCTTGTCTTAGTTATACACTTTTAATAATAATATATTAAACATTCCAATACACAAATTCCAAAGACTGAAACAATTACAACTTGCATATTATTTAGTATTTCAAAAGCGCAGGATGATGATATAATATTATAACTTGCATGTACTGTGCGTGCAGAGAGTCTGCAGTTCGTCAGTAATCTCATTTACTATGCAATTTTGCTTAGATTTAAGACTGCATTTGATGCCATTCTTCTTAAATAATATCTTCTACACTATATTCTATACTCTTTTAACTAATAAGTATTACTTAAGGATTTTTTGGAAGGATTTATTAGATTCTGCACTTCTGCAATTATGGAAATCGGATCTACATGTAGCCTAGGTTAGGAACTTTGTATCGAGTTAACTTAAAAAACATCCTGCGCTTTTATTAAAACGAGATTAATCAACGTAACTTGTATTCTATCGTCCATTCTTTTACAGCAAAAAAAAAATGTTCTTTTATTGAGTAAAAATTGTTCATTTATTGCAAAAAAATTGTTCATTTATTGCAAAAAAATTGTTCATTTATTGCAAAAAAATTGTTCATATATTGCCAAACAAAAAAAGCTCATAAATAGTTTGTAAAATAGGATCCCTAAGTAAAAGAATGGGTCATAGATGTGTTTTTTCATAATAAAAATAGTCCAAGTACAAGTTATTTTAGGCAGCTAGACGGAAACCGATTAGATTAATGAACAAACAAACGTTGCCATTCCGCGTCAAAGTGTACAAACAAAAAAAAAACAATAAAGAAAACGTTTCTTTACATCTGGATGCTCCCCGCACGGGTGACGTATCAACTTAAAGCATTACCTTACAGTACAAAATACGTTATCGTATATTAATCATCTATGTATGCTTTACTTAGACAATAAGTTAATTTTTTTTTAAGTTCTTTATTAAGATCCCCGTAGACGTGAACAATTTTTTTATACGTACAACATAGTTTAAGCGATGTATACATTTTTTTTTACTATACAAGGGTTGTTTATAGGTGTGTTAAGATTATTAAAAAAATTATACCTCAATTATTTTTCAAGCGACTGTTTTAAGTGTAAGATATGCTTTCCACTTCCGTTCATTGAAATCGAACCGCTCTCGTTCATTTTGTGACACAGGATACTTTATCACTGTGTCCGTTGTTGTTTTTCATCTGATACTGCTCGACAGCAAAGACATGGCTTCAATAAGGCCTAGGGTATTAAACATTTATTTCGGGATTTCTTTGACGGGATCAGACCCACATAAAATTCTATTGCGCCATTTTTTTTAATTCTGTGAATTCGGACGAACCTATTGTCAATGGCACTGATTTACAGGTCTTATTATAACTAGATTCAGAATCCTACACAATCATTAATGTTATAAAATATACCACATGCCCCGGAATTAACGCGAACCACCAAACACGCCAATTAGAATTACAATAAATTAAATTGAACCTGAAATAAAAACACACATATTCAATCAAATAATACTCAAACGTTTAAATAAAATAAAATTATGATACACACACACACACACACACACACACACATGTCATTCAATACCAAATACAATCAAAATACATACACAATGTCATACAAAACAAAAATAATACATACACTGCTTATTCCATTAAAATCAAAGACGTGAATTTAAATTAAGTTTAGAATCAGCACTTGAACGTCAAAACTACATAAGACAGTTCCCCAAAACGCTCGCCCTTCACAATCGGTAAAAGACACCTTGTCTATTGATTCTATAATAAATCTTGCCATTTTCCAATGGCCGATTTCCATGTTGGGCACCTGTTATTAATAAAAATCAAATAAAAAGTCGAAATATAATTAAAATTAGGCTGCGTATCAGCACTTTTCGAATACCAAATTACACAAGACAGTCTACAAAACGCCCGCCCTTCACTTCCTTGTACTTCCACCACTATGGGAAAAACTGGCGCAACAAACTGCAGCAACGCCAACCGTCACAGCAAAGGTTTTTCTCAAGTCCCGCATACCTTTATCCTTTCTTCTGTTTCCGTCTACAACATACCAGTTTTTTTTCGTTGTGAATTCATTACGCTCCATATCCTTCTACAGAGGATATTTCATCCCTTGGACTTTCCCTCCTATTAACTCATAATTTCAGCCGAAAGTTGTCCACTGCTGGACATAGGCCTTCCTCAAGCTCCACCACTTGAACCGGTTCGGTACTTCTTGTATCCAGCGGTGTCCTTCACCAGGGTTTCAACGCCACGTCTTCTGGTACGCGGTCGTCACTCCTTTCGGCCTCATCGGCCATCCGTTCTGCACCTTGTAGTGTATTTTCCTCCAATTTAACTTAGATTAGATTTACACATGTGAACAAATTAACTTCTGCGGGGCGACAAGCCAGCAATATTAGTTAGCCACCATTTGTGTTTTACTTTTCGGCTTTTAGTATTTTTTTTTCAATTAGTTAAACTATCAAGAATTAAAAGAATTCCAATAATAAACGGCGCCCCCCGGTCTACTTCTTTATATGCAATGGTCTCACCATGAAACATGAGGCTTCAAGGGTTAGTGCAAATCATGGAGTTCATTCGATTAATCGAGTCTGGTCAAACCACGCTGGGATCTGTTAACCCATTTGTCATCTTACATGGATTACCTACCTTCGCACCAACGTAGAAGATAGACACCTCGTGTTCTAAAATTCATCCAGACATTAGCATGCAACTTCATCTATCGTCATCTGCATAGCCTTCTACTAACTATGCCGTGGTCGGCTTCCAGGGTAACGGGAAGTAACTGAGTACCAATATTTTACATGGAGCGACTGCCTATCTGACCTCCACAACCCAATTACTGGGGAACACGATCCCCCCGACGACCCGTAACGACTGGGACCAACGGTTTAATGTGCTTTCCGAGACACGGAGGGTATAGATGGTCACCCATCAACGGACCAATAGCGGCAAGCCTTACTTAACCAGATCGATTGACCCGTTCGGCTGTTGCTACATCCCACATACATGTCTTTGCTGTCGCATGGTCCGATAAAACCTGATAGTTTTTTTTTATAAATATTTTTTCTGTATATTCGAAGTTGGCAAACAAAACTATCAAACAAAACTAAAAGTAATTTAAATGAAGGACTGATTATGTTTACACTATGACGTGGATCTAATCTTGTTCAGAACGAGAGCCCGCGTGGCGGCTCGTGGAGCCTCTGGTCGGTGGCAAATCACATTCCAATAATATGATTATAAGGTATTAAATTTTCGTAAAATTGTGACCGGAAAATATCGCACGGGTTTTTAATAAAATGTCGATTTTTTTTTTGTAACTTGTGTGTGGTTACTCGTGTTAATGTTTTTCTGGTCAGGCTTTAAAGCGTGTATAGCTTTAACGTTTTAAGAATCGTCCCATCGTATCGAAGTCGAAATGTAGTCATTAGCTCTCTTATTCTGTCAACCTTGGACGGGAGACTTTCAGTCGACATTCACGCGGACGTAGTAAAATCGCAGCAGGATTTTTCGCGCACTGAATTTTCAACTCTCGGTGTTGAACCGAGCTTCGAGAATCTAACTGAGGGCAGCGCGAGCGTTCGATTTTCAACTCCCGCCGGTAAGCAGTGCGCGAGAAAATCCCGCCGTGATTTTGTTATGTCCGTTGGAACATTGGCTTAGGCGGACGAAGCGCGCCACATTCTATGTATATTTTGTACGAGCGCGCACTCCGCTCCACATTAAAAAGAAAATGTATAAAAAAAAACAAGTACGTCCAATAATCGGTGTATTTTTTTTACAAAGGTTTGGGTATCTAACCATTAATTATAAGGGGTAATGTCACTAACACTATATGGTATTGAACGAAATCTCTTAACATTCCACTAGTTTTTAGATATGCATAATCTTTTTTTATAAAAAAAAATTGAATCTTTTTTGCTAACTTTATGATAATAATTATATTATATTTATAATAAATAAGTAACCTAGCGTTTATAAAAGAGATTATTAAGAGGTATAAGTTAAGGACATTCCATAGTAAAGATAGCTCTTGTAGATTTTTAGCATTTATATTGATATAATTGTATAATGATGTGTTTTTTACCAAATTATTTTTATACCAATGCTATTTACACCGTAGTATATAATTTCGAGTGTGTTTGCTCTGTCGGTAGCGACATGCTTACAAGCACAACGCCACCATTCATTGAAGACGTCCCGTTGTACAGGCATTGGCGACATTGTTCCGACGCCGAGTCGACATGTTCTGCAGATGTTTACATCTTTGTCGGAATTATCGAAAATTTGATATTTTTCATCCATATATGGCTGGAAGGTATTGTGTAATATGTATTATACATATAGGGTGACGTGATTTAGTCATTTAGATCCGGCAAAGGGGTGATTCTAAACATCTTTCGCTGAAGTTGGTCTTATTTAAAATTGAAAAACAAAATCCTCCCCTAAAAGCGAAGTTCACAAATGAAACTAAACGCGATTAACACATAAACCACGTTTAAGGGCTGTCAGTGTCATTATTTCCTGTTAAATAATTGACACTGACAAGTCCTGAACGCGGTTAGATGTGTTGATCTCGTTCAATTTTCATTGGTGAAATTTGCTCTAAGTATGGAAAAAATATCCCAAAATAGAAAACTTTTTAACAAAAAATTAAACCGACGATAAAAGAAACTGAAAAACAAAAAAATTGTCCTTTTAGTCTGACCTCCTAAATTGTTGTAAATTAATAATTTTGAGTCGGCATCCAACAAACTATGCAACGACATACAACAAATATGGCAGCTTGATTGATCTGAGTTGGTTGTTTTTTTTTTACCATGAATCATTAAAAAAGTTTCGTAGCGAAAGTGTTTATCTCTTCCTTGGCGGATGTATACAGATGACTAAATCGCCAAAGTTCAATCGAAAGACGAGTTCATTTTAAATGATGCCCAGGAAAGGGAACACAATGCAGCTACGACGACCAGCTGCTATAGTTCACCCACAGTAGACCAGCGGTTGCGTGACACACTTACAAACAGTAGCAAATGCTTTCAGTCTGACAGCTCAACAACATCCATTGCATTATTTACATGGTTGAGCACTCGATTTTCTCGAAAATATCATGCAATGGACTAGCAGTATCCTTCAGATTCAGATTGTTTTTGAAAGTAATTCAATCAACCTAGCCTTTTCCCAACTATGTCGGGGTCGGCTTCCAGTCTGACCGGATGCAGTTGAATACCAGTATTTTACATGGAGCGACTGCCAATCTGACCTCCACAACCTAGTAACTGGCTAATACGATACCCCTTCGGTAAGAGTGGCTGTCAGTCAAGACTTTCGGGCTTTTTACGACCCGCAACGACTGCCAAATATCCACGAATAACTGTCTATCCGAGGCACAGAGGTTTTGTTGTACTAAAAGGGGCTGCTCTTGACCTCGATCACGCCTGATGAAAAGCGTGCTCTTGGTATGTAAAGATTGTCACCCATCCACTGACCGACCGCGGCAAGCGAGGCTGTGGTGATTGAAAGAGTGTTTTACGCAATTAGGGTGCTGAACAGTTCGCCAATGCCTCTAAAACGAAGTCTACCGAGCCCGCTCAAGTTTTTATTACTCAATGAAAGCGCTCAGAATATATTTTTACTCATAATCTATTTAATACTCAGTATAATGTGTTGCCAAATAGATGTACTGTCTTAAGTATGTTAACAAGTCAGGTTTGAGGAAGCATCAAAGAAGTGCTCCAAAGTAATTTTCTCTCTCTAAATGCCGCGTGTGAATTTTGATGGCCGAATTTAATGCTCCGGTAGTCGTGTGACGGCTACTTTATTGGCAAGTATATAGACTAGCGATTAGGTTATCACATTAATTTGAAACCACGTATTCTACATTACATATTTTAAACGTATACAAACTAAAATAAATAATTAACATTCTAGCCGCAGTGGTCCCACCATTGATAGACAACAATGGTCCCACCATTGATATACAAAAAACCCGAGACGCACAGTCTCGAATAAAAGTAACAGTCAAAAATGTCCCTAATTCAGTCGTGTGTCAATGTTTTAGTTATGATAAACACATTTTGAAAATTCATTCAACCTTACACGCATGAAATTAAGTGGTTTTTACAAAGCAATGTCCAAAAAGACTGTTTGAACGACTGACTGACGATATCATTTGACATCAGCGCTCATTGTGCCCTTATGCGGATTTTTTGAGACACTGATTGTGTATTGGGTTTTTTGTATATCAATGCCTACTTTTTCGTTTTAGTGTCTAAAAACATTCAACACAATTTTTTTTTTGTGATTATTTGGTAACAATACCATAACAAAAATGTCGATCGCCAAGGCCAATTTTTTCATGCTAATTTTTACGCTATTTATTAAGAGTTCTGTTTCAAATTTCATGTAAAATTTACTGTAATTTAATGTGATAACCTAATTGCCACCCTGTTCGAATAAAAGCCTTAACATTGTGTAGCTTAGTTCTACAATTAAGTAGAAGTAATGTGATGGACACATTTAAAACCGTTTGTGATGTATACGCGGCGGGGCAGCCTTAGATGCAATATCGTTTGTGATGTATATGCGGTGGGGCAGCCTCAGATACAATATCGTTTGTGATGTATATGCGGTGGGGCAGCCTCAGATACAAATATCGTTTTTGATGTATATGCGGCGGGGCAGCCTCAGATACAAAATCACTTGTGGTGTATACGCAGCGAGGCGGCCTTGGAATTAAAACCGTTTGTGATGTATATGCGGCTAAACGGCCTCAGATACAAAATCGTCTGTAATGTATGTGCGGCGAGACGGCCTCAGATACAAAATCGTTTGTGATGTATATGCAGCGAGGCGGACTCAAAAATAAAAATCAATTAATAATCTACATTCTCCAGTTTATAGATGTAAGCCGCGAGTGTCGTACATATATCTATTAAGTCATATCTTAGATTGATGTCAGTTTGACGATTGCTGTCTATGTTTACGTATCTAATCCATATTGTAAGATTTCTACTTTGTGCTCAAATATTCATTTTAAAAGTACAGATCTATGTATCCATGACAAAACTCTAGTTCTTAGGATAGTTTATAGTAAATTTTGAATTTCAAGTTTGTTATCGATTTCCAGAGGGAAAAAAGGGGTTTTCAAGGTATATACCCGACCATACGAGTTATTTTCGAGAGGTATTTTCTATAAATTGATGCATTTATTGTGTATATTTGAGCGCGTCACTTGTGCGTCGGTCGGACTTGGAATTCAAAATTGGCTAAAATCTAAAAGTAGTTCGTTCACAACGATTACTCAGCCATACAACACGTTTTAGGCAACTAATCAATCGTATTAATATCGATCTGTCCGTCTTAACATTTATAATTAAGTATTTTTTAACGAAGCAAAATAACCAATAGAATGATATCCGTAGTGTTGTAGATACTTTTTAAGTCTTCTATCGATTTGTATACTGTCTCTATGTAAGACATGACTTTTACATTCCTCTAGTATTTATAATATATTTCTTATACAAATATGATAAACGATTTACATACTATTTATGTATCAATATGTGTATATTTCGGATTTCAATATTTATAATATTAGTGTATTTTGACAATAAATTGTCCAAAAATTGGCCAGTATTTTTTGGGACTAGGATCTAAAAGTATTCATGTGATGAAGCGTCTTTGCATTTTTATAGGTGAACGCTCTAGGTCAGCCTGCCAGATTCAAATTTTCCTACGTATTTTTTTTACAGTTTTCAGGTCACTGTCAGGTAGTATGTTGATTTAAATATGACTGGCGGCCGTAACAAATATTTATTTAAATAATTATAAATCAAATCATTTATTAGATTGCAAAAATGGGTAATACAGTACGTAGATGTTTTATTTTATGAGTCCTCTATGATCTACTGTCACATGGGCATGCAAATCATAGGTATATTATTGAATTTAAATTTAAATTTTAAATAAAATAAAATAATACAAACTCATGTCAAATCGTTTGAATTACAGTAAAAATTTCACATGTCAACAAAGACACAGACAAAAAAAAATATCAATACATCTCTCGTAAGTTCTTATTACGTAACTCAAAAAACGTAAGAAATTTTGAATTTCGCTCGCTTCCTTAGCGCATCACCTTTATGGCACCAGTTTTGATGGTTTTTGAAGGCAGTAGTGATTGTGACAGAAGTCTGACTTTTATGTCTGTGCAGAGATGTAGTGGATCATGAAGTGCAGTGATAGGGATGTTTTCGTCCTATAGAGATCGAATCTCGGATTAAGGCTGCTATTAAAAGGTTTGACTGTACTCGTATGACGTAAAATTCTCGAAAACTTATCCTTGTCTCAATATATTTATAAAGTGGGTATCACATCTCCGCCGCGAAACCATAGGAGCGAAACAAACCGAAACTGTCTAGTTTCGAGTCTGTGCAGTAGAGCGCCTGTTCTAGCGCACAAATTTGATTATGATTCTATCTCTTTCCTTCGTGATTTCGCCGATGTGCTTGGAAGCCTGTTACAATTCCGCGGTCAATACATTATTTTGTTGTGGTGCCACGTTTGTTTCGCAAGTAACTGTGGACGCGTAAGAGGTCCGAAGGAGACCTGTACTATATTTTCTAAGTCGAAAGCGACGACATTTTGGCCCAATTGAAGTGACTCTCATGATGTTCCGCTCCTTTTATCGCGACATATTCTAGTAATGTTTGTGAGCGGAATTCGTTAAGCGGTTTCCCATAATCATTTTCCCGGTGGCGGTGTGCTAATGCCCTTATCAAAATGATTTCGAAACGAAATATTTTGATTTCAAAAGCATAGTTGCGTCAGTATCATTCCTAAATTGGTAGCTGCATTGTGCAGAAGTAGAATTTTTATGATAATCTAACATAATAAAAACTCGAGTTTCCAATTTCTTCGAAATAAATTGAACAAAATTGCTCAATACATTTAAAACGTATATTTATATCAACGTAAATCTTATCGAATTTATGATGTATACGTATCGAATTTACGAACGACATATATAAGTATGTATATCGTATACTTCTATAAATAACACGGTAGCATGCTGTAACGATGTCGAATTAATAATGTTGAAATGTAATCACTTATAAAGTTTCTAGTTGTAAAACTTTTCTAGAATTAGCCTTTTGTAAAATAAGGCTTAACTTGTGTTCGTATTTTAAAAAAAACATACGAGCTTGATTTATATGTTTCTGTCAAAGTTAATGTTTCTGGACCTATGAAAATCTCGAATATTGTAGTGTGAGGACGACTACGACAATACAGGGTTATTTTAAATTAGCTAGCTAAACACCGCAGACGCCATGGGTCTATTTCTGAACAAAATAAAAAACATACATTTATTAAAAAAAAGGTGTCCACCGACTTCACGACCCATCTCGCCTGTGAAGTTTACACAGCAAAACACTTAAAAAAATGGTATTTCAAGTACCTAACTATTGCGGTCGATGACCCTAGAAAAAAAATCAGTAAATTAAATTATTTTTAGTAATCGATATCCATTGCATCTGCGCATTTGGCTAGCCAATTTAAAACATCCCTGTTTTATAATAAATTAAAAATAATATCTGGATGACCGAGCTTTGCTAGGTTTTTATTTGGATTGACGTTTTCTAAAAATGAAACCTAGCTAGATCGATTTATCGCCCCCGAAACCCCCTTGCGTACTAAATTTCATGAAAACCCTTGGAGCCGTTTCCGAGATTCAGATTACATATCATTAGATGATATGTAACTCTTCAGTATAACTTTTGTCAATTGTTCATTTACAACTTTTGCATGCAAAATAAGAATATTCTTCGATCAACAATAAGTACTAGATTTCCGATGAGCGAATATCGTGGTCCTATTTTACATCATATAAATTTTGAACCTTATTGCTAAGAAATTATGTTTTATGTTTCCATAAATATTGTATTTCATATAAAAAAAAATACGATACCTTTTGATCGAAATAGTAAATATATTCCAAACGACAATAAATTTTGTAGACCATTTTCTATTTTCTTAAGTACCCGGTACTTGTTGACAGGCCTGCACTGTCCTCCCATACCTATTATCACTGTAATTTGGATACATTGTAGAAGCCAATTATTTTTAAACGAGTAACGGTGGAACTTCTTGCCGGCTCTTCTCCATAGGAAACGACCAATTGGAACCGTGCACCTAGCTTCTGACGTTTCATAATGCCCATGTAAGTTTATGTGAAATAAAATATTTTGATTTTGAATGAAGCCGTTGTTGATCGAAGAGAATATTAGTCGTCACCCAAAAGCATTGCTACCCTCTCTTAAGGAAATCTTTTGTACAACGAAGATGATTTTGATTTGATTCGATGAATTCTCTTAAGCTCTCTAAGTTGTGATTATATTTATTTATATGAATTAAGTTAAATTCTCAGCTCGATGATTGTACTTTTATCAATGTCGATTTTGATATAATATGTTTATATTTGTAATGTGAATTAATAATATTGTTTCGCGTCTTTAATGCCTGTATTGTGTGGCCCTATTGTTTTGTAAATGCTCTCAAAACGGTGAAGGAAAACATCGTGAGGAAACCGGAATGACCTAGAACCGAAATTCGAAGACATGTGACATGTACCAACCCGCGACCCTCGAGGAAATGAGGCCTGTGTCCCAGCATAGGGAATTTATAGGCTCAGTATGATATCTAAGTATTGGTTTTTACTCAATTCTTTGGAAGCGAAATTTCGTGTGAAAATGTTCTTTTTTAACGGTAGAATAAAATGTGTCGACATTGATATTGGTATTTTCACTTAGTAATGGAATCGTATTAGCTCCCTGTCTGTTTGCCCAAAAACTTCTCTTATTAAATTAGATTTAGTTGTATTGTTCACCCACCATGGTAAATTCTAAATCAGTAAATTTATCATAATACACAGACTTGTCTGAAACTTGTATAATTTTGCAGAAATTTTAAGTTTTTGGGCGTTTTGTGTTTCATTTAGCAAGGAGCAATTACATTGGTAATGTCGGCGAGACATATTATTGTGCTCTGTTTATACTCAAATACCTTTTTTATTTTTATATTTTAGCTTTACTAAGATAATAAATTATAATTTTGTACGAATATTGGTATTTTAATTTTAACTCCTGTTTTTTTACCTGTTAAGACTCTTTCAGGTTGCATCTCGTTTACTTCTTAGACGGCAGTGCAAGAAGTAAACGAGATGAAATCTTGAAACGAGGCATCGTTGGTGTGGCGGTTCCAAGGGCCACTGCTGAGCATAAGGTCCTAGGTTCGATTCCCAGGTCGGGCGTAGCTACAGTAGCCCACCGGTATCGGGGTCCAAACTACTGGTGGCCAGGGCACCAGAAAGAGGAACCTCCTCACGATAAGTGCCGTGTTCAGAAGTTCAGTTGCTCCAATGTTTTTAAAACATATTTGTCCTCATTTTATACCTGTTTGCCGCGAAAACTGAATAGATGCGGACAGCTGAACGGTTGCGTACGCACCTCCATACAAAATCGTTTTCTATGGACAAAAGCTAAATAAGTGTGGTTAGTCCCCTAGGTCGCTACTTCAGTACTTAATTCTGGACCCCTGCGTATAAATATTTCGTCTGTTACTATCATCGGGTTTCAGAATCATGTACCGTATCTGTGGTTTCAGTTCGTGCTCGTCGATGTGTGGCATCCTGTATTTTAGTCACTGTGTTTTCATAGGCCTACCGATGCATGACGCAGAATTAGTTGTAAACTTACTGACAATTCATTCATATTTTAGTCGTAGGTACTAATTGTAATTTATAAAGAGCATGTGGTAACGGATGCCACTTAAGAGTTCTAGCCCAGACTAAGCCTTAGTGTCAGTTACTTCATCACCATCGTGCGGAAACCGGCACTGGGCATCCCTAACCCGCATTGGGCCCGCGTTGCGGATTACGGCAAACTCCTTCCCATTGAGAGGAGGCCTGTGTCCCAACAGTGGTACTATTTTAGGCTGATTGCAATTTTGAATAATACAACAGCTAATATATCGCACCTTTACAATTAAAGAGACCTAATGCGAAATTAACCGCAAGCAAAATAGGTCTGTATAGTTCTGAATTATACAGACCTATTTTGCTTGCGGCTAATTTCGCTTTAGGTCTCTTGAATTCTAAAGGTGCGATATTATTTCGGAGTTGGTCCTTTATGAAACCTTGTTCATATTATGCATTAGTACATCGATCAGCGAGGTACTTGCGTAACCCACAATGGTTTTCATTTTGACTGTTCAAAAACATACATTGCGTTATTTACGTTGTTGAGCATACAAATTCTACGAACATATGAAGCAATGTTTTATTGCTTCATATGTTAGAAGAATTTGTCTACGCCTTGCTAACAGCAATATCTTTCGAAATCATTCAAATTCTGATTGTGTGCGGTTAAAGTTTGTTGTCCAAACAAAATACCTATTATTTTGTTTGGAACGTCATAAAACTTATGAATACCAATCTATTATTAAGTCGTCAGTAGCTGGAAAGTCTGACGTCTTACCAAGTGTTACCTAGTAACTAAGTCAACTGAGTCAGATAGGCTCCACTTGTTCAGCTGTTTCCGGTTTGACTGGAAGCCGCTCGCAAAAGGCAGGCAGATGATGAGCAGCTTATTACTGTCCCACGGCAGGACACAGGACTCTTCTGAAACACAGAAGGCACGAGCATTAATCACCACGCTTGCTCAAGACGGGTTGGCGTTTTTATTTTAACTAAAATCCAAGTTTCCTCAAGATGTTTTTTCCTTCACTGATATCAGTAATCATCAGGCAACCTTTTCCATCTATGTTGGGGCGGCTTCCATTCTAACCGGGAGCGGAATACCAGTATTTTACATAAAGCGACTGCCTATCTGTCCGTCACAACCCAGTTACTGGATAATACGATACCCCTTGGTAAGACTGGTTGTCAAGGCTATTGGGGTCCTGGCAATCCGCATCGACTGTCACCACGAATGACAGCGGCGACCAACGGCTTAGTGCTTTCCGATGTACGGAGGGGTGGTCTTGGTATGTAAAGATGGTCACCCATCCACGGACTTACCGCAGCAAGCGTAGCTTAACCTGATCGATCGACCCGCGTGGCTGTTCTTACTCAGCCAGAAGGCCCTCTATAAATAATATTAGTATGGATGTAAATAGGACATAAAACATCTCAATGCACTGGATTGATATACTTACAAAAAAACCCAAGATACCTACACAATCAGCGTCTCAAAAACGTCCGCATAAATAAGGCGCAAAGTGCGCTGGTGTCAATGGTATCGTCAGTCATCTTTCAGTCAGTCGTAGGACATTGCTTTGTAAAAACAACTTTAAACTATACGTGTAAGGTTTAATTTGCAAAAAAAATGTGTTTTTATCATAACTGATGTATAATACTTTTCTTCGAGACTTGTGCATCTTGGGTTTTTGTATAACAATGATGCACTGTCATGAAATACGAATTTTAATCACAATAGACTGTTCTTTGTACCTGTGGATGCAAACACCTTGTATTTTGTGTCAACAGCAATTAGGTTGGCACTCTGCTTTCGGAGGAGAGCTGAGGCCGGGAATTTGATAAATTATTTATTTATTTATATATTCGTTATTGTACACCACAAAAAAGCAAATTACACTATAAAATATACAATGGGTTGCCTTATCGTTATGCGCGATCTCTTCCAGGCAACCATGGAATGGGCAGTGATTAGCCTGGACATGAATTAACTGTTTGTTGTCTAATAATTGAATTAATTTTATTCGATAACATCCAATGGTTTCTTACTTCACTTCAACCTTATCCGACGACTGGTAATTGGATCTCTTTTGGTGACCGTACACAAACTAGTATCCCAGCGATAAGTGAAACACCGGGCTACAGCCAGTAAGAAATACGTGGAAGAAATAATGTAATTTCTGTAAAATAATAAAAAAAATATCCCCACTTTCGGGAAAATTTGCAGTTCTTCCCATGATTGTGTCAAGTTCATTTTTCAAAATAAAATAATGTTACCGTAATTAAATATTTAAAATTAAATCTCAAGCTCTCATCCACCACATGGACGCCCTGGATCTGGGGTACTCCATGAGCCCCTCGGTGGGGCCGATAGCGGAGACTACGGGGCATTTGTTGTACAGGTACCGGTAGCACGTGGCGCGGACGTGCGCGGCCGTGATGCGCTCCAAGCCGCTCAGCTGCGTCCGCAGCGACGGGCGGCAGCCGTGGTACAGTGTCCACCGCCCCAAATCCATGCATGTGCCCAACAGAGTGTCCATTTCCGTCAAAATCTTCGTCTTCAAGAAATTCTTGGCCCTCTCGACCTCTGAATCCGTGACGCAGAGGCACAAGTACATGAACTCGTCTTGTATCAACATCATCATGTCGTCTAGATTCATTACTCCGCTCACAAAATGCACTCCAAAGAGTCCGCAGTCTTTGTAGGAAATGTTGAATGCATGGTAAGAGTCGCACAAACCGTAGCAGGAGGCATGGCGAGCTACTCTCACTGGATGCTTCTCCCCGCCGGGCTGCGAGCGGTCCCATCCGCCCAGCACGAACCTTGCCACCTCCATCACGACCTTATCTTCGTCGGTGAAGCACGGCCCCTCCACGGCGACCATGACGTGCGCGGTGGGCATCGAGTCGTCACGATAGTTGACTTCTGAGCCCGTGTACCTGTAGGCTTCTATGTCTAAGCACTTGAGCGGGTCCAGTTTTTCCAAGTGGCAGCTGGCGAGCGACATTATCTGCTCGTGTGTGATGTTGCCGGCCGCAGCCAGCACCGTGCGGCACGGGTCGAAGCACTTGGAAAGGTACCTGCAGATGTTAGTGGCCTTGAAGTTGTACAGATTCGCGGAAGGGCCCATCACGGTCTGCGCGAGGGGAGTGCCCTGGAACGCACTGGCGTGCAAGTAGTCGACCACCACTGCACCGGGGTCTTTGTCGTGTGCTAGCATTTCCGCATAGACGACACTTTTCTGAGACTCGATGACGTCTGTTTCCATGGCGTTGTTGAACACGCAGTCGACGAGTATGTCAGTGGCGAGCGGGACGTCCACGGACAAGCACTCCACGTAGTAGACGACTAGCTCGCGAGTCACGCGGCACTTGAACCTGGCACCGAGACCCGCCATCTCTTTCTCGAGCTGTTCTCTGTCTCGACCGTTGGTTCCTTTGAAAGCTATATGCTCGAAGAAATGCGCCACTCCATTCTCTATGCTGGACTCGTACCTGGAGCCGCCGTCGATGAAGAGTCCGACACACGCTGTTACGCACTCTTTCTCCTCCGTGGCGACCGTCACGCCATTGCACAGCTTGGAGTACCGAGTGCCCGGCAGGTTTCGGAGATAGTTATCAAAATCTTTTGCGGTACCGAGGTGTCTGGTATAAAAATTTAAAGGTTTAAATTGTCTTTTCAGAAGGGTTGTTGCTCTGAGCATCCTTGAACAGTGAAAGGGAACAAAAATAATAATGCAAAAACGTACAATGTCAACGAGACGGGTGGTGTATTTTAAGCTGACGTGTGGAGCACAGAGTACATTTAGGTGTGGAGGTCGTGCACAGATCCCATATACTCTTTGACAGAGCCTCCCATTAATATTATTATACTCTTTGCACAGAGCATAATATTTATAGACAGGTCGTGTAATTGTCATATTATGACCATAGTCGAGCAGCCAAACGGAGGCGGAAAGTTTATAGATTTTCAAAAATAAGGTGAACGAACGAAGGTGATTTCACATGATCCGGCTGCCAGATAAGCCCACCTGAGCACGACAGGAAAAAATATTGAGGCGGGATTTTATCATGCACTGGATTTTCTACTATCGGTGTTGAGCCGAGTGTTGATAATCTAACAGAGTGCATTCCGGCGCGTTGAAAAACACTCTGTGGGATTTTCAGTTGTCGGCGCCTTGATGATGGTACCTAACTGCATCCACGCGAGTCGGACAAAGTTATTTTTTACATGTGTAATAATTTAGTTGGGCACAAGAAGCTTATAGATACAAGTGCAGGCAACACTCTTAAACACCTCATTGAAGACGACTGTCGGCTAACGTTCTTTTTCTGAAAACTTACATAAGAGAGAGAGAGAGAAAAATATCACTGTCTCGTTCTTATGTGTGTATTTAGAAAGAGAGCGAAGATTTGAACTATCTAGTCAATAGATTTTGTTTTCATTTGTGATATTTAAAGAGCAGTGGTAGCCCAATGCCGCGACTTAGAACTACGTAGGTTCGAGCCCAAGCAGGTGCTTTACTTTGTGCAAATTATTTAATTACCATTGCTCTCAAAACGGTGCCGGCATGCACTTGGCCCGCGTGGTGGATTATGGCCCACTCCCTCTCACAGAGAGGAGGCCTGTGTCCCAGCAGTAGGAACAATATGGGCTGATTATGATGATATAATGGCTGTTTTGAAAGAAGAACGAAGAAAGATAGAAAGTAGGTAGGTACGTGTTTTTTACGGTAAACATGACGCAGAGAAATAATACAAACACAAAAGTTCAAGTTGGGGGAAGAAATGCGTCAAAGGCTCACATGTTGAAACAGTAACACGCAAAAACCATCACTCAGTGGATCCTAAATCTCAGGAAACGACTACGCGGCAGACCTAGAAAGAGATGGCGGGATGAGCTGGACTCCTGCGATTATGGGCCATAGAGATATGAGAACGAGAAAAGTGGAAACAGAGAAGGAGGCTTTTGCCCTGCAGAGAGACAGTACAGGCTTCATCATTATCTGCCCAGCCTTTTCCCAACTATGTTGGGGTCGGCTTCCAGTCTGACCGGAGCGACTGCCTATCTGACCTCCACAACTCAGTTACTGGGTAAAATTATATGTAGCCTTTGGATATTAGACTGGTTGTCAGACTTTCGGGCTTCTGACGACCTGTAACGTTTTTTTTTAAATTTATGTTTTATTAAGCATGTTGTGTTTGTGATATTCCTGTGGGAGTCTAATTAATACTTTTTCTTTCTGACGACTGACAGCTACGAATGACAGCAGGGACCAACGGCTTAACGAGCTTTCCGAGGCACGGGACAACACAGGCCTATTTATAATAAAACTAGCTTCTGACCGCGACTTCGTTCGCGTGAAATGTTGGCCCCGGACACATCGCATCGCATTGCCCTCTCGCGCTATTGCTTCGTTAACACTTAGCGGTCTTTCCGACTTTGTTTCATTTTGCACGGCTCCTAAGGGTCGTAGCGTGATGTTAAATGGTTTATAACCGTCCTCAAATATTTATGGAGGCGATCGGCGGCGGCGATCTCTTGTGTCCGGCTCTGGTCAGGCCATGGTTCGGAGCGAGAGTGCATGGGTAGCCGTCACCTCCTGCGTAGCAGTAATGGTCGCGAAGAGGGAGGCGGCGCACGTGAGGGAGAAGCAGTATATGCGCCCTGACGACACTAGTCGCTGCAGGAGACGCCGTGGGTGTCGGGAATCCCAGGCTGATTCCCGGCCACCGTAGGCGCGGGCTTTCGGACGGCGTGTAATGGGTAGCTCGCTGTCCGGTAAGGACCAAGCCCGGGTCGACGGCGCGTTGTGTTCCACGCGCGCCTCAAAGAGATGTCAGCAGCAACTGATGAGGCCCGCAAGGGCCGATGCCTGCCAGGGGTGCGGGTTGTTCGAAAGAAATACCGTGGCCCCCGGCACACAGGCAACTGAAGGAACACGGGTGGGTTTTAGTCAGTAAAAGTCTGACACGCCCTCCTACTCCACCCAGAGCGGGAGAAGTTATTTGATGATTTCCGAATAAAAAAAAAAAATAGGTAGCTCGCTGTCCGGTAACGACCAAGCCCGGGCCGACGGAGCGTTGTGTTCCACGCGCGCCTCAAAGAGATGTCAGTAACAACTGTTGGGGCCCGCAAGAACCGATGCCTGCCAGGGGTGCGGGTTGTTCGAAAGAGATACTGTGCCCCTGGCACACAGGCAACTGAAGGAACGGGTGCGTTTTCGTCAGTAAAAGTCTGACACGCCCTCCTACTCCACCCAGAGCGGGAGAAGTTATTTGATGATTTCCCACTATCAACAAAAAAAAACCTTTCTCAAAAATTGGACTATTAAATGCAAAAATATTTTTTCAAATCCGACTAGTAGTTCCAGAGATACGCCCTACAAAGAAACTCACAAACTTTACCTCTTTATAATATTACAGTGTAGAAATAATCCACGCAAAATCACTCACTCAGCATAATGCTTCTTTTCCTTAGTCTGAGGCATAATGCTACGACCACAGAACAGATAAAAGAGTTCATTGTGCTGGGTGGCTGCGACATCGACGCGCAGCCTGTTATCGTGGTTTCAGCAGGTACTGAAATTTTTCGTCGGTTATAAAAAAAAATCCATCTATTTGATAGAAAAGTGCAATACCAACGCGGTCAAAATGTATGGAACAACCATTTTATTTTTTTAAAGTAACTGATAAATAATTCTACGACCATATACGAAACAGAGCCCCAGCACTGGTTTTCAGCGACAGCCGGCGTCGACGTAGTGGTATCAACCGGTACAGCATACGATATTATAAAAAATAGGAAACAATAATAATGCACAATTTGGCAAAATTTCTAAATGTTAAAATAATAACTTAATATTTATTAGAGTTTAAGAAACTCAATAAATATCAACTCAATAAGAAATAATAGAGTGGAGCAAAACTGATGGATAATCATTGTCTAATGGCCGATTCCTATAAATTACGGACCGTTTTTGGCTAAAATTAAGACATGTATCTTTACCAATAGTAAAGCAACGGAATCATAGCTTTGCATAGTAGACCCTCCCATATGGAAGTCGTTATCACAGGTAAAATTGGCTTAAGAATCTATTTATGCAAAGTTTGGCAATGAAATTGGTAAGCCAAAACGATTCGTTTATGTATATAGAAACCGGGCATATATCAATATCATCTGCCTAGCGGGATAGCCTATACGCGACTACCTATGTTGTGGCAGCTTCGAGCAGGCGCTGATCCACCGTTTTAAGCTCGATGGGCATGCCCACAACCCTACTAGACTAGTGACATCACACTTTCGTGGTCTGTTGAGATCAATAGGCTGATGATAAATACAAAATTAAAAATGAAAGGTTCATACAAGAAACCACTATGACCTGGGTAAGGACATAGGCTACTTTTCGTCCTGGGTCGCATAAGAAGTTGCGGGCAACAATTACTTTATTAGGTAGAACATTTCAAACAAATCTGTTTACTTGTTTGTGTTGCCAGGGGCGACTGTATGTATCTCTTTCGAACAACCCGCACCCCTAGCAGACATTTGCACGTTTCAGAACCATTTTTGTTAGACCACGTGTTCACGGCTGTAGCAATATCGCGCCGGGATTTTATCGCGCACTGGATTTTGAACTCTCGGTGTTGAACCGAGCATTTAGTATCCAACAAAGTGCATCATGGAGCGTCGAAAAAAACCCACTCTTCGATTTTCAACTCTCAGCGCTAAGCAGTGCGTTGAAGATCCAGCGCGCGAAAAATCCCGCCGCGATATTTTGACAGTCGTGCGAACGTGGACTTACATACATCCAGCAATAGATTTGCTACTTCTATGGCCCCTTTTATGGCCGCCATCGTCTTTGTTATGTCCAAAATCGACGGGTGCCTTTAATAAATCCCATAGATAGAAGTCTGTAATTTAAAAGGTAACTTTGCGGGAAGATCTGGTGGCCAGGGGACAGGAGAACGCGTTCTCACGAAGTGCAACGCTCCATGGCTGTCCAATTTAAAAAAATACCTAACTCGCGATGTTATAACTGTTATTTGCAAAAAGGAGAGCATGTTTCGACTAGGTCTTTATTTCTGCGCCATCTTATTAGTACAAAAAATTGCTGCATCGTTAAGTTGACTACTCCACTATATTATTTACAGAAATCTGTATAAAATTATCACGAAGCTCTACCGTGCTTGATCTGCGCCGACGCTTGCCCTCTTCGCAAGCTAGCCACAGGCGCACTGTTCATTGTCTACCTTCTTCGAGGATCCTCGGCGGCACGTTTTTTATATTTTTCTTGTATCAAAGGCGACATCACCTCTTCTTTATAAGTTGCTAGTCGGGCTTTCAGGCTCTCAAGATATTGAGTAAGGTCCTGAAATCTACGATACTCGTACTCTGACGGGATGTAAGTTTTGGGGACTCGTGACCTAGAAATTAATTCTCCTTTATTTATCACTCGTTGTATCCACGATAAGTAAGGGCTGATTGGCGTGTAAGTGCGTATGGAGCTTAGTGTGGCCCCGACGTGCACGCCCGCCAGCTTACCGTCGTGGAACAGCGGGCTGCCGGGCTCTCCCGGGGGCGTGTGCTGCCTCCTCTCTGAGCATTTCGGCGCTACGCACAAATACGGAGCAAAAGCCGACTTCTCGTCCTCATTACACAAACTCACGACCCCTTCCCTGAGCTGCAGCGGGCGCACCTGATCCTCTTGTACCACCCCGTCGTTTTCCTTTGTGGAATCTGTTTTGGTGAGTCCGAAGCCACCGTACTCGATGACGCGGCCTGCCATCGCCTTGTAGTCTACCGCCGATAACTGCCCGTATCCATTCATGGGCACCGAATTGACGTAGATCAAGCCGAGGTCGGGCTCCAAGATCTTAGACGCTGGTGGTCGTTCCATAAGCATGACCTTTCTATGGGTCTCCGTCTCGTTGAACGGTATTGACATGTTGCCATACTGTACGTGCGTGGCGGTAGCGATGCAATGCGCAGCGGTCACCACCCAGTTGGGTGAGATCAGCGTCCCGGTGCAGCGGCGGTAATCTTTAATCAGAGCGACTACGTACGGGTACTTCGCGGTGGCGTCATCGGTGCGTAGGGATTCCTTGGCATGGAGCTGGTGAGTCAGCACCGCCGCTATCATGATCAAGGTAGGTACAGTCATAATATCCACGTAGACGTCGCACAATTTGTATAAATTCTCTTTTAATGTGTTGTAGCTAAGTTGCCATTGCGCAGTTACCACTACCGCGACTCGTAAAATTTTTATGCGTCTATGTAATGTGTTTACATAAATTGAATAAAAAACCTCTTATGTAATGCCGTGGATAGCGTTCAGTAGAAAAGTTGTTCCTCAACTGATTATTACGCGACCTCGTTGGTCTAGTGGTCGAAAACTACTGCTGTGCGAGCGTTACTCCTGGGTTCGATTCCCAGGTCAGGCAAAGTGTTATAAGGAACGTGCACGAACTTATAGATGGCAGCACAAAACGACACGGGCGTGGTAAAAAAAAAACTTTTCAGATCTGTCGCCACAGAGTACATTTTACTTATGGAGACCTGTCGCCGTGTTGCCGTCAATGTTTAAGTTAAGGTTTATATTAAATTGAAATTGTTTTTAATGACTAAAATTATAAAATATGAGTTCTGGCCGATTAATAATGATCGTCAGCGTGGTCAGAATATGTCAAAAGGCCAATAACTCTTCGAGTCCGGACATGTCTTAGATGTAGAAAAAACTGTTAGGAATTAGGAATCATGAAAATGCAGTACCTAATGACTGGCAAAATTGTAGCTCAAACGACGATTTCTACCGTTTATGATGTCAAAATAACTGTAAAGTATTTTCTGGTCTCATTTATCACGTAAATATTTTGTCTACCTATATTATTATTTAGGTCAATGTCGCCTCATTTTCAGGTTGATTGCAATAGAAATATTAGAAGAGCCAATTGCAAATGTAAGGCAAGCCTATCTGAAAAATTTAAGCATATCTGTGCTTTAATTTACTTTATAAATTCTTCAGATATCCTATATCGAAAACGAACTAAAATTATTTGAGCTTCTGTTTACTCACAGATTTGTTTGTATTGAATAGTAGTACTACACACAAAACTTAGCCGCTTTTACAAATAAAATTATTATGTAATTTCCAAATGCATTGAAACTCATAATTACACATGTTTTTTTACTGCATTTATCCACTTTTGACGTATTTTATCCACGGGTAGTACTCACTATCCGTGGGAAAGTAATAGAATTTGATTTTTTTTTCTTTGAAGTGTTCGGGCATCCAGAAACACAACAATACATTCTCACTTAGTAATTAAGTTTTTTTCCACTTCTCTAATGAGATTATTATTTTATAACGTGAAGTGTCAATATCAAGTAATGATTGCGTAAAAACTTTTGATTTGCGCCACCAGATGGCAGACTCTTAGTCGTGCACGTTCTCTATTGTTTTTTTAACTGCAATTTCTCAGCAGTAGCCGAAATTCTGGATTCGTGCCCGGTTGATGGCAATAGGGTCCCCCCATGTGACTTTAATATAACTGGCGAAATGTGGGTGTACTATAGGTACACCTCTGCCCATCCCTCGGGGAAACAAGGCGTGATGTTATGTATTATTACGCGATGCCAGATAAGGCGTGGACACAGACAACTTTTTGCAAAACTCTTTTTCATTCACGGAAATAGTCCCCTTTGAGTTATATTTCAGCAATATCTTCGCCTCGGCTTGGTAACATTGTTAAATCAATATAAAAATATCTTAATTACTTACGCGTTGTAGGTCGCGAGTTCTGACCCAGGTTGGCACTACACACGCTAAGTCGTCTGGGCTCACCATCCGGCTGTCATTCGTGGATTGTGACAGTCGTTACGGGTCGTCAGAAACCCGAAAGTCTGATGATCAGTCTTATCAAGAGGTATCGTATTACCCAGTAACTGGGTTGTGGAGGTCACATATGCAGTCGGTTCATCCGTGCTTTATGTAACCATCGCACCGGGTGAAGTGAGCCGAGTGAGCGTGAAGCAAAGAGTATAATAATGCGTGAAGTGAGCTGTCAGTGTCATCCCACTGATGCTAGAGGGATTGACCGAGCATTACATTTACAATCATAATCTAGATTACATCTCGATTATAATGACTAGTCCTTATATTGCGGGACGCGCTCGCGCCTCAGGCAATATAAGAACTAGTTTAGGAAAAAATAGACTGAAACAACATTGAGTTTCTGACTGAATTTTTTGTTTTGCTTTTTTATTTGAAAAACTCCCAAAATGTAATGCATGATCCAAACTTAAATACTAGCTTTGAAATTGTAATAAAATGATCAATAGAATCAGCATTAAAAATATTATTTAAATCTCGATTATGATTGTAAATGTAATGCTTGGCCATCCCTAGCATCAGGTTTAATGACACTGACAGCTCACTCCACGCTCACTTCACCCGGTGAGATAGTTACAGAATCGACTTGCATGTAAAATATTGGTATTCAGCTGCATCCGGTAATTGCTATTGGTAGTTGCTTCTGACGACCCGCAACGACTGTTAAAGATCCAAGAATAACAGTCGGAACGTGCTTTCCGAGGCACGGAGGGGTCTTGGTATGTAAAGATGGTCACGCATCCACGGGCTACCCGTGGCAAACGTAGCTTCACCTGATTGATCGACCCGTGTGGCTGTTCTTACTATGCTACTACTACTATGATAAAATACATAAGTATGTCAAAATTATGTCAAAGTCATCAAATTAGGTTGAGAATCGAAATTTTCGAACGCCAAATTTTTTTAATAACGTCCGCCACTAACTAAATGCCTTCAAATAATGTTCTACATTATAAAGTAGGTACTAATTCCATGCACGATGTATCTAATCCTAACTACTGACACTCCGTTCACAGTTATTTTACATGTACATCAGCAACCCAACAGCTACCTTATTGTTACGACAACAAAGACTATTTTATTTTGACAGAAACGCAAAACCAGAGGTAAACTAAGTGTGAACGGAATTGTGAACCTGCTATGAAGATCTTCTGGTGCTGTTGGATTAATTTGTCGACATATTTTGTGCAATCATTGCCGGCCAAGTGCGAGTTGCACTCGCACACGAAGGGTCGTACCACAAAGCAAAAATCGCCGAAAATAACACGTTTCATGTGTGGAGATCCACTTTTTATCAACTTTATTTTATTTTTATTATTTGTTGTTATTGCGGCCATATAAATACATAATGTGGGAAAACTTCAACTGTCTACCTATTACGGTTCATGAGATACAAGGCCCACGAATTCCGGGTTGTAGGTCGGATGTTAGAATTCTGACAGACGGTTTAGTTATGCTGTGAAACTTATTTTATCACCGCTGCCCTCAAAACGATGAAGGAAAATATCGAGACGAAACCAACATGTCCTAGAAAAAAAATCGAAGACACGTGACATCTGACATCTATCTCATCATGGCCCGCTCCGGGGAGAGGACGCCTGTTTGCCAGCAGTGGGAACATTATACTATAATGTTTCCACTTCCCACACACGCAGCCTAATAAGCAGCTTTTGTATCAAAATCAAAATCAAAATCAAAAGTCATTTATTCAAACTAGGCTGAGAGTCAGCACTTTTTGAACGTCAAAATTACGTAAGACAGTCCCCCCAAAAAGCCCGCCCTTCACCACTTCCTAGTGCTTCAGCTGGGAAGAAGAAGTGGCGCAACAAACTCCCCAGCAGCACAGCTGTCTGTTATGTTGGAAGAACTTGATTCTATACAATAATAGCATATAACCATCATTCAACGATGAATGAAAATTTAATTAATAAAAAATAAAAAAATAAATGGTTTATGCAGTCAAGTTAAATAAACAATGATATGAAGTAATTCATATGACCTGTCAGTAGTTAAGCTAATTCTGGTGAAAGAACATAAACGTTGTCTTGAGTTAATCACAGCGACCAACAATTCTTATCGTTTAAGTAGTCGTTGATAGAATAGTATGCCTTCGAACAAAGATTTGATTTTACTTTCGCTTTAAACGCATTAAAATTTAAATCTAACAAAGAAGAAGGAAGCTTGTTATAGAAGGTTATACCAAGCCCAGCAAATGAGTTATGAACCCTATGAAGCCGGTGAAAGGGAGCACGTAGTATACTTGTTGTTATATTGGCATTAGAAATGCACACTCTTAAAATGTCAACTGTCTACCTTTTACGGTTCTTAAGATACAGCCCGCTACAAAAAATGCCGAAAAAACGCCTTTTCTTGTGTGGCCCCTTTAATGTTTTTTAATTATTATAGCGGCACTAGAAATACACACTCTGTGAAAATTTCAACCGTATACCTATTATGGCTTATGAGATACAACCAACCCACTGGTAGACAGACGGCCAGTCAAGGCTTAGTAAACCCTAAAAACAAGATGAAGTCGTTTTGTAGTTCCAATTTTGGCCACGCTCAAAAAGATCATTGCACAGCTAAATTTCATTAATCCTTCTCGCAATAAAAGAAAATGAACTGACATGACGTTTTACATAACCTAATTTTATTTTACAACAATGTTTAAAACGGTACTAAAATCTATTCCCATCAGACTCACCAGGTTTTGTGTCAGGCATGAAAGTACCAGCAGCACGCAGGTGACGACACTGCCCAACGAAGTGAATGTCGCCACGCAAGTGATGAACACGCCCCTCACCTGTGTCTCGCTGGCGGTGGCCGCGGGCCCACGGTACGAGACCTCCTGGACCAACGGGCTGACGTACTTCATAGAACACATGGCTTTCAGAGGATGCAGAACGTTAAAGAAGGAAAAAATGGAACAAATTTTAACCGATATCGGCGGTAAGTTGACAGTGCAAACATCGAAAGAGGATCAAGTGTTTTCAGTATTGGTACCCTCAGCGAATGCGCTCGCCGCCGTGGAGATCGTGTCTAAGATTGTCACCGAACTAGACATCAACGACCAACAGATAAAACTGGAGCGGGAAAACATCTGTCAGGAGCTCTTCGATAGTGATGCTGATCCGAAACAAGTGCTTTTCGATTACCTCAATGCAACAGCTTTCCAGGGCACACCGCTAGCCCAGCGCGTTATTGGTCCAACCGAAAATTTATGGCGTTTCGATGCTGACACAGCATCAACCTTCATGAGCGAGAACTACGTGCCTTATAGAATGTGTTTAGCAACTGCAGGGAGAGTAGAACACAGGGCTTTGCTTTGTGCTGCTGTACAGCATTTGGGGTCTATAGCATCGGTGCCAATAGGTGAGCCGGAGCTGGGGCCCAATCGGTTCACCGGCTCTCAAGTCTTGTACCGCGACGACTCCATGCCTTTCTGTTACGCAGCGATTGCATTCGAAGCTCCGGGGTACACCAGCCCTGACTACTACAAGATGCTGGTGCTGAATTATATCGTGGGCGCGTGGGACCGCAGCCAGGGGCGTGACTTGTCGCAGGCGCCGCCTGTGGCGCGCTGGGTGGCCATAGACAAACTGTGCGAGCGATACGAACCCTTCTACATAGTGTACCGCGACGTTGGGCTGTGGGGCGTGTACTTTATCGCAGACAAGTGGAAGCTAGACGAAATAGTCACCAGGGTTCAGGATCAATGGATGGAACTGTGTACCGTGTTGTCAGCTACGGATGTTGAGAGGGGCAGCAACCTCGCTCGGCTGAACTTGGCGCGAAAGTACAGCAGTGTGGTGTCGTCAGCGCAGGACTTGGCGAAGCAGGTAAAATTTTTTTTAAAGAGTAACAGTGGAGTTTCTTGTCCATTCTTTTCCATACGAAATAACGTTTTGGAAGGGGCGAGTAGAACGTATTTTATTTTAATGTAAATGTTGACGTTCAAAAGTCACGAGAAGCGGTGGCCCAGTGGTACCAGCCGCGGCTTACGAGTTGTAGGTCGTAGGTTCGAACCCAGACAGGTGGCATCTGCCATAACACTGGCCCCGCCATGGTGGATTTCAGCCCGCAGGCCTGTGTTCCAGCAGTGGGTGTTCCCACTGCTACGACACAGGCCTGCTGTCTGTGAGAGGAGCCTGCGCTTGGTGCTTTTGGTGTACGGAAGTTTGTATGGGAAAAAAATCCACTAGATTCACCTTAAAGGTATGATTCCGACCTCCGCTGCACGCAGCTGTGCTTCCACTGTGATGCTACGCAGCAGTGCTGCCTGCCGCGCTGATTCCGAGCAAGGCAGAATTGTCGCGCTGTCTGCGCTTCTGAATCGTAGGCACGTAGGCACTATCGCTGCGGCGGCAGATGCGTCACTACTGGCCGCTGAGACAAAATACATATCTGTTAGCGTTCACGCCAAACGCTAAGCCAAAATGTATGGGAATGACATTACCTGAGGAAAGGACACGACGTAATCTTTCCGCAGGTAATGTCATTCCCGTATATTTTGCCGTAGCGTTTGGCGTGAACGCTAATAGAAATATGTAGGCCTGCTGGTCTGTCGAAATGTAATTTCATATAAAGTTATAGAGAATATATGGGGAGCAGTAGTGCTGCGGCAGCACTGCTGCGTGTAAGATCATACCTTAAGGCAGTGATAGACGTGAATTGGGCTGGAACTGAACAAGATTAAAACCTTTTTTCTCTATAAACCGTACCAAATTAATGACCTTTAAAAAAATATTATGTTAATCTACACAATACAACACACATGCCCCCATAACTAAAAAAAATATATTTTAAATATGATTCATATAATACATGCAATGTAACCCCTCTTTTAGAAATATAGAACCATTTTACCATTAATCGCTATGTTTTTTTTATAGTCATCATGATATTACAAAATACAATACCGAGGGAATGTCCGGATTATTTTTTTAAATAACTTTTCCAATTACTTATAGTCGTTATTTTTACATAAATGCTGCACGCGCATCTGTGGCTTGTGACTGTTAGACACGTACGAATTTACTTTGCCAAATTTGGAACCACATTCTATGCAGCTAGTGTCAAAAATCTACGTAGGTACTTATAATTAGATTGGAAATAGATAGGTAAAAAAAAGTCAATCAGCTAGGCCAATGGCACGCAGTGCCGCCGTGTCGTGGCATGCCACAACATAGAAATGTCACAATAAATATAAGTAAAGCAGTATTACGTCTTCATACAAAAACGGCATTTTTTTCTTTCAGTTCCATTGGCAATAAAATGTTATCATCAGCCGGTAAAGACAATGCGCAACAAAATGCAAACCAATGACGAAGGAGACTGGTCCAATTACTTTCGTAACACCGACTCGTAAAGGGTTATTTTGATACCGCATAATAATGGGCAAAACTAGGTCTTTTTCGCCCAAGGGTGGAAATGTTACATTACCGCCCATCGGAGTTAATGTAATCGACGTATTTGATTGGTCGTCTTACCGTCTTGGTAGCCTACTAGATTTTTTTTCTTTTATTTTGTCGCAAGGTTTCGGTAAATAGATTTAACCTAGTTTTGCAAAGCTACTGTGTTGAATTTCATTGGTCTACAAGAATCTAGTAGACTATCTACGATTTTATTTTCCTTCATTTTGATTTTGACTTGGTTGGTTTCGGTAAATAGGTTTTAGTTTTGTCGTGTTGAAACATGATTAGTGACTAGTTTTGGGCAGTGGATAAATACTCGAGGCTACATACTGGGGTATTTATCAACAATGGATAAACACTCGTTTTTATACTCATTTTTATCCGATATTTACTAAAAATTATGGATAAATATATTTTTTGCGCATTGGCTGATTATTTAAATAAAAATGTTTTTGACTTGTATTGCTACTAAGGCTTTACAAAAATACTATAATATAAAATTATTACGTTCTGATATCAATTGCCAGGGCTGTAATTGTGTCAGGAGTCCCACTGTTACTAATAGAACATGCTCATTGGATATATATTTTTTAGAACCTTTCTTGGTTCAGAGTGTACAGAATCGCACACACACAAGTGAATATCTCCGGGAAGAAATCCTAAAAGTCATGAAAAATGCGGCGATGAAAAGATTGTTGTTGTTGGTGATTTAGAATGTATATTTTTTTTTTTGTGTATCTTTTGCATGCCTACATGGTAAAATATGGCTGATCTTGTTATCATTTTTTGTTATCTGTTGTACCCATATTTGCGAAATAAAATTATCTTTATCTTTATCTTTATCTTGGTGACAGTGGTGTTCAGTTAATAACAGATGCCCGCACTATTAATTTGCTGTTATGAAAAGGTTTCAAGCGAGGCTTGCGAGGCTACAGACCTGAGTGAGCTAGCGAGTCTCTTTAACTCCGTCATCGAAGACGGTACCACGCCCGACACATGGAGCAGAGTTGCAATGGTCCTCTTCTTTAAAAATGGTGACAAAACCTTGCTCAGGAATTATAGACACGTCTGAGCCTTCACTATTTCACTTCTGAGCCACGTCTACAACCTGTTCTTGAAAGTCGTCATGAACTGTCTCACCAGAAGTCACATCCATACTCAGGCGTGGTCCGAAAGGGGTCCCATATGCCGTAAACGTATACCTGTATTTTGTGCAATAAAGTCTAATTTAGTCTTTTTTTATTAATTTATAATCTGTGTTTGTGACTTCGGGAGGCCTCCCGAAGTCTTGGCTGCGACCGCGCCTGTCCATTCTGTATGGCAAATTAAACAGGAGACCGAGTAGTATAACCAGCCGCTGTGTATGACATTTATGGACTACGAGAATCATCGTGGCAGAAAACTTTTCTGCAGAAAACCAGGCCCAACGAGGCCCATGATGTGATATCCCCTGTCTCACTCAGAGGAGTGAGACAGAGGGATATCACATCATGGGATATATACAGACCCGAAACTGTTTACTATTGCGTTGGTGGATGTTTTCAAAACGCTGGACTGGACTGGACCGGGTCTCAACGTTAACGGTGGGTACATCTCACACCTTCGCTTTGCCAAGGACATTGTAATAATGGCAAAGACGCTGGAACGGTGAAACCAGATGCTGCGTAGCCTGAATGGTGCCTCTCGGCGGGTTGGCCTCGGCTTAAAGTTAGACAAGATGAAAGTCATGTACAACTAGCACGTCTTGTCGAGTCCAATCCACGTCGAAGGGTCGCTTCTCGAAGTTGTGAAAGAGTATGTCTACTTAGGGGAAGTAATCCGTCTTGGTAGACACAACTTTGAGAAAAAAGCCGACAGAAGGATCCATTTCGGTTGAACAGCGTTTGGGAAATTTCGTGAACTCTTCTCGTCACCTATCCTGCAATGTCTGAAGACTAAAGTCTTCAACCAGTGCGTCGTGCCTTTAGTAACATACGGAAATGAAATAATCCATCAAAAGTAGCTGATTTACCAACTTAGAGGGATATTGGGAAGGGATGTTGTGGTGCAGCTTGGGAGAGACCTACAGGTGTGGAATAAAATTAGTTGTCAGGAACTAAAATTTACACCAACACCTCGAGCTCAGGTGCAAAAAGAGTCCTGTTTTTTTTCTTTTATTTTGCTTATATCTCGAAAACGGTGTCCTATTGCGAAAACAATGAAAACTTCGACCCCCTTTAAAAGACTCAAAAACCACTAACACTCAACATGTAGGTAATAATTCTTCTTAAAATATTTTCCATAAAAAAGTGAATAATCCCTTATAAAAACTTCGAGGCTGCCCCATTCGCCGCTTACGGCTTTGAAAAAATTCACGTGGTAGGACAAACAAGTAACCACGTTGCGAAGCCAAAAGAAAATTAAAAACACGGCACCAGTGATTGACAAACTATATTCATGAGTGAGTGAAATTATTGTTAATATCGGGTTTTGTAATTGTTAAAGTGATTAATAAAGTACAGTATTAATTGTCAGATTTTCATTAATTTTAATCCTTTTATTTGTAAAATGACACGCTACGAAAACTTTAGATGGAGAAGTAAAAACGGATATTTATGAGTGTTTTTGAGTGTTTATACGGATAAAATCCCAACACTATTGGTAAATTATTGTTAATAAATGTCTCTATTGTTTAATTGGTAATAAATGTCTCCATAGTTTAAAATGATTTTTATTTTCCATCAGTTTATTCACAAAAAAAATCACTTCATCCAAGTTATTTGTATGAAACGATTTTCATCAAATGAAGCTAAGAATACTGTAGACTTACAAACAAAAAAAAAAACTAAATCAAAATCGGTTCACAGACAGCCGTTTTTTTAATAAAGAGGTAATACTGCTTTATTTGCCTCTAATGTGGCAGTGCGCATGCTAGGTACTCCGCTCGGTGCGATGCGTGTGCGTTACCCAGGCCAGATGTTGTCGAAAATGGTCATTTGAATCTTATAGATAATTAGTTTTGCGGCTTCTGTAATTGTTGCGCACATTTTTAAATTTGTTGCGCTTATAGTTTTTTAATTATTTCACAAAAACATTTCCTGCGGGGGTAACGTTACCCCAGCCAGACCTTTTTCTTTCTAATGGGAATATTTAAATAATTACTAGCTACAAAATTAGTTGTCTAGATGAAGTAAATGTTGTGCCTTATTTTGTATTTGTTCTTTCATCGGTTGCGAAGTTATTCGAGATTTTGCTGGGGTAACGTTTTTGGTTTTGCTAGATCTTTGAAATGGTTAAGCGGATTCTTATCATATTTTGTACATGGCTTCTTAGGAATTAGTTTAAATTTGTTCTGCAATAAAAAAACCAAAATAATACATAGCTTAAAGGTTATTTCATTAAATAGAAAAACACTTCAATTGGTCCCAGCACTCTCAATAAGAGCTCTAAAGACTTACTTTAAACGTTATTTTAAAGCTTGTAACTGCTTTCAAATGTAGGTGAAGTTTCATTAGTATCCTGTAAGTATTTAACAAGTTATGATGATATTGAGTTCTTCACGAGCACGGTCTTGATGCGCGCGGTGTTATTTGGCCACTGGATTGGATATATGAACTGAATGTTATGTCAATTATTAGTTTTTTAGTTCAGTTGTATATCAGTAAAATTTCAGCTCAGTACATTGGATAATTAATGAGATAATACGATTAAATTCATCAGGAAGTGAATGACCGTGGTAACCCGACCAAGTTTAGGTGGTTACGAAAAAGCGAAAACGCAGAACATTATACTATCTTTTGAAATGTTTAGTATAATACACCTTACAATTTCGGTACAGACGCGTACACTGTTAAATACATTAATAATATAATAATATCTGTACTATGAAAACATTATTATTATCTTCCAGTTGCACAAACTTATCAAAAATCACTGATATAACATGTCGTTCGGTGGGACGCGGAAGGGGTGGGGTGAAGGGGCGCATTGTTTGCATATCGCACTAAACATGCTCCGTAATAACATAATTCATCTTGTAGAGTGCGCATGCGTTTCGGCAGTTCCGTTTCCTGTTTTTGCAAATATTTATAGAGTGCGTGAGAGCTAATGTAAAATAATAAGTGTGGCGAATTACAGCTAATGTGGAGTGCTTCTATTGATGATCATAGTTATGGTGCAGGCTGCTTGATGAATTCACGAACAAGGTTTTTTTTTTTTTTTTTTTCTGGGTGGGAAATCATCAAATAACTTCTCCCGCTCTGGGTGGAGCGGGAGGGCGTGTCAGACTTTTACTGACTAAAACCCACCCGTGTTCCCTCAGTTGCCTGTGTGCCAGGGGCGGCAGTATCTCTTTCGAACAACCCGCACCCCCGGCAGGCATCGGCCCTTGCGGGCCCCTCTGTTGCTGCTGACATCTCTTTGAGGCGCGCGTGGAACACAACGCGCCGTCGACCCGGGCTTGGTCCTTACCGGACAGCGAGCTACCCATTACTCGCCGTCCGCAAGCCCGCGCCTACGGTGGCCGGGAATCAGCCTGGGATTCCCGACGCCCAGGGCGTCTCCTGCGAAGGCCACGGCTGTGAGGGCGCATGTATTGCATCTCCCTCACGTGCGCCGCCTCCCTCTTTGCGAGCATAACTGCTTCACTGAAGGAGGCGACTGCTAGCCATGCCCTCTCGCTCCGTACCATGGCCTGGACCAGGGTCGGACGCGAGAGATCGCCGCCGCCGATCACGTCCACGAGGACACGGCGATGCTCCGCCCAAGCCGGGCAGACCTCCACCGTATGCTCCACCGTGTCCTCTGGGCGATCTTCGCAATGGAAACACCCGGGCGTTTCCTCCCGCCCTATCCGAAACAGGAACCTCCCGAAACAACCGTGTCCGGTGAGGACCTGTGTCAGGCGGAAGGTGAAGACGCCATGCCGCCTCTCAAACCACTCCTCAAAGAGGGGACTTACCGCCGCGATCGTGGCGTGCCCAGCACTGGGTTGCGACAATCGCACCTTCCACGTCGATATGAGATCCTGCCGGAGCTCTGTCCGCCATGCCGTGATTTCCCGCGGCAGCGGAGTTACGCCCCGGCGTTTGGCCTCCTCGCGCCACTCCCAAGTGTGCGCGAGGACCTTTGCCTCCAGATCCCATGGCGGCAATCCGGCAAGGAGGCCCGCCGCCTCACCGGAGATCGTGCGGTATCCCCGGATCATCCGGATGGCCATGACCTTATGGGCCGCCTTCAACCGGCGTGCTGGTTGGCGCCCCAATGTGGGCGCCCACACCGGCGCCCCGTATAGGGCCATGGCCCGCACGACCCCCGCGTAGAGCCTCCGGCAGGAGGCGTTTGGCCCCCCCAGATTGGGCAGGAGCCGCTTCAAGGCAGCCCCGGCCCGCTCCAGCCTGGGAGCCAAACGTCGGAAGTGCTCCGCGAAGTTCCACCGGCTGTCATTCACGAACAAGGTAAGCTTGTATAATGTAACTACAGAAATAGTAGCAAAATTATTATTAATATGTACATATTGTTAGGTACTTATCTAAAACTGTATTTTTTTAAGGCTTAAATATTTAAATTTAGGAACTTATTATTTTCTTTTCTTTCGTACTTAATTATTACCTAGACTGGAATTCTCAACAATGATAACGACATATTTATCCTTCGCTACATAGTACCTATGAAACAAAGTCGCTTCCCGTTTGTCTGTCCCTGTTTGCTTAGATCTTTAAAACTACGCAACGGATTCTGAAGCAGTTTTTTTTTAATAGATAGATTGATTCAAGTGGAAGGTTTTTGTGTATAGGTATATTGTCAAAATATGACTTGAAACTTGATTAATGAAATTCATGACTTAGCGACCGATTTTTATCGTTATCAATGTCGGGAGTCGGGACTACCGCATCAGGTAGGTATTTATTTATTTCCACAAACTCCTTGGACACGTAGACTTTAAGAAATCCATAATTACCTTATTGCGACACTCGCGTTGATGTAAACTCGCAAATAGATGACGATTCGAGTTTCAAATATGTAGGTAGCAAAACTACAATTGAAACCCCATTAAGGATTTAGACAAAAAAAATGTACTCTTTGTTTTTATTGTAGGCATAAACAGAATGGCAACATAGCAATAGCCGTGGGCCGCGATGATGGACGCGGTGATGGCGACATAATGCCTACGTATGAGTGTGGTGACGACTATGGCTGCGTGGTGAAGTTATAAAAAATATCGTTTGACGTTCTCCTCTACGTCTGTAAAACTCTCAATCTACGGTGAGTACATACTTATATCTAGCTAGGTATATATTACTACGATTTAGGTAGGTTGACCTGCTGGCCACTGTTCAATCTTTATTACTATGGATCATGACTTAAATAGATTATTACAAATGTAATGTGTAGGTAAATAAAAATAACATGTTATGTTATATAGTTTGTACGCACCGTAAGTTTAGTGTTAACTGAAAAAAACCATTGTATATTATTTATTGTCTGTGATCATTACACAGTCCAATATGTGTACATTTAAATAAAAACTGTAACTGTGTACTGTGTATACTGAAATCAATAATTGAATTAAAAAATAATAGAAAATTTAAAAAAAGCAAAATTTCTATCTGTAATTTTAATCTGTGATTGTTTTTAAGTATAAGTTTAATAATACTTTAAAAGTTCAATTGAAATGATTATATTACCTGTCAATAAAAATTATTTAATAATCACGTAGTTTTTTTTAAACTTGTGTACATGTCTGTACTAAATTTGTGACACTATCCTACATATTTTAGAAGGTACCATAATGTTTTGCGCTTTCACTTTTTCGTAACCACCTAAACTTGGTCGGGTTACCACGGTCATTCACTTCCTGATGACTTTAATCGTATTATCTCATTAATTATCCAATGTACTGAGCTGAAATTTTACTGATATACAACTGAACTAAAAAACTAATAATTGACATAACATTCAGTTCATATATCCAATCCAGTGGCCAAATAACACCGCGCGCATCAAGACCGTGCTCGTGAAGAACTCAATATCATCATAACTTGTTAAATACTTACAGGATACTAATGAAACTTCACCTACATTTGAAAGCAGTTACAAGCTTTAAAATAACGTTTAAAGTAAGTCTTTAGAGCTCTTATTGAGAGTGCTGGGACCAATTGAAGTGTTTTTCTATTTAATGAAATAACCTTTAAGCTATGTATTATTTTGTTTTTTTTATTGCAGAACAAATTTAAACTAATTCCTAAGAAGCCATGTACAAAATATGATAAGAATCCGCTTAACCATTTCAAAGATCTAGCAAAACCAAAAACGTTACCCCAGCAAAATCTCGAATAACTTCGCAACCGATGAAAGAACAAATACAAAATAAGGCACAACATTTACTTCATCTAGACAACTAATTTTATAGCTAGTAATTATTTAAATATTCCCATTAGAAAGAAAAAGGTCTGGCTGGGGTAACGTTACCCCAGCAGGAAATGTTTTTGTGAAATAATTAAAAAACTATAAGCGCAACAAATTTAAAAATGTGCGCAACAATTACAGAAGCCGC
The DNA here is from genome assembly GCA_949091785.1 of Polymixis lichenea. NCBI lineage: Eukaryota > Metazoa > Arthropoda > Insecta > Lepidoptera > Noctuidae > Polymixis > Polymixis lichenea. The sequence goes on along the minus strand of OX420931.1, from coordinate 57,728,902 downwards.
AAAACTAATTATCTATAAGATTCAAATGACCATTTTCGACAACATCTGGCCTGGGTAACGCACACGTGCGATGCGGGAAAATTGTTCGCGTAGCGCGTAATTGTTGCCAGGGGCTTGTGGGGACTGCGCGGGGCATTTTCATCAGTAACGCCCAATCGAGCAAGGTCAACGGCATAGATCCAGCTCGTTAAGTAAGATCAATCTGTTCGACATTTCTTCCATACAAACTTCGGTAGTGTATTTACTCCTGCTTTTCAACAGTGTACATTTTAAATCAAAAATAAAACATGTTATGATTTTGTCTCATTATTAACATTGTCTGTGTGGTAGCAGAGTAGTAAAATAAAAAGCCATTCAAGAGTTAGGAGCTAACAAAGATTAGTTTTTCTTGCTTATTTAACCTAGCTTTGGGAGTGTTTAAGTAATACAAGAAGTGAATAATCTCCAAAACCAAGTCGGTACCGACAAAGCTCGAATATCGCAAAATTCAATAAACCTTATTGGTCATTGATTGATGCAGGAGTTTTTTCATAAAACTCGATCTTCCGAAGGACTTTTCTTAATTTTTTACACGCCTGTTTTACTATAAATGATCCTGCATCTCTTTCAATAACGTTGTGCGTGTATACTAGCGTCTAACTGCTCATCACTGATACTAGCCAGGCCCACCAGTGAGTTCGAGCCCGCGACTACATTCCCCTTAAATATCTAATTGAAATAAATGCTTTGAATTTTATTCAGGTTCTGTACAACTGTGGGAGGCAGTCTCTGGAGATGGTGAACAAGGGTCTAAAGAGCTTGAGCGTGTCAGAGCTGCGGTCGCTGGCGGACCGGCACCTGTACGACCGGTGCCCGGCGGTGGCTGTGGTGGGCCCCTCGGAGACGATGCCCGATTACCTCAGAATAAGGAGCGGCACCTGGTGGCTTAGACTGTAATTTTTTAATTAAATGTACCTTAATATTTATATTCATTTATTGCTTCATCTTACAGTGTCGATAGTAATCTAAATACAGTCAGTCCAGAATTTGCCTAATACGAATTACTGGAATTGTCGATTCATTCACAAATAAGTTAACTTCGTGCGAGTCGACTAATAAATTAAAAAAATTACCAATCGCATTATCGCAATAACCTCGGTAGAATATTGAGTACATAACAAGAATAATATACCATCAGCTGTCATTTAATTTAGTTCCTAATTCTTTTTATACAAAACTAAAAACTAATCCACTTTTACCAAGCATTATTCGTTTTTAATTTTTTGTTAAAAATCCTTTATTCGTAAAAGTGTTTTTTGATGATGAGTGGTGTATAAGTATACTCAGCTTACAATGTTCCCAGGACTCCTATCTGAGAGAGAGTGGGCCATAACCCACCACGCGGTTTCAGTGCGGGTTAGTGGATGTCACATGTCTTCGAATTTTTAATTCTAGGACATGCGTTTCCTCACGATGTTTTCTTGCACCGTTTTGAGTGCAGTGGTGGTGAAATAATTTACACAAAGTATAGCCTGTCTCTCCCATTTCTTCCCGTGGGTGTCGTAGAAGGCGACTAAGGGTCTTACTAGAGAATGGGCAGCAGCGTTCTGCATGCATTTGACCACCATACTGCGATCGCCAACCCACCTGCCAAGCGTGGCGATTATGGCAAATCCACCCTTTTTGGGGGCGGCTTATGTCCAGCAGTGGACGTCTATCGGCTGATATGAAGATGATGATAGCCTGTCCCCTGAACCCACGTAAGTCGGGGCCGTTAGTACTGGGGCCACCACTGTTCCAGTGTATTTAAGTATTGTCCACGAACTACCTTATATAGAGTAATCTGTACATGTATACAAGGTGTAACATAATTAAAGCTAGACCTCATACACCGCATTATGAGTATTGAGACAAAGACTAAAACATACTTTTGACACGCTTTTTATTAGCTTCACCTGTATGTTTGTATGTTTGTTTGTAACCGACTCTTTTGGAATTGATTTTGACCCAGTTTTCAACGGTCAGATTTCATTTAAACTTTGTAGACTTATCAATGTGCATCTGGATTGAGGGGCCATTTTTTTAATCCTTGGGAAACGAAATAAGATTTATAGTGGAAATTAGTAAAAAAAACTTAAAGCCAGCTTTGGGCCATGAATTTCTTAAACCTGAATTAAAACTGTCATTATTAAAAAACTTGGGCCCTCAAACTAGACGCGTGCGTAAAATGGCATAGCCTAAATCTCAGAAAGTACTATCTCTGGGTTAATCGTTTTTATTTAAGGATTTAGTTGAGATTTTCATAAATATTTTAAGAAATTCCCAAATCTGTACAATATGACATTACAGATTTATGGCGGTATATCTAGATCCCTCACTTCATTCATGTCTTTACTGAGGAATCTGCAAAACATTAATTTATCTGACGAAATACATAAATACAACTTTAATATATTTTACTAAGATACCTCTGTGAATTAGTTAAAACGAAATAATGACAAAAAAGTGGTAAAGAGTAAATGAAAGTCGAATTTTACTAAAACGCTAAACGCTATTTTACTAGAGCTCAATATTTTCGGCTTTATTGTCTAGGATCAACCTAATAGATTAACGCAAATTAGAACAAGTTGTTTTACTATTTTTTATTTAAATGTAACATATCGGCCGTTCTTCTAAATGCCATAGTTTAAGAGAAAATTGTTTTTTTTTTGTAGGAGAAAATTGGGTAGGGTAGATATGATTTTTACATTTTTGGGACTGGTCAGTATGTACATACCCTCATACAAGTTTTTTTAACCCTCAACGCAAAAAGTGGGGTGTTATAACATTAAGCTGATTCCGGTTAGACCGAAAGCCGACCCCAACATACATTGGAAAAAGGCTAGGCAGATGATGATTGGAGTGACCTTATCTGTTTGTATGCACATGTTATGGTGACAAATAAATCTATTTTATTTCTTTATTTCTTCAGTAGCAGTAGCAGCAGTTCATAGTAGTTTTAAAATAATGATATCTCAATTCTCAATTCTTTATTGCGTACCATAATGTATAAAGTTGGTAGGGAAGTATATTAGTCACAATTATGGACCCTGTCGGGCACAGCATAGATCAAGTAGGAGAGAGGAGGAAGAACACTGCGTGTTTAATTTGATAAATATTACAAGTTAAGTTGTTAGTAAGCTGTTGTTGTTAGTAAGGTGTTGTTAGTAAGTTGTTTTATTATCACAGAATTAAATTTATGAATCATTTTTATTATTTTATAAATTATACACATTTATTTGTTATTTTATTTACTTATTAATTTTTATTTATTACGTATTTAATATTTATTATCTCTAATGTAAGTTGTTTATTGGATGTTTCATATTTATTTAAAAGGTATTCCTCGTATTATGAGTAAGTAGGGTATTTTATAGGTAGTATTTGTAGATACAAATAGATAAGAACTTACTTATAATTTATCATTTAGGTATTCGCTTATACTATAGTAGCATTTGCTTACAAGGAACAGCTTCAATTTATTGATAAAGATGTTATATTGATTTAAATTCTTTATTATTTCGGGTAACTTATTATAAATTTTTATGGACATGACAAAGGTACTGTTGGAGTGCATTTTTAGTCGCGATGTTGGTAAGTTTAATCTGTTTTTGTATCTTAAAATAATTTTCGTTTGTATGTCTTCTCGTTTTGTAAAGAAATCGGGGTATTTGCGCACGAACTTACAAACTTCAAGTATATAGATACAGGGTAGGGATAAAATCTTTAGTTCCTGGAAGTGGGGTATACAGCTATCGGCGGATTCAATGTTTACTAATATTCTAATTAGTTTTTTTTGTAGGGTAAGTAGTGTGGGTGCATCAGTGCTGTTGCCCCATAGGATGACACCGTATTTAAGCCATGCGTATGCGTACGCATAGTACGTTACTAGTGCGGTTTTAAGGTCTGTAGTTTTTTTGATCTCGCGGAGCGCGTATGAAAATTTAGATAGTTTAGCCCTTACTTTCTGAATGTGTGACTTCCAATTTATATGTGTATCAATGTTTAGGCCTAGTAGGGTGAATTTATCAACTACTTCTAATTTATTATTTTTAAAGCTATAGTTTATATTTATTGGTATTTTTTGGCTAGGGTGGAATGTAATTATTTTAGTTTTATTGAAGTTAATTTCTAGGTTGTGTTCAGTCATCCAATTTGTTGTAGAATCTAGTATGGAATTTAATTTATCATTTAAATTGGTGTTATTTTCGCATGAGGTAAGTATAGATATGTCATCCGCAAAGAGGACACATGGCTCATTTATATTATTAGGAAGGTCGTTTACGTAAACGAGAAATAAGAAACACCCTATTACGCTTCCTTGCGGGATTGAGGCGGTGATTTGTTTGCTGTCGGATCTGATTAATTCTATTTCATTTTTTCTGTTGTTGTAATGTTCGATTTCAACTATTTGTTCCCTGTGTTTCAAATAAGATACAAACCAGTCATAGCATTTGCCGCGGAGTCCTATACTATATAGTTTATTTAGTAATATTTCAAATTGTACTTTGTCATATGCTTTAGTCATATCAAGCAGAAGACCATATCAAGCAGAAGATATCCGAGGACGAAGACAGGAATGAGGAAACCACTACCTATAAAATGTATTATTGTAACGCGTATGAATTTAGAATAGAATAGAATATATTTATTGTAAAACATGAGTATACATCAAACAATATGTGCAAGGTCTTAAAAATAATAAGCAGATCTGCATGTTTTGCCATTAATGGCGTACAATAATAACATGTTTTTTTGGTCTAGAAAAAAAAAACCAAAAAATTTGTATTTCACTATACACAATAAAATAAAAAGAGAATAACTTAATCCTAAATAAAAATAAAAATTAGGGAGAATACATTACATATGCCAAAATTTCATACATAACTGCGAAAAAATGTCGTAATTGTGAAAACTGTTAAAAAGTCCTAGAAATTAAGAAATTCATTTAATTAATTACGCTCATTTAAAAATTCCGTTATGGAATAATAGCATTTAGCAATGAGATATTTTTTTAAATGTTTTTTAAACAGAGCAGTAGGCATTTCTTTTATAGGCTTTGGGATTTTATTATAAATGGTTGGTGCTAACCAAAAAGTACTTTTTTGCATCAAAGCCGTGGTTGATCTCGGTACGCATAATCTATTATTATCTCGTCTATTACGAATGGAGACGTCTGATAGTTTCTTAAATAAGTGTGGATTGGTCCTTACAAAATTAGCTATTTCATAAATAATATAAGATAAATTTATAAGACGTGTCAGCTCAGTGGTAGGGCCGCGACTTAGGCACGAGTTTTAAATCGTAGGTTCCAATCCAGACAGGGCCCCAATTCTCTATCGTTATAATGATTCCCCGCGGAATCTTACTACGTTCAAACTACATCAATATCGTTTTTTTTTAGAAACCAATGTAACGGTAAGGAACCGAAATGTCATATTCTGTATGTTCCAAGACAACTTGTCGATATTATTAATACGATATTAGCAGAATTCGTGAGTGATTGACGTGGTGGAATCGTTAAGTGGTCGTAGTGAATTCAGGCCCGGGCTGTTATATCTTAAGGGATATACTGGTACTAATGAAAGTTCCAATAAAAGCAAATTACAATATATATCTTAAAATTTGATAGACGGAGGTTCTGAGGCGCGTGAAAATGACGGTTGGTTAAACTAAATACATATGCAAAGCCTGCACAGTTAGATTAGCAACGGATATGTAGGTACGAAAGGCCGTAAGCCTGGACACAGCCGCTTTACTCTGTGCAAATTATTTTACCACCACTGCTCTTAAAACTGTGAAAGAAAATATCGTGAGGAAACCGGCATGTCATTTTGTTAATAATTATTGACTGGTACAGTACTAAATCTCGACAAATCAACTGGAAAATGCCGTACGTGTAATGTTTGAAGATTTTTTCTTATCCTACTGGTCAAAATCAAAATCAATTTATTTTATTTCACATAAACCTGCATGGGCATTTGTGAAACATCAGAAGCACGGTGCACGGTTCCAGTTTTTTTTTTTATTTTTTTTTTATTTTGGCTTCACACGGTTTGTGCATTTAGCCAGTGTCAAGTAATTTTTCTTTTAGAACAAGTAAATGACCCGATATCGGGCACGAAGTTACAAAACATTCATAGTCGTCTTTAGTCAGTCAAGTCAAAGTTATTGTAAAGCGGTAGTAACTTTACAATAACCTAATAGGAGTTTTTGGGAGGAACACGAAAAGTCCACGTTAGTCACTTATTTTCACTTTCACTACACTTGTGCACTCACACGTAACTAAATTGAATAATTCACTATCAAAATTATACAATTCAATTAGCAATTTCACTAAATTCCATGAAAATGAAAATTCGTGCGACATGTTCCAACGCGATCCCGCCAAAAACTCCCGGTTCCAGTTTGTTGCTTCCTATGTAGAAGAGCCGGCAAGAAACTCCACGGTTAGATACTCTTTTAAAAATAATTGGCTTCTACAATGTTTTCAAATTAGTGATAATAGGTATGGGAGGACAGTGCGGGCCTGTCAATAAGTATCAGGTACTTAGAGGAATGAAAATGAAGAATAGAAAATAATCTAAAAATCTACAGTTTGCAATTTCATGTAGTTCCAGAGATTACACCTGACATACAAACTCACAAATTTTTCCTATTTATAATATTACTAGCTGTTGCCCGCGACTTTGCCTGCAATCCATGGTTCACCCTGGATTACGTTTCAACGTAAGTTATGTCTTTACCCAGGTCATGGTCTGTCTGTAGGCCAATTTTTTTTCCAAATCCGTTCAGCCGCTTTAGAACGCAAGCGTAACATACAAACTTGATCTCGCATTGATAATGACATGGTTAGTATTTTATCTAGTAGGTATACCTAAGAAGAAAATGGTCTTATCAAAATGTCGAGCCATTAGGACCTCTTCCTGGGCGTGGGTGATCCCCACGTGCCTCCTACCCCGGGCCTACAGGCCCTACCTGTTTGAACTTGAGATACCTACTCCAGAAAGTTACAAAATTCAAGCGAAAAAGATGAGATATTCTTGAAGTCTTTTAAAATTCTCATTTTCATGTAAAAAATAAAGTAATTAGTAAATAAATTTTAAATAAGTAAAAGTTATAGTTTTTTATAATGGCGATATTTGTAAAACAAGAGCTAACTTTAAAATTTTCTTCGTTTTTTTTTTATATTCAGTGACCAGTGAAAAATACAACATTTATTTTAAAGGCGATCATAATGTTAGAGCAGTGAGATCAGTCAACTACCTTTAAACATAAGGCTTATTAGGTGAATTCGATACCTACTATTCTTTCGATGTACCTACATATTTACAAAAAGTATTACCTTTATGCGTATTTATTTTCTTTAAATTTTATTCGTTAGTAAAATATGGACCGTAGTCACTTCAATAAGGTAGTAGCAAAATAAAACGAAAATAAGTTCGTTCCAATTTACAATTATGGATTGTTACGCAGCTTCCCATCCAGACATGAAACAGCCAAAATTAAAACAACAAAAAATGTGTGATGTGAACAAATATTAGCAGATTACTTTACAGCCCTGTTGAATTTTTTACTGTAAAATTTTTCTCATTCACCCAAAAAAAGTTTGAGCCCTGGCTCGATAGATGGCGATGGGATCGAAATAGATCTCGCTATGGTTTCGTTACCACGCGGACTATAAGACCGACGGAATTTCGGTATCGGTCGATGATGATGATAATGGTGGTGGTGGTTAGAGACGATGTGACAATAATAAATATTTTTGGAATAGTTGAGTGGCGCTTACCTCAGTTGCCCACCTCAACTTTATTACACCTTGACAATTACGTTACTCACATGTGTCTGTGATGTGACACAGTAGTGTCATTATGGTCTTTACCAGGGGCCCAAGTCTGCTATTTTTATAAATTCGTCATCCCAACACGATCCCACTGTCATTTTGCTAAAGTTCGTAATCTGCTAAATTCATAATGGTCGATCATTGGTCGCTCAGTGGTCTTGTAATAGGATTGTGTTATAATGGCATTGTCTTATTGTCATTATTATAAAACCCGTTAGTCCAAAAACTACCACATATTTGAACATTTATTCATGCCCGATTTCATTTATATATATTTAAATTTTAGCAGATTACCGCCTAAGTCAGTCATTCATTTGTCATTATGTACGAGATTACCAATAAATGCCATTTCTTTCAATGGAGTGTCAATGGCTGACCATTGGAAAGTCATAATGACGCCATTAAATTAGTAGATTACCAAACTTCTTCAAAATCAACAATTAAGAAATCAATGATAGACCATTCTGACACTATTGTAATAGCAGACTTGAGGCCCAGTATATGTACCTACTTATTAAGAGCCGTCTGTTTCACCCGGGTGATGGTTGCCTTATGAAACCGTGGGTACATTTCACAAAAAGAAAAGTATCGTAATAAATAGACTAATTGATGAATGCATAACAATGAGGATCGATACGACAGGTCTTTACCTGTCATATCGATTGTCTGCAATGTAAACAGTACAACTAACTGCTACTTTTAACAGTTAGTTGTAGGTACTGTTTACATTAGCTAATAATTTATCTATTTTCATAACGTAAAGTTCTCATTAAGTCAGCAAAAATATTACCATAGCAGACTTTATCCACGTGCAACTCTTATAACATTACTAGTATACCTGTTAATTAACAGTTTCATAAACTTCTATCGAAGAATGGATAAAACTTTTTGTTTATTTTCATGATGAATGCATGAATGCACTTGAGTGCTGATTTTGGGACATCCTAAACACGAAATATGGAAAGGATAGACCATGACCTGGGTTAGGACATAGGCTACTTGTTATCCCGATAGTAAGTTCTCGTGAGATAATTTCCGACATCCACACGGGCGAAGCCGCGGGCAAAAGCTAGTTAATAAATAAACTAAAATCTGACCAAGTAGCCTTACAAACAGGGATGGTACTACCCAGTAACTGGGTTGTGGAGGTCAGATTTACAGTCCCTTCATGTAAAATCTATTTATGCGTGAGATCACTCATTTATTCACTCACTGATAAACACTAAATCTCAGAAACTACTGGACCTACGAAGATGGAATTATGAGTAGGAGAGGTCAGTTATGAAATGATTTTAGGAAACCCCCCGTAAACGGGTGCAATAGACCCCCTATTGCACCCGTTTCAAAAATAATTTCTTAGCTGATGAAGGGGAAGTTTGTGTGAAAAATTTCATTCCTTGGTGGCTCAAGGAATGCTATATAAGAGACTTCATACTGGGAAATGGTTCCCTTTGGATAACTTTCAACATTGACGCGCTCAGCAGCTAGTAGGTACTGGTATGCTGCATGCGATTGGAATGGAAACCGACCCCAACATAGAGGGGAAAAGGCTCGGCAGATGATTGATGTACCTAGTGCTCAATATTGTAAGGTGCTACGAAACTCTTTGTGAGCGAGCCCGACTCGCAGTTGGCCGGTTCTGTTTATACATTGCAGGCTTTTATTGAAGTGTCTGTTTTTAATATTAAAATAACCGCTTTTTACTAAATGTATATGTAGACATGGTACATATCTTTCCGACCTCGCCGCCGAGGTCCTCGCGCCCCGCGAAGACCCCGAGTTAACGAAATCCCCCCCAACCGTCCCTTGCCCGTAGAAGTGCCAGCCCCCGCCGAAGCTGAGCAAGTACGAGTTAAAATCCCCGATGATTAATAATAAAGAAACTATTTTGATCCAGCCTGTCCCCACTTGCTGCCCTCCCGACAGTGACGCCCTGAGCCGAGGCCCGAACCCCGCAGGGGGTGCCCTCAGCAAGCGGTTACTGTAGTATTTAAGTGTAGTTTTTGTAAGCTCCAGGCTGAAGGCTTCTAGCCTAAAAACTAGAAGATCCACAGGAAACTCCGGTTAGGCAGTCACGGCCTCTCAAGGTCAACTGCGAGACGCCATTCCAAAAAAAAAACACGGTACATATACCAAAATGCCTTTTTTTTTTCGATTTTTGTCTGTCTGTCTGTCTGTTTGTTCAGGCTAATCTCTGAAACGGCTGGACCGATTTTGACGGGACTTTCACTGGCAGATAGCTGATGTAATAAGGAGTAACTTAGACTACATTTATTTCAGAAATTTTATTTATTTTTATTAATTTATATAACATAAATAAATAATACAAAAATAACTATTCCGCGCGGACGAATTCGCAGGCACAGCTAGTACTTAAATAATATATCCTACTTACATGGTGGATTTTTGAGACCTAGCGGTAATTCTAACCTTGACCGTTCGAGAGGGTTGTTCTGCCAGGGGTGCGGGTTGTTCGAAAGAGATACCGTCGCACCTGGCACACGGGCAACATAGGGAACACAGTCTGACACGCCCTCCTGCTCCTGCTCCACCTCCGCTCAGAGCGGGAGAAGTTAGAAGAGAGAAGAGAGTTCTTTCGAGAGTGTATGTTATTGTTTTGAGAAAATATTGATTACCGTTCATAGATATCAATAGTCTGCTAGAATATTTTTCCATGGTAAATTTTCCCAAACCCTTTTTTGATGCCTGTCGATCCTATTTCTTCTTCTTTAGTTCAAAAATACTATTGGTCCAACTGAGTCTGAGATTAAAGCTGGAAATAGCAAAAACCTTTTTCCATATATTTCGTAGGAAATGAGACTCGAATCTGAATTTTTATAGATTGAAGATTGGCCGATATTGCGAAATGCCATAGTAAAAAAATATCTTACTGGCCTGCAATAGTGACGTCAAACAAGTTTTTTTTTAATGTTGCTGCTAGTTCGTATTTGGGTGGAGCAGTGGTGGCCCAATGGTAACGGCTGCGACTTACGCTTTGGACTTACGTGTTGTTGGTTTTAAGTTCGAAACCAGTCAGGCGCTTTACTTTGTGTAAAATATTTTATCACCACTGCTCTGCTCTCCTATCTGTGAAGGAAAACATCGGTAGGAAACCGGCATGTCCTCAACCCGAACTGGGCCCGTGTGGTGCATTACGGCCCACTCCCTCTCACCGAGAGGTTTCTGGTTTCGTGTTTGCAGTTTCGGTTGCCGGTCCAAACAAAATGGACTTTTTGGAAAATCTTGAACAACCCTATTGCCATTGCCTACGTAATTAATTATGCGTAAAAGAACTTGCTTGTTTACAAAAAATGTACTTAAAGATAGTGACAGCTAGCAGTCAAACATAGTGCAAGTAGTTTCCAAATACATCTATACGGGAATAAAACTGCCACTTTACCACGTTTTGAAAATTATATCGCAATGGCAATTGTGTATGTACATTTTTAATGCGTTCCATTTCCAAAGGCATGATTAATCCTTTCCTTTTTCATTTACTGACAACTTTAAAAAAAAATCCATTACTAAAATAATATTTTCGCTTCTGAGAATTGTTGGTATTTTTAGGAAAAAATCAGAGTTCAAGCAAAACATTAAGTAAACTGATGTTAAGTCAGTAGAACGAAACGTATTAGTCAGTTGTCAAAACTGAAATAAATATTTTTGTTTTGTTTGGATTTGTTGTGGTCTGTGTTTTCCGCTGTATTTCAGTCATCTAAAGAAGATTTCAGTGGATCATAACGTTGTGGCTTTAGTTTTCGGACACCGACGACTTATTTCTGTAAGATTGTGGCGTTGTTTACTGGACTCTTCATTTAACTTACCTTCTTACGAAACGGAATTATTATATGATGGCTCACAAAATCTATTGTGTATCGGCCTGTGGACAGTCACGTAAGTAACTTCTAAGCATTAGCAATAAGCCGTAACAGCTTATAATGTTCTCCCTGTTGGGACACAGGCCTCCTTTCGGTGAGAGGGAGTGAGCCGTAATCCATCTCGCCGACCCAGTCTATTATTGTTTTATTTTATTCTAAAATAATAATTTAATCTAAAGAAATGTCCAAACTGCAAGCAAGTGTAACCATCGATTAATTCAGTTTCGCCTAGTCGTTTATCGTGCCCCCAGCGCCCGGCACTGGTAATCGAAAAATAAATACCTACAACAAAGAGGGATATGCAATACATAAATTTTTACAACAGATTAAACGAGCTGTGGTATTTTGGTCGTAAATATACGAAACCTGGCGAAATGGACCCGCAAATATTTGTCGGATTAATCTGACTTAAGCAGTTAAAAGGTTAAATCCCTTGGGGAAAACAGGCATGAAGGGGAGAACAGGCATGTAGCTATGTTATATCATTAATTTTTAGCTGCTTATTTAATTTATATCAAACTCAAACTATTTATTTCAAATAAACCAATTACAGGCACTTTTGAATTGTCAAGGTCGGTGAGTTAGAAATATGAAGCTATTTGCCCATTCCAAAGCGTAGGTACCTATGGAGAAGAACAGGCAAGAAACTCCATGGACACTCTATTAAAATCATGGTATTGTTACAAAAAGTTGGTTACATCATTATGTTGAAATTATCAATGTGAGAACGATGTAAAAAGACGTGCACATTAAAGCGTCCGTAATTAAAACAAAAATAAAATAACAATTCAGAAATTAAAATAAGCCGTGGGAGCTAGGAGATGACCAGTCCCTACTGGCGGCGCCCGTTCTCGAACATGACGTGTGGATCAGCACCATTCAGCTCAACCATTTTGAAGGGAACTTAATGATCTAACACACACGCCACCACCAGCGAGACATTTGAGTGAGCATGACATACTCTCAGCTGCCAGGGCACATTCAAGTCAATGAAAGACATACCCTGTAAATGCTGCCCCAGCTTTATAGTAGGAACATAGTGCTCACACCATCATGTTATCTACCAAGTTTACTGTTCAATTTCAACTTCAAGTCAGGTCTTTAAACACCTATTTAGATTTCTACAGAGAATATTTTATGTTAAGTATAACATGATTTAATTAAGGTATATCACATGTTACAGGCTTGCAGAAGCAAAAAGAGCTCATACTGAATCTTGCCTTCAACTGCTACAAGCGTATCAGGTAACGAAGACATCAGTTGTGATCAAAATGTCAATGTTATTCTAACTGATGCAGCAAAAATACTGCCAGAAATAACTTTTACAGGTATGTGAATTTCTTTATCTGCTTGTACCATGTATCTATTGGAGTTCACGAAGAGTTTATCTTAGTCACATATTTCGAGTGCTCTTCTAGCTCGCAGTAAGTGCACCGGGCGTCGGCAGAAGGCAGATAACCTCGCCGGTCTCCATCGTAAAGATTTCCACAAAGTTACCAAAAAAACCAAAACAAAAATGCTACAAGGTAAGCCACAAAATACTTATTGGCTACATTTCTTACGGATTTACAGGTCAGTGTACTGTGGTCGCAAATCATATTTTGTTCAACACACAACCTGACACGTACAATTTGCAATAACACATAATAAAATTTTATTTAGTACTAGCTGACCCGCGCCCACTTCGTTAGGCGGTAAACATTTTTACTTGTGATGAAATTATGAGTGTAGTTTTTTCACCGACTTGTCTTTTCATGTTTCGGAACAATTAATAAATATATAGCCTATGACACTCACAAATAATGTGGCTTTCTATTGGTAAACGATTTAGCAAAATCGGTTCTGTAGATTCAGAGATTATATTATCCTACAAACTCACAAACTTTACCTCTTCACAATATTAGTATAGATAATATGAAAATTTTAGTATAAATACCTCAATTATTTTTACATTCATACCCAGCTTATAACGTTCCCACTACTGGGGCAGAGGCCTCCATTCCGTAAGATAGAGTATGTTTGTGGACGCGCAAACTGACGGCTTCGCTGCAGTCAGACGCAAGCTTGAAGCATCCCTGTTGCACAGAGTGCGTGCCGACTCCAACAGAATCCTGAGATGTAATTACGTAACACACTATCATATCAGGAATCGCTTTTATTTTGACAGTTCTACAACATTCATGGCGTTGTTTACGTTGCTAGGCAGACAATTTTTTCAAATCTAAGAAAGAATGAAAAATGAAAAAATTACGAATATTTATTTGTCCCAAATCAGTTACATGGATTATAAATGAGACATCCCCAGTAAGTAATTGATAATACTTGTGTTGGGGCTACCTCACTTTTTCCCTTAATACTAACAATATTGAGACGAGTGTTTACAGTATTAGGTGACAAAAAAAAAGTATTTACCAAGAATAACAAAAACATTAAATACAGTAAATCACTCATAAACTAAATCGCAGCTCTGTGTTACTATAGTTGTATGATGTGAACCTGTATGTGCGTCTTATTTTTAAACGGGATTTGTGTTGTTGAGTGTGTATGTTTGTGTTAGTCTGTGTTTGTCTATGAGTACGTGTTTGTGTGTGTGAATGTGTAAGTGTAGGTCTTCATTTGGTGAGTAGCTGTTTAAGATACGACAGAGATAATTAAAACAAATTGTTTAACCAAGTCTAGCTGAAATTTGCTCAGTTTCCTCGTGTGTTAAGGTTTTTAGCCACTCTGTTATTGCTTTTTTGCAGCCGTGTGAGACCTCATGGTGGACCTCCCTCTTTGCGAGCATGACTGCTTCGCTGAAGGAGGCGACTGCTAGCCATGCACTCCCGCTCCTACCAGGGCCAGACGCGAGAGATTGCCGCCGCCGATCGCCTCTATGAGGACACGGCGGTGCTCCGCCCAAGGTGGGCAGACCTCCACCGTATGCTCCACCGTGTCCTCAGGGCGATCTTCGCAAAGAAAGCACCCGGGCGTTTCCTCCCGCCTTATGCGAAACAGGAACCTCCCGAAACAGCCGTGGCCGGTGAGGAGCTGTGTCAGGCGGAAGGTGAGGACTAGGTATTTAGGCTTCTGACTACCCGTACTGACTGTCTAAGATCTAATTGCATGTAAATTAATTATTATGCAATGGAAATAATAAGCGGTTATTTAAAGGTGTGTATGTAACTATGATACAACACATTATATTCGTTTATAACATAATTTAATTCATTAATTAAATTCATCATTTCAGCTGAAAGACGTCCACTGCTGGACATAGGCTGGGGGGTTTTGCCATAATCGCCACGCTTGGCAGGCGGGTTGGCGATCGCAGTATGGTGGCAAAATGCATAGGTAATAGGTAATAGGTAATACGGGCTGTTGTCCGCAACTCCACGTCAAAGCGCGTATTTTGCGTACGGGTGGGAGAATCGCTCATTCGATCCACCCCAGCTCCTCGAGAAAGGCCAGCAACGCCTTGGTGTTGCTGACAATCTCACGTAGGGTACCTGGGTTACCGAAGTATTTTGCCCTGTAATCGGCGACCACCGGGCAGTTTAGCAGCACATGCGCTGCTGTCTCGTCGTGCTCCAAGCAGGCCCTGCACAGCGGACTGTCTGTTATTCCTATGACAAAGAGATGTTTGTTGAATGACCCATGGCCGGTTATAGCTGCTGTCACTGTACGCAGCTGTGGTTTAGTTAGACGGAGAACCTGTTTTGTGAGGCGGGCATCGATCGTGGGAAGTGCTTCCTTAGCCTGCCTGCACTCACGTAGGTCCAGCCATAACTTGTGATGTTGGTCCCTGGTCCGTTTTCTTACCAGAGTGCGTAGATACCCGAAGGGGAGAGGCGCGATGGGTTCTGGTCCCACTGGTGCCATACTCGACCCTCTCCTGGCAAGTTCATCGGCTACATCGTTACCCAGCGAGCCGCTGTGTCCTTTGATCCATTGAATGGTAATTTTATTGAGGCTACCTACCTGGTTTAGGCGCTGGTGGCACTCGTATATTAGCCCAGAGTCAACTGTGTGACTGTTCAGCGATTGTAGAACAGCCATGCTGTCCGAGAGTATGCGGATTGAGTGGTCCCTAACTTCCCTGGCCATGATAGCAGACGCGGCGAGGGAGATGCCCATGCATTCGGCCTGGAACACTGTGTTATGGACCCCCAATGGCGTGGCTATGTGTATGTTGAGGTCCTCCGAGAAGACTCCAGCTCCTGTGCCACTACCTGTTTTTGATCCATCCGTGAAAATCCGCAGCTCTGCGGGGCGCAAGCCTTCGCATCGTCGATCCTCATGCAGTTGGATTTTGTATTTTTTGTCAAAGATAAACTGTTTGGGTACCCGGTCATTTACTGCCTTCGTAATGGGGAACTCATTGTTGAGTCCCTTAAGCAGCGCGGTGTGTTGAGTGTCTCTCTTACTCCAGAGATGTGTTGCCTTAAGACGCGCCGCCGCCATCGTTGCTTCCTGCTGTATGAACAGGTGGAGCGGCGGGAGTCCCAGCATGGCTTCGATAGCTGCAGTCGGAGTGGTCCTCATGCATCCTGTGGTGGCCATGCAGGCTAGTCTTTGCATGCGCTGTAGTTTGTTGGAGGCTGTCGCTAGCTTGGTGCGGGGCCACCAGACCACGGCCCCGTAGGTGATCATGGGGCGGATCACTGCGGTGTACAGCCATAGTATTATTTTGGGGGATAGGCCCCATTTCTTACCTATCATTTTCCTACACTGCCAGAAGGTGATGCAGGCCCTGTTTAGTTTGGTATCCAGATGACTGCTCCAGTTCAGCTTACTGTCCAAAGTAACCCCGAGATACTTGACTTCGTTGGCCAATTGAAGTTCCGTGTTGAACAGTTTCGGTAGGCTGAAATGGCCTAATGCTCGTTTGTGGGTGAACATGACTAGTTCGGTTTTGGTGGGGTTTACTGATAGCTCAAATTCCCTGCACCATCTTTCTACAATACGTAGTGCTTGTTGTGTGAGGTTGCAGATCGTTCCCGTCACCTTCCCCGAAACAAGAATTGCGAGATCGTCTGCATAACCAATTGTGAAGTAATGGTTGGCGTTGAGCTTGGTGATAAGATCATTGATTACCAGATTCCATAGAAGGGGGGATAGTACCCCTCCTTGGGGGCAGCCTCTGGCTATCATGGCCAGCTGCTGCTCGTCCTCCAGGCGAACCACTCGTTTGCTAAGCATGTTTGTAATCCAGTCCGTAATTACCTGATCTGCCCCATGTCTGAAGAGGGCGCTGCCGATACTGGAGAAGTTGGTTTTGTCGAAGGCTCCTTCGAAGTCTATAAAGGTGCCCAGGCAGGTGCCCTTTTGATGTATTGCTTCCTCTATCTGACTGACCACTTGATGTAGAGCAGATTCAGTCGACTTACCTGAGCTATAAGCGTGTTGGTTACCGTGTAGCGGTATAGTTTTGAGGGCGCCGTCTCTCAGCTCCCTATCACATAGCCTTTCCAGTGTTTTCAGCAGAAAAGAGGTCAGGCTGATTGGTCGGTGGGATTTGGCGCTAGTATAGTCACCCGTACCTGGTTTTGGGATGAATATAACTTTCACTTCCCTCCAGCCTTTGGGAACGTACCTAAAGGCCAGGCACGCTCTCATTATGGGCACTAGTCTAGTTGCGACAGAGACTCCCCCCCATTGTATTAAGGCGGGAAACACTCCGTCGGGACCAGCTGCCTTGAAAGGATGGAAGCTGCGGATGGCCCATTGGAGTTTCTCCAGCGTGATCACTCTGCATGTGTAGCTCCAGTCATTTTCAGATGGCGTTTGGGTTACATCCTGCCAGTCGATTACCTGCGCGAAGACACATCCAGGGAAGTGAGTTTCAATTAGGATGCGTCTTGTTTCTTCAGGTGACGATGTGAATGTGTTATCAGGTTTGCGGAGGGTAGCGGGCCCCGCCGTTTTCTGTTGCGCCAGTACCTTTCTTACCCTGTTGGCTTGCTGACAGGATTCGATGCCCCCACAGAATTTGCGCCAACCCGCGGTACTCCTGAATCTGATGCATTTTTTGTAGCAAGATTTGGCTGCATAATAGCTATCCCAGTCCTCGTCCGCACAAGTGTTCATGGCTCTATTTAGAGCTTTCCTTACCTTCCCGCGCTTGCGCTCCAAGTCAGCACCCCACCAAGGCTGTTTGCCTGGTGTGCTACGCGGGATGGTCTCTGGGCAGGCAGTGTGGTAGCTGTCTAACATTAGTTTAGTGATCTGACTTACTTGTGCCTCAATCTGTGTCGTGTCCGCAAATGACGTCGGACCGCTTGGTGTAGTTAGCTTTGCTACTAGGCTACGCGTATAGGTGCCGCGATCCGTATGACGCGGATTGCGACGTGGTGTTGCAGGTCGAGCGCAGACTTGGATGTCGAAGCGAATCCACCTATGATCAGAGCAGGAGGCCTCCTTGGAGACCTGCCAGCTTGTGATGATTTCCGCCGCGCCCTCCGTTGCCAGGGTAAGATCAATGATCGTGCGGCTACGCCTAGTTACGAAGGTAGGTTCAGCGCCGGTGTTTAGTATGGATAAGTTAGTCGAGAATAAATATTCAACTAAGGCCTTACCCCTTTCGTTTTGGGTGTCCATGCCCCATAGATGGTGATGAGCATTGGCGTCGGCCCCGACGACAATCTCAAACCCGCGACTCTCGCAGTAGCCCACGAGACGGGCGAGGTCATGGGGGGGCGGCGCCTCCGCCTCAGGCATGTAGGCCGAGGCGAAGACGATTGCCATCTCTACGGCGTCGGCACGTGGTATATACAGCTTTGCTGCAGAGACATCTCTGCAACAGAAATCAGTTAAGGGCTGTGTTTTAAGGTTACCTGTAACATAGATACACGATCTGGGTTGATCGTGATCAGTGGTAACCAGGAGCTTACCTCCAAGATTGGACAGTCCTTGTATACGGCCGGCCCTAATCCACGGCTCCTGGATCAGAGCAATGGCCGTGTGTTGTACCTCCAGCCACTTGCGGAGTTGAGCCGTCGCAGTCTGACTGTGGTGGAGGTTGGCTTGGAGGACTTTACAGTCGGACAAAAGGTACGACATCGCTGGTCGTCCCCTCGTCCTCTTCCCCCAGTCTGAGCCCGGCAAGCAGGTCGCCCTCGTCAAAGCCTTCCTCTCCTTGGCACGAAGCCGGGGACAATACCATGTCATCCAGCTCCCCATCCAAGGAAGAGGCGGCACCTACGATGGCGGCAGCAGGGGTGGCCGACTCTGCTACAGCAGGTTCGGCCACGGGTGCTCCCGGGTTGTTTGGTGGCGGAGTGGGCTCCCCCGCTGGTATCACTGGCCGCTGCATCGTGTCCACGGAGATGGTTTCCGTTGTGGGGTCCCATCCGTTAGGAACTTCGGTGTACTTGCCGTTCTGCCCTTGGAACCTTAAGTACACCGTTCCTACTCCTATCGAGAGGCGGCGTCCGGCTCTCATAATGGACGGGATTTGGTCCACCGGGACACCCACCACGACGAACCATGCCGCGGCCTGTTTGTTAACGTGGAGTAGTACCCACCTCTTGACGTCAATCCAGGGGTTCTGATAACTCAGAGCGCGCCCAATATCTGTCGGCTCTTCGAAGACCCCCTGTTCGTCTGGGATGACGATACCACACCGCGTTCGTGTGTCGATCTCCGACTGGCTCTTGACTACTAGCGGGATGCCAGTGAGAAGAGACAGTGCGGGGACTGTTTCCCTTAGCCATGCTAAGGTGTGGTCGTTGCCGCACCACAGTTTCAGGACACCCCCGGAAAACACCGGCTTGGCTTTAAAAGTCGGTCCTGGGGTGTCTGGTTTGGGGGACCGGGCCTCAATGATTATCTGCTTTTGGATAGCAGTGAGTACCCGGTCCGATACGTCCTTGCTCAGGATCCCTGTGCGGTCGCAGGTAATTGCGACGTCCAGGGTAGTACTGGCAGCTTGGGCGTAGCTTAGTTTGGCGGCCCGCTTGGACTGATCAAACCGCGGCCGCTTATGATCCCCCCGAGGTGTTAAACTCTCGTTGAGCGCACGCTTGGCCGCGGCCTGGTCCTTCACCTCGGGTCGCTGTGTTGCTCTGGACCCTGCAGTCTGTCCCTCATGAGCACTGGGGGGCCCTGGCGCAGATCGGCTTGTGCCGGCCACCGCCTTTGACCGCTCCCCAGTGGAGAAATTTAGCTGGCCGCCAGTCGGTTTGATCGAACTGGCGGCAGGGTCCTGTTTATCAGGCTTCCCCTTGCCCTTGCCTAGCCTCTTGCGAGCCTGACGGCGCTCCTTCCTAGTCGCACGTCTGTTCTGTGCTGAGGCGGCTGGTGGGCCTGCGGTGCCTGTGCAAGGGCAACGAACTCGTTCGTTGCCTTTACCCTTACCCCTGCTTCGTTTGCCCACAACCTGCCAGACGCGTGCAAAAGCGTCCTCAGCATGGCTGGCCGAGTCCGTTTGACCGGTTGTGGCCGCTTGTTGCGAGGAGGTTGGAGTTGCCACAGGAGTGGGAGGGTGTTTCACGGTGCCAGTTTTACCCGGCACCGGGGTTCGTGCGGCGAAGGTCGGACCGGCAGTGGTGTTACCCGTCGCCGTCGTAGCCGCCTGTGTTTGAGAGGGGTCGGTACTGGTCCCAATCAGCGCCGACGTCCTCTGTTTTAATTGGGACTAGGTGGTTTTGGTCTTGACTGTGGTTCTCGCCACAGCCGGACCAGCGCCCGCACTGGTACCCGCGGCGTTAGTCGCAAGGTGGCCAGGGGCGAGAGAGGTGCAAGCACCCCCCTTGGGAGTCTCATTGGCTTTCGCCTCCACTCCGGTTTCTGGGGTTTTTTTAACTGGCTGTAAAGCATCCATGTTAAGTTGATTAGAAAATTCGTCTCTCTGGCTCCCACCCTCCATGGAGCCCGCACCTGGGAACGTCTCACTATAAAAAAGATCGATCGTTGGACTACCAGAGAGATATAGGTGCGCAAGGCTGGTTTACAGTGCGACATCGGGTGCTCGATCAGGTTGGCCCCCAAAGAGCTGAGCAACCTTCACTTACACCGTCAGCATGACCTTTACCTACCGCTTCGGTCGTCCGAGGGCAACTTCAGTGGACCTCACGCACCTCGCCTGTGACCCTCTGACGGGACACTGTGACCATTTCCCTACCCCTGGCTATTGGGTAGGGCCACCGTTTCGCTTGAAATCCAGACCAAAGGGGGCGTGTTGCCTCACGGGCACATTACAACCAGAGCCGCTCGGCTCAACCCCCCAGGACTCCTTCATCCCCGCTCACGGCGCTCGACTGCGCAGGTTCTAGCGCAGGTGACTACTTGCTCCTACTCACCATCAGCTGATTTTAGTGATAGGCGAGCCCGCCACCACCCAGTCACGCCGGGGTCGCGGTTAGGAGCGGGAGTTGGATCGGGAGGGGGGGGGGGTAGTGGAAGGAGTGAGGATATAGGAAGGGAGTAGTGGGTAGGGATTGTGAGAATGGGGTCCTGGGAAATAGAAGGGGGTTGTGATGTCGCCTGGTGGTTTTTGTTACGTCTATTTCTTAAGGAATTAGACCAAGAAACGGGGTGGCAACCTCGTGAAGGTACATCCACCAGACTTGCCTTGAGGATCTACACGACTGCAGCGCTCTCCCTCAAGACCCCGCCACTCTGCTGCCTCTGAGGGAGGCGGCAGGGTAGGTCTGCATCTATACTACCAAGCAAAGCAAAGCAAAGCAAAGCAAGCCTGTCGTTGTGCAACCGTCAAAGCATAAATCCAGCCCCTCCCCGGCAAAATGCATAGAGAACGCTGCTGCCCATTCTCTAGTAAGTCCCTTAGTCGCCTTCTACAACACCCACGGGAAGAAATGGGATGGTGCTATTCTTTTACGTCCGGCACCACACGGAACCATAATAATAAAATTAAGTATTACTTACTTACTTAAATAAATTAAGTTACATAAAAAAAATAGTCATTAGTAATGACTGATTTGAACGGCTCGTGAGTAAATAATAACAGCTGCACGGGTCGATCGAAGGTTAACTTAAGTTTGCCGCGGTCGGTTCGTGGATGGGTGATCACCCATTATAAATCGACACTCCTTCGTGCCTTGTTAAGCACAGTCGTTACAGGCAGTCAGAAGTCGAAATATTTGTCAACCAGTATTAGGTACTGTGATGTACTATAAAATATTTAAATAAATATGTGCTCCTGCGACCCGCCCGCTCGGCATTACGTTGACAGAAGTCGAGGCGAGCGGACGTGTAGCACGCGCTCTAAAACAAATATAACTGTGTTTCATTAGACGACCCAAGGGTATAAAGTGAGACATAACATTGGCGACGAGGATAAAGAACGTGAGTAAAATTATGTTTATTTTACTCGTAAAAAAAAAAACAAACACGTATTATCGAAGTTATCAATTCCATCACAATTAAATATTATTTTCTATTTTATCCTATTCAATATAAAAAGAAATTTGGAGATAAATAAATATGTTGTGTAGTAAAATGGGAAATACTTTAAGATTAAGTAAATTACTGAGAATTGGTATCTTTGGTCAATATGGCCTTAAAACCAGTGCCTGTTAATACTTACCAACCAATAAATATTGTTGTGTAGCTGGTGTGCACATTCCATTATATTTAAATACCCACATTGTATAAATACCGCGGAACTATCACCACCAAAAACATTGTGAGACATTCTCTGTGTCATTCTCGACCTACCCACATTACATTTAATAATAAATATTCACATTCTGAGAAATACCGCACCACTAAGTACTTATCTAAACACTAATTATCGTTCATTGGATCTTGTTTTTTATTTTGTATGCAGGTATGAATGTGATTAGTGCACAGATTACTTTAAAACAATCTATTGTGGTTAAACTCGACTTTTGCTCTTTTTCAATACGCCACCGACTACACAACAACAACTAATCGTGCCTGTAAGTACTAGCCAAGTCGAAAGAGAATGACAAAATACATACTGTATACTATTCCAATGGGTAAATACCCATCTAGTTCCACATATACTGGCATAAAACTATACTAGTATATGCAATACCACAAAACTATATTTATTCCAATGGGGAAACACCCATAAGTTCCTCATATACTGGTATAAAACCTTAGGTACTAGTATATGCAATTCCACAAAATTAAACGATTCATGTTCCAATCCAAAAGTTCAGTCCTGAGTAATTAAAACGCAATACTATCAAAAAATTAAATAAACAGTTTTATAAAATAATAATAACATAATCATATCGCTACCAATAGGTATAGTGGTTAATTTCAGTAGTAGGTACTTGAAGCCATTTTTTCATGCTTACTTGCAGATTGTCCCAACATGTCTCAATTACCGACCATAGAAATTTTCGACTGTGATGGTGATCCGACTTCATTAGGCCATCGGTGGCAAAAATGGAAACGAGGTCTCGAAAACTACCTTCTAGCTTTAGGCATGGACCAGCCCTTAAAAAAACGAGCAACACTTTTACATACCGGTGGTTTAGGGTTGCAAGATATATATTATAACCTTCCCGGTGCACACGTTGAAGAGGGCGACTCCTCTGATGTTTTCGAGTCCGCCATTAAAAAACTGGACGAGTATTTTTCCCCGAAACAGAGTTTTGTTTATGAACTACACGTATTCCGACTCATGAAACAAGAACCGGATGAAAAATTTGAAAAATTCTTAATTAGATTACGTAATCAATGTTCCAAATGTGATTTTTCTAACAAAGACAATGCTCTCATAGATCAAATTGCTGAAAAATGTACCTCATCAGACCTTAGAAAGAAAATACTACAGTTAGGAGATTCCGTTACAATAGAAAAGGTTATTTTAGAAGCCAACTCAATCGAAACCGTAGAGAGACAATTAAAGGAATTCCAAGTAATAAAAACTGAACAGGTTAATAGGATTGGAACAAGGATAATAAACAAAACCCGAACTCAGGGTGTTCACTCGGATAGTACACGGTGTACAAGATGTGGAAGTGGAAATCACAAGTGTGATGATACACGTTGTCCCGCGAGGGACAAAGTGTGTGACAAATGTGGTTACAAAGGTCACTTCATGAGTCAATGTCGAACAAGGAAACTAAAGCGTAAAGCACCCAATACTTGGAACAAACAAAAAAGTGACAGTAAAAAAACTAAAACTAACGAACCACAGACCAAACCATCAGTCAGTGATGTAAACTATATATTTCATATTGACGATGACGCTGAAATAACTTGCCAAGTGGGTAGGGTCAACGTAAATATGCTTATCGACTCTGGGAGTAAAAACAATATAATAAATGATAAAACCTGGGAATATTTAAAATCAAAAGCTGTAGTTGTGTCTAACCAGCAACCAGGTTCCGATCAAGTGTTTATGGCATACGGTTCAAAAGATCCTCTAGATGTGCTCGGCACATTTGAAGCATCAATCGTAGTTGGTCCAGAAACAAAAACTGCAAAATTTTATGTGATTAAAAATGGCACCCGTAATTTGTTGGGCAAGCATACAGCTACATGTCTCAATGTGCTTAAATTAGGGGTGAGTATAAATCTAGTACATACAGAGAATTTTCCTAAATTCAAAAATGTCCAATTGGCTATTGCTATTGATACATCTGTGACACCCATATGTCAGCCGTATAGGCGAGTACCAATTCCCCTCGAAAATAAAATCAATGATAAACTTGATGAGTTAGTCAAAAAAGACATCATTGAACCTGTAGATCAAGCCACAACCTGGGTTTCTCCGGTAGTACCCATTCTTAAGAGTGATGACACCTTAAGACTATGTGTCGACATGAGATGTGCAAACAAAGCCATTTTAAGAGAGAATCATCCTTTACCTACAATGACCCAACTTCTCCCAAAGCTCAGGAAGTCGTGTATCTTTTCTAAACTCGATATTAAAGATGCGTTCCACCAAGTCGAAATAAAAGAAGATTGTCGGGATATAACAACATTCATTACCAGTAAAGGCCTATTTCGATATAAGCGTCTGATGTTTGGTATATCCTGTGCACCCGAACACTTTCAAAAAATTATGGAAAGGATGCTTCTGCCTTGTAAGGGCGTCGTTAATTTCATTGACGATGTTATTGTGTTTGGTAGTAACGTAAACGAACATAACGATAGACTTAAACATGTGTTACAAGTTTTGAAAGATAATAATGTGGTCCTTAATGATAAAAAATGTATTTTTAACGCGTCAAAAATAGATTTTCTGGGTCATGAATTATCTCCACGAGGCATTAGACCCCTTGATAAGTACATTAAAACTATAAAATCATTCAGAGAACCTAAAACAGTCGAAGAAGTTCAAAGTTTTTTAGGACTTGTCAATTATATTGGAAAATGGATCCCAAGGTTGGCCACCATGACCGATCCAATTCGAGAAATTTTAAGACACAAACTATCTAAGCACGCCGACGTAGCTGAACATTGGAAAGATAAACAATCTGCTGCGTTTGCGGAGTTAAAAGAAAGTTTAAGTGCCCTTCGCACCTTAGGTTTTTATGATCCACACGATAGGACACAAGTCATGGCAGATGCTAGTCCTGTAGGGTTAGGAGCAGTCCTCGTGCAGATTGATTTGCAAGGACCTCGGATCATTGCTTTTGGTCATAAAAGTTTATCTGATGTTGAAAAACGGTATTGCCAGACCGAAAAGGAGGCACTTGCCTTGGTCTGGGCCGTCGAACATTTTAATATGTATTTATATGGGTTAAAAGAATTTGAGCTTATCACTGATCATAAACCTCTCGAGGTAATATTTGGGCCGCGATCAAAACCTTGTGCACGAATTGAACGATGGGTGTTACGGTTACAGGCTTACAATTACAAGGTCGTTTACTGTCCTGGGAAAAACAATATAGCTGATTCCCTGTCCCGATTATGCCCAAATCATAATTCACATTCCCATGATACCGAGCATCACATTAATAAAATCGTGGAGTTTGCTAGACCAATGGCTGTACCTATGGAGGATATCATTGATAAATCCAAAAGTGATGAAGACATTCAATTAGTAAAATTAGCTCTCTCTGGAAATAATTGGGACCCCAAAGTAAACAACTATAAACTCTTTGAGCATGAACTTTGGATTCATGACGATATTTTACTACGTGGGAACAAAATAGTCATTCCCATGGAGTTACGTAAGCAAGTACTCGCATCGGCACATGAAGGACATCCAGGGATCGTTGCCATGAAAAGTAGATTACGTACTAAAGTTTGGTGGCCTAAAATAGATAAAGACGCGGAAAACATGGTTAAAAGTTGTAAAAGTTGCACTCTAGTATCAGGACCAAGCCTCCCTGTGCTAATGAAGAGACGCGAATTACCTATACAACCATGGACTGATATAGCTATAGACTTTCTAGGCCCACTTCCAAGTGGACACAATTTATTAGTAGTCATAGATTATTATAGCCGTTATAAAGAAATTAAAATTATGAAATCTACAACATCTAATGAAACCATTAATGTTTTAAAAGAAATATTTTCCAGGCTGGGTATTCCAGTCAGTATAACGTCGGATAATGGGCGTCAATTTATCAGTGAGGAGTTCAAATCTTTCTGTTCAGAATTTGGCATCAGGCTTTACAATTCTATACCATATTGGCCACAACAAAACGGCGAGGTCGAAAGACAAAACCGCGACATCCTTAAGCGCTTGAAAATTAGCCAATGCCAAAAGTCTGATTGGAAGGATGATCTACTTCGCTATCTCATGATGTACAATAGCACTCCCCATAGTACAACTGGAAAGACACCCTCAGAATTATTTTTTAATAGACAATTTAGAGACAAAATCCCTTCCGCTGTAGATGTCGAAAACCGGCGTATGGACCTAGAAGTATATGATAAAGACAAAATCACAAAAGAAAAGGGAAAGTTGATTGAAGATAGGAAAAGGAAAGCTGTAAACAATGAAATTAATATAGGAGAAAAGGTTTATGTGAAAAACATGATAAAAGAAAATAAATTGACACCTGATTTCAACCCTACTCCACACACAGTAATGAGTGCTAACAGAGGCGACATAAATATAAAAAATGATGAAACAGGTCAAAACATAAGAAGAAACATAGTCCACCTCAAGAAAATAGAGGGTCAATGGAGAATTCACAATGAAAACGAAAAAAAAGACGACGGTGAGGTAGAAATAGATACGGATGATTAAATTGGTATTGTAATAAATTATTGATTATTATTGACGATTATTATTAAAACTAGGATATCAGATTTAAATTATTAAAATACTAAAATTATATAAAATCACGTGTAGCTTAAATAGTGACTATTAATTGATCTTGATTTATACTTAATTCAGAGTAGGAAATGTGATTAAGTTAGTTAGAGTTAAAAATACAAATTA
The DNA here is from genome assembly GCA_949091785.1 of Polymixis lichenea. Taxonomy (NCBI): domain Eukaryota; kingdom Metazoa; phylum Arthropoda; class Insecta; order Lepidoptera; family Noctuidae; genus Polymixis; species Polymixis lichenea. The sequence continues at coordinate 57,701,838 of OX420931.1, read as the reverse complement.
TATTGAAAGGAAGAGATGTGATGTACTATAAAATATTTAAATAAATATGTGCTCCTGCGACCCGCCCGCTCGGCATTACGTTGACAGAAGTCGAGGCGAGCGGACGTGTAGCACGCGCTCTAAAACAAATATAACTGTGTTTCATTAGACGACCCAAGGGTATAAAGTGAGACATAACAGGTACCAAGGGGTATCGTATTACCCAGTAACTGGGTGCTATTACTACTACTTGTGGAGGTCAGATAGTCAATCGCTCCATTTAAACACTAGTATTCGTCTACTTTACTCATCTCATATAGCAATGGCCATAAGACCGTTAGTTAGAAATCGCCCTCAGGACAAGCAGCTCCTCACACGGACAACTGTACTGTAAGCAAAGCTACAAGCGCAGTACCTATATAGGCAAGTCTTATAAAACCTAGATGAAATTTACGTAAATTGTTTGCGTCTTACGACTTCCACGCGAACCAAGTCGCGGGCAGAAGCTAGTCGTGAATAATTTTGCACGCACTTCGTTGTAATACATAAAAATTCAGAATGAAATGTCAATGCGATGGACACTTCATGTGAATGACTTCACGTACATGAACGACCGGTTAAATTATTTCGATGGTGTTTATACAAAAATACTAAAATCGCGATTAAAAAAATGGGGGTTGGGGGTAGCAGGGCGCAAAATACTTCACGACCTATTCTCATACCAAAAAAAAATCGGTCGAGCCGATTCGGAGGAGTGCAGATTAGAAGAAAGATTATTTTGATGTGACGAGTAACTTTTAGCCCTGTCAGTGTCAGCCATAGCTGATCGTGGTTGTATAGGCAAGATAATGTGGTTAGTGTCAACAACCATGGTCGGTACCTACAGTGTGCTTTATTAATGCACATAATTATTAATATCTGGTATTACCGAGCATTTTTTTTTCATTTTCTAAAAATGAAACCAAGCTAGATCGATTTATCGCCCCCGAAACCCCATGCATACCTACTAAATTTCATGAAAATCGCTGGTGCCGTTTCCGAGATTCAGATTTTAAAAATATATACATACACCGAGAAATTTTAATGGTTGTTTTCCCGCGGTAGAATAACTTGCCTTAAGAGTAAAAGTAAAAATATAAAGATGTTTTTGTTCTAAAATAATTAATAAAATATTCAGCAACTCAATAAAACACTACTCAATAGTAACACTTAAGGTAACTTGTAGGTACTACTCGAATCGCACGCACCGCTGACAAAGGGAACAGCGATGCATAAATGTTCAAAGCAAAATAAACTCTCGCACGTGGTGATTTTTCACAATGGTTAATCTGCCATTTTTTGCTTCTAATATTTTATTTGTTTATAAAACGATTGTATTACCAATACAAAACCATTTCGCTGCGGGAAAAAAACCATTTAAACTTCACGGTTTATATACAAGAATCGCTCGTTTAAAGGATTAGATTTATGACGTAGTTAGTTCCACTGGCTTATTCCACTACACCCCAAAGCCATTGTTCTCAAAACTGTGCGGTCCATACATACGTTCATTCCACTTAGTTAACTTTGGGAGGTGTTGTCGAAGGTTTGTGAGAAAAAAATAAAAATGTTTAAAAAAAAAACAACCGACTTCCGAAAAAACACTAGACTGTGAAAAAAAGAAAAATTTTGTCACCGCCTTCCGAAATTGAAGTTATTTTTCACTTTGTATTGTTTTTTTTGGAAAAAGTTTTTATTTTTAACTTTTTAGTTATAGTACCTACCACACTAATTCGAAATTTGATCATCCTTGGGGTCAAAACAATACATATTTATGCGATAGCAGCAATTGTAGTTTATTTACTGTTATTTTTTTAAGAGTTCCGTTGTCTGTCTCCGAAACGCATCATCAGATCTATATGAAATTGAAATGGAACCACACGCGAAACACACACACACACACACACACATACACTTTTAAGTTAAGAAAGTGGTGAAACTAGAAGAAAGCAAAAATATTTTTTTATTTTAATATCCAGGGGGCCAGGGCCAAATAAATTAGGGCTGAGTAAGTAGCTGATGACCCCACCTATCCACCAATTTCGTATGTTCAACGTTCTGCCAAACACCCTGTACATTATTTATTAAAATTTTGGGGCCAAACTAATTTACAAAACTATACGTAACATTTGCATAAATTTTTCGTGTATAAGTAAAATCGAAAATCCCTGTCCAATAGTCAATTAATTATTTGAAAGTTAAGGCTTCTTCAAACAGGCGCGACGCGACACTTGTAGAACAATTTCCATAAAGTTTTCATAGAAATTGTTCAACGAGTGTCGACGTGACCGTCGCGTCGCGACAGTCTGCACGAGCCTTTATGCTCGGTTCCTATTAACAAAAACGGATCGTTTTGCTTACCAATGGTAGCATGTTTTATTTCCAAACTGGGAAAATAAATAGTTACGTAAGCTAATTTTACCTGTGACAGTTTTTTTTTTTTTGGGTGGGAAATCATCAAATAACTTCTCCCGCTCTGGGTGGAGCGGGAGGGCGTGTCAGACTTTTACTGACTAAAACCCACCCGTGTTCCCTCAGTTGCCTGTGTGCCAGGGGCCGCGGTATCTCTTTCGAATAACCCGCACCCCTGGCAGGCATCGGCCCTTGCGGGCCCCATCAGTTGCTGCTGACATCTCTTTGAGGCGCGCGTGGAACACAACGCGCCGTCGTACCTGTGACAGTTAGTTCCGTGTGGTGCCGGACATAAAAGAATAGCACCATCCCATTTCTTCCCGTGGTTGTCGTGGAAGGCGACTGAGGAAATTACTAGAGAATGGGCAGCAGCGTTCTCTATGCATTTCACCACCATCCTGCGATCGCCAACCCGCCTGCCAAGCGTGGTGATTATGGCAAATCCCCCCTTTTGGGAGAGGCCTATGTCCAGCAGTGGACGTCTTTCGGCTGAAATGATGATGATGATGAAGAGTTACTTCCAAATAGGGAGATCTACTTTGTGATCCACATAGTAGACCTCCCTATTTGCAAGTAATTCGTTTTAGAAGCAAAGACCATCTCCATCCGTCTTTGCGTCATTATAGGTAAAGATACAAGAGTATACCACTCTGCGTAAATTATAGAAATCAGCTACTAGGCAACGCTTCGAAACATTGTCCAACTGAACTAATTTTTTAATCCAAAATGCACTCATATAAAATGAAAACTCGTTCGTTAAATCTGTCTATATTACAGCCCGACAGCCTTTTACGCTTTGAGCAACCAATCTACTGTGTCGGACTGCTTTTATTTATGCTTTTCTCAAGTCAAAGCATAAAAATATACATATGGTGCGCGCAAACGATGTTCAATTATTCGAAATTGAATGTAAAGACTCCGTTCCGCCCAATTTCCTTTTTATTCCGGATGGAATGATGTGACTTTAATTGGATAAATATTTAATGTGTTATGGTCGTAAATACATGTTTTATGGCATAGAGATAACGTGAGCGCGGTTTTTCCACGTAGAACCTATAAATAAAAATATTTAGGTACGTTATATTAGTACAACTTAAAAAGTTGTGTGTAGGAGCGAAATATAACCGTCAAGGAAAATGTGAAGAACTAATAAAGCGGGAGTAGTCTTGTGCCTGCTCGGTCATTTTTAAGATCGCTCCGTACTAGTTCATTTGGGTCAGTGAACTAGTTCTTTCTATTAGTTCTATTAGCTCTATTCGGTCTTCGCTCTCAGCAGTACTTTTAAAGATCATATCAGTCAAATCAGTCGCTGTCATTCTCGTTCTCGTTCGGACATACGATACGGCTCTTTGTAAATGTACGAGGAGCTGTTAGAACTAATAGACCGATTACAAGTCAGCATTCGGAAACGTTTCCTTTAGTACAGTGCTAAGAAGCGGTTCCTATTCGTTCATCGTTCGCGAACTACACAAGACTAAGTGGAAGACCTTAATAGATAGTAGGTGGTGAGACGCTTATGTTAGGCTCGTCCCCTATTAAATGATAGGGGGAGCTTATTGCTATGAACAGGGCATAAATCCAGACTCAATAACACTTTGTGCGACCTGAGAATCGAGCCTAGGACCTCATGTTCATGAGTAACGCTTGCGACCACTAGACCGACGAGGCAGAATGTGTCGATCAGACAATTCTATTCTTGCTACACAGGCCAAGCAAAAAATAAAACATGAAAGCGTGCTTATTCAGGATGGCATCGCAACATTGACGGGCAATCTGTAACCGTGAAATTTTTCGTCGGTTATCGAAAAAGAATCTGCTGTTTCATAGAAGAATGCAATACCGACACGATCAAATGGAGTAGCTTTTTGTAATAATAACAGACGACAAATTTCAACGCAGTGGCGTTGAAATTCAAGAATCATGTACCGAATTCATAGTAAAAGGTTGCGAGTCGATAGCCCTCCCGCCCTGTATAATGTAGCTTTTAAAGCTCAACAAATCAACAGCTCAATTTATTATTGTTGACGGCTGCCTTCCAAGAAAAAGGTTATTTAACTATCCCTGAGCTAAATATTTTCATTTTAACCCTTCATAAATTCTCATCGGGTAAACTCTACGGCTAAGATTCTTCTTATACTCGTACGCTCCAACACAAACGTTGCCAACTTTAATACTAACTTTAATATATTCGTAGGCTAAATTTCACATTCAGGCGCCAGTTTTAAGTAAATTAACTGTTGGTACTTGCTTAAAATTATGTTAATTCCAACTGGTTGTCTGAAAACAATTGTTTGCATATTTTGACACAACAACATAACATCACGCCTGTATTCTTCGAAGGGTAAGGTGTACAAAACACCCACATTTCGACAGCTATGTTTCATCAGCTTATGTAGCTTGTAAACGTTCCCACTGCTGGACACAGGCCTTCTCTTTCTGTGAGTGCTAGTGGGCTATACACCGTGACATTTTAGTTGTCTTACAAAGGTGATCCACTCAATGTATCCGTCATAAAATACCTCTAGGCGCGATTAAAACATTGTTACCATTAATTAATATTATAGTTACAAAGAAAAATAAATAATGCTTTAGAATTATGAAACACCCTCCCTGTTAATAATGTTTACGTATCAAACGGTAGAAGATATCTACCTACCTATTATGACATTCTATCATTAATTTTATCTCCTTATCAGTGTGTTTTAAACTACGTCATGCGTTTTAGTGAATGATATTTTCATCTTTTTAATTTTGCAAATTTTCAAAAATATATATATATTTTAAATAAATGATTAGTAGTCATTGGATACATGAAGTGGGCTGCCGTTGTAAGACGACTAAAATGTCACGGTGTATACTACCATGCGGGCGCTGGTGCATGTCACTTGTCCTCCAATTTTTGATTCAAGGTTGCGGTTTCCTGACGATGTTTTCCTTTACCGTTTCGAGAGCAGTGGATGAAATAATTTACACAAAGACTGCTTGAGTTCGAACGCACGACCATAAGTCGCGGCTGTTACCAGTATGCCACCACTGCTCCTGTTTTGTATCAAGCTACAGATGTGCAAGGGCACTTATGAAACGTCAGAAGCTAGGTGCGCGGTTCCAATTTGTCGCTTCCTATGGAGAAGAGCCGGCAAGAAACTCCACGGTTACTCTTTTAAAAATAATTGGCTTTTATAATGTTTTCAAATTACAGTGATATTAGGTATGGGAGGGCAGTGCAGGCTTGTCAATAAGTACCAGGTACTTAGAGGAATGACAATATAGAATAGAAAATCGTCTATAAATCTGTAGATTTATAGACGACGTCTGTAAGGCCTACAACGTTCTCTCATTCACAATATGTAAAAGAATCTACATAAGTATAATCAACTATTTAAACCAAGTGACATGATTTCCATGAGAATCACTAATAAATACTCTATATTACAAGTGATACAACACAGTGTCAAATAATGACGAGAATATGTCAGACAGTGTAAAAAAAAAAAGAAAAAGTAATTTGGGAGCAACGATGAACTTAGGCTATAGTATAGCAACGATGTCCTAAGTATAGTAGGCATCTACAAGCGCCTATAGTTACAGAATGTCAAATTATGCTATCACATGAACCGCGAGTATCCATTTCATTAGGTAACAGCTACAGCCATCAGGATGCTGCAGTAAGGGAGAGCTACTTAATAAAACAGCAAATAGCCAGCAAGAATCAAGATTGTGTGTGCTATTTGGAAATTCGCCAAGAATGGGAGGAATACAAAACAAATATAAGCGGGTTTATAAAAGCTCATTATTTTTAAAAGAGTAACCGTGGAGTTTCTTGCCGGCTCTTCTCCATAGGAAGCGACAAATTGGAACCGTGCACCTAGCTTCTGACGTTTCATAAGTGCCCTTGCAGGTTTATGTGAAATAAAATATTTTTTTTATTTTTTTATTTTGTGTAAAGGATAGCAGACGAAGTTATAAGAAATGGCGGGGAGAAAGAATCACAGAATAAAAAAAGAAAAACAAAAAACAACTATGTGGGAATCGGCTTCCAGACTAAACGGATACAGCTGATTAGGAGTATTTTACATGGAGCGACTGCAGACTTAGCACGAGCTCAGATTTGTCAACGGAAGAATAGACATGACTATAAACTTAATGATGTACAATAGGAGAAGATAGCTATGTTCTTCTATTAATTATCACAGTTATGCGTTCTAAACGAATCATGATTTTGTAGATAATCGTATATACTTTGTTTGTTGTCAGTGTGATTTTGACAGTTTGGCAAGAAATATTCATCTGAAATAGTCTACATTTATAAGGATCTAGACAAAGCTCGTTAGAAACGAAAGACAAAATGACAGATTTTGGAAGAATATATACGGTGCGATGTCAAAAATGGAGAAACGAAATATCACTTTGTTTTGAAAAAAGCACTGTTTATTCTTCGTAGAAAATAGAAAGTGTCATGTCCGCAGCCCAGTAACTGGGTAACGATACCAAGGGGTATCGTGATACCCAGTTCAACTATCTTTAATAACCAAGGGCTTATAAGACTGGTTGCCAGACTTTTGGGCTTCTAACTACCTGTAACAACTGTCTCAAGATCTACGAATGACAGCCGGGTACAACAATAGCTTAACGTGCATTCCGAAGCACGGAGAGGCCTCGATGTGTAATGAATGGTCACCCATCCCGAACCAACTGTAGCAAGCGTAGCTTACCCTTCAATTGACCCATGCGGTTGATATCATTTAGCCACAAGGAATCACAGAATATTAATTTAAAAGTTAATAAGAGAAACACAGATCTGAGACCACTGGGAAATAATCACTTGGTCGCAAACGCTACTAATGCAGTCCTGTATACGATTCTCAGATCGAGCAAAGTGTAATTGGGCTTTTCGATCAGGAGGCTCTCAGTAGCAGCTCGTAGTCTGGTCGTTGTGCCAGTTTGATGGCAATACGCTCAATATGTGGGTAATAGCCACTACAACTGTTGGTACTTGCTTCAAATGCATGAATTCCAACTGGTATTTTAAAGGCTGTTGGTGTTGGCCTGTTTTGAAACATAAAACATAATTTCACGCCTGTACTCTCCGTAAGGTTGGGCAGAGGAGCTGCCTAACTTCGGAGAAAACCGTGGCAATGTTATGTTAAACGTCCAAGAGTTATGGGTATCGCCATCGACTGCAAGGGACCGGTTCCTTACAATAACATATTATTTACAAACAAGGCATCGATTAGCAATCGAAAATCCATGACCCATAATGTATCCCATTATTTTGTGTTCGAATTTAACTAACAGTTTAAGTAAACAATCATTATATCTAGCTAGAGATAACCCTAGTTCCAATAATAAGGGAAGCTAAACAACCATTACCTCTATAGGTACATAGAACTACAGTAGCCTTGTGTGTACTTGGGCGTTGGCAAGCAAGACATCCTTGACGCTGTTTGCGCGCGGTATGGACTTAAGTAATCACATGCGGCGGGTCAGGTGTGAACAGATCTAGTTCGGAGCGATTTATTCTCGGTATGGTTAAAGATCAATAGCTTATCACACTATAAATCGCAATCTGAATAATTTGGAATGATATTACAAAACCATTGCTTCAAAATCGTGCTTGTTTACTAGTAATTAGTTTTCTTGCTCTCCGTGTCTGTAAAATGATCGTCCTCTGCGTATACGTACACATGCTTAATATTCTGTGCTACAAGGTGGCATCTGATTTAAATTACCAAACTTTTGTGTTAAAAAGAGTGTATTTCATTTTCATTTAATTTAGTAGCAAAAGATAATTGTACAGTAAAATGAACGCAATGACGTCAGAGATCATATAACACGCAACACCTTAACATTTGAATAAACTGTGTAGGATGGAAAATTCTTGGCTTCATATTTAAAGACGGGCATTAATCTTTTGTCGACAACGCCCACGATACAAGATTGTTTGAAACTCTCGGTCTCTCCTACGTGTTTTGTTAAAGAATTTAGGTTACGGAATACTTGTTAGGTATGTCTTACAAAGCTGTGCAGATCTAGCTCTATACATTGATATTTAAACAGATAGCTATTATTATAATATTATTTCTGGACTTCATTTATTTACAACGCAATAGAAGCTATTGCAAAAATGATTTGAAATCGTAGGCGGAGAGGCGTAGCGACCGAGCCCGTAGCGAGCTACGCCGTAGCACGTAGCCACGTGCTACGGCTAAGCTAATTATGTTTTGTAATTTGTTAGTCTTTGCAAATAAGTGTATACGAGGTGAATAGTATTTACAGCGCAGTGATTAAGTAATTTAGCTTATTTTTTAAATTTTTATTTCAATTCGGTTGTTTATGGTATGGGCATGTGATACGGAGGAATGAGGAAACTGGAGGAAAATTTTGAGTATGAATGTCGATGGCTATAAGAGTGGAGGGAGACCAAAGAAACGATGGATGGACTGTGTGAATGATGATATGGGTAGAAAGGGTGTGGCTACGGAGATGACGACTAATAGAGATATGTGGAAGAATAATACATGTTGCGCAAAGGCAGGAGAATGAATGATGATGCTGTTTCAAGATGTTTTGACGTTTCAAAATGATTGTTCGGTCATGTTAAGAGGAGGAATGAAAGCCAACTAAGAAAGGGTATTTACAAGGCAGGTAAGAGTGGGAACAGAAGGGGAAGCTCTGGGAGGACATGAGAATATAGTGACCTTAATGGTGATGTTTTTCAGAAAGGTCTGGTAATACCCGCACAACCGGCGTGTGTGACCAGATGTTATGAAAGAAACGAGGCTAAAGGAGTTTGTAAGGATCGTAAAAAGTGGCGTCCTGTAGCTTCCACCTATCCCCATGGGAAGAACTTGATGTATCTACGTGTATCCCGGTAACAGTCAGCTGCTTCAAACAAAAGTGCAATGATACAAAAAGAGGTGCACAAATCGTCTGAAATATAAAAGACCCTTATTTTAAACAGTCAGCAGTGCTGCGGTGAACGTATGTCAATTAAATAACAAATTTGACTGCAATCTCAACAGTTAGCTGAGACTGCATAGGCTATAACTTAGTTATAGTGCAATACAAACTTGCGAGAACATTCAAATAGCTATCCGATGTTAGAGACAACAGAATGTAATATTCATTACCGAGGAGAGGTGCAATTGGGACGAGAACTGGCCTGCAGCTGTTGGCTGATGATGATAGAATTACAGTTATTTTTTTCCTATAGGTAGCAGTGAGAGAGCAGTGGTGGCCCAGTGTTAATGGTGGGTTCCCTCTATGCAATCTGGCAGAATCATGATTCTCCGAAATTTATTTGACAAAACACACTTGGCATAATCTTCTTGAAACGAATATTCTCAAGGCATAAAATTATTTCGTATAAGTATTGTTTACCCGAATGTTTAAATGGCCGAATTTACAATGGCATACTTGTAAGATGGCAGAATTTTATTTGGCATAAATTACCTTTGGCAAAGTTAACATTCCGCATTATTTCGTTTAGCATAACTTTTATTTAGATCGACGATAATTTGGTAGTTTCAATTGGCATACCGTGAAGATAATCATTTGGAATAATTTTATTAGGCATAATGCCATTTCCATAAAATATCCTACAGTTATTTTGAACCTTAATTAAAATTAAAATATTGTCTTAAAAAGTCAATAATTATGTTGTGCTACAAAAGTTAGTGACAGAAACGGATCGCTGTAAAACCGACTCCACGTAGTCTTGTCTGCCCTACCCCTAGAGTGTAATTTAAACCTGCGTAGATTTTGATTATATTTTCTGTTACTTATTCGGCATTCGTTTTTATAGCATTTTTTTGTTCGTCTTCGTCCAGGTCTTTTTGGATGTTGCGCAGTGCCGCCATCACTTCATCCATTATGCAAAGTTTTTGTTCACTTTTTAGGTAACAATATTTTGTAATAGGTAAATGGCGCAATTGCCTAACTACTTCGTATATATGCTTCTCTCTGCTTGACGATACGCGCAATTAATTTAGAGTTTCACACGTTTCGCTTTCAAATCTAGAATGTCAAACATCAGATGAAAAACTCACACATATTCTCCATTAGAGTTGCCTAGTCTATGGAGAACAAGCGTGATTCGTAACTATGTTACTCCCTGTGCTTTTACTTTGAGCATTTTGTATAAAAGGTGTAGTTGACCTGCATTTGGCCAGTTATGTTTCAATATTGCAAGTATCCAGGCACAAATCTGAAATCGGACTGTTAACGAAAAATCCTTAATAATGGAAAACCCCATTCGTCGAATTGCTCATAATATTCCAACAAACATTATCATAACAGCGAAGTCTCTATTATTTCAATCAGCAAGCTGTTGAATCGTATCAAAACTGACCTGTGCTAGTTCTGGCAATCTCTTAGCTTAGCAATAGTGGCTTTATGAGCTCAAATTAGCGAGAACAATGTCTTGTAACTTCGAGCGATCGGTCATAATATCACAATCGGATTTGCTCGGTAAAATTTGGGACATTTTGTGATTTCAATAAATAGAGGCAACTAGTAAATTAAATTGGCTATAACTGAAGTATAGGTTGACTGCTAGCTTTTATGTAGGTCGGAAATTATCCCACGGAATCGTATAGGTCTCCTCTCGGTGAGAGGGAGTGGGCCGTAATCCATCACGAGGCCCCAGTGTGGGTTGGTGACTTCGAATTTTTGGTTCTAGAACAATCTAGTTTCCTCACGATATTTTTCCTTCACCGTTTTGAAAGCAGTGGCTACTAAATAAAAATATGTCTTAATTCGAACATACGACATGCAACTCGAAAGTCGCTGTCGTTACCACTGGGCTACCACTGCGCCTTGGGAATCTTACTACCAGGATCAAAAGTACTCAATGTCCTAACTCAGGTGATGACCAGTGTGTACGTATCTGTGTGCCAAATTCCCATCGAAACCCGTTCCCTTGTCACCGCCGGCGTACCAGCGATATTAGAACCAAACGGCTTGGTACGTGACGATGGGAAGAGACCAGACGGTATGACGTTATTACCTTGGGAAGTCGTTAAGACGGAAAAAGTACCAGACCGACCATGCGACATGTAGACTTATTTTCGCATAAATAATGATCATCATCATTTCAGCCGGAAGACGTCCACTGCTGGACATAGGCCTCCCCCAATTCGGGAGGGCTTGCCATAATCGCCACGCTTGGCAGGTGGGTTGGTGATCGCAGTATGGTGGTAAAATGCATGAAGAAAGCTGCTGTCCATTCTCTAGTAAATCCGTTAGGTGCCTCCTACGACACCCACGGGAAGAGATGGGATGGTGCTATTCTTTGCGTCCGGCACCACACGGAACAATATAAGGGCATAAATAATAATATAAAATATGAATAGATCGAGGAGCTTGTGGTTAAGTGATAACATCCCCACGGGTCTTTCGATCAGATTAATTTACTGGATGGGGGGACTTCTTTACATAGACCCCACTGTGTTTCAGAAAGCACATTTAGCAATTGATCCCGTCTGTCATTCGTGAGTCTTTGACAATCGTTAGGGGTATCAGATTCCGAAAGATTGACAGCCAGTCTTACCAAGTGGTATCGTATTACCCCAGTTACCGGGTTGTACAGGTCAGATAGGCAGTCTTTCCATGTATACTGACTGATACTTGGCTGTATTCGGCCAGTTTAGAAGCCAAAGCCAACGTAGTTGAGAAAAAGTATGAATACTTAGATCGCTTTGGTCACCATTGTTTATCAAATACTTTATCTTGAAAACACGCTGAGGGTTAGAAGCTTCTATTTAAGAAGAATAGTAAACATTTATTGTTTCGGTTGTAAAATTAACCAGTTTGCAATGTCGGTTGCTCAATTTCTCTACGAACGAATTTAAAAAGCTACGTTCATCCATGTATCACTTACGCAATTACTGTACTCCACCCATCTGCAAGTTCTGCAACTGTCTGTCTCGACGAAAACCAATATCTCCGAGCGGTTATCTAACTACCGTGAAACATGCACCATCGCACGTTGTATTATTGCACGCTCCGACAGTGTGAACGTATCCCATATTGGAGCAGCTGTTGGTCTGTGAAGACTGGATGCCTGAGCGATGCAGCACAGAATAATGTTTATATTAATTGTACGGGAATGTGTAGGTAGTCCATAATTTATTATTGGCGTAACCTGACCCGCTTAGTGGGTTCAAGAGCTAGTCCATTGACAGTTAGTTCACCTCTGATTTTGCGTCACGGTCAAATTCAAATTAATCTTTATTGTCCATTGATTAAGGTTGCTCTTTGATTGACTGACACTGACACATCTGTCAACATCACAATTATCTATTGTGATGACTATCTCTGTAACAATAAGGTTACTGTTCGATTGCTGCTGTCAGAATTAAAATAACTGTGAACGGACGTATACAATGACATTACAGGTACAGAGGAGAGAAATGGCTACAGTAGGCAGATGTTTCATACATTAAAAACAAATTCTGCCATTGGTTCATGCTTAATTTTAGCTCTGGTTTCAGTTTCGTTCTAGTTTTTGTCCAAGCTTGATTCTAGCTGTGATTATATTTTTTTCATGTTCAACCATTACTCTAGACACTAAAACTCTCGTAGTTATTAGCGTTTCAAATCTTACATGTTTTGTCGGTCAGAAATATTGAATTTGCCGCCAGTACGCATAGCGAAAAGACGTTTTCACGTCAAAACATTAGTCAATTTCACATTGAATTAAAAAAATGAACGTATACGCGTTCCCTCGTATCTTAAGACCCATCCGTCACATATCCATCAGTGTGTGTCGTACCACTGGAAGCAAACCCCAAGTAAGTGGAAAATCGGTGTTTTTGGCGGGATCGCGTTGGAATATGTCGCACGACTTTTTATATTATTATTAAATTGTGACATCAACCTATCTATTAACTTTATTTTTTGTTCTAAGTTTGTAAATTGACATTCGATAAACCACCTTATTTTGTATGCCTTTTGGCGGGACATAGTATGGACAAACATAGTTTTATATAACATCTATTTATTTTTTTACTCTATGTTTACAAAATTAATAAATGAATTTGAGTTTTTGAATTCGATTAGCCATCGAAAATCCATGACCCGTAATGTATCCCATTATTTTGTGTTCGAATTTAACTAACAGTTTAAGTAAACAATCATTATATCTAGCTAGAGATAACCCTAGTTCCAATAGCTTAGCCGTAGCACGTAGCCACGTGCTACGGCTAAGCTAATTATGTTTTGTAATTTGTTAGTCTTTGCAAATAAGTGTATACGAGGTGAATAGTATTTACAGCGCAGTGATTAAGTAATTTAGCTTATTTTTTAAATTTTTATTTCAATTCGGTTGTTTATGGTATGGGCATGTGATACGGAGGAATGAGGAAACTGGAGGAAAATTTTGAGTATGAATGTCGATGGCTATAAGAGTGGAGGGAGACCAAAGAAACGATGGATGGACTGTGTGAATGATGATATGGGTAGAAAGGGTGTGGCTACGGAGATGACGACTAATAGAGATATGTGGAAGAATAATACATGTTGCGCAAAGGCAGGAGAATGAATGATGATGCTGTTTCAAGATGTTTTGACGTTTCAAAATGATTGTTCGGTCATGTTAAGAGGAGGAATGAAAGCCAACTAAGAAAGGGTATTTACAAGGCAGGTAAGAGTGGGAACAGAAGGGGAAGCTCTGGGAGGACATGAGAATATAGTGACCTTAATGGTGATGTTTTTCAGAAAGGTCTGGTAATACCCGCACAACCGGCGTGTGTGACCAGATGTTATGAAAGAAACGAGGCTAAAGGAGTTTGTAAGGATCGTAAAAAGTGGCGTCCTGTAGCTTCCACCTATCCCCATGGGAAGAACTTGATGTATCTACGTGTATCCCGGTAACAGTCAGCTGCTTCAAACAAAAGTGCAATGATACAAAAAGAGGTGCACAAATCGTCTGAAATATAAAAGACCCTTATTTTAAACAGTCAGCAGTGCTGCGGTGAACGTATGTCAATTAAATAACAAATTTGACTGCAATCTCAACAGTTAGCTGAGACTGCATAGGCTATAACTTAGTTATAGTGCAATACAAACTTGCGAGAACATTCAAATAGCTATCCGATGTTAGAGACAACAGAATGTAATATTCATTACCGAGGAGAGGTGCAATTGGGACGAGAACTGGCCTGCAGCTGTTGGCTGATGATGATAGAATTACAGTTATTTTTTTCCTATAGGTAGCAGTGAGAGAGCAGTGGTGGCCCAGTGTTAATGGTGGGTTCCCTCTATGCAATCTGGCAGAATCATGATTCTCCGAAATTTATTTGACAAAACACACTTGGCATAATCTTCTTGAAACGAATATTCTCAAGGCATAAAATTATTTCGTATAAGTATTGTTTACCCGAATGTTTAAATGGCCGAATTTACAATGGCATACTTGTAAGATGGCAGAATTTTATTTGGCATAAATTACCTTTGGCAAAGTTAACATTCCGCATTATTTCGTTTAGCATAACTTTTATTTAGATCGACGATAATTTGGTAGTTTCAATTGGCATACCGTGAAGATAATCATTTGGAATAATTTTATTAGGCATAATGCCATTTCCATAAAATATCCTACAGTTATTTTGAACCTTAATTAAAATTAAAATATTGTCTTAAAAAGTCAATAATTATGTTGTGCTACAAAAGTTAGTGACAGAAACGGATCGCTGTAAAACCGACTCCACGTAGTCTTGTCTGCCCTACCCCTAGAGTGTAATTTAAACCTGCGTAGATTTTGATTATATTTTCTGTTACTTATTCGGCATTCGTTTTTATAGCATTTTTTTGTTCGTCTTCGTCCAGGTCTTTTTGGATGTTGCGCAGTGCCGCCATCACTTCATCCATTATTCAAAGTTTTTGTTCACTTTTTAGGTAACAATATTTTGTAATAGGTAAATGGCGCAATTGCCTAACTACTTCGTATATATGCTTCTCTCTGCTTGACGATACGCGCAATTAATTTAGAGTTTCACACGTTTCGCTTTCAAATCTAGAATGTCAAACATCAGATGAAAAACTCACACATATTCTCCATTAGAGTTGCCTAGTCTATGGAGAACAAGCGTGATTCGTAACTATGTTACTCCCTGTGCTTTTACTTCGAGCATTTTGTATAAAAGGTGTAGTTGACCTGCATTTGGCCAGTTATGTTTCAATATTGCAAGTATCCAGGCACAAATCTGAAATCGGACTGTTAACGAAAAATCCTTAATAATGGAAAACCCCATTCGTCGAATTGCTCATAATATTCCAACAAACATTATCATAACAGCGAAGTCTCTATTATTTCAATCAGCAAGCTGTTGAATCGTATCAAAACTGACCTGTGCTAGTTCTGGCAATCTCTTAGCTTAGCAATAGTGGCTTTATGAGCTCAAATTAGCGAGAACAATGTCTTGTAACTTCGAGCGATCGGTCATAATATCACAATCGGATTTGCTCGGTAAAATTTGGGACATTTTGTGATTTCAATAAATAGAGGCAACTAGTAAATTAAATTGGCTATAACTGAAGTATAGGTTGACTGCTAGCTTTTATGTAGGTCGGAAATTATCCCACGGAATCGTATAGGTCTCCTCTCGGTGAGAGGGAGTGGGCCGTAATCCATCACGAGGCCCCAGTGTGGGTTGGTGACTTCGAATTTTTGGTTCTAGAACAATCTAGTTTCCTCACGATATTTTTCCTTCACCGTTTTGAAAGCAGTGGCTACTAAATAAAAATATGTCTTAATTCGAACATACGACATGCAACTCGAAAGTCGCTGTCGTTACCACTGGGCTACCACTGCGCCTTGGGAATCTTACTACCAGGATCAAAAGTACTCAATGTCCTAACTCAGGTCATCATACCAGTGTGTACGTATCTGTGTGCCAAATTCCCATCGAAACCCGTTCCCTTGTCACCGCCGGCGTACCAGCGATATTAGAACCAAAGGCTTGGTACGTGACGATGGGAAGAGACCAGACGGTATGACGTTATTACCTTGGGAAGTCGTTAAGACGGAAAAAGTACCAGACCGACCATGCGACATGTAGACTTATTTTCGCATAAATAATGATCATCATCATTTCAGCCGGAAGACGTCCACTGCTGGACATAGGCCTCCCCCAATTCGGGAGGGCTTGCCATAATCGCCACGCTTGGCAGGTGGGTTGGTGATCGCAGTATGGTGGTAAAATGCATGAAGAAAGCTGCTGTCCATTCTCTAGTAAATCCGTTAGGTGCCTCCTACGACACCCACGGGAAGAGATGGGATGGTGCTATTCTTTGCGTCCGGCACCACACGGAACAATATAAGGGCATAAATAATAATATAAAATATGAATAGATCGAGGAGCTTGTGGTTAAGTGATAACATCCCCACGGGTCTTTCGATCAGATTAATTTACTGGATGGGGGGACTTCTTTACATAGACCCCACTGTGTTTCAGAAAGCACATTTAGCAATTGATCCCGTCTGTCATTCGTGAGTCTTTGACAATCGTTACGGGTATCAGATTCCGAAAGATTGACAGCCAGTCTTACCAAGTGGTATCGTATTACCCAGTTACCGGGTTGTACAGGTAAGATAGGCAGTCGTTCCATGTATACTGACTGATACTTGGCTGTTTCGGTCAGTTTAGAAGCCAAAGTCAACGTAGTTGGGGAAAAAGTATGAATACTTAGATCGCTTTGGTCACCATTGTTTATCAAATAATTTATATTGAAAACACGCTGAGGGCTATTTTCTTCTATTTAAGAAGAATAGTAGACATTTATTGTTTCGGTTGTAAAATTAACCAGTTTGCAATGTCGGTTGCTCAATTTATCTACGAACGAAGATATAAAGCTACGTTCATCCATGTATCACTTACGCAATTACTGTGCTCCACCCATCTGCAAGTTCTGCAACTGTCTGTCTCGACGAAAACTAATATCTCCGAGCGGTTATCTAACTACCGTGAAACATGCACCATCGCACGTTGTATTATTGCACGCTCCGACAGTGTGAACGTATCCCATATTGGAGCAGCTGTTGGTCTGTGAAGACTGGATGCCTGAGCGATGCAGCACAGAATAATGTTTATATTAATTGTACGGGAATGTGTAGGTAGTCCATAATTTATTATTGATATAACCTAACGTAACCTGACCCGCTTAGTGGGTTCAAGAGCTAGTCCATTGACAGTTAGTTCACCTCTGATTTTGCGTCACGGTCGAATTCAAATTAATCTTTATTGTCCATTTATTAAGGTTGCTCTTGGATTGACTGACACTGACACGTCTGTCAACATCACAATAATCTTTATCTCTGTAACAATAAGGTTACTGTTCGGTTGCTGCTGTCAGAATTTAACTGTGAACGGACGTATACAATGACATTACAGGTACACAGGAGAGAAATGGCTATAGCAGGCAGAAGTTTCATACATTATAAAACTAATTCTAGCATTGGTTCACGCTTAATTTTAGCTCTGGTTTCAGTTTGGTTCTAGTTTTTATTCAAGCTTTATTCTAGCTGTGATTATAATTTTTTCAATGTTCAACCATTACTCTAGCACTAAAACTGTCGTAGTTATTAGCATTTCAAATCTTACATGTTTTTGTCGGTCAGAAATATTGAACTTACTACCAGTACTCCGAGCGAAAAGACGTTTTTACGTCAAAACATTAGTCAATTTCACATTGAATTATAAAAATGAACCTACCACGCGTTCCCTCCATCTTAAGACCCGTCCGTCACATATCCACCGGTGTGTGTTGTACCACTGGAAGTAAACCAAGTAAGTGGAAAATCTTTCAGCGGAAAATAGAATATCTAGCAAGGAAAGGAAGTTGGGAAAAAGTTACCCAGTCCCAGTCCGTCTCCGTGCCTCGGAAAGCACGTTAAAATGTACGCACTGCTTAGCGCCGAGAGTCGAAAATCGAACACTGTATTTTTTCGACGCACTGATGCCCCTGGATGACATTTGTGGGTCTTTGACAGTCGTTATGGGTCTGCACAACCCTGCTACTGGGTTATGGAGGTCAGATAGGCAGTAGTTCCATGTAAAATACTGGTATTACTGGGTCAGTCGACTAAGTTCAAACAGACGTAAAAATACCACGGCGGGAATTTATCGCTCACTGGATTTTCAACTCTCGGTGTTGAACTGAGCATTGACAATCCAACAATCCAACAGAGAGCATCTGAGTGAGTTGAAAAATCACATTATTCGATTTTCAACTCGACGCTATGCTATGCGTTGCAGATCCAATGTGCGGAAAATCCCGCCACGATGTTGTTACATCCGTGCAAACGTGGAATTACACTTTTTCAGTGATCAAGTCGTTGGATACGATCTATAGTCTATTCGCGTTAAGAAAATAGTGTCTCATCGTTGTCACTCAGCTTAGCCATGCCTCGTGACTAATGAGATCATAGTAAATTATAGTGTATGTCTGAAGGGATTACTTCAACTGGTCAATGTGAACACGGCTTTCTAATTTATCATGATCTAATGGGTGTAAACTAGGGACGAAAATTGCCGAATGTTTCCGAAACTTTCCAGAATGTTGCCAAAGTTGCTAGATTACATAGGGTTTTTCAAATGCCATTTTAAATGTTTGTACGCTCGTGAAGTTTAATGCAATGGTGTAATTATACGTATTATTAGTTAGCCTGTATAATTAATTGATAATTATAATTAATAGTTAATTATCCATGCATATATGTGAAGATAAAGTTAAACTATGACTTTGGTAACTTCATGATAGATGGCCCCATATTTTTTAAGAATTTCACTTATATTTTATCAAAAAGGAAAGAGGGTATTGACATCGATTGAAATAAATATAAATCATACAACGGTGTAGTGTTATTTTGTAAATATTTTGGACTTCATCTGTTTGTAATAACATCGGATTTTAATATATTTCCTGATGTCTGATAGTGCTGAAATTGTATATACTCATGTAAGCCTGGTGAGAACGCAATGTTTCGATAACACTGTGCCAGCCTGATGGTGGAGTTGGAAGGTGGTCATAGGATCTACACTCTGGTAAACGTAAACCTACCGAGATTCGTATCTTGGTGAGTACGTGAGTTTTAGATGTATTGTGTCTGGTGGCCAGTGCATTTAACGTAATAAGTATATTATTATAAAAAAAATCAAATAATACAATAGCATTAAGGTGAACCTAGTCCACATTTTTCCCATACAAACTTCGGGACAGTATTACTCCACTGTTGGACAATGTACTTCAAAAATTTACATGGTATGGTTTTGTCGCATTATTAATATTGTCTGTACGGAAACAGAATACTAAAATAAAAAGCCATAAAAAAGTTAGGAGCCAACAAAGATTCGTTTTTCTTGCTAATTTAACCTAACTTTGGGCGTGTTTAAGTAATAAAAGAAGTGTAAAATCTGAAAAACTAGGTCGGTACAGACAAAGCTCAAGTATTGAAAAATTCAATAAACTTTATTGGTCATTGATTTATGCAGTGGTTTTTTCATAAAACCCGATCTTCCGAAGGACTGTTCTTAATTTTTTGCGCACCTGTTGTACTATAAATGATCCTGCATCTCACACAATAATGTTGTACATATAGACTAGCGTGTAACTGCTTATCACTGGTACTACCTCTGTCGGACACGATGCCTGGTGAGACAGCGTGCTTTTTAGCCAGGCCCATCAGTGAGTTCGAGCCCGCGACTAGGTTCCCCTTAAGTTATCAAAGCTGATCATTGTGAGAGTAAAGGACATTGCTCTGCGCCCATACATTGTTCGCCCTTGACCAAAGAGCAACAGAAATTATGTGTTGTATTGTCGATCATCAGTAAATTCCTACTGGGATGTTAATTTTATAGCGGACTAGCTGCAGAATAGATACATTTCAAAAAAAGTATCAGATTTTGCGGTTATAATCGAACCACGAATATAATGGTTTTTTATAAGTCCGTGGCTCCGAATGGTTTTTACCAAACTGAAAAAACGATATCCTAATGCCTTTAGCTATTTTTAGTACCTACCTAGACTAGCTAACTAGGTATGCAGATTTTTTATTTAATGCAACGTATAAATGCAACAATCTTATTAACATACTTGGCATTGGTTTTGGCTTAAGATAAAATAGTAGTGTGTATTAAAAAAAAGAAAATTGTGAGAGACGGACAAGTGACCATTTATATAAGTCAAAAGTAGGGGTGCCAAATACAATAAGTTAAAAACGATATGTCCTGAGGTTTACTATGGCCATACGTTAGAAATTAGAAACAGTATTACATCAACTTTTGTTACACGATAATATTAATAGGTACCATTATAAGTATGACAATGGCCTACTTATAATGACACCATACTTCTCTACTTCTTCTATACATATTACGTCTGTGTCTTTTAGTGAATAATGTTTTTACCCGACTGCGCCAGAAAGAGGGTTATGTTTTTCGAGAGTGTGTATGTATGTATAATTGTTTGGCACGCTCTGCAGCCTGAACGGCTCGATGGATTTTAGCTTGAGAGGTGTCGTTAGATTCGTATTTACTGTGAGAGTAACACTGGGTATATCAAAATTAAAAAAACAAAACGGCGGATTTGGCGCCAAATTCAAACGTTTGGCACGCTCTGCAGCCTGAACGGCTCAATGGATTTTAGTTTGCGAGATGTCGTTAGATTCGTAATTACTGTGAAAGTGATATCGTAATAAAAAAAATAAAAAACGGTAATTTAAAAAACTAGAAAACCCGACTGCTTTTCTGAGTATTCATAGAAAAGCCCTAAAACAAGAAAGTCGTTGTACCCGATCGCACTTAACTTAAGAATCGCCAGTTGCTAAGGCGATGCTTATAAGCAGATAAATAGTAGCAGTCGGGACCCATTCTAGAAAGTCAGCCGTCTAGTCAGTAGATTGGAGTAGTCTGCAATGTAATATGCGCTCTCAATTCACTAAGCCACCATTTCTACGATCCAATGATTTGTACGCCGAAGTTACGAAACAAACAAAAAAACCGCAACAAAAATCCAAGCGCAAAATTTGCGTGTACCGTTTAAGAGGAAACTAATCCTTGCGGACGATCGAGTTTTATGAAAAAAAAAACCACTATAATAAGGTTAATGGAACTTTTCGATATTTGAGCCTTGTCGGTACCGAATTTGTTTTGGAGATTTTACACATCTTTTATTATTTAAACATACCCAAAGTTGCGGTTAAATTAGCAAGAAAAACGACTCTTGTTGGCTCATAACTTCTTAATGGCTTTTTATTTTACAATTCTGTTTCCGCACAGACAATATTAATAATGAGATAAAACCACACCATGTTTCAGTTTTGATGTTCATTGTCAAACAGTGGAGAGGAAAAATATGGACTCGTTTCACCTTAAAACAAGCGAGCCCAGATAAGAGCGACCGCTCTTACTTGAACCGTAATTTTTCTCTAAACACGCCCTTAGCCTCGCGGTTTTCGTGGCGAGGGGGTGGCAGGTAGTTCTCAAAGAATTGGCGGCTTACGCACGTGTCGAATTAACCTGCTCACGTGTTGTAGAATCAATCAACGTGGTTATTTTGCTGGGCAATCGCTGGGAAAATCTACTGCGCATGCGTTTTCAAGTAGAGATGTTAAACTCGATGTTTTTGTACGTAAAACGTCGGCTATCGAATTTTCGGGCATCTTGAAGGTTGGGTGGGACCGCGCCGCGACGCGTATTCAGTGGATATTTTTTTTTTTTTGTGGATTTGGTTTAAACAATTGCACTATTATATTAATCGTAATAATACGTGGATTAGTTAAGTTATGAATGCAAATAAAAATATTAATGGATTCAGCAAAACTCAAGTACATGACTGACACAGAAGTACATAATGATGATTAATATTAATTAAATTCATGATAACAAGTGAATTACACGCAGATATACTTATCGATAGTTCACACGGTCAACTTAGTCGATAGTCGCTTCACTCACACCGTGAGATTCCCGCCGAAACCAGCCAATAGAAGCGGTTGACAGTATCCGCGCGCAACCGGTGTGCGATAGACGTCCTCATGCCACGGGCGACGAATATACCTCGCGATCAAGGTACGTCACTAAAAACTTCGTTTTACAGAAACGTTTTTTTTTATCAACATGAATCCTCTTTAAATATTCCAAACCTTATTACCACGTTGAAAAAAAAATACAATTTTTAATTTGTATTCGTATTTCGGGCGAACGTTTTAGGCCGGGAGATAAGTGATAGCGAAATTGTTTACAATAGAGGATTTTTTCAGGTGTTCTGAGTGGATTTTGTGGATGTTCTAGCTCGTGGGGGTTAAATATTTAAGTGGACTGCAACGAAAACTTTATGCAATCTTTTTCCACGGGATATTTTCCTGTTTAATTAATATCTAACGATTAAAATTAAAGCTAGTTTTAGATAAGTATAATTGCAGAATACCGTGTTAAATTGTCATTTTAATCAAAACCTTAATGTGGTTGACCAATTTTTGCTGGAGAGTAAATAATAGGATAAAGTGATACTTGACGGGGGTGTACATTCATTTTATTTAATAGATTCTTTTACATATTGTGAATGAGAGAACGTTGTAGGCCTTACAGACTGTAGATCTACCTGGTACTTATTGACAGGCCTGCACTGTCCTCCCATACTTATTATCAATGTAATTTGAAAACATTATAAAAGCCAATTATTAAAAAAAAAGTAACCGTGGTGTTCCTTGCCGGCTCTTCTCCATAGGAAGCGACAAATTGGAACCGTGCACCTAGCTTCTGACGTTTCATAAGTGCCCTTGCAGGTTTATATGAAATAAAATATTTCGATTTGATTTGCACAAAACAACTTTCAGGCGCTAATGGCGCTTACTTTGTGCAACAAAAACTGTGATCTGTGATGAACTGTGAACCGTGATTGCTTTGTTTGACATTTCAATAATTAAAATTAAAGAGCCATTCAAATCGAGTCTAACGTTGCTTTCTGCAACAAGTTAATGGAAGATCCAAGGTTCAGAAGGTTCGTTTCTGCAACTGGCTGCTAGAATATCTTTTTTAAATCCTTCATTAGTAAAGTTATGGAAAGGAAGAACTCTTTTGTAAAATATCATGCTACTATGTGGTTCTAGAGATAGTCATTTAGGCTGCGGCTTTATCTCTCAGTGCATTAAGGTGAACCTAGTCCACATTTTTCCCATACAAACTTCGGGAGTGTATTACTCCACTGTTCGACAATGTACATCAAAAATTAAACATGGTAAGGTTTTGTCTCATTATTAATATTGTCTGTACGGAAACAGAATACTAAAAGAAAAACCCATTAAAAAGTTAGGAGCCAACAAAGATTCGTTTTTCTTGCTAATTTAACCTAGCTTTGGGCGTGTTTAAGTAATAAAAGAAGTATAAAATCTGAAAAACCAAGTCGGTACCGACAAAGCTCAAATATCGAAAAGTTCAATGAACTTTATTGGTCATTGATTTATGCAGTGGTTTTTTCATAAAACCCGATCTTCCGAAGGACTGTTCTTAATTTTTACGCGCCTGTTGTACTATAAATGATCCTGTATCTCACACAATAATGTTGTGCGCGTAGACTAGCGTCTAACTGCTCATCACTGATACTACCTCTGTCGGACACGATGCCTGGTGAGACAGCGTGCTTTTTAGCCAGGCCCACCAGTGAGTTCGAGCCCGCGACTAGGTTCCCCTTAATGAATTTAATATGTAATTAAATTGAAACGAAAAATAACAATGACATATTTTATTACAAATGTATTCCTTGGGGATTCGTCGGAATGTTACTCGCTCAAGAGAAAAATACGCAACCGCATGAGGATGAAAGACGCAGGTGTTGCTTGACTTACTAAAATAAGTTAACTTTTAATAATCCAAGTCCATCCCCCCTTTGCATATTGTATAAGAATCAATTTTCTATTCTACAATAAATTCTATCTATTACGTACCTACTTAACTTGACACTCTCCATGGGTTTTTTCTGAAGTAATCAGTGAGAGCCTTAACTAACGATCCTCACATGACGTACAATGTGCTCCGACAACTTCTACAATGGAGCCGATTCTCTTGTCACAAAATTCTCTAAACTAAAGTAAAAATCACCAAAATTATGTTTATT
Source organism: Polymixis lichenea (assembly GCA_949091785.1). Taxonomy (NCBI): domain Eukaryota; kingdom Metazoa; phylum Arthropoda; class Insecta; order Lepidoptera; family Noctuidae; genus Polymixis; species Polymixis lichenea. The sequence continues at coordinate 57,677,295 of OX420931.1, read as the reverse complement.
CCTGTCAAACGACGATTTCGCATTCTGAAATTGACTAAAGTGACACAACTTAACTATGTTTTCGTTTGACAGTAATAAGATTGCACTGAGTTATTAATTTTGTGAAAATGACAATTTTGCTATGCTGTTGTTATCAATTTCATTATTCTATTCAACCTAAAATTTTGATTGTCTAACTAAATCTGATTACTTTTAATCGCGATCAAAAAGGTGTGGATTATAATTAGTTGTCAAGAACTAAAATCCACACCAACACCTCGACTTCAGGTGCAAAAACAGTACTCTATCATTTTTTTCTTTTCTTTTGCTTATATCTCAAAAATGGTGTGTCCTACCTCGAAAATAATGAAAATTTCGACCCCCTATAGAGAACACATAAACCCCAAAAACTCAACATGTAGGTAATAATTTTTCATATTTTCCATACAAAAAGTGAAAAATTCGATATAAAACACGTCGAGGCTGCCTCCCCTGCGCGTCTCTGGCTCTAAAAAAATCACAGGGTAGGACAAACAAGTACCACGTTGCGAAGACAAAAATACCATGTGGAGTCGCGATTGTCAAATTCGATTATAGTCGTGTCAAAATTATTTTTAAATTTAGAGATTTTTTTTGCAGAATAAATAGCTTTAAGATTCTCATAGCCAAAAGTAAGGAATTTTAGCGATAGTTTAGTTAAGTGTACAAGAGAATCGGCACCAATGCTAGGAAACTAAAAGGTTAGTCTAGAATTTAATAGAACTATTCTTAAAATACTACTGTGTGCAATTGTATTACAACTGAATCGATTTAATTGGTGTGAGAGGTTATCTTAGTGCAGATACCAGTCTTATACCAGTGCAGATATATGTTCTTTTGTGGAAGAGAAATACGCCATAAAACGACAAGGGCTATTAAAAAGGCCTATGTAACAGTCAGATAAGTACAATCCTAGTGCAGCTTCCACTTACTGTGAATTGTTGTCAAAAATGATCATTCAAGTACCAGATAACATTTAAGTAACTAACCCCTAATGACGAGCAAAAATAAGGCTTCAATCAGTCATTATAAACTCTAAAATATCATCTTCTAAAGATGGGCCCGATGACCTTGAAAATAATGGCAGCGCCTGCCAGACGGTGACCGCAGTATATCTTTTTAAAGCGAGGCCTGTTTTTGCCGAAACTGATACCCTAGTCTGCTCAATTTTAATAAGTGACATAACACCGGAGTGTAATGCTTCTGTGAACATTACGAGCCTTTTTAAAAGTCACTTAAGGGGGCCTCATTTTGTATGAAAGTAAAACCTTTTTTTTTGTAAAAAAAACAGAATTTTCTAAACTGAATGTAATGTTATGAATATTTCATGAAATACTTTGCTTAGTATGCGTCTGTTGGGCGTATTTATAATTGTACGCGGTCCAAAATGCTACGGGAATGTTTATGAGAGAATGTTGGCGTCACAAAGTTCGCCTGAGGAGGTATTATCATCATTCTTTGTTTACTATGTACCAGGCATTCAGATACTCAAAGAGAGGTTCAAGTGTCATGTCCACAGAAAACAATGATAAATGTTTCTATTCTTCGCTGTCTTTGGGTGATTTTCAAAATTCAATTACAAGTAGAAATACATGTGGATCACGTTTGCATGGACGAGATCAGCTGCTAGAATATGCAATAGATGTAGTAAACTACGCCTTTACCCATTAATCACAATAAGTCCAGATAAAAAAACTGCGGTAAGCTGCACGTGTCGATTTTCAAGGTTAAGCACCGTTTACCGAAGCTGGTCCATGGATAAAGAAAAGAAAGAAAGAAAGAAAGAAAGAAAATGCATTTATTTAGCACAGACTAAAAGGCACACAATATACAGCAAAATAATAAAAATGAAAAAACCAACAAAAAGTGTAAGTGCGCCAAAGTGTGCCTCACGGCTGCGCCAAAAAGGCCCAGTTCAGCATAAATGCCAGACAACTAGTGCCTGACGCTGGTTTTCAACTGGATCTGACGTGTGAGGTGACGGATGTAAATACAGCTTTGTACCAATACTGCAACGTGACGTGTGTATGCATCGAGCGGAGATCCTGCGGGCCAGGTCACTGGCCCGCGAGGAGTCGCTGGAGACTCTGAACAGAGACCCGTGGGGACGCCCCTACAAAACGGTGCGTGATAAAATCCGCCCGTGGGCTCCCCCGCTGACCCAGAGTCTCCGGCCTCAGCTCGTGCAGGACGTGGTGAGCGCTCTGTTTCCCTCGCGAGGGAAGCATGCTCCCCCGCCCATGGCTCCGCCACCTGCGGTGCCCAACGCGGACCACACCGACGACGACGACGATGCTCCAGAGGTGACCGAGGTAGAATTGAGACTGGCGGTACGTAGGCTGAATGCCAAGAATACCGCCCCAGGACCCGACGGCTTGCCTGGAAAAGCCTGGGTCCTGGCCTTGGAGGCTCTCGGGCCTCGACTAAGAGGGCTCCTAAGCGCATGCTTGGAGGAGGGCCAGTTCCCACGTCACTGGAAGACGGGGAAACTGGTCCTCATCAAGAAGCAGGGGCGCCCCGCGGACTCTCCGTCCGCTTACCGGCCCATCGTGCTGCTCGACGAGGTGGGCAAGCTCTTTGAAAGAGTCATTGCAGACCGCCTCGTCGGGCGGCTGGTGCGGGTGGGGCCGGATTTGGCGGAGAGCCAGTTCGGTTTCCGCAGGGGGCGCTCCACGGTGGACGCCATCATGCGCGTGCGAGCCCTCACGACGGGGGATGCTGTGGCCCGGGGTGGGGTCGTCTTGGCGGTGTCTCTGGACATCGCCAATGCCTTCAACACCCTGCCCTGGAGTTGCATAAGGGAGGCACTCCGGTATCACCGGATGCCGACCTACCTCTGTCGTGTGGTCGAGGCCTACTTGACGGACAGGGCCGTCATCTACCCCGGTCACCTAGGAGAGTGGAACCGGCGAGAGATGTCGTGCGGTGTCCCACAGGGATCGGTCCTGGGGCCGCATCTGTGGGACATCGGATACGACTGGGTGCTGCGCGCCGACCTCCCTAGCGGCGTCAGTGTAGTTTGCTACGCTGACGACACGCTGGTCCTGGCGCAAGGGAGGTCGTACCAGGCGGCGGCCGACTTAGGGACACACGCGGTTGCGACAATCGTAGATAGGATCCGGCAATTGGGACTCGAGGTGGCCTTGCACAAGTCCGAGGCCATGTGGTTTCATGGTCCTCGGAATGCGCCACTGACGGGTTCCCAGATAACGGTGGGAGGGGTTCACATCGGCGTCGAGTCGACGATGAAGTACCTAGGACTCGTCCTCGACAGCCGGTGGAACTTCGCGGAGCACTTCCGACGTTTGGCTCCCAGACTGGAGCGGGCTGGGGCTGCCTTGAAGCGGCTCCTGCCCAATCTAGGGGGGCCAAACGCCTCCTGCCGGAGGCTCTACGCGGGGGTCGTGCGGGCCATGGCCCTATATGGGGCGCCGGTGTGGGCGCCTACATTGAGGCGCCAACCAGCACGCCGGTTGAAGGCGGCCCATAGGGTCATGGCCATCCGGATGATCCGCGGATACCGCACGATCTCCGGTGAGGCGGCGGGCCTCCTTGCCGGATTACCGCCATGGGATCTGGAGGCAAACATCCTCGCGCTCACTTGGGAGTGGCGCGAGGAGGCCAAGCGCCGGGGCGTGACTCCGCTGCCGCGGGAAATCGCGGCACGGCGGACAGAGCTCCGGCAGGATCTCATGGCGACGTGGAAAGTGCGATTGTCGCAACCCAGTGCTGGGCACGCCGCGATTGCGGCGGTAAGTCCCCCCTTTGAGGAGTGGCTTGAGAGGCGGCATGGCGTCCTCACCTTCCGCCTGACACAGGTCCTCACCGGACATGGCTGTTTCGGGAGGTTCCTGTTTCGGATAGGGCGGGAGGAAACGCCCGGGTGTTTCCATTGCGAAGATCGCCCAGAGGACACGGTGGAGCATACGGTGGAGGTCTGCCCAGCTTGGGCGGAGCAACGCCGTGTCCTCGTGGAGGTGATCGGCGGCGGCGATCTCTCGCGTCCGACCCTGGTCCAGGCCATGGTACGGAGCGAGAGGGCATGGCTGGCAGTCGCCTCCTTCAGCGAAGCAGTTATGCTCGCAAAGAGGGAGGCGGCGCACGTGAGGGAGATGCAGTACATGCGCCCTCACAGCCGTGGCCTTCGCAGGAGACGCCCTGGGCGTCGGGAATCCCAGGCTGATTCCCGGCCACCGTAGGCACGGGCTTGCGGACGGCGAGTAATGGATACCTCGCTGTCCGGTAAGGACCAAGCCCGGGTCGACGGCGCGTTGTGTTCCACGCGCGCCTCAAAGAGATGTCAGCAGCAACAGATAGGGCCCGCAAGGGCCGATGCCTGCCGGGGGTGCGGGTTGTTCGAAAGAGATACCGCCGCCCCTGACACACAGGCAACTGAGGGAACACGGGTGGGTTTTAGTCAGTAAAAGTCTGACACGCCCTCCCGCTCCACCCAGAGCGGGAGAAGTTATTTGATGATTTCCCACCCAGAAAAAAAAAAAAAAAAAAAAAAAACGTGTGTATGCATACATAAATAAAATAAATTTGTGTCAGATAAAAGAAATAAAATAGTAACGAGTAGTACTTATATCGTGAGAATGTTGATATTTATTTATAGTTTGTTAGCTAGTAATTGAGTTTAGTAACTAGTTTAAAATACATATGGATAGGTGAACATCCGTAATAAAACTAAACACTGCCATGCATATGAAAGCACGTTAAGCCAGTTTACCTAAACGCCTTAACTATCCGTAACTTACGGTTCGCGTGTCAAAGGGGGCACACGTGTGGATCGCGTCTGGTCGGCTCTTCCAGTAGGCTCTCTACCGTAGAATAAAAATCGCTTGTCTACACTTCTCGGTACAAAACTGTCAATTGGCGTATAAAAGACTGTTCACTATTCTCAGTCATTCAAAAAGACTTTTTAATAAAATGCTCTAGTAGACAAGTATTATCTCTAGTTTTCTTTTCCGAATATTTTAGATAAAAAGAAACACTTTTCCCGTTATATAAAGTCGCAGCTCTGTTATGATAAGTTCAGATTTGCTCGATCTTATGATGTCACTCGTTTTGTCCGAGTTTGTTCCGCGATTCACGTCTGACAACGGTGGTGTGTTTATTTATTTACTGACTTTTTAATTACAAACGTGGTTTGTGGCTCAACATTAACTGCCACACGGGTCGATCGAAGGTTAAGCTACGCCTGACGAAGTCAGTTCGTGAATGAGTGACCATGACCGTGCCGTGGCCGGCCCGAGATCTCCGTGCCTCGGAAAGCACGATAAGCCTTTGATCCCGGCTGTTATCTGTGGACCTTTGACAGTCGTTACGGGTCGCCATCAGCGTTAAACTCTGTGAACCAATCTCATAACTGTTACCCAGTAACTGTGTTGTGGTAGTCAGATAGGCAGTCGCTCCATGCTCCAGTGCTCCATTGACAGAGGTTCTGCGTGGCAGTCCTGATGGAAGGATCCAGTGAATTTGTCCCTATATAAAGATTTAGTAAAAATAGCTTTAACATAAAAAAAAAATGTTTTTATAGATACATTGTTAGCGACCCTAACTGCCAAACCAATTCTATTAAATATTTTTTGGGTTTTCTGTCTGAGCTAAAAATGTGGAATCGAATCCCAAAACCGGCTAGGAATGAGACTGCTTTAATTCGAAAAATACATAAGTGAAACAAATGGAAAGATCGAGCATTTCAACCTTTTTAAATCCCAAGTCAAAGCCATTAATAAAAAAATAACAAAACAGGTAAAATAAAATATAATAACCACAACCCGCGACAGAAGTCGGAAATCAGAACAGCACGTGTATCGGGCCACTGAAGGAATGAACAATTCAATATCTCCCCTATTCCGGTTACGTAAAAGCACAGAATAAAAAAATAGTTTTTCCTCATATATTGCGCGGGAAAAATGATTGAATATTTGTGAATTTGTGAACTAATAAAATTTACGTGGTGGTTGAGTATTGACATACATAGATTTTCATATTTTTTTGTGTGCCAAGTTGGTTACATAAATAGGGGTAATCCCGATGCTATTCATTGATGATTTAAACTGCAAAAGAGTTTAAATAAAACTATCACGAAGAAGTCGTGCAAATATGCTACTCCATTTAAAAACCGTTACAAAAAGTCATCGGCAGAAAATAAGCGATCCTTTCCCCACTGTGATTATCGTAAAAGGAGAATGAGATACAGCATCTTTGTCAGTGAATTTAAGATTTTGAGTAAGTAGATAGCTACGAACTACGACCAGCATCCGTCTGTCAAGCTTAATTGGTTACTAAGGACTAAAGGCATTGTTCACCAACGTGCTCGTGCAATGTTCACCAATTATTTTGTCAAGTAGCCAATTTAACCACTTCAGCCCCACAAGTGGCAGTACTAGTAGTAATAAGAGATTTGAAGTTGAATGATTTTTAAGATTAAATTTGCTTTTTAATTATTTATATAATTCTATAAATAATTAAAAATTATATGTTCAAATATATAAACAGACAAGAAGAACACACGTACACGTATCAAAGTGATGCATAGTTTCTTAAATTATCTCTTTCACTATGCCTGCGATAGGAGAGTAGATTGAGAGGTAGACAAAATCAAAAACAATTCTTCTATTTAAATCAAACAAACAATAATCATATGAGAATATACTTACATCCATACATACTTCTACATAGATAAAATATCACTTAATACGGGCTTTTCGGAAAGTGTCTGTTTCGGGTAAGGCGGGAGGAAACGCCCGGGTGTTATCACTGTGTAGATCGCTCGGAGGACACGGTGGAGCATACGGTGGAGGTCTGCCCAGCTTTGGCTGAGCACCGCCGTGTCCTCGTGGGGGCAATCGGCGGCGGCGATCTCTCGCGTCCGGCCCTGGTCCAGGCCATGGTACGGAGCGAGAGTGCATGGGAAGCCGTCTCTTCCTTCTCCAAAGCAGCAATGCTTATAAAGAGGGAGGCGGCGCACGTGAGGGGAGCAATGGGTAGGTCGCCGTACGGTAAGGACCAAGCCTGGGTCGACGGCGCGATGTATTCCAAGCACGCCTCGAAGAGATGTCAGCACCAACTGGCGGGATCTGCTAGGGTTGTTGCCTGCCAGAGGTGCGAGTTGTTCGAAACAGATACCGTGGCCCCTGGCACACAGGCAACTGAGGGAACACGGGTGGGTATGTACCTACATATGGATGATTATGATAGCTACTAACAATATTATTGTAATTTATCTGAAATAAATGAATGGAAATGAAATGAAAAAAAAAAAACAAATACGTGCTTAGCCGAGTGGAAAGGTAGTGTTATTTCACTCTTCTTCTGGTGTTATGAGTTTCTGAATTAGATTTTTTTTAATATTTTTAGTCCAAAAGCTTTATTAATATGAAAACGTAGTACCCATTTGTAGTCGGTTTTTATAAAAGTTGGTAACAATTATATATGGAGAAGAAAACAAACGTTTTCCGAGCCTCTTGCAACAACTACTTCAAGTCTGTAAGAAAGAGAATTTCCTCCTTCCTAGGGAGCATATTTGCAATAGTCTCATGAGACCTCATCCAACAGACTGTTCAGTTTTATTTACATTTAGGCTAACATCCACAGAACCTTTCACTCGAAGTTTTACAAAGATACACAACCAACATTCGAAGTCGGTTAACATACCAGGAAATACGTGTTAGAGCAACGTGCTTTTGTTCGGTAGGAAATCGACGCCGGGCAAAAGAAGTAAGTGTGTAGATTTATCACCGCGCGGCCACGGCGTTTCCAGCGTTTGTCTTTCAAGAGATGTTCTGAGTGATGAGCGAGTGCGGGGGCGGGGTAAGTGGGTACTTACCGTATGTTCACGCCACAGAGCACGGAATCACGGCGCCGGCATCGCTAGAGATGGCAGTGCTAATAAAACTCATGGCGCCGAAAGTATGTTGAGTGCTCAACTTCTGTCATGAACTGCAATTTAAAGCCGTTAGTATCTATACGTCATTTATGTCGTGCAAGTAAATGGTTCACCTTTTCAATGGTTCACCCTGGCAGCTGAGAGTATGTCATGCTCACTTAAATGTCTCGCTGGTGGTGGCGTGTGTGTTGGATCATTAAGTTCCCTTCAAAATGGTTGAGCTGAATGGTGCTGATCCACACGTCATGTTCGTGAACGGGCGCCGCCAGTAGGGACTGGTCATCTCCTAGCTCCCACGGCTTATTTTAATTTCTGAATTGTTATTTTATTTTTGTTTTAATTACGGACGCTTTAATGTGCACGTCTTTTTACATCGTTCTCAAATTGATAATTTTAACCTAATGATGTAACCATTTTTTTTGTAACAATACCATGATTTTAAAAGAATGTCCGTGGAGTTTCTTGCCCGTTCTTCTCCATAAGTACCTACGCTTTGTAATGGGCAACTAGCTTTATCTTTCTAACTCACCGACCTTGACAATTCAAAAGTGCCTGTAATTGGTTTATTTGAATTACATGCTTTGAGTTTGAGTTTTCCTAACACAATGAAACGCCGCAAATAAAATCGAACAATCGAATCAATCTAAGTAATTGTCTATACCTTACTAAATGTTGGTGTTCTATACCTATGTACATCTCTGCTTACCTCAAAAGCCTATTTCAGACATAAATCTATATGGTCTTCACATGATCTGACTAAGATAATGACTGTGTGTACTCTAAATAAGACTGTACAGCAATAAAATCATTGATTTATCATCAGTTCAACCGTTTGGGGAAACAGGCATGAAGTTCTGTAACGTGTAATGTAATGCCACCACATATGATTGCGCTGTTACTAAAGCTGCTCATCATAAACCATATCTACTGTTCTCAAGAAGATTTAAAACTCGAAACTTAGTGTTAGTATCTGTATTGAATTCTTTCTTAATTAGACAAATTTAAGTCTTAATTGCCTCGCTTCCTCTTGTAACTTGTACCACACACCGCCCTCACAGATTCGTCTTCAGCGAAAAAAATAAATTATTCTTTTCTCCTGAAATTACTTCTCTCGGCGTATTACAGTTTGTATGTTACAGTACAAAAGTTTCTCCCTTTGTGAGCGAAGATTTATTTATTTTTATTAAACATTCAGCGGATGTTAGCAGTTGTATGACGAATGTAATTTGTTACTTGTCTTTGCTATATATTGAAGTGTGTGTTTTTATGCTGTGAGGGAAATGTATTTTAAAAAGGGAGTTTTTGTAAGAAATAAATTCTGTTGTAGTCACGGTACTGTTTAAAATATCACCGTAGAGGTACATAAGTTATTGTTTATATCACCGCGCTGGTTATAAGTAACCGTATTGGTTGAGGAGCCATGTCTCATATTTAAACGCAGGTACTACCAATATTTGGTAGTAAATCACCCGAATTTGTAGGCCCGATCCTGGAATTTGTAGTAAAACTTTTTAAAAGTTACAGGTAGCTTTAGGTGGCTCCTCAATTCAGACTTCAAGACGGAGGAGCCACCTTAGAACTAGAAAACTAAGCGATGGATATTTTTGTAAATTTGGTAGGAATTCCTAGTGTTTATGCGTAATCTGTACAAAAAATGGACGGCTGAATTTGAAATAGTTACAATGAAAATTCCATAAATTTCCCCGCGCTGTTTCTAGGAAACTAATGAAGCAATTAAAACAGATTCGTAGTATAATTTAGTAGCAAGTTGATTTTAATTTGTAGTATGAAAATAAAACTGGACAAACTTCATAATCCGCCGTCCAGACAATGTACCGCACACTGTTCAGTCTGTCTTCGGGCCTTGGTTCGGGTTCTGTCCGAATAGGATTAGAATTCAGTAAGCCTATCTAACTGTCACTTACAACAGGGTTCTGGCACTGTCCTCGGATACCTAATATCACTGTAATTTGAAAACACTGTAAAACCCAATTATTTTTAAAAGAGTAACCGTGGAGTTTCTTGCCGGCTCTTCTCCATAGGAAGCGACAAATTGGAACCGTGCACCTAGCTTCTGACGTTTCATAAGTGCCCTTGCAGGTTTATGTGAAATAAAATATTTTGATTTAGATTTTTTTTGATTTTGTTCTATCTAATGCAGGGAGTTAAAATTGCAAGGAACTTTATCTTTAAAATTTCTTCTCTGGGCTGATCTTGCAATAATATCATAACTTTCTCTGAGGGATGAATACTGCGGTTTGAGAGCTCTTGACTAGATAATTTGCGAAATTGTCTTATTTATTTATCTGATAAAAATTTGCATCTTGATATATAAACTCATTTACTGTTTCTTAAACAGTAAATGTGTTTGTATAGAGAATCACCTAGATAAAACAAATAACAAAATATCGCTCTCTGTATGTGCTCGAGACTGAAATAAATAATTTAGGAGCTACGTGCTACGAGCTACGACGCTACGGCGTAGCTTTGACTCAGACGCTTTTTAACCGACTTCAAAAAAAGGAAGAGGTTCTCAATTCGACTGTATGTTTTTATTTTTATTTTTTGTTTGTTACCTCATCACTTTTGACTGGGTGAACCGATTTTGATGATTCTTTTTTTATTCGAAAGCTCGTGCTTCCTGTGTGGTTCCATTTAAATTTCATATAGATCTGATGATGCGTTACGGAGACAGACAATGGAACTCTTCAAAAAATAACAGTAAATAAACCGCGACTGCTGCTATCGCATAAATATGCATTTTTTTTCACACCAAGGATGATGAAATTTCGAATTAGTGGGGTAGATAGGTACTATAACTAAAAAGTAAAAAACAAAAACTTTTTCCTAAAAAAACACTACAAAGTGAAAGATAACTTTAATTTCGGAAGGCGGTGACAAAACATTTAAATACATATCCAAAGTCACCGCCTTCCGAAATTAAAGTTATCTTTCACTTTGTAGTGTTTTTTCGGAAGTCGGTTGTTTTTTTTTGGAAAAAGTTTTTATTTTTCACTTTTTTTTATCATAATGAGCACATTGGAAGTGTCTGTAAAATACAAAAGTTAAGAATCAACTATGATTTACTTCAAAGTGTCTAAAAATTTATTAAATGGAGGGATGTTGTGATTACACGTGGTAGTTGCAAGGCACAGAAGGTTGGTTTTCTCAAAATATTGTAAAAGTAAAGATTGTTTTGTATGTCATCGTCATTGACAGAGAGATGAACACTGAGAACTGTAATTGCCTGGCATAAAGGAGCTGTTTCAGTGACAAATTTTAGTTAGAACCGAAGTCAGCTGAATTCAACAAAAAATTAATCGAATTCCACGTAATGGAAGTTTGTATGAAAACGTTTGAATAGTCAAGCAAATACCAAAGTTAATTTCACACGTGGAAGGAGCTCCTTCTATAGTAGTATAAAACTAATTAAGGGCGTATGGAGCTCCATACGCCGTTAATTAGTTTTATACTTAGATTTCAAATGCAATTAAAGGTTTGAAAGTAAACAAACATCCAAGCAAATTAGCAGATTTGCAATTCAAAAACAAACATCCAAGCAAATTAGCAGATTTGCAATTCAATTCGGATAGATACCGTGATTTAGTATACTGTCGTGATTGAAATGATTTTTAAATCAAATGCAATCATATCTATGGAAGTGCAAAAATCAATTCTGTGGCAAAGTATTTACATAAAACAAAAGTAGTATACTTCGTACGTTCTTTATCATTTTTCACTTCTATTACCACTAAACTTCACTATAATCCATTCACAGTTATTTTACCTCTGAAAACAGTGATAGCTGCAACCCAAAAGCAACCTTATTGTAACGAGACCTAAAATCACTCAAGCAAAAAGCCTCGAGCAATGAAGCATAATCAGAGGTAAAATAAGAGTGACCGGACTGCAAGTTTGAAATTATCGGTTACATAGAAAAATAGACCATAATGTTTTATGACGTACAAGTGACAATCGACCTAAGGATGTTAGGAAGTCGACTATATAATAGCGCCCGGTGACTGTAGTTTGGTACTCCATTTCCAAGGCAAATATGAAACTACCAGAGAACACCTACTCACCCCCTGGTAAGACGTCCCGACTGTCTCACACAAAGAGATAACGTATGAATCCCTCAGTTTCATTATTTTTTCAGCGCATTTGTAACAGGTCACCCGTCGCCAACCACTGGGAGGCTAATTTCTTAAATTCATTGCTGACCATCTTTCCCTGGATTAGGGTTGGCAGACCAGGGATCTCAGAAAAGATCGGACAATGTTGCCATTTTTTTCTGCAGGGGTCACTTTGTAACGAGGTTTATTTCGTATTCAAATCGACTGAAACCTCAACGTTGTCTGTCCATTTCGCATGTTTATTTGTTCCGTGTGGTGTCGGACGTAAAGAATAGCACCATCCCAGTTCTTCGCGCGATTATGGAAAATCCTCCCCTTTTTGGGGAGGCTTATGTCCAGCAGTGGACGTCTTTCGGCTGATAAGAAGATTTGAACCAGAGCCCAATAATTTAACACAGTAACAGTTTGACCTTGAACTGGCCTAGCATAGTACCTACCTACGTAGTTACAATAGAATAAGTGGCCAACTGATACGGGTTTTGTTACCAAGTCAAGAAAGCTAATTAAAGTGAGAACAGGAGTGATAATCTATACCCATGTTGAATCTAGTTAATAAAAATCTGGAATTCTTTCAGTGGCAGGTGAAGCACAGCCTTAACCACTGTGTCTAGAAACCTGAAATTCTGCACAAGAGTAATTATCATCACGAAGGTGAGCACTTACTAAGGACTTCAGAAAATTCAACCCGTAAAGGGATTAAATAGGGGATAAAACAAATTTGTATGGGAGTTTGTAATTTTTGCCGGTGGGAATTCCCACCGGACTCATGACGCTTGTATTTGAATAACCTTCCGAGAAGCTAGAAGCTATAGAGAATAATCAAAACATAATTGAAATTATTTATTGTTCATCTTATGTTATGAACTGAGCTACAACTACTGTAGTTACTATTTTGGAAGGTAATATATTACACGGAAAAAGCCCAGTAACCTAAACAGAGAATTTATTTTCAGCTTTACAAAAGGGAACCTTCTTATAAATATACTTGATTATTCTTAGACGTGTGACAACCCTATCTGAGATAGATTTTAATGGCTCGTTTTGTCTCGTATTTGCAGTTTTGTGACAAAGTCTGTGAATTCTGGCGCCATTTTGCTTAGTCTAAATGTTATTTCAGTCTCCAACTAAACGCTTTGATACTTCCCCTGTGCATTCAGGAAGGATATCTTGTGTGGTCATTTTGAGGTTCTCTTACGAATATTAGTGTAACATAAAATAAAATAGGTACGGATTATGGTTCATTCGTGCGCTCCTATAATTGATGTTTTCTTGTTTGCATTATCCATTGTCCTCACTTATCGTCAAATTATATATTTACTATTATATATATATTAATAAAAACAAATAAAAATTCTAAAATAAAAGTAGCTTAAGTTACTCCTTATTATATCAGCTACCTGCCAGTGAAAGTCCCGTCAAAAACGGTCCAGCCATTTCAGAGATTAGCGGGAACAAACAGACAGACAGACAAAAATTGTAGAAAATGTTATTTTGGTATATGTACCGTATACATATTCATATGCATGTAGCAAAAAGCGGTTATTTTAATATTACAAACAGACACTCCAATTTTATTTATATGTTTAGATGTATTTTATTAATTAAATTTTCATTTATCGTTGAATGATGGTTATATGCTATTATTGTATAGAATCAAGTTCTTCCAACATAACAGACAGCTCTGCTGCTGGAGAGTTTGTTGTGCCACTTCTTCTTCCCAGCTAAAGCACTAGGAAGTGGTGAAGGGCGGGGTTTTTGGGGGGACTGTCTTATGTAATTTTGACGTTCAAAAAGTGCTGACTCTCAGCCTAGTTTGAATAAATGACTTTTGATTTTGATTTTGATTTTATAGATGTACAGATTAGCCAGTATTATTGAGTCACCGAGCCAACTTACTTAATCACACAATAATAGAGCATTCAACAACTTCACTAAAATAATTCAGTCTCACAGACATGAAATGATGGAAGTTCATGAAATCTTTAGGTAAACATAATTTTATACGACACTTTAAGATAGAAATGCTGATTGGGATCGTGAATTGGATGTTAACCCATCCACGGATTGACCTTGAATGACCAGCGGCGTATTTACATTGGCAAAGCCTTTCATTTTGACAGTTCAGTAACATTCATTGCGTTATTAACATTTCTGAAAAGACGAACTTTTCATATATATGATGCAATGGATTCGCAATTTCCTTGTAAATCTTTTGCATTGAGAAAGTGTTTCACGCCATTAGGGTATCGTTTAGCTGTTAATTCCGTTGGCAAAAGGCCGCCAGTTATGCATATATTTTTTCGTGTATATAATATCAAATCAATAACCTTAATATAATATCAATAACCTGAATATAAATACTTAACCACGAACCCCCTTCATGTCACAATCACTTAAAAAACCATTTAGACTTTAACCATTCCATTCTTCAATTTTCAACCACTATTTAGAAAATTTGAAGTGAATTTCGTCCCAGTTTCGTCGCATGATCTAGACCGCAGAGAGGTCTGAATAGATAAACATTAGATCACTACTCACTAGAGCCGTGTCACAACACACTAATTGTTGGCAGACTGTTGACTGCAGGTTAGAGGACTTAGGTACAGATTAGAGAAACTAAAACCATAATTTTTTGATATTCAAAAACATTAATAATCAGCCTATATTTTTTTCACTGCTGGGAGTCAAGTCTCCTCTCTGTGAGAGGGAGTGGGCCGTAATCCACGACATGGCCCAATGTGATTTTTTTTTCTGGGTGGGAAATCATCAAATGACTTCTTTCGCTCGGGGTGGAGCAGGAGGGCGTGTCAGACTTTTACTGATTAAAACCCACCCGTGTTCCCTCAGTTGCCTGTGTGCCAGGGGCCGAGGTATCTCTTTCGAACAACCCGCATCCCTGGTAGGCATCGCCCCTTGCGGGCCCCATCAGTTGTTGCTGACATCTTATTGAGGCGCGCGTGGAACACAACGCGCCGTCGACCCGGGCTTGGTCCTTACCGGACAGCGAGCTACACATTAATCGCCGTCCGCAAGCCCGTGCCTACGGTAGCCGGGAATCAGCCTGGGATTCCCGACGCCCAGGCGTCTCCTGCGAAGGCCACGGCCATACTGCATGTACTGCATCTCCGTCACGTGCGCCTCCCTCTTTGCAAGCATTACTGCTTCGCTGAAGGAAGCGACTGCTAGCCGTGCACTCTCGGCCCAATGTGGTTTGGTAGTTATCACATGTCTGCGAACTTTTGGTCTTAGGATAAGCTGGTTTCCCCATGATGTTTTCTGTCACCATTTTTTAAAGCAATAGTGATGCAATAAATAACACAAAGTAAAACGTTTGCCTGGGTTCGAATCCACGACTTACAACTCGTAAGTCAGGCCCATTACCACTGCGCCTATACTGCTCTCCAGTCACGGCTACAGTCTACATGTTCGGCTGTTATTTATTCGGCTGCAGGTTGTTTTTTAGGGATGTACTATTACGGGATTTTAATGAAGAAATACAATGTTGTACCATCGTACAACATTGTATTTCTTCATTACAATTAACACGCTTTGAAACATGATTCGCGACATTAACAAGTACGTATTTATAGAATTAAAATAATTGAAATCATCAATACAAGCCTATACGTTCAAATAATCCCATTGTGAATGTCTATTTCATGAAACATATATAAATCACGGGCTACCTAATTGCATGTCCTAAATGGAAATGAACAAAAACGTGCAAATGTCACGAGCGATCATACAGTGCCGCCATTGTAGGAAACATCTACCAGACGTAACAAAAGATTCCCTGCATCATGATAATTAATTATATCCTAAGATAAAATTTGTCCATAGACGAATCATAACCAAAAATGTATACACTCCGTCCCCAAGTCCTTGTGGGGGGGATCCATCTGTCCCGCTCACTTGTCTGAACGTGTCTCTGTTGTCATACTCCTGCCTAGCCTTCTTGCTCACTGAGCGCGGAATGAATGAATTTGAATTTATTATTCAACTAGCTTTTGCCAGCGGCTTCGCCCGCGTGGAGGTCGGTGTATTAACATATAAACCTTCCTCTTGAATCACTCTATCTATTAAAAAAAACCCGCATCAAAATCCGTTGCGTAGTTTTAAAGATTTAAGCATACATAGGGATATAGGGACAGAGAAAGCGACTTTGTTTTATACTATGTAGTGATAATTGTGAAGTAAATGAACATAGCAAGTTTACCTCTCAGACGCCTGGGGCGCAGTTTTGAATATGGGGCAATAAGTTAGTCTTGTGTAGTTAATTTTTCACCTTAAGCTATTGAGTATGTCATTCTGGGGTCCCGGGCGACAGAGAGGCCATACCTATGTCACAAACGCCTGTTAGACGCATTTTAATAAATGACGCACCAATCGAAGTTTGTCCCTGTTAGCACTATGTCTTGGGAGATACCGTCCGTCGGGTTGCCACTGCACAACAGCTCGCCACAGTCTGCCCTGCGAGTTTCAGAATCTCTTTTGGTCTGGCTCGTCACCCTAGACCTAATTCAGGCAAATAAACTCTACCAGCACAGGTTTAGGCCTGTGCAGTCCAGGAGCCGTCAACGTAGAGATACGGTGGTGGGGTAGACTGACATTAATAACAAGAAAGATTATAATACAATTATCCAAAGATATCTCAGTAGATGCCTAATATCTTAAATGTCACGAAAACCGTGAAATATGACACCAAAAAGCTACCGTCACGGTTTCAAATAGGCCAGTAAAGCGATTGTCCTGAACATATTACTTTAGCGGTAAATTCGTTTCCAAGTAATTTACCTCAAAGTGGAAGAGAGTGTGAAAACAATTGCAATTAAATTAAATCGCGTGAAAACCGCAGCTTGAGTTTCGTGTACTTTCTAACCGCCTCATTGATTTAGTGGCACATTTGGAAACACGTTACTTCAGGGAGTTTGCCTCACTTTCATCTACCTCTCACGTTCCAGTATTCGCTAAACTTCATAACATATGTATCACATTAGAGGTATAGACAGCCAACCGGTATTCAATCATAATTAAAAAGCAATCAACAAAGGATCCCGGTATGCCTCCGTCCTGCCTCCACTTAAGGCCTAGGTACTATGTACACTGAGCTCCGACCAGCAGTCTGTACCAATTTCAAGATTAAAATCAGACCTACCAAAGGTCTATTATCATTGTTTTGCCTACAGAATTTTATCTGCTAATTACCGGATACGTTCGAGTCGGTTTTGGGGTTAGTGGTCGTTTTTCTTCGGAAAATGTAATGGTGAAGATTTTTACAGTATCATAAAATGGTTAGAGCTAAGAAAGCTTAAAGTCTTAGAATATTAAATACCTCGAATAACGTACGTTTTCAGCCTATGAACCTCACTTAATACTTGTAAGCGAAGAAATGGAAAGAGGTAACCTCAATCGCCGTTAATTGGTCGTGTTTTACAAATTTTTATACGTCTGGTCCCAGTTGTTTTATCTCTGACAGCGGCAAACCAATAGTAACCTTAATGTAATGAGCGTAAAGATCACTGTGATACTGACAGACTTGTTAGTGGCAGCAACACAAAAGTAACGTTACTGTAACGAAAATAAAAATCACTGTGATTTCGACAGTGACGAAAAATTAGACGTAAAAAATGTGAGAACGGCATTGTCAAAGAATGTCAGTTATGATTTGAACATAGTTTAAACAATTCAATTTAGTAGTACGATTGCTTAACAGTTAGTTTTCCTGACGAAATAATTAGTTAACTATCCTACTACCTACTAGTGATGGGTCATTGACGGTTTTTCCGTTAACGTAACGTCAACATGTTCATCAACTAGTTAAATTTATCAACGAGTTAACGTGCAACTAATGTCGACTTGCAACGTAAACCGTTCATTTATTAAACGGTTTTAATTCAACGCTGCAACGTTCAACGATTCTTATACATATTGGTATACTTTTCTTTAAATAATATTTCAAAAATCAACTCACCCTCTTGTGTAGGTTCTTGTCTGTGCAGGTTACCTAGAGTTCAAATTGTACGACATGACCGTCGCTCGCAATTTGTGATGGTATTTTCAACGTAAGTTTTTTGCTCAGTTCGTTAGAGGTACGTTTGCAAATTTGGTTTAATTGATTATTATACGAGTCATATTCATAAACGTCGTTGACATATTCAACTAGTTGATTCATAAAGAGTTAAAATTAATACGTTGACAAGAGATCAACGGTTGATTCAACTAGTTCGTTGATTCAACGCCCATCGCTACTACCTACTACTATTAAATTTGAGAAATGAGACAATCACCCTAATTGGGCAACACACTATCATTCACAATTCATTTTGTAGGAATTGCCAAAACGTAAATAACGCAATGAATTTTGTTGAACTGTCAAACGAAAGCCATTACTGCTGATAATATGTAACACAATTACTCCGCTGGATGTATATTTATATACCGATATTTCCACGGAATTTAGACTCATGCAGGTAAAAACCGCGGGGCGCTGCTAATATCTTATAATCCGTATTATGCCATTCTCTAAGTGTCGAGGCCGTGGTAAAGCTGTTCTATGCTAGTGATTCGTATTAAGACCAGTTGTCAGACATATTTGGGTGTCTGACAGTCCGGTACGACTGTCAATGTGTTCGGGAGGCAGCATTGGCAGGCGGTACGTGATGTTTGAGGCACCGAGCGTCGTGGTGCGTAAGCCACTGACCCTTATCAAATAGTGACATTACACCTCGCCTATGTGCCATGCCTCTCATTGTTTTGATACACTATTGAATAAATAATAAATGATGAACAAATAACGCTTTGCTGCTCTCAAAACGGTGAAGGAAAACATCGCGAGGAAACCGGTATATGGTAGAACCATAAATTCGAAGACATGTGACATCCAGCAACCCGCACGGGGCCCGTGGATGATGGAGTACGGCCCACTCCCTCTCGTCAAGAGGAGGCCTGTGTCCCAGCAGTGGGAACATTGTAGCTGTTTATGTATGTTATGTGTGTTCGAGGCTTTAATTATTTCAGCGTTTTTTTTTATCATAATTGAACTCAAACTCAAAGCATTCATTTCAATTAAACCATTTACAGGCACTTTTGAATTGTCAAAAAGTCGATCAGTTGGAAAGAAGCTAGTTGCCCATTCCAAAACGTAGATCTCTATGGAGAGCGGAAAGAACGGGCAAGAAACTCCACGGACACTCTTTTAAAATCAAATTGGATATATTACAAAATCTTGGGAACATTATTCTTGTTGCTTTTATATGTGAGAACAATGTAAAAAAAAAATTATAAACAATTCTAAATACAAGATAAAAATAAGCCCTGGAAGTTAGGAGATGACCAGTCTCAACCGACAGCGCCCGTTCACGAGCTTGACGCGTGGATCAGCACCATCTAGCTCAACCATTTTGTAGGGAACCGAATGATCCATGAATTCATTGAAGTGAACTGTTTAAAAAGTAGTCATTTATAAAAAGAGAAGGTAAAATTTCATCTTCTGAATGTAGGTTTGGCAGGCATTAATAAATGTGACGGCTTAACAAGGAGTGACACCTGACATTCGCTGTCGTATATGTCGGATTTGAGTGATAATTGACAAGATGTCACTCTGACGGAGCGTTACATCTGTGGAGCGAGGCGGTACATTCACTTAATAGAGTATAGTAATAGATTGGATTCACTTCTTGCTGAAGGAACGCCGGCGTACCATGTTAACGACGAATCGTTAAAATCCGGCACACTCCTATTCATATTTTGATTTATTTTATGTGTAATCTATTATAAGATTGTAATTGTAATAGAATAAATGATTATTTTAAATTAACATAACATAATTTCATATAAATTAACATTATTTCAATCCACGTGGACGATGGATCTTACCGACATGACTTGGACCTAAGCCTATAAATTATTACTGGCCATTCTACAAATGTTGGGTTTGTTTCTTTTATCTGTAGTCTGTTATTTTAATTTTCGCTCTACTAGTTAAGAATTATAATGCGTAATTTTTCATTCATTCATTTTACGTACCGGTAATGCTTGCTGATTAATTACTTGAAGGTTTATTTTGATCATTTTTTTTACGCCCGTAACACGCAATTAAGTGTCTCCTTAAGTAAAAGCAAGCGTGGCACATAGCTAAATAGTCAGTATGTTGAGGAAAAGATACAAAAAGATAGGAACTAACCCAACTCACGTACTCACCCAATTAATAAAGACTTTTCTTTTGTTGCAGCTCTTAAAAGGAAAACGAAGTCTCTCGGCTTCTTAGCCGGAGGTAAGTGCCTTGTATTGAAACATTTCATCGTCACTTAGTTACTATCTATTGCACATTTTTGGAAAATATTTCTAGGTGTAATTCGTTAAACAAATCAAAAGTTCCAACGTTTCCAAGGGCGCATTTCCCCAATAAAACTGAACGCAACCAGCACATCTAAACCACGTTCAAGACTGCCAGGGGTGCGAGTTGTTCAAAGAGATACCGTGGCCTTTGGCACACAGGCAAGTGAGGGAACACGGGTGGGTTTTAGTCAGTAAAAGTCTGACACGCCCTCCCGCTCCACCCAGAGCGGGAAAAGTTATTTGATGATTTCCCACCCAAAAAATAAAGAAAACCACGTTCAAGAACTGTCAGTGTCAATATTGCATAACAATGATTCCACTGACAGCTATTGATTGCGGCTCCTTTGGTGCCATTTACCCTCAACTAAGAACTTATGTGTTAGGTCAACGGGAAATGTATTTCTGGGCTAATAAATAGTTAATTTTGATACAGTGCTTGCTCCGGGTACTTAATTAATTGATGCACAGTTAGTTTTCATATGGCAAATAGTTGACGTTATAGGAAGTGACATAAACTTTTTATACCGGTAGCATTATCCCGTAGGATATTTACAGACACCCACGCAGGCGAAGGCGCGGTCACGGCAAGTGATAAGTATTAATAAATCCGAAGTAAAGATGCCCCTAACTTCAGTTCAACATGACATTTAAGAGATTTGACTTAACTCACTCCGGAGTTATTAATAACATTTGCGATCAACGAAAGAAAAAAAAATCAAACAAACAAAATAAAAAAAATAAACCATTTCTGTAAATCCAACCACTCAATGTCTAGCAAATTAACGTCGCCCTTGAAAATATTTTCCAAACGTGACCTCTAACGTCGTGCTCATTACACAGGTTCAGATTATAATCGTCCAGTAAAGTCCACTAATCCAATTCTGCTAAATCGGCCCACCTAATTACTTGAAACCGCGTCCAGCGACCGTCTCCCTTTCAATTACGAAGAGGCTCAATCCTTTCTCTGATATAAATGAACGAGTTTCTTTCTTGGCCCACTTTCATAATACAAACAAGAATACTATATGGAAGCTAGCAGACCACTTCAAAGGCTCCGGGAAATAATTACGCCTAGTAACAGTTGGTCGAAGGGAGATTAAAATACCTTCCTTCGAAGGCGGAAGGGTTCATTCAATTTAACCTTGGCGATCGATAGATTGTGGATTTCTTCGTATTGTCTAAATGCTGATCACAGTATACTAAAACACAGACGTTATTGCAAAGTAAGGGAAATTGTTGTAGTGGCTACCAATTTTAATTGTCCGTAGGAATATTCAAATCACAACTGTCGGTCTTTCACAGTTGTTTCTTTCCTCGCTGGAAATCCTTCACCCGTGCCGCCATATAACTTTATCATCAAAGTGTGCTCATAAAAATATTTTAGGTCACTAAACGCTGCCCACTCGGCCGTACACAACTACCCAACTTTGCCCGCTCCGCCCACCGTTTGACGCGCACTTAACCCCAAAATAAGCGCGCCAGCCAGTCCCTTTTCAGAATACGATCTAAACAGTTGCCATTAATTCATAGCCCTGGTATCGGAAGGTCGTTACGTAAGTAATATATTGACGGCTAACAATGATCGCATACAAAACCCAGCCATTACTGTTTCGAGATAGTTTCTATTTGAACGATAACACTATATCTTTGGGAATACGGAGGTCAGCAAACGGAAGGTTATTCGGGAGGGTTTGTAGAAGTGTTGCGTTAGCACTTTCAATGGTATGACGATTTTTTCTTGTATATTTTTTGGGTTCGAACAAAAACATACTACTTCAATGTATAAACTGTCGATAGTTTGAGAACAATATCACTTACCAATTTATTACTAATACCTTACCATCCCTTATAGGATGGTTAACACGCATTAAATGTACAACAAAAACACGTGTGGTTTAAAACGAAATATGCAGTACGCTAAAGCAAAAGATTATCTACTTATTGCGACAGAACACTGCGTTAAGTTCAATTGAACCAATCAACCGAAACTAGTCGCCACGGCCTGTGACGACTAGTTTCTACGACCAGTTTACTACAAGAACCATGCAACCAAAATCACAGTATTTATCTGTTACTAGCTTTTGTCCTCATCTAAGTTTGACTTTGTTACTATTTTATTAACCGAACCCAAATGTTTCGAAATATTTAATAAAAATCTGGCGTGGTTGCCTTTGCTTGCCGAGTGTTACCGGTTTAGAACATGAAACTCAGTAAGTGTTCTGTGTAGCGATCATACTATGAAGAAAAATGATACTTATAACTTGCATTTACATTTAATTTCACAACTGTTCTCTTCGACCGTCGAACCACCAATGATCCGCGCTCCATTTTTCCATTTTAAATACCTTAGAACACATCGAAGTCCCCACCCAGAAATAACGGCTAAGTGACGTTGTTTCTAAGTGTTGCCATCGTACAATTACACACATTATTGCCTGAGTTGTCATAATAAAAACATATCTAAAAAGACCGTTACAATTCATGATAATAACTGAATAGTGCTGCCACAGTGGATATTATAATTCGGTATTAAAATATTACACTTTTTCTAAACGAAATTAATGAAATCACGACAATACAGATTTGATGATTGTTGCACTAAGTGAACGCCTAGAGTGCTCTCCATGTTTGTGACTTGTTGTATCAGATGAGCTTATACAACTTAATGCAGTATTGTAAGCGTGAAGCTATGCAGTGGTCAATAGATCCAATGTTGGCAACATGCTTCGTTTAAATCCTAAAAAATAATTCTAACTAGTTATTATTGATACTTTAAGACGCTAAATTAATAGTGGCGAAATCTGGGTGTTCTATTTCACGTTTGAAAATCTCTCATCCTCATAAAAACAGGATGGAAATAAAAAATACAGAATTAAAGAACAAAGTCCACGCCGCTTTTATAAAATGACAGTGTGTTGTGGGCCCTAGGCGTGCCCTTTTGACACTGCAGCGACAATTGAGCCATTAGGTCCACATTTTCCATGAAATGTGGGAAAAAGTTGCCTTCCCTATTTCAGCTGTCGCCTAAATTTTTACGATCAGCTGAAAGTTTACATTATTATTTTTGAACAATGGATAGTTTGGCCAACAGCTATGGTAAAGCTCCAGTAACTAATTATAAGTCGTGTGTGGTTGTTAAACTTACTTAAGGTTGGGACGGTCTCGTCGCGTCGTGTGGTTGTCGGGAGCTACTTGGGGGATCGTTTTCACGCACCGAGGCCACGTTGGTTAGTGTTTGTTGCACATTAGTTTTTTTGGGTAGTAGGCCGATTTGTGAGCGTTCCATACGGGACTCCTAATTTGTACAAATAAATTATGTTGTTGGTCGGCCAGCGAAGTTAACTTCTATGTGCGCTTAACTTTATACCGTCCGTTTTTTTTTTGTGATTGGTTAAAAACACGTAACAAACATCCAAACATTCTAACTCACACATGTATACAGTTGTTTGAGTAGGATTAGTTCATGTTCATTTGATTTGTGTGTTATTTCCGTAGGCACGAACTAACGTCGACGCTGTCAGATAATTAGGCTTAGCACTAACAATGAGCGTGGCACTCTAAAGCCTTCGATGGCGAAATCCTCGTGTGAAGTTCGCCAATTAAGTTCTATAGAATTTCTCTGGTATGGTGCGGCATTTATATATGTAGGTACTCTCGACCCGCCCGTTCCTACGACTTGAGAAAACTTCGTAATTTTGAATTTAAGTTTAAAATTATAGAATTAAACACAAAAACGTTCCGGAATAAACTGTCACCGTTAGCAGCCTGTAATGTTCCCACTGGTGGAACACAGGCCTCCTCTCTGTGGGAGGGAGTGGGCCGTAATCCACCACGCGGGCCCAGTGCGGGTTGGTAGATGTCACATGTCTTCGAATTTCTGGTTCTAGTACATGCCAGTTTCCTCACGATGCACGTATAAACTCTATAAATGATCACTAATCAGTTGCCTAGTTAATAAGAACAACGCGGTCACACGAAAAGCGACTTTAACATTGAAAATTATGTATAGATTAGACATAAATTAATAAATAAAGGTCGACTTCAACTGTCGAAAATTATTAGAAAATAATCATTTATATTAGGAAGTCATTTACGTCCCTCTCAGCAACATTTTGACAGTTAAAAGACGATTCGAGCCGAATAATTAATTTCATTAATTTCCCCCAGAGTGCTGTATAATGAAGTACTAACGATACTCAGTAGCAGCTCGTCACAGCCCACTGCTCCCAACGTAGCTCAAAAGCGCTATCAACACCGTCACAATAAATCGTTAACAATCGGCCGCCTCTTACACCGTAGTGTATCTTATGTTAATTGACTGTGTAATCGCTACTTTATTTGTTTCCGTGATTATTCTATGAAAACCTTCCAAGTGCGTGTGAACAACGGACAGTGAACGGTTATGTAGTCGAGATGAATTTTACGCATGCACGGTATTGATTTTATCGGCTGTAAAAATAAGTTTGTGTTTCATAATAGTCGCCGAAAAAGATGTAGGGTATGGGAAACCACAATTGGTTAAGTTTCCCGGCAAAATTGGAAATTTTGAACTGAGCTCTGCCTGCCTAGCCTTCCCCAATTGTTTAGGGGTCGGGTCTAATCGGATGCAGCTTAATACCTATCTGACCTCGTCAACCCAATTACCTACAGGTAACACGATACGCTTTGGTAAAGCAGGTTTTCAGACTTTCGGGCTTCTGACAACCCGTAAGTAATAAAAAACTTCAGAGGTGATAAGGGACACCCGGATGGAACGAAGTTGCTTTCGATTAATTAGTGAAGGAATTGTAATAATATTTTTTTTAAGTTATAATAATATTTAATAATAATGTTTAGAAAATACTACGTGGAATGCTGGTATAGTTCGACCAAAGTTGCTTTACCGGAGGACGCCATCTGAAAAATGGCATAATACTTTCAACCAAATAATTTATATTTTTTTAAGTTATAATAATAATGTTTGGAAAATACTACGTGGAATGCTTTTTTCGCCTGGTGCCATGTGCAACATTTTATTCTCGTCCCAGAAAAAAAAATTCAATGCTTACAACTATAGCAAAAAGTGTCTTTACAACTTTTGGTCTTAATTTTTTCCGTCTAGCCCCCTTTCGCAACGCGCGATAAGGAGCTTCGTTCCAATACCGGCACGGATCGAACGATCTTAAGCTATACTTACCGCAGGTGGTGCTCGGATGCGTGACAATCTTTTTATTCCAAGATTCCCCTCCATGCCTAGGAAAGCAAGTTTAATCATTGACCCAGGCGCTCATTCAAGGATCTTTGACAGCACGACATCTGACAACCAGTCTTACCAAGGGATATCGTGTTACCCAGTAACTGGGTTGTGGAGGTCAGCTAAGCAGTCACTCCATATAATATATTGGTATTCAGCTGCATTCGTTGAGACTGGAAGCCGACTCCAACAGAAAAGGGTGGGCATCTGCCCACCCTCACTATTCTAATCACTCCCCACTCTCCCAGTCACTATTCTGATTGCCCTTTCCATCATCTGATGAGAAGGGTGATTAGAATAGTGAATGGGATAGCTTAGCTATTCTATTTTAGTATTTTTTCAACTAGATAAGGATTTTGTATATTGAATGGGACATGACCAGAGGTCGGAGTAGGTAGATTGATTTAAGGTCGTTGACGTCAAACGTAGAGGATAATATGGATATGTCTCCAAAATACCGGAACTTCATATTTATTGTGATATTTGTTCCGGAATTTTGAAATTAGCACGAATTTGTGTTTAAGGTGAAAAACGTATTAATAATATCAATCTACGCTACCAGTGTTAGCTAATGGTGAAAGAAATCAGTATTTTTTTTTTCCATAATTCCAATTCCGGAACTTTTTCCGGTACTTCCCGCACATTATGGATAAAATGGCATGTCCATATTATAATATCTTGACACAAGTATATAAAATCAATCTACCTACTCCGACCTCTGGACATGACGAACTTTCAAAATTTGCAAAATAAAATTTTATTTAATTCATGAACTACGTTCTTGCTTGTGGCAACAAGTTTTATCGGGTTCAAACACTCAATTTAGATCTCACACAAAACAATGTTTACATTCATCACTTCTGCAGCACGTTGTGACTGCCAGCCGTCGTTGGTCCTAATGTATTGACTCGAGAAATTGAACAAAAGCGTCGCACTTTGTGACACTATACTACCAAGTTATGGATGTTGGTTGTGTGGCTTCGCTCTGTAACTGTAGCCATGACAAACTTAGGTCACTCTTTTACGATAGTAAAGTGAGTAAAATTATAAATTGTTTATTTCGGCATTCAAAATTACATTTAGGTATCATCGGTCCTGAGCTAGGCACGGCATGTACCTTGGACACCATTGAATAGGTGCAACATTTTGATAATTTACAAGTAAAATAAAATAAAAGTTTAAATTGGCTACAGTTACACTAGTTAGCCTCTTAGAGACTACAAAATTAAATATTCAAACAAACTAACTAATTAAGGCAATACTAAAATTAATTATTATGATAAAATTAAAAGAGCATTTTCTGCATTGTGCGAGTGTGTATGTGCGTGTGTGCCTGGGTGCGTGTGTGTGTGTGTTTAGTGTACGTGTGTGTGTGTGGATACGTGTGTTTGTGTCGGTGCCGTGTGATTTTATTTGGTTATACTTAGGATTATTTCAGTAGAGGTGTATGACTGTTCCAAGAGCCATATATGTTAACTGTGCGTCTGTGCGTTAACGATAACGGAGACTCATTAAAAGTTACTGAAGGATTCTATCCAGATGATTTGAAAAGTATATTTCTGATCGCAATAACCACGTTCTGCTGTCACCAATTCGTTTGATAAACATGGTGGATACGCACGTTTCCTTGCGACATTTTATGATTACCTACACGGTATGTTTTGAGAGTCTTAATTAAACATCTCTGTTGGACATAATTCACACGTTTACACGTCTTCGTTTGAAGTCAAGTTGATTTTTTTACTTAATACACTAATTACTTTAAATCCTCAATCAGGCTCGTTTATAACTCAATTGAGAAGCTTGAGTACTGACTCATTTTCCGGAATTGCCGCCAAGAGATTGCTTGAGGAACCGACGAATGTGAAAAAACATCGCATTTATTCTACTAGGGATATTTTAGTGCTGGTAAACGTTTTTACCAATTCGTAGTTTAACTTACCCAGAAGGTTAATGCTACCGTCTCATCTCTTGATTACTACTTTAACCAATTTTTTACCGACTGGCGGCCATACTACCGACATTACTTCTAGACAACATAACACATAACATAACGCCATGTTCCCCCAAGGATAGGGCAGCAGTGCATCCAAAGTACATTAACATTTCGCCAGTAATGGTTAAGTCTCCTGTAATAGGCGGCAAGCCTATTGCCATCGACCGGGTAATTCCAAACTTTGGGCTGTTGCTGGAGAAATTCCAGATAGAAAAACAATAACACTTTGCCCAACCTGGGAATTAAACCAGCGAGGCAGACAAATTCCGTAATTAACATTAGCTATATAATTTAGCAGTTTTTAGTATGTAAGTCCTAATCTCTCCGTCCTAAATATCTTTGTTCCTAAAATACACGAGGGGGATAAAAATGAAAGTGAAAAGGATCTCACCCGAACTAAATTATTCCCTAATCCAGCGAGAGACACCAATTTTGTACAAAAAGATAATCTGCAGGAGTATTTTAATTACTTTTAAAGCTACCTTGTTAAACGTGTATTTTGCATTCTGTACAAGGCCGGGATTACCTACCTGGTTTCCGTCATATTATATGCTCCAACCATTTCGCTCACGTACAGAATTGTTATTTGTATCTCTTTCGCTCTTATCTGTTTTTGGCATTACTATGAGGTAAGCTGGCGACCTGTGGAGTGTTTTGATGTTGAACGTTGATTAAGAGGCGACAGTCTTAGCCTTGAGGGATTAAGGTGCGAAGGACGCCGCTGGGGGTAATGCCATGACGTACATGTGTGTAAGATTTAATGCTGTTACAGCCGCATCTGGTTTAATTGGATGCCACGCCAACGTTCTCGGTAATAAGATTATCTTAGACGCAAATAGAGTGCTTCTAATGTTAGTCGTTGTAGATTTTATAAATACTCACGATAAGAGCTTTCTAGGATTTTCAAGTACCGTAATGGCGGTTGAAGATGTAGGGAACGAGATGGAAATACATTTACTTGGAATGTTAGCTTTTCTTAACAAACGGGGTAGCATAACAAACACGACAATTTATAAGCACTTTTACTAAATCTCAAAAACTGTCATACACCGACTTGCTTTATGATCAAGTTTGCCGCAGTCGCCATTGAAAACAAAATACCTACATAAGTAAAATACATCATTTTGAAACAGTAACTACCCACTCCGTGGCTGCTTGTACTCGTCGAACTAAAATCTGAACTAAGGAAGATGTGCCCATAGTTGTAGCAAGTAATCTCAGACATCCGCCGACTCGCACTCGGCCCTCGTGGTGGATTACGGCTCATTCCCTCTCACTGAGAAGAAGCCTGTATCACAGCAGTGAAAAAATTATAGGCTGCTAATGCTCATGTCTATAATAATAAATATTTTATCATTTACAGCAAGGATGACGAACCCGTGCGAGCGCCGCTCGGTGGCCTGCCTGCTCCTGGCCATCATAGCCGTGGTGGCCGCCGCCTCTTACGACCGGGAGCGACTGGAGATCGCCAAGCAAATCCTGGAAGAGGTGCCTCTTACTGACGGGTAAGTCTTGAGGAGATGTGCGATGTCTTTGACTGGTTAGACAAACTTAGAGAAAGTGGGGCATCACAATAATCTGCATGTCTATGCGTCTGGTGTCTATACATCTATTGTATCAAAATCAATCAGTCTGCTTAGGCTTTTCCCAACTATGTTTGTTTATTTTTTTTGGGTGGGAAATCATCAAATAACTTCTCCCGCTCTGGGTGGAGCGGGAGGGCGTGTCAGACTGCGGTATCTCTTTCGAACAACCTGCACCCCAGGCAGGCATCGGCACTTGCGGGCCCCATCAGTTGCTGCTGACATCTCTTTGAAGCGCGCGTGGAACACAACGCGCCGTCGACCCGGGCTTGGTCCTTACCGGACAACGACATACCCATTACTCGCCGTCCGCAAGCCCGTGCCTACGGTGGCCGGGAATCAGCCTGGGATTCCCGACGCCCAGGGCGTCTCCTGTGAAGGCCACGGCCGTGAGGGCGTATGTACTGCATCTCCCTCACGTGCGCCCAACTATGTTAAAGTCGTCTTCCAGTCTAACCGAATTCAAACTCAAAGCATTTATTTCAAATAAACCAATTACAGGCACTTTTGAATTGTCAAGGTCGGTGAGTTAGAACGATGAAGCTAGTTGCTCATTCCAAAGCGTACCTACGCTTTGGAATGAGCTTGAAGAGAAGTATCATACCACCTGATCAAATGTCACTGTAAAAACATGGCTGTCAATCTTTAGCAGATAACAGCCACGATTTTACAGTAAGATTTTTACTGAACAGGTTGGCATGGACAATGAAGCGCAAACTGTAACTAGGAATTTAGCACAAATGATTCTAGACCCCCAGCGTAGAAATTTTTCGTCAATGATCAAAAAAAGAAGTGCTGTTTCATAGAAAAGTGCAATCAATACTTACGTGGTTAAAACGTGTAGAAAATCTTCAACGCAAGGGATTTCAGAATGACGAACTGAATCTATGTAAACCGGGCGTCGATGTCTTTGCTGCCCTGAATAAATTGGCTGTATTTCGATCCCAGTTAGGTTCTTATTACAAAAACTGACGCAATGGCTTAAACTTACATGGGCATGTATCATAATGTCGTATTACATGGGACTTCAACATAACTGGTAGAATATGGGTGTACTAAAGGTACACTTCTGCCCTACCTTTATGGGGAACAAAGCGTGATGTTACGTTAATTTATCAGATGAAAGTTTATTTACACCTACGAGTACACAAACATGATGTAATAATAGAAAATGTTATGTAGTAATTATCTATATGTTATTTATGTAGTTGTTAATAATAAAGCAAGTAATTCCTAGAGACTATGACTTTGGCCGACTAGCCGACTGTCGGCTGCAAAATGGCCGACTAGTCGGCCAAGCTCTTCATTGCTTTCGGTTGAGTTCCGGTGACATAGGTAGGTAATATTCGTGTTAGGCTCGTAGGTGCCAGTGCGCAGCGCCCGGCGCCCGGCGGACTTGTCGGGAGATGTTTTTGTTTACTTTGCATTTATTCTATCATTGTTTACGTATGAGCCAACGTTTCTTCCTATCCTAATTTCTATCCTTTTCTAGATTGCACTGAAAATAAAACTGATTCTATAATAAAAATAATATCAGTAAAGATTTCAATTTCATGTCAATCACCATCTTTTTTTAAGCATATTAATACGAGTAAAAAAATAGGCTGACTAGTCGGCGATTTTAGCCAACTAGTCGCCGACTAATCGCCGACTACAAATATGTCCGAATAGTCGGCTTTCCCGACTAGTCGGTACATCACTAGTAAATAATAAATCGCAACCTAATGACTCAGACTCAAGACCACATACGCGACAGTTCGCACATACCAATGATACGAGTTAATACGATATCAATATTACGAGTACATAGTTGTGGACTGAAACCACAGATTACCAGATGAGTCACTCCATACAAAATTTTCAATACCTACTGCTGAATAGCCTGCACTCGTATCGCTAGACGCTGCGAACTAAAATTTACCTAAACTGACAAGCCTAAAGTGAGTTTTGCTTTGTAGCTGCGCGTCACCGCTTGATTATTGTGAATTGCCAGGGCTGCCTCTTTCGATAAATAAGTAACCACTCCGCATGACCACGAATACGAATGAAATCTGAAAACACGATTAATTGATTTGTTCGTTTATTTACTCAATTAGCGTAACAGGTAACTACTACGCTTCTTCACTATGAACAAACCTGCGCTGGCGCCATATTGTGACGTCATACGCGCTTTTCTAACACTTGCATGCGTTTGGTGAAGGGTGGGGTTTTGGGGGACTGTCTTATGTATTTTGACGTTTGAAAAGTGCTGATTCTCAGCCTAGTTTGATTAAATGACTTAACAATAATAATATGAAAATAAAAACAAGATAATAAGGATAATAAATTTGCATAAAGTAGATTTTTACTAAACGTAACTTCCAGAGACAGTTGACCAATAGAGGTCATCGACCTTTCTATTCTTATCTCAGACGCATAGTAGAAGCACAGAATACGTGGTAGAATTAATTACGTACCTACCAATAAAATACAAAACACGAAACATACCTATTTAAACAATTTACCTATTTGAAAAGCGATAGTAAAACAAATTGGATATTCATATTTTCGTATTAACAGGTAGACTGAAAAAAGATAAGTTCTCCTGCTGGATCTACATCCATCGACTGCACATAATACACCAGAAACAGTCATATCATAAAAATGTAAAACTAAGTACGTCAGGTCGACCGAAATAATTATGGGTGCGTATGCGCCTCGTGGCTGTCGGCAACCCAATGTAAAAATTAAGAAAGAATTCTAAGTATAAAGTGAAAATAAGCCTTGGAAGTTAGGAGATGACCGGTCTCAACCGACAACCCCGTTCGCAAACATGACTTTAATTTAAAGACTACGTACCAGTATCGGATCCCCCTTGATGAATGCAAGTTACTAGATCCCTACCCTGTATGGAATGAAGATGCTCTCCATTTAGTTTTAACAATCGCTTAGATCATTTCCGCGAGAGATGCTAAAGACACATTTTATTTGTTATCAGTAGGTACAACCTTTTCTCTGCCCCCAGACACAACGACCTTCCGTGGAACATCAGAAAGTTCCTGCGCAACCAGATCAACGAGTTCGAGCTGAACACCGACCTGACGATGGTGGAACCCTGGTCTATCTCCAAGTACTCACACACGGACCTGCCGAGACTGAAGACAGGCATGGTGGGGGCACAGGTATGTCTTGTAATCATACTTTTATTTTAGAAGTGAAAATAAATCTGTCTGTTTGTAACTTTACACGCTTGATCCACTGAACCAATCTTTATGAAATTTGTCAGACGGGTAGCCTGAGACCTGTAGAATAGGCTATTTTACCTCCTGGATATTAGTATGAACTATTACTATTGCTCAACCAGTCTACGAATTACCGTTGAATTCATAATTACTACAGTCATGATTTTTAACATATAATTTATACTTGTGAATTTATACCTTGATGCACAGAAAACAAATGATTTTTTTCCTAATTAGTCTGAGAATCAACAGTTATTGTTCGTCAAAATTAGATAATGACAGTCCTCCGACAAGTCTACCTCTCACCACTTTTCATTGCTTTAGCTGGGGAGAAGAAGTGGCGCAACAAATGCCCTAGCAGACAGCTGTCTGTTAAGTTAGAAAACTTGATTCTATACATTAATGAATATTTAAATTCATTTAAAAAGGGACAGAGGATTCTTTCATCGGTATGCCCATACTAAAACGGTTAGAACATCAAGAACAGAGTTCTCTTGATCCTGTTTTGGACCGTAATTGCGAAAGACACTTACAATCACATTCAGAATTATTTTGAAATGTATTGCTTCCATTGCTACGTATTATCGAAAAATGTATGTGCTCAACAGCGTTAATGCAACGCAATGGATGCCAATAATAAAAGCCATTCCTACAGTTAGTGTATTTCACAATTACCTCGCAGGTTCTATGTTAATTTGTTCTCAAACTACCTTTAAAACAAACATGAAAATATTAAGCTCTAAAATAAAAAAATGTGTTTTACAATTGCTCCAGTGATATATATGTCGCAATTCGTTCTACGGGTATTTCTCGCTCGTAGAACATAAAAAAAACATATCTGACAGAAACCGATTGCTGCTCAAATATTTTGATGTACACTAAAATGGAGCATTTATAAATCAACCATGAGCCATTAGAATGATCTCTGTAATGGTCAATCGTGTATTATTTATATCATCGTCATAATTTTGACTTTTTCAGCTGGATTAGTATTCACAGATTGTTGTTATAACGGCCCAGTAGTCACGCGTTGTCTGTAATCACCGTTTACGATATCCACAACAGTGACGGTGATGTTAGCCTGGTTATGGATTATTTAATAGTGACCCATAATACGTCTCTTCAAAAATTTAAATTTTGTTTGGCAAGAATAAAAAAAAAGACATTCACTCCAGAAACTTTCAGCCCCATCGGCCATCTGTTTTGCGAGAAATTTGTCTTGCTCACGGCCACTTAAGTTTGGCAATTCATCGGGCTCTGTGGGTTACCTTGGTTCTCCTGCGGATCTCTTCATTCCTGATTCGATCAAGGAGGAAAACTTCAAGCATAGCCCTCTCCATTGCCCTTTGGTTGACTTTCAGACTTCTAATGAGGTCCGGTGTGAGCGATGACCTTTCGTTATATGAAGAGTTTCTTATAAAAAAGCTTGGAATTTTCCTACATGATCGATCGATCGATGAATTCTTCGATCATAGCTCGAAGAATTGCGTGAACCAAAGTTTATGAAAGGAAAATTCCTTTCATAAACTTTGGTTCACGCAACACTCTCAACATGTCATGACGTAAACATTCTCGTATATTATGCTACGCACTGATCTAAATAATTACAACCCACAACCGACATGGGTCCGTACCCAAAATCTTAGAAATAAGTTCCTTTATAAGTCGACCTCATGCGTCTAACGTTCGCGAACTAACTAGACATTAACTTGGCTATCATTGTTTGATCTGGGAACTAATTGCTGGTCCCTACAGTTTTAAATTTAGAGTACGTTTACAAATCAACAGAATCAGATTAGCACAAAAATGTGCCAACATCGGTCTATCTCTAAAAAAATAACCTTTTAAAATTGTACGGCCATAACAAATTGTACCCAATAACTCTCTGGTAGACAGCAATAATATTTATTGCCAGCATAAATTCAAATTAGACCCCAGTTTGCGAATGTGGGTGCGATCGGCTGAAAGGAGGGTTTTACCCTCCACGTAAATCTACATAATTAATAATACCTATACGTAAGTACGCGCCTTTCATTAATTGAAGATTAATTATTATCTTTGACATGGAGCCATTAGTTTTGGGCCTTAGAACCTTTACGTTCATGTTGCTCTGACTAGCTTTGAACTCAAACGTCTTGATCATGGGCTTATCATGCGGCGAACTCGTAATCGAATCTTCAAACATCAGGGAAGTAAATAAAAATCAAAAACCTCATATTTAAAACTTGCTTATACAGCGTGTAACGGAAAGGGTATATACATACCAAGGGCACGGCTTCTTTGGATGATCAAACGATATTGGAAGGGTTTTTTAATCCTATCTCTACATGTTCGGAAGTTATGAGAATTTTTATTACATTGATACTAGAAACCGAACTTTTCAAATTGAAATAAAAACATCACTCGGAAGAGATTTATCGTGATATTGGCAAGTAACGTGGAAAGTTATTGACCTACGTAGTGCGGTGACACGTTTGTTATGACTTGAGTTTAAGAAACATATGAAATCGAAAATTTGTTTTTAATTCTTAGAATATTTTATTTTGAGCTGAAACTATGTATAGTGTTTCTATACCAGCTGTTATCTTTAGTGCTGAAAAAACACTACAGAGTGAAAAATTACTTTAATTTCGGGAGGCGGTGACAAAAAATTAAAATACATATCCAAAGTCACCGACTTCCGAAATTAAAGTTATTTTTCACTTTGTAGTGTTTTTTCGGAAGTCGGTTGTTTTTTTTTTGGTAAAAGTTTTTTACGAAACTTGAGGTCACAATCGCCCTCCCTGTGGAATCATGGATGCTTTACTAGTTATTTATTAACTTACAATCTGTGTATAGGATTTTCCCATCGGAAAAATTGTGAACTTCAATTCAAACTTTCATCCCCCATCCCTTTACGTTGTGCCGATGAAGAACTCTTGTGCTTAGTTTCATGTTCTAGACCCAGCGTTTATATAATATATGCAGTCCAATGTATGTCAATGAATGAATGAAATTAAGATTTTTAGAAAGTAGATTGATCCGAAATCCTTGCGAAGACTGTGCGGTGTGACTATGAATGATAGGCTGAAGAATGATGTGTTAGGGCAACGGTGTGGTCTAATATAGGATTAGTAAAGACACAAATTATGAAGAGTGTGCTTAGATGGTCTGGTCATGTGGAGAAGATTAATGAAGGGCGACTAACAGAAGGTATTTTCAAAAGGAGTATATGTAAGGATTATAGCAAGTGGCGTTCTGTAGTCGGCCTACCCACATGGGAAGAAGGCGTGAGTTTATGTATGTAGGTGTAGATTGATCTGTATGCGTGTCGCCACCAGGGGTCAGCACCGATTGATCTGATATGCGTTTGACCACTAGGGATCAGCACCAATTGATCTGATATGCGTTTGACCACTAGGGGTCAGCACCAATTGATCTGATATGCGTTTGACCACTAGGGGTCAGCACCAATTGATCTGATATGCGTTTGACCACTAGGGGTCAGCACCAATTGATCTGATATGCGTTTGGCCACTAGGGATCAGCACCAATTGATCTGATATGCGTTTGACCACCAGGGGTCAGCACCAATTTAAATTTCTTGTATCTCATTGCTATACGGCTGGATAGGTTCATAAATTATCAAAATCCAATATGTAACGCATTCGTTTCCCCTTTCAACGGCAATCTATCTCTCAAAGACAGTGACTTGCAGTAACAAATCTACCTTCTCGCATTGCGCTAGAAGGTAGGTTTGTCACTACAAGTGATTCCATAAACAGGTGCCTCAAAGGAGTGGAGTATTAGGGAGACCAGTGCTTCTACTAAATAAAAGAACTCAGGCAGCTACAGTACTTACTGCGCTTCAATAGAAAGTATAGCACATAATCAATTCCATTCCTTACCCCACATTAATAACGTCAGACTACTCTTAGACAATTTGTAGCGAGGTCAACGACATCATGATAATATACCGGTGAAAAATTGTAGGCCATTGAACCCTCAGGGTCTGAGCTGGCGATAAAACGCAACTACACTCGAGAGCAATGAATCCGGGTCACTTAAAGAATCCTAAAAATCTCGGAAACTAAAAATGCTAGGTTAATGCAATAAATTGTATTTAATAGACAATGTAATACTCCTTAAATGAAGGTATTAAAACTTCTTAGTTATTGTAAAGTTATATCATAAAAAAATCAAATTTGAAAAAGGGCCACTTTCGAAGATGGAACTACGAAATTACAGCATTTGGTTTTGCTTTTGTTTGTAATCTGTCATTTATGTGGGTACATAAACCATGTTGATAGTGCTCTATATTCATTATTCAAGCTGAAATTATGTCGCTTACGCCTGAAGAATGCACCAGAATACTTACAATGCTGGAAACCGGCCGGAGTCAGCGCGATACAGCCTGGACTGTCGGTGTGTCGCTGTCAACAGTACAAAGAGTTCTCCGACGTTACGAAGAAACTGGTTCTAACCTACGCAGACCAGGAACGGGCAGAACCAGGTGTACCACAGCACGAGAAGACCGATACTTGGTGAACACCATGCTTCGAAATCGCTTTCTCACAGGAACTGAACTCACAAATCAGTTTCGACGCCTCGGAGGAAGTAACCCAAGTGCATGGACAGTAAGACGTCGGCTTGCTGAATCTAACTTAAAACCCCTTAGACCTGCAAACGGCCCTAAACTGGAGCGTGGGCATCGTATTTCAAGACTAAGATATGCCCAGAGCCACGTAAATTGGAGTATTGAAGATTGGTCAAAAGTTATGTTCTCCGACGAATCAAAATTTATGCTCTACAAGCACGATGGAAGACACAGAGTGTATCGAAGACCAGGGGAAAGATTCAAGCAAGCATGCATCGAAGAAAAAGTAGCCTACGGTGGTGGGTCTGTACTTGTGTGGGCCGGAATTTCTTCTGAAAGTCGCACAGAGCTGGTGATCATAGAAAACGGCTCTTTAACTAGCGTAAGATATGTGGAAGAAATCCTCAATGATCACGTTGGTCCATTTATGGTCAATTTAGGTGAGGATGCTATATTTATGCATGACAATGCCCGACCTCATACAGGTAGGATTGTGAATGACTACCTTCAAGAGATGAACATTACTCGTATGGAGTGGCCAGCGCGCAGCCCGGATATCAACCCGATCGAGCATGCTTGGGACGAGCTAGGCAGATGCGTAAAACAACGAAACCCTCCCCCAATCACGCTTCGTGAGCTCAAAATTGCTCTCACAGAGGAATGGGAGAATATTCCCCAAAATCGTATAAGGAACTTGGTGTACAGCATGCCAAACCGCGTAAACGCAGTAATGGAAGCACGAGGAGGCAATACGAAGTATTAAAATTCAAGAAAATCGTAATAAAGTTCAAAAATTTCATGTTTCCTATTTTTGTTTTAAGGAGAGATCAGCAGTTTTTTTCTTTATGTAATTTTGTGTTAATAAAATGTATGGTGACTCATATTTTTTTTACTTTCATTTAAGGAGTATTACATTGTCTTTTAAATACAATTTATTGCATTAACCTATCATTTTTAGTTTCCGAGATTTTTAACATTCTTTAAGTGACCCGGATTCATTGCTCTCGAGTGTATTTGTAAAACTCATAAACTTTTCCTCGAGAGTTCTTATCATGAAGGGAAAGGAAGGCCTTACTTTTACGAATATTTAGGCAATTCGTTTTAAGGAACTAGCTAGCTTAAATTTGCAATTTGTCCACTGAGAACCAATACTATCGTCTTTATCCTACTAGTATTATAAATGTCAAAGTATAGATGTTTGGATGTTTGGCTGTATGTTACTCAATCATGCACAAACCGTCGAACAGATTCGGTTGAAATTTGGCACACAGATAGTTTGTAACTTTTTTTTTTTTGATTACGGGGGGATATCCTCATGGATGTTCTCCGCCCCGGGGAGGGCGGAGGGGTCTGTCAGACTCTTACTGACTAATACCACCCCGGTGTTCCTTCTCACACTTGCACCGGGGATCACGGGAACTAGTGTGACTTCCGCGATCCCCGAGATAGTTTGTAACCTGGATTAACATATAGGATACCTACATATTTATCCCGCTAGTACGTTCCCGTGGGGTAATTTCCGATCTCCACGCGGGCGAAGCCGTGGGGAATGCTAGTTGCACATAATTTTTTAGCGAAGTAACAAAACAAAATTAACAATTTAAGTTACAAAACATGTGTATATTTTCCACTAAATTAATAAACCTTCTTCTAACTAATTTCATGTCAAAAGAAAGAAAGCAAAAGTATTTATTAGACTCGCACAGGAATATGCTTAAAAAACTATAAATTAAAATTAAAAAGCATAAAAAATTAAAAAAAAACAAAGTCCTGTACGAGGCCAAAAGGCCCCGGATCTCAGCATGATGCTGCGACATTTAAAAAAGTGTCGTAGCGCTGGTATTCTAATAGGGCCCACTGTGAATGTCACGGACAGATACAGAAAAATTAAAATATGTGTAAAATAACTGAAAAAGAATGTAAATAACTATTACTTGTCTATGCCTTTAGTGTGATAGGTAATGCCACTATGAAATGCCACCATTATTACGAGTTTGAAGTTTGAAAGAAATCATGTTTACCATAAACATTCTCAATTTTATCGTACGTAAAGTAAATGACGCACATTCTCCATCTATAAATAAAGGGTCAATCTTTTATAAAATATGAAAATTAAATGGATCAGGCGACTGGGACCACGGTTCGAGTTAATTGCGGTCCCAGTCGCTGGAATCCACAATCTTTTGATATGTGTCAACCGCATTGGGTTTTTTAAATTTGAGAACTGATGAGTTGACGATTAAAGATAGCTGGTCGGCTAGCAAGATCAAAGTCAGAAGCCATTTATTCAAACATGGCTGAGAGTCAGTACTTTTTGAACGTCCAAATTACATAAGACAGTCCCCAAAAACGTCCGGCCTACAACATATCCTAGTACTTTAGCTAGTGGTCAGTAAGAAGGACTTGTTTCTATACAATAGTCGGTAAGTAATTACATTACTTAACACAAACGTTAAATTAAATTATATGCCATATGTCAGCTGACATATGGAAAATAATTACATTTTAGCGGGAGAGATTATCGCGTTCAGCAGGCTTAGCACGAGAACCGCAGAGAAGCGTTTTATCGATGTAAGAGTAGACGAAAATGATGTTTCCTTGTAGACAGTTAACAGTTTTGTACCGAGAAATGTAGACAAGCGATTAGATACGGCCGGGAGTCGAACCAAAGACTAAAGGTTTGGCCGGGCTTAGTAGGTATTGGTCTATTGATTGATTACTGTGAATAATGGTTTCCTTCTTTGGTGACAGTGGGGAAGTAATTTATTATCAAACGTCTTACAAGGGTGCCTACATAGAGGGATTTTCTGTAACACTACTACTTTAAAAATCACCGTTGAAGTACCTACCGTGGAAATATTGTCAACAGTCCTCCATATTATAAAGTATTAGTGCCATAATAATTCCAATACGAATAAGGGATAGTGGCACTGAATCATGATGACATTAAAACGTCCTATTACGGCACCTGCACTTTCGCAGATGGCGAACACAGAACTGTTCTATACATTGTCGCTATAGCAGTAACAAAATGAGTACACAAAAAAATCTGAGAGGTGTCAAGGGACACCCGAATGGAACGAAGTTGCTTTCGATTAATTAGTGAAGGAATTGTAATATTTTTTTAAAAGTTATAATAATATTTAATAATAATGTTTAGAAAATACTACGTGGAACGCTGGTATAGTTCGACCAAAGTTGCTTTACCGGAGGACGCCATCTGAAAAATGGCATAATACTTTCAACCAAATAATATACTTTTTTTGTTTTTAAGTTACAATAATATTTAATAATAATGTTTACAAAATACTACGAGGAACGCTTTTTTCGCCTGGTGCCATGTGCAACATTTTATTCTCGTCCCAGAAAAAAAAAAATTCAATGCTTACAACTATGGCAAAAAGTGTCGTTACAACTTTTGGTCTTAATTTTTTCCGTCTAACCCCCTTTCGCAACGGGCGATAAGGAACTTCGTTCCAATAGAAAACACAATAAGAGAATTGATCATCGTACTTATCATTAAAACTAACTTTCTGCAAGCATTATATTTTCAAGTTGTTAACAAAACTTACTTCTCCTGCATGGTGGTGGCAGGGGCACAGGATAGGAGCACCGCTCGGTCTTCGGGAGCTGCCTTCAGCTCTCTATAGAATATATGGTGCCACACCCTCTCCATGTCATCCCAGTGAGTGATTTTCCCCCTCTTGACCGGGTAATTCAAGTCCAGCTCATCCATACGCGCGACGGCTTCGTCCCCAATATAAACCTTGTAAGGAGTCCTCCCGTACGTTCCTTTTAGGTACTTTGGCCGTCCAACTGCAGTCCTGAAGATAGACACCTGTTAGGGACCTAATTAGGGACTAAACTCAAAGGCAGGTTAACTGTAATTTAAGATATATAATCCTGATAGGTACAGAATTTGAGTTGGTAAACTTATGGAGTGCGCGCGCGTGCCGTCGTTGGAGATCGGTAGCGAAGTGGCTCGACGGTCCGCACCCTGCACACCGCTCTTCTCGCCGCCTTCCGCTGTCTCGCGACAGCCGCCGAAGATTGCCGAGTGGTCGGAGGCGCCCGAACATCCTCCCCGGGTTGAAGCATTCAAGTGAGAGGAAGTGGGCAGACGTTGTTGTAAGCCCGCACCACCGTTCCTCTTTTCGTCTTCAACTCCACTACCCGTGTGGTCCCGTCGCAGCCAGGGAAGACCTTGATGACACGCCCCAGTGGCCACACCAAGGGCGGTTGGCCTTTCTCTTTGATGAGAACCAGTGCTCCCACAGAAAGTTGACCTGTTGACGCTGTCCATTTTGTTTTTAACTGCAGCAGAGAAACATATTCTAATTGAAATCGGTTCCAAAAATGTTGCTTGATGTGCTCCACTCTTTGGTAGCGCTCCAGTCGCCCGATGTTGAGGTCAGTAACCTGTGGATGTGGAACAGATATTAGTGGTCGCCCAATTAGGAAGTGTCCAGGAGTAAGAGCAGAAAAATCTAGAGGATCAGTGGAAAGAGGGGTAAGAGGACGGGAATTTAAGACGGCCTCTATTTGAGTCAAGCACGTGGCCATCTCCTCGTATGTTAAGTGTGTTAAGCTTAAAAGTCTCTTTAGGTGATGTTTTGTGGATTTGACGGCGGCCTCAGCAATGCCGTTGAAGTGGGGTGAGTATGGAGGTGCAAAAGAAAATTTGATGCCTTGTTGAACACCTTCAGAAACGAGATTCGTGTCTTGTAAAAACTTGTGTAGCTCATTGCAAGTACCTATAAAGTTGGTCCCGTTATCGGACAAGATGCTTTCGGGTTTACCACGACGAGCCACGAAACGGTTCAAAGCAGCCATGTAGGCTTCTTTCGTAAGGTCTGTAACAAGCTCAATGTGAACAGCCTTAACGGCAAGGCAAACAAAAATGCACAGGTACGCCTTTATAAGCCTGCAGCCTCGCCCTTTGCGGTCAGCTATCAGCACTGGCCCAGCGTAATCCACACTACAATTTAAAAATGGGTGTTCTAAATGTGTCCTTGAAGAGGGCAACTGACCCATTGTAGGTTGCACAATTTGACACTTGAATTTAAAACATTTGATGCATTTTTTAACAATACTT
Source organism: Polymixis lichenea (assembly GCA_949091785.1). Lineage (NCBI taxonomy): Eukaryota > Metazoa > Arthropoda > Insecta > Lepidoptera > Noctuidae > Polymixis > Polymixis lichenea. The sequence continues at coordinate 57,635,209 of OX420931.1, read as the reverse complement.
TTCGAAAGATTTCTGCCACCAAGAGGCCAATACATTTGACGTATATTTGCCAAAAGCAGCTGTGGGCCAGCGTGTAAGCCTTCGAGATGATATTTATGAAATATTATTTTAGTTACATGGTGCTTACCACATAATAATACAGGGTGCTTGACATTATAATCATAAGGTGAGTTGTCTAGTCTCCCTCCTACGCGTATGAGACCATTGGAATCTGTAAAGGGACTCAAAGAAATAAGCCTATTTTTGTTTGGTAAAGACTTTCCTGATTGCAATACATGATACTCATTAGGGAACATATCCATTTGTGCGTGACGTAAAATAAAATTTGTAGAATTTGTAAGTTCTTCACAGGAAAGGGAACCAAGGAATTTAAAGTTTGTTTTAACTGTTTACGTAGTGGTCACTTAACAAAACGATGTAGATTAGCTCCTTGTAAATATTGTAAAGGTAAACATAATACCCTTTTACATGTGGATGGTTGTCGTTGGCGAACCCAGCTTTGATGTTGTAGCTACCGTTGTCAATCACCACCACGGGTTTTGTAAAAGAGTCACTCATTTTTTATTACAATGTTAGTTTGAAATACCAACGATAATTTAAATGATGGTCTGTGGAAATACTACAAAATACGCTATTGATGCTACGTTTTGACGTAATACCACAAAGTACATTTTTTATACGTAATACATACAACGAATTGACATTTGACCTTGTCATGTTGTCATGTGCAAATAAAAATAATTGACATTTTGTTCTTGTTCCTGGCTGCCAGGTACATTTTATATGACAATATGATAAAGACAACCACACACAGACGTGATATTTTTAAGTCTCAAACCACAATCTCTAACTCTTAGTAATCTGAAGAGGAATGGTTATTGTAATCATAAAATGTATTATCTTACCTTAACTCAAGTCAAAACAAAGTTTCGAAGTTAACCTTAATACCTTACTTGGAAGTTTGACAAGCCAGATAAAAACTTGGGTGGCTTTCATATCACGCTTTCAAGTTACATTGAGGCAATGAAGTGGTATTATACAGAAATTTTGGAGCCATACAGTGTTCATCAGTTCATATTCCAGTAAGATGATCGATATGTTCTTGATGCCTGGATTGGTCTTCCATGAAATAATAAATAAATTGGAAGACAAAAAAGCACGATATTGAAGTGCGTGACGTCAATGTTTTGAATTAGTTGACGTGACAAACTTATTAGGTAATAAATATTAGAAATTAAAGTCGCTTTTCGTGTCAGGTACGATTGAGTCGACCTTCTAGACCACGCAACGGATTTTGAAGCGATTTCGAAAATTTATCATAAAAGGTGTATGTGTATAATTTACATTAAAATAAAACTTATAGAATATAAAAATCTCAATGTTTTGTCAGGTTGTAAAAACCGTGCGAGAGGCGTGTTACCGGAATGGGCTGTAAGTCTAAAGTTGTTAAAACAGATTCTATTTTTATCTCCGATCTACAACGACTTCCTGTAAGGAAGCGAAAAATATAACAAGCGAGGTATTCTCACATAACAAATAAATAAAAACGAACACGATCCAGTATGCAACAACCTCAAAGCGACATAATTAATAATCACAGCGATGTATTATCGCTTCAAATGTCAATATATCGTATTCCTTGCACGGAATAGCGATATATTTTTATTGATTTCCGTAATTTCTGTGAAAATATGTGTCAATGTTTAATTACAACGTAAAGCAAGCTGATACTTATTGTGTTTAAATTAAATTTTCAACAATATACAATTGTGAAATTGCAAAAAATATTGTCTAGGCACTGTAAATCTAATGGGACTCTGTTTGTATATCATTTAGCAGATTCGGATATTTTAATTATTTAAAATTCCTTGAATTGTTACATTAACATGACATACACAACAAATCCAGGTATAAGCATACCCAAGTAACGCCACAACACCTCAATAATGTTACAATCAAATAAACACAGGGTCCATGACAAGGTGTAATATCTGTCGAGTTTATTTAATTCCATCGTTCAACGCGTCATAATCATCATTTTAGCCAGACATAGGCCTCCCTCAAGCTTCGCCACTTTGACCGGTTCTGTGCTTCCCGCATCCAGCGGTTTCCTGCGGCCTTAATAAGGTTATCGGTCCTCGAGCAGATGTGGGAGGCCTTCCAACTCTACGTCTTCCGGTACGCGGGCGCCACTCCAGAATCTTTCAGCCCCATCGGCCATCTGTTGTACGAGCAATGCCTACTACCACTTTAGCTAGGCAGTTCTTCTGGCTATGTCAGTTGCTTTGGTTCTCCTGCGGATCTCTTCATTCCGTATTCAACCAAGCATAGCCCTGTCCATTGCCCTTTGAGTGACTTTTAGTCTTCTGACGAGGACCATTGTAAGTGACCATGATTCATTGCCATAGGTCATCACTGGCCGCACTGATCAAAGACTTTCGTCTTAAGACACTGTGTTATTTGGGACGAGAAGATATTTCGTAGCCTCCCGAACGCTGCGCTATGCTGCTATTCAACGCGTGTTTAAAGATAATGCATTTTCTGTGTTCTCTACAAAGTTATTGTTACAGATTTAACTTTAATACTTATGAATGTTTGTAACAACGGAGATCTTGTGACAAGTCAGTGGTAAGGCCATCGTCATCATTTAACTACTACAATACGACTAGACGGCGTCCACAGCTGGCCAAAGATTTCTACAGAATAAAGTATACTTACATATATCTTGGTACTCAGACCTCGTTTGCACAAACGTAAAAATATCACGGTGGGATTTTATCGCGCACTTTTAAACTCTCGGTGTTGAACCGAGCATTGACGGAGTGCAATTTGACTGTCAACAACTCTTAGCAGTGTGTTAAAAATCCCGCGGGATAAACACGCCTGTGCTCACCTCGGCTAATGGCCCACCTTGGAAATTAGTTAGGCGGCCTTGGTAAGTTACATGATATCCCAAAACCAGCGGAACTTAATATCTCGGGACTCCAAATAAAGAAAATGATTGTTTTCCTTCAGAACAAAACACTCCATACTGTATTACACATTGAATGTGATCAGATCTCACGACATGAATATTTGATTGTTTTGTCGAAAGATCCGAATGCGAGAATGAATATTCTCAATATTCATGAAATTCAATAAGAATAATGAATTCGTCCACGTTTATTATAACACATTTATGCCTGAAGTTAGGATATAATTTTAATTAAAGTTTTGTTTGCTCTGCAAAATTATTTTTTCATCAAAGTAAATATGGGAACATTTCCCTTTGATACATGTATCCAAGAATTATATTTTATTTTCAGAAATACGTATTTATATTTTGGACCATACTTTTCAAGTTCGTTAGTGAAAATTCGTGGAATTACGGAATCCTCTTAATTAATAACAAAAAAGATCGTCATGGAAGTCGTAGGTTGGTAATTTATTTTCAGAAGACACTGTAGGTTTAATATTTCATTTTTGCAGCTTTTTGCTGTGTGTTTTACCATGTCATTCATCAACTCAGCCTATCGCAGTCCTTTGCTGCACATAGCCCTCTCCAAGGCTCCGCCATAACACTCTGTCCTTCGCCTGCCGCATACTGTCTGTCCTGGCTAAGGACGTGCTCACCAACTGGGATCAAGAAAAACAAAATAATTATAGAGAATTCATTAGAAAATAATAAGAATTCTACCGTTGTAATTAGTGCTGCAACACATTAACCCATTTAACCCATAATAACAACGAATTAATTAAAAGAATTTCCAAATTTTTTCATTTTGATCTTTAAAGACACTTTTACACGTCAGTTTTTAAAACTAGTCGGCGCTGTCGGGAATTCGTAGCTGGCTGATCCCTAAGAAAAAATGCCGAAACAGAGTCATAGGTCTTGTCTGGACCCTTTTAACGTCCAAACGTTATATCATTAGGATTTGGGCCATGTCTGGAAGGGCCCTTTGAAGAAAAAGTCATTGCACCTTTAAGCTAACCCGTCCCAATTAACGGCATGCATGCATCAGTCATCGTGTAGCTCAACCTTATTTTAGGGAATTCAACGATCTGTCACGAGACACTTCTATTAACCCGTTTCCTATATTTTATACGTTCATAATTGCCAATTTCAAAATCAGTTAACATTCTCTGCACTTAAGTTACACAACAGGTGACTATAATACTATCCTTCAATTCTAATTGCAATTTGAGCTTGAATACGAGTTGCAAAAACAAACAGATTAAGTTATAGCCATGAGCGTCTAATATCTAAATGCTGTGTTACTTTATCAATCAGGTTCCCAAGCGCGACTAAGTGTCATATTTATGACAAATGACTTGTCTCATAATCAGCATATAATTTTTCCACTCCTGAGACAGAGGCGTCCTCTACGGGAGACGGAGTGGGCCGTCATCTAATGTGGATTGGTGGAAGTCACGTGTTTGCGAATTGTTGGTTTTAGGACATCTTGATTTTCTTACGATATTTTTCTCAACGTTTTAAGACTAGTGTTGCCTACCTAGATTCGAATCTACAAGTCGGGGCTGTTAACATTGGGCCGCCACTGCCTTGACTTGTGACAATCTTTGTGGAATTTAATTTTACACAATTCGATGCTGCGGCAAATCACATCGCTAATGTTCCTGCACTGCAGCCCCTCAAGTTCTGGTTTGAACAAGACCTCTGAGCAGAGGAACCGTTCCTTCCCCAAGAGTATGCGCTTTCCATCTAGCAGGTTGCAGGTAGCCTTGCTCTCGTTAAACCAGCTCCTTGTCATAGTCTTAGGATATTTAGCAAATGTCTTTCTAAAATTTCAAAAAGTCATTTTTGGAACGAATTCTGAAGCTGTTTGTCAAGCACACAATAGAAAGGAGAATGGTCAAATCTGCGTAAGAAGTGTGTAAGTAGATAGACCATAGCGTTTTGTTTTTCATATTTGTGTAGGGATATCCTTGTGCAGTAAGAATTATGTTTCCTTACGTTAATTTTGTCATCAGATCTATCTCAAAGGGACAAGTGAAAGAGTATTCAGCCTTAAACATCAGATTCTGTAGTCTACACGTCAGCATCTTGCCAGTTACCGGGGAGTAGCATGCTTTAGAGAGAACCCTTCAAAGACAGGGGCCGTATAGCAACAAGAGTACCTTTGGTCCCAAATGACACCCGAAGTCCTGCTGCAGAACTAAAGATGGCGACTTTGCGGTTTACAGCGCGTGTACAGCAAAATATTTGAAGAAGATTTCCGCTACCCGTTTCCTGATCAGATAAAAAAATATTATGTTAATTGAAACATAGGGCGAGGTGAAATCAGGGATTACAGTGTACATGTTCTAAGAATCTTACATATACTTATGAGGATTTAACACCCTTCAGCCAAGGATTATTTACAAAACCAAGCGCTTACTTATCAGCCTCTGGCCCGAGCGGGTGCAAAGAATGTATGATCTTTGTACTCTCCGGAGGCACACAGAGTTCCTTATAGATGACGTGGTGCCACAGTTTCTCCATCTCATCCCAGTTCTGGATGGAGGCCACGTCATCTCCGAGATTGCTCGTCTCCTGATAGCTTTGGCACTGCAGTACATTAGGGGTATACCATCGTGGAGGCCGCCGCAACGGAATCTGAAAAGAAAACGTTTTGGAGTAGGTAATTAACTAGTCGTAGATTTATCAACTGGTACCTTAACTGATTCTGTCCCACCTCGATTTATTTTGAAGGAAATTGCTTATCCATTGCTTCGAATGATGGAAAAAATCATCTGCTTAGCAGCGTTAATGACGCAATTCATGTTGCTGACCTGCTAAAATGAAAGGCATTGCCATTGTAAGTGGGCTACAGAATTACCCCGCTTGACTTCTACACAAAATAAAACATGTAAACTGAAAAATGAAAATAGTTTTTCCTTTTAATTCCACTAGTTGACAATTTTATTTACTTTGTCCTTGGTTCGACTAATACCTTTACCTTATTACAAATTATGCCAACATGTTGGCTTTAATTTAATTTTTTAATATAAAAAAGGAAAGCAAAATATTAAACATTTGAAAGCACTTGTTGTTGCTTTAGTAGAGCATAAACATAATTATGTAACTACATTAATGATATTATTTGGACGAGACCGCAGTCAGGAGCTCATTAAATTAGTTATGTTCCACACTTCCGCCTCGCAGATCAATGAGACCTTACTTCGCTATCCTTTGTACTTTCATGAGAAAGCCATTCTCATTGATAAAATAGTGTCTTTGAGACCAGCAGAGTTGAATTATTACGATGAAACCCAAGATTTGCACTATCTCCTGAAGGGAGCTGTTTGTGTTTCATAGTGCTACAGAGACCATTGTATGTGCAGACGGTGACTGCCGCGAGTGCGGTGCGATGAGACTGCGGTTTGCATAATTAACATTTTCTTGGAACCCATTATCTAGTTTATCGTTACGTCATATTTCTTAATGCGTATTTTAACTTTTTAATGCTAGCGATCCCATCGCATCGAATTCTTAGAAACGCATATTTATAAGGAGATGATTATAATTCTGTTAAATGTTTTTTTTTAATACGACGCGCGCTACTGCTGATAAGGTCCTTAATTCTCAAGTCGGCCAAAGTGTTTTTGGTCTTTGTTATCAGGAATTTCTCAGTAACAGCGCAGAGTCTGGTATTGTGCCCGGTTGATGCTGTATTTGTCCTTATAAAATTGAACTAAAACAGAATTGGCGAAATGTGGATTCACTGTATTCAAAAAGTTCATGAAAAGAAATAAATTAGTCTGGGTCGTCATAGAGAACTACTTTGTTTTCAATTGAAAAAAAAAATTGCAACGGGTAAAATTGCACGCGGATATTTGCAGTGATACTGAGGTGAATACCGCACGAAACGGAGATGTGACTGCGCGCTTGTTTTAATGATTAGGAAGCGGCCCTAATTGTAAGTCAGGCGGAAGCTAATTTTGTCTCGCATCCCGCGCTAGAGTTACTTAAGTTTAGTCAGAGATTAACGATGGCTCGTCAGCTAGTCTGCACCTTTTTTCCATAAGTTCATGAGAATCTTTCATTCCTTCACAGTTCTGGTCAGCATTCGTGCCGTGTGCCACACAGAACAAAGATGCCGTGCAGCTGACCCTGGAACAGATCGACGTCATCAAACGGCTGGTGGACAAGTACCCGCAGCACCTGCAGTTCGCTACCTCAGTTACAGGTATCATCATCGGCCTAGCTTTTTTCAAATATGTTGGGGTCGGCTACCAATCTACACAGGTGCAACTAGGTGGTAGGCGATCGACATCGACCGAAATGAATATGCCAATGCCCGTGTTTAAAACTCATCTCAACGACTACCGTTGTCAAACCTTATCAAAAATGTAAGTTTGTCAATTTGAGACTGAGGTTAGAATAAAAACGATTTTTTTTAAATATAACTGTTTTGCATAAAAACAAAACAGTTATTATGTGTGTGGAAAAACACACAGCATAGTTGAAGAGACGTTCAATAAATTAAGCTAAAAGATCATGCAATTTCATTTCATACTTGTATTCTCCTCGTGTTACCTATCTGTTTTCACTCGTAGTAGAGCGTAGCAGTTTTCCTGAACTGGAGCGCACCTGTCAATGTCAACTCATAGTCTTCTACAACCACCAGCAAGCTCCTTGCTTCTATGCTGTGTGTTTTTCCACACACATAATAACTGTTTTGTTTTTATGCAAAACAGTCCTATTATGTGTGTTTGCAAAAACACACAGCATAGTTGAAGACCTGTTTGTTATGTGCTGGTGAAAAGACCTGTGATGGGTACAGGTATAATTAACGCTATGTGAAAAAATAAAAGAAATGATTCAATTTGAAATTACTATAATCCAAATAATGTATTTTTTTTTGGAACAAAGTTTTAACTAGTAAAACTGCTAACTAATAATGAAATGAAAAAATACACAAGTCTTTCTCTAAAACAATGCAACAACAACAACATCAACAACAACAACAACGCAACAATGCATCTTTATCTTTATCTTTATCTTTAAACCAATAGGTAAATTAAAAGAAAAAGAAAACAAAAACTTAAAAAGTACCAAATCTAACACGGCACTCTTAATTATCTCCTAACATAATCAAATACTATAAATCAATCATATCAAATATTATGTCAGGTAATCTTACGAGATCAAAAAAGTATAAATAACTACGGTACAATGCAGTTGTTGATATCGCGCATTTATGTAGGAGTATAGTTCTTTAAGCAAGTTTGTCCTCGATGCACAACTTGGCCAAAAATCGAGCAACATTATTGCTTTGCGGACTATTAGGATTGATGTTGTTTTGCACACACCATCCAATTCAACGCCTTATACGAGCTTTGTAAGCTGATAACGTAGAGCTTCTCCAGCTCTTGTTCTCTTTCTTCAGGAGACGATTTTTTTTTTTGACGTTCCTTATTCGCCCAGCCACAATTTTCACAGGACTAAGTTGTAAGTTTTGTAAAAGGAGCTGAATTTCGATTTCAGTTAGTTGTTTTTTTCTTTTAAAGGCTCGATGATTGATACCATACCTAAAGAAAATACCATGTTTTGTAGTAAGGGGGAATGCATTTAACGATAAGTGAACAGAACGATAAAATAATAAATTGATAGGAATCAAGTCATGTTGTCAAGCGCACAAATGGTTGTGTTTTCCTGAGTTTTGTGAGCTGTGTCCACGTTTTGATTGGGTTTTTGCAAACAAAGTTTAGTTTTTTTTCAAGATTCCGTCCGTAACCGTGTGTAAAATTTTACCACACCACAAAAGGAAGAATTTGTATTCTTTTTAGATATCCTGGAGGCCCACAGCGCACGTCCTCGTAAGATCGCCTCACTCATCGGCATCGAGGGAGGCCACTCCATCGCCAACTCGTTGGGAGTCCTCCGGTCCTACTACCAGCTCGGCGTCCGCTACATGACCCTCACTCACACCTGCAACACCCCATGGTGAGTGCACCTGAGCGAAACATTATCATAGCCAAACCTTGGAGCATACAAACTGAACAAGACAAAAAGTTTCAACTTTCATATAGACATAAAGTTATTTCTAAACTTTATACCCCGCCCGCTTTATTTAAGCGGTACAAAAGATTTGTGATCATAAAAATCTTTTCGTGTTTCCACAAAAAGTGTCTGATAAATTATTCATGTAAAGTCACCGACTCCAGTTTGTATGTACCATGCCGCAGATTGCAAAGTTCGCAACTAAAACTGCAATTAATTGTGCACGAAATGGCGTATAGAAAATCGCCGTATCAATTTCTACTATAAACATTTCAATGCAATGCTGTTTGCTCGTAATTTAGTACAATTTATCGTGAACAAAGAACTGTTTGTGAAACTAATTAGTGGCTACGATGTTTTGGGAGTTGTTCTGATGTGAATTTATTTTGCTAACAAAATAATGGCCTAAGTTTTGGCACTTACGTTTTCAAACTAAATTAATTCGTAGCACCGTGTTCTGTATTTTCGCAAATAATTCGTTCTATTTATTGATGTTTTATTGTTGTTTTAAGTCAAAGTGTGATAAATATTCCCTTTAATATTGTTTGAAAGAGCGATCCAAGCGATAATAGGTTTCAATCAATACGCGGATTTCAAGTTGGTTGGTCCGTTAGTTTTATTCGTATTTATTTTAAGATACAAAATGTTCTAGAGTAAGAGAGAGGAAGACAAAACTAAGATTCAGAACTTTGCAAAGTAAGAATATGGTTAAAACTTTTCGAAACGTAAGAAGACGCCGCGAAGAGGGTGCAATCCAAATCGCAACCCTGGTCGTTAAAGTCTCCGGAGATAAGAATTTAAAAGGTGTGTAGGAATTGAAACTTGTTATTTTAAAAACATTTAATAATTATGTAGCACTAAACAAATAATTAAACCCTTAACTATAAACACATTGAATTAACAACGCCTTAAGACTCGTCACGTTTCAATTAGCTAACTCGTTAATGTTATTAGAGTGCGTGTTTGTTAAACTACGCTTGCTGCGTTCAATTTGTGGATGGGTGACCATTTATTAAACGTCGAGCCCCCCGAGCCTCGGAAAACACGTTTAACCGTTGGTCCGGGCTGTAATTTCTAGATCTTTGACAAGTGTTACGGGTCGTCAGAAGCTCGAAAGTCTGACAACCAGTCCTACTAAGGGTTATAGTGTTTCGCAGTAACTGGGTTGTGGAGGCCAAATAAGCAGTAGCCGGCGTAAAATACTAGTTTTCAGGTTCATCCGGTTAGACAAGACGCCAACCCTAAAAATTCTTGAGAAAAGGCTAGGCAGATGCTGATGAATAGTCGATACAAATGCATAATAGCTTATAATTATGTATGAAAGAGTACCTTTATCTTAATGATCATAACATTGAAGTTTATAACAATACAAATTTAAAACATACTCACTTAACAAGACAATGTTACTCAAATTGTAATAAAAAACGTTAATTTGCAAATCACCTCGATTTAACAAATAGTTGTATAAATCTAACTAAAACTAATCTCCAGGTAGTGAGTACAAACAGCTGGAATCGTGTTTTGTATTTATAGATATGGCTAAGGCATTCGACACTGTGTCTAGGCCGATACTCTTACAGAAGCTATCGGTGATGGGAATACGAAGTCTGGCTCTGAACTGGTTTCACTTCTACCAATCAAACCATCAGCAAAGAATAAAATCTAAAGACAAAGCAATAAGCGAGAATTATGATATTTTCAATGGTGTTCCTCAGGGAAGCGTGCTCGGCCTAATTCTCTTCTTGGCCTATATCAATGATCTCTGCAACCTTCCAATAGAACATGCCAAAATTTTCACGTTCGCGGTTGACACGGCTATTGTATTCCATAGCAATAACTGGGCTGGGATCATTGATGCTAATCAGAGAGGCCTAGCAATAGTGCTGAAACGGCTGCAGCGAAACCTTACGCTGAATGCCAGTGAGACAAAATACATGGCATTTAAAATATCGAAGGGCCCAGAGCTTGAATCCCCAATCAAGGTCCGCTCCTGCAAGCACCCTAGCAGTGATTCTTGTCAATATATCGAGATTGAACAAGTTGACCATATCCTGGTGTCCGTATCCTCCCATACCTTGGTGTCATGATCGACCATCAGTTATCCTAGATTATGCAAATAGATGATGTAACTGCTATGCGCGTAATCTATTGTTCATTTTCAAAAAAACTTCGGAACATAGCTGACTACAATACCCTCAGATGTGTGTACTTTGCTTTATGTCAATCTATTTTAAACTATTGTATAGTGGCATGGCGTGCAGCCGCTAAGAGTCATAAAGAAGTTATTAAGTGGCTATCAGCTCAGGACTATGCATGGAGGAAAGCTCTCCCGACTACACTTACTCCTTCGGAAATGCTCACCCAGGTGTATCACATCACTTTAACATACAAAAATACACATACATACACATAACCATAAATACATACAAACTAAACTACATTACACTCTACACAAACCTTATAATTGTAATTTTGCATGTTTCCTTTAGATGTGTAAGTTTAAATGTTGTTTAGAGTAAGCGCCCAAATTATTAATGAACTATGGGTAGTTCAGTAATAATTTGGTTGCTTACTCTAAACAACATTTAGTGCAGTAGTGGGCTATTGCACTTGTAACAGGTCTATTAACTTCGAAATAACTAGATCCCATGACACACGACCACACTATTTATTTTTTATTTTTATTTTGTTATCTTATAATTGTAGTGCAAAGCTGTAAAAAAAACGTGTCTTCATAGATTTACTTTACTTTAATGTAGGAGATACACTAGACGGACGCTATCCATCAACTTTGAGCCTTGCCTTTGTACAAATGCTGCTCATTTATTTGTCTTATAAGATTGCTACTTGGTAGGTAATAAGCGAAGAGTGCAGTGGAGGCCCCGACTTACGAGTTGTATGTTGTGAGTTCGAATTCAGGTCGTCACTTTACTTCGCGTTTTTAATTTCATCTCCACTGCGCTCAAAACGGTAAAGGAAAACATCGTAAGGGAACCAAGAACCAAAAACTAAAAGACATTGACATCCACCAATGAACGTAGTCTATAGACCTGTGTCCCAGCAGTGGGAACTTTATAGGCTAACTATGACTTAATAGGTAAGTCATGAAGTTAAGATTGGAATGGACGGGCGGGCCAGATGGTGGTGGCAAATGAAATTGGCATGGCTATGATATGGACAGTCCAAATTTGTTATCGGCACAAATGACCTTAAACAATCGGCCATAGTAAGCAGGAGCCAGCTCAGAGTAGAGCGGTAAAAAATTATCTCGGTACTAATCTGTTTGTTAAAACAGTAGGCACTTAGATGCAATGTCAAAACAGACGCACAACGTTTGGGTTGGCACCGAGAGTTGAAATTGCAAAGTGCGATATTAGGGCATTATATTTAGGTGTCCTACTGTGAAAACGGGCATACGTGAAAGAAAATTCCACGTTCACATGGACGTATTAATATCGCGGCGAGAGTTGGTCGTGCACTGGATCTTCAATGCACTGTTTAGCGCAGTGTGTTTTTCTTCACTCAGTTGGATTTCTTGGATGTTTGAATGCTCGGTTGAACACATACATTTACATCCAAGGTTTTAATCAGCTATGTCTGAGCCATTCATACCTGCCGAACGACTTCATGAGAACGATAGTAGTGCCTGTGGTGAAGAACAAAAGTGGGGATCTAGCCAATATGACGAACTACAGGGCTATCTCTCTTGCTACGGTTATAGCAAAGGTGTTTAACGTTTTGCTTGATACACGGTTGAATAAACACGTGTCATTGCATGATAATCAAATTGGGTTTAGACTCAAACTATCTATAGATAGTGCAATACTGTGTCTCAAGCATACCGTCAGAAGTATCTGACGGTATGCGCGAAAACACGCAAACACTGGTGTTTTACGATCCGTGTTACTACACGGATCGTAAAACACCAGTGTTTGCGTGTTTTCGCGACCTATCCAAGGCCTTTGACCTGATATCGAATGATGTGTTGTGGCAAAAGCTTGAGGGCATTAACATGCCACATGAACTTGTTAACATCTTCAAGTATTGGTACGAACACCAAGTTACCAATTTCAGATGGGCAGGCACATTATCGGAGCCTTACCGGCTTGAATGTGAGGTGAGATAAGGTGGGTTTACATCACCCACACTTTTCAATCTCTACATGAATACACCCACTGTCGCGTTCAGTAGTCGGCATGTTGGTTACCATGTTGATGATGTATGTGTAAACAACCTAAGCCTTGCTGATGACATGGTGGTGCTGAGCGCGTCGGTTTGCGGATTATGCAAGCTATTGAAGATCTGTGAGGAGTACGCGGCCAGCCATGGTCTTATGTATAATGTCGCAAAAAGCTAATACATGTTATTTCAGGGATGCGCCAAATGCCCACAACAAGTACACCCTATTCGCTTGAATGGTGTACCGTTAGAGAGGGTGAACGAATTTAAATACTTGGGGCACTGGGTAACAGCCGATCTGAAAGACCATGTCGACATTGAGCGGGAGCGGAGGGCACTGTCCAATACAATGTCATGTGTCCAATACAACAACGCGTTCAGGGCAGTGTTCGAGCTACCCCGCTTCTGCAGCGCGTCGGTCATGTTCCCGGAAGCGCACACCGACTGTTTTCACGCCACCATGCGTAAGCGGTGCGCGTCCTTAGTGCGCAGGGTGCGGGCCAGCTCCAACACTGTACTGGAAATAATCGCTGGGAGATTTGACTGCCCTTATAAATACCAATGCTGTAACAGACATGTGTAGCCCATAATTTTTTGACACTATATATTGATACTGACCTACGTTGATAATTACTTGTTTGAATTGTTTTGTTTATTGTGCAATTTTACCATGTGTTTTGTTAGTTTAATTTTAATTATGTGAGCTTCTACTTTTGACATTTTATTCAAATTCCAATTCTGTGACATGTTATTTTATTGAAATTCTGTGACATGTTATTTTATTCCAATTCTGTGACTTTTTATTTTAAATTTCCTCTATAACATTTTATTTTTTTCTGTGGCAGCATTGTGAAATTTTATTAAAATTTTTAATATGGGTTTTGCCTGAAATGAATGAATTTTGAATTTAAGCTATTTATTCTCATAAAAAAACAGATTTCAGACTACTACCCATTATAGTTAGGCATCTACATCTCGCTCCATAGAAAGCTGGAGAAAGGTATAGTTTTGCGATTCCCTTCGCCTCCAATATAAATGAAACGAAATGGCGGATTTAGCGCTGCTCATTTGCAATACCCCTGCATTGAACGTAATGATGCCAGTGACCAGCACTTTTTGTTCACCATTCTCTTTTCCATGAGAGCGAGCTTCGTAAATCGTTGTTTTAAATTTGCCTTTTCATTCTCCGCAACGACGAAAAAGATGCTCAAGGAAAAGTAAAAATTAAAAACAATGGAGCATTGTTGGCAGTTTATGAATACCTACGTAACTAATCCATCCGGATTCAGTTTTACCGTATAGGAATAATTCGTGCCGAGGTTACGACTAACAGAGAAATGTGGAATAAAAAGACAAGTTGCGTGGACCTCAAATAAATTTTGATTAGGGAAAATTGTATACACCATTGTGCATTAAGGTTGCAATAGTCGGCTCAACTTCATTGATGTCTAATATGCATGCTATTAATTTTATTTAATTATCTAAATCTTTAGCTTTATTTAATTAAATATTTAGTTTTAATTTATAACAAACCTTTGGCCATTAAATAGATATGCTAAATCTTCTGAATGTATCTATACAAAATAAATTTATTTACGCCCAAAGATGAGCTAAAATTAGTGTGGAAGTTTCAACGGTCATAACTTTAAAACCAATACAATTTTTTTTTTAAATTCTGTTCCATACGGGATTATGACGGGGCAAGTAAATGTATTTTTAACCGAGTTCAAAAAAAGGAGGAGGTTCTCAATTCAACCGTATGTTTTATTTTTTCATGTTTGTTACCTCATAACTTTCGACTGGGTGAACCGATTTTGATGATTCTCTTTTTATTTGTAAGCGTGCTTCCCCTGTGGTTCAATTTCAATATAGATCTGATGATGCGTTTCGGAGACAGATAACGGAACTCTTCAAAAAATACAGTAAATCAACCGCGATTGCTGCTATGGCATAAAAATGCATTTTTTTGGCCCAAGGGTGATGAAATTTCGAATTAGTGGGGTAGGTACTATAACTAAAAAGTGAAAAATATTTTTTTCCAAAAAAAAAAACAACCGACTTCCGAAAAAACACTACAAAGTGAATATTTCGGAAGGCGGCTACATAAAATTTAAATACATATCCAAAGTCACCACCTTCCGAAATTAAAGTTATTTTTCACTTTGTAGTGTTTTTTCGGAAGTCGGTTGTTTTTTTATTGTACACTGTCTAACAGTGAAGTTAACTCCTCATAGGTTCCTGCAGACTGGCGCGTCGCGAAAAAATTATATGAAAACTTCATATTTAATTGACTTCATGAAACTCGAGTCACGTCGCGCTGTGTTGTCGCGCCTAATTGCGAAAGCTTAAAGACGTTTATTTGAACTAGTGAAAACGCACTTTATTTTTGTTTTTAATATTGGATTTCCGTAATAGATTACTTAGGTACTTATAATGAAAAATAACCTCCACCGAGATCGCTCAGTTACGCAAGGGGCAGCCATAGCTCGTAGGCACCACAACCATCTCCAGTTAACGTCGGCTTGACAGTCTGATTGGCACAAGATTAATCGTCTGTTACCCGGAGAAACTAACTCACTGAGCTCTGACTGTGATTAATTTTACTTATCAGCTATGGGAATGGTGGAACCGAGTTTTGATTACTTTTTTCTGATGAAAATGAATTGTTCCTATAATAATGATGGGCAAATTTGTATGAAACCAGGGCATAAGACCAACAGAACTGCAACTAGTGCCAGTTCTTAGGACTCAATCCCAGAAATGTAACTATATAAATAACCCTAGCCATATCCACCGGGTTTACTTGAAAATATTGTTTAGAAAATGGTATAAAACTTAATTTGCTATCATTTTATTGTTAGTAAAACAATGAAACGATAGGTACATAATTATTAACAGGGATATAATAAAATTGAAAAAAATGTTATTTGAACAGTTTTGAGTGAATATCATGACTAAAAAAAAAACAAATCAAAATAAAGTAACCAAGTAAACTATATTTCAGTCTAGTCTATGACAACATCTAATAAATGATGCGTGGGGGCGATAAATGGCTCATGTCGTCTCAAACCAAACTACTATATTTGTATAATATAGTAGTTTGGTTTGAGACTTATTCCTTGCAGGTTACTGGTAACTCAATGTATTCCTTGCAGAATAATTTGTTGCATTTTAACCCTACTATGACGTAGTAGGGTTAAAATGCAACAAATTAACCTACCAAATATTTTACCGAAGTTTAGTAGTTCTTGAGTTAGTTAGATTTTAGTTTTTATGAAAAATTCCAGACTAAACCATTTGAAACCAATTTAAAAATGATTTACGGCGAGACTGTACTGAAATTTAATTTATTATCATAGTTGATGCCGATAAAGTTTTTAAATTGATATTGATAAAAAATAAAAATAATGTTCACGAAATTGTTTAATTTGATTTTCCGAATAATCACCGTGATTTTTTGTGAGACGCACGCCTTCCTATAATAAATCAAAAACGATTTTAATAATGTAGTCCATGACTTTGTATTAATTTTCATACCTTTTTGGACAGCTGATAAGACAAGAATATTTTGCTGTTCATTTGTACATTAAGCGTAGTATTTTTTTTGCACTAGACAACATTTTGTATGCAGTAATAAAAAAAAAGTAAATATTTGATTAGTGATATTTGCTAAGGTTTTAGGCATTTTTGGACTTAAAATTAATTAACAAAAATCTGCTACGGCATCAACTATGATAATAACTAGAATTTCAGTACAGTCGCACCGTAAATCATTTTAAAATTGGTTTCAAATGATTTAATCTGGGATTTTTCATAAAAAAATTACAAATCTGAGTCAAAAACTACTGAACTTCGGTAGATCATTTGGTGGTTTAATTTGTTGCATTTTAACCCTACTATGACGTCCTGCAAAGTATACGTCGAGTACCAGTAACCCTGTAGAAACTCTATTATGTACACAGGTACCCATGGTCCTTCTTCCTCTCAGGCAGGTACAGTTAGTTTTAAACGTGATAGATGTCAAATCTTCGGTATTTATATAGAAAAATGCATGTTTTTTACTGTCTCTATTTCTGTTCTTCGCCGTCTTTGGTACTTTTTTTGCCATAGTATGAAATAGAATACTACTATTATAACGCGTGCATAACTCCAGCTTCCTCATATGTGTGAAATAAAGAACATTTATTAGCATGCTACACCTTCTTTATTTCTAACCGTCAATATGTAGTTTCGGATAAGGCGGGAGGAAACGCCCGGGTCTTTCTCTCGCGTCCGACCCTGGTCCAGGCCATGGTATGGAGCGAGAGTGCATGGCTAGCAGTCGCCTCCTTCAGTGAAGCAGTTATGCTCGCAAAGAGGGAGGCAGTGGACGTGAGGGAGATGCAGTACAGCCCTCACGGCCGTGGCCTTCGCAGGAGACGCCCTGGGCGTCGGGAATCCCAGGCTGATTCCCGGCCACCGCAGGCACGGGCTTGTGGACGGCGAGTAATGGGTAGCTCGCTGTCCGGTAAGGACCAAGCCCAGGTCGACGGCGCGTTGTGTTCCACGCGCGCCTCGAAGAGATGTCAGCAGCAACTGATGTGGCCCGCAAGGGCCGATGCCTGCCAGAGGTGCGGGTTCCGTTAGAGATACCGCGGCCCCTGGCACACAGGCAACTGAGGGAAAACGGGTGGATTTTAGTCAGTAAAAGTCTGACACGCCCTCCCGCTCCACCCAGAGCGGGAGAAGTTATTTGATGATTTCCCACCCAAAAAAAAAATAACCGTCAATATGTAACACGCATTTCTTTAAATAATTGAGATTGTGATCAAAACGAAAAGATTTAATACATGGTATAAAGTTTTACGGTCTTATTCATAAAAGTTATCGAACATCTAAAACCTTGTTAAGGTCTGGTTGTCGAAAAGTGTTACTTATAAACAGGGATATAATTTAGCATAAAAACGTTCCAGAACTCTACTATAAAGTTATAGAAGCCAGAACCCTACTATAACAGTGTTTTAAGGAAAAATGGCCGACCCTCTAAAGCAGCTGGTTGATTACAAAGAAAATTACATTTGACCTTTTGACGTACAAATATTGTGTGTCATCAAATGTCAAGCAATCAGTTTACAGTTACATTTTTTTATTATATATGAAATTTAAAAAACAATGACGTCACTACATCAGAAGTGCCGAAACTGTAGACAAAGAAATAGTTACTAGTACGTAGTAATGTCTACGGTCAAAATTATTCGGTGTGTTGGCAGACATTCTCGTTTGACGATTCGATGTGTTGGTCAATTTGTTGGATGCTAGGGTGTAATTAATATTACACCGTGACATTTTAGTCGTCTTACAAAGGGAGTCCACTCAATGTATCCGTTATAAAATACCTCTAGGCGCGATTAAAACATTGTTACCATTAATTAAGATAATAGGTACAAAGAAAAATAAATAATGCTTTAGAATTACTAAACACCCTCCCTGTTAATAATGTTTACGTATCAAACGGTAGAAGATATCTACCTACCTACCATTACATTCTATCATTAATTCCATCTCCATAACGTGGTGTTTCGAACTACGTCATGCGTCTTAGTGAATTATATTTTCATTTTTCTTAGGATGCAAATGTTAAAAAATATATTTTTTTAAATAAATTATTAGTAGTCATTGGATACATGAAGTGGGCTGCCGCTGTAAGACGACTAAAATGTCACGGTGTATATCATTATGTACGTTATGAGATTACTTTGACGTAGACGAAGAAAGTTAATGATTGTTAAAGGTTATGTATCAATAAAATGGTATATTTCTTATCAGAATTCAATATTTTTTTCCATTTAGTTCCTTTAGTTTTATTGACAATGAATAGTAAAAGTTTGTTAAAGCCTTAGAAGGCTATGATCAACCAATTCATGCTTGTAGAATCTGAGAAACCTCATCAAATAAAGGTCAGCCCAGATCTTAATCAACGGATTGATGATCATCAATCAGTTTACCAAGATCTGGGCTAATATTATTTACTCGCAGCATGAAACCTATCTTCAACATGACATGATAAATGGACCAACATCAACAATGGATGCCTTGACTAATCCGTTCGAAACGCCAAATATTAATTGACCAACGAAGTCAATCACGAGCTTCTGTATTTGTCAGACCTTGCACCAATATTCCTCTCCAGCGATACGTCAAAATCGCATTCTTTTCTACTCGACATACATCGCACTTTTGATTGGTTGTGACGTGTTTGCTATAACTAGATTATACTCTATGTGGATGATCAAACCGATCAGCTCCCAGCGAATTAATTTACGATGGTATAAATTTGAATCTGCAAGTAACATCGGTAGCACCGACCGCGTCAAATTCAATGGGTAAGTCAGTTTATGGTGCCAACGAAAACGTCAGTTAGCCACGGCAAAACACTGATACAATATTTTGGAACTAATACTGGTAGACAATCATATCGATTCTTGTAGATAGAGGCATCTTCATGAGGCTGATTGCACCCATCCAACTGTCGATTACGAACGTCTACTGAGTTCGCATAAACGAAATCCGATTTTGCTAATTGTCGGTTGCAGGTTCCAACTGCCATAACTTTTAACTATATTTTACCTGCTGAAATGAAAAACAAAGTGGCTGAGACATCGCTTCGATGAAAAACAGTAAATAACATGCATTCAGCACTTCATTATAAACCAGTTGTTTTAACTAAAAGTGCAGTACCTACGCCGTTAAATTGTATAGAACAGACGATATTTTTTTAAATAACTTAAAAATTTCAACACCATGGCGCTTGGAATCATGTACTGAATTCATGATTGCAGTTTACGCGTGGATATCCCTGCCACCGTGTATAGTTTAGTTACCTAAAACCATATCGCTTGGATCTTTCATAAAATCGATACAATAAAAGTAGTTGTTGTTAATACACTTGGACTCCTTCTTTTTAGGAATATAAGGTCCTAAAGTCTATGTTATTTTAAAAAGGCAATAATCCAACTAGTAAGATTTTGGCTGTAATTTAAAAAAGAACCATTCCTCAGTGTTCAATTACGTAGGTAGTTCGCCCGAAATAGAATGATTCTCCGCATACGAGGTAAAGGCACAGCGTTGAACAAACACAAATTCTCAAAAATGATCACACCATGACTAAATGAACCGATAATTTTCAAATAATAGTATGACGTCATTTATCATTTGGCCAATTAGCTCACGCTGAAGGTATTAACACTGTATGTGATCAATGTTTCAAGCGTTGTGTCGTGAATCGGAAGTGCCGATTACATCCGAGCGCGCCTTCTCTTTTGTACATATTTAACGCTGCCACTCAATGAAGTTCAATTTTACAAATTGATTAAAAAAATATTCTGTTAGGGAGACTAAATCTTGTTTTGCTTTTACTTAGTATTCTGGTAAATATGGATGTAAATTTTTTATCCTCGAATAATCATTAAAATTGTATTTATTTATACACATGTATATGATTTTAAAACTAAAGGTCTTCAAATATTGTCTGGTAAATTCATAATGATGGAGTTTTAATTAACAAGAGAATGAATTTAATCCGACATTTATCAGCCATTCCCTCTCAAAGAGAGGAGTCCTGCGTCCCAAAAGTCTAGGCTGATTTAGTGTAAGCTCACCAGGTTCAGTAGATTATATCCCATTTCTGTCCGGTTTTATAATAATAAAATGGACAGTAAAGAGTATCCAGCACAGTCTACTAACACACACGCCCTATAATTGGGGGCAACACAATGCAGAAAATACTGTTATTTACAGAAGAATTTCCCGTGCATGCACGCACGGGCATAGCAATCCCATATTCTTAGCTCTTTGACAAGCCTAACCATTAAACTAATGCTTTATAAAAAGAAAATAAACAGAAGTTCAATAGAACACAATGCTCGATAACAACCTCCCGGACACAATATACATTGTGACAAAAGAAAATATGGCTCATTGGCTCGAACGTTCTGAGTACTGGACTGTGATTTCGTTTTGTTTGATATTGCCACTATAGAGAACGTGCACGACGTAGGGTCTGCCATCTGGTGACGCAAAACCGATGTTTTTACGCAATCATTACTTTAAATTGAAACTTCACGTAATAAAATAACCTCATTATAGAAGTGTCTCACATATTACTTAGTAATAAATTTTGTTTCTAAAAAAATTTTTTTTTGTGTTTCTGAGGTGCTTGTGGCCAAGCAATATAAGCCGCACGGATCAATTAATCAGGTTAAGCTGCGCTTGCCTCGGTTGGTCCGTGGATGGGTGACCATCTTTACATACCAAGACCCCTCCATGCCTCGGAAAGCACGTTAAGGCGTTGGTCCCGGCTGTCATTTGTGGATCTTTGACAGTCGTTACTGGTCGTCGGAAGCCCGAAAGTCTGACAACCAGTCTTACCAAGGGGTATCGTATTACCCAGTAACTGGGTTGTGGAGGTCAGATAGGCAGTCGCTCCATGTAAAACGCTGGTATTCAGCTGCAACCGAACATAATTGGGAAAAGGCCAGGCAGATGATAAAAATTTGTGGATGCACGAACACTTCAAAAAGAAATCAAATGGTGTCAAATTATATTACTTTCCCACGGATAGTACTCACTTTCCTTGGTTACGTGAAAACCGCAAAAGTAGATAAATGCATTTAAAAAATATGTGCAAAGTACCTATGAGTTTCAAAACATTTAAAAATTACTTGATAATGTTGTTCGTAAAAATAACTAAGTTTTGTATGTAGTCCTACTATTCAACACAAACAAATCGATCTGCTAACATAATCTCAAATAATTTTAGTTTTCGATATAGCACTATCTGGATAATTTATACAGTAAATTAAAGCACACACGCACATATTTACAATTTGCGCTTCTAATACTTCTATTGCAATCAAGAGGAAAAGAAAGCGACATGAACATATATAATAATGATAATTATAGACAAAACATTTACGTGAAAATTGAGTTCAAAAAATACTTTAAACTTACAGTTATTTTGACATCATAAACGTTAGAAATCGTCGTTTGAGCTACAATTTTGCCATTACTGCATTTTCATGATTCCTAACTGTTTCTTTTACATCTAAGACATGCCATGACTCGAAGTTTTTGGCCTTCTGACATATTCTGACTAATAATTAAAAACGATTTAAATGTAATGTAAAAATTAACTTAAACATTCATTGCAACACGATGACAGATCTGAAAAGTTCCTTTTTTGACCACACCGTGGTTCTCGTGTCGATTTGTGCTGCCATCTATAGTTTGTGCACGTTCCCTATTTATGTGTGCATGGGCTTTTTCGTACTTCTACAGTTCAGTGTTTTGTGAGACGGGCAACAGTAACTGCCAAAGAAAGCGTTGCGAATGAACAATGGCGAACGTATCTTTTGTACATAACATGTGTGTTTTTGTTGTACATTTTTGTTTTCCCTTTTGCGTCATTTACTTCTTCCTTGCAGGGCCGACTCATCGAACGAAGCGCCCGTGGCCAATGGACTGACCGAATTTGGAGAGGTAAGCGAAATTCAATCTTATTGTTTGTGTTCTAAGAGCTACGCGATTTGCAAGGCTACTGTTAATATGGAAGGATGAAAATGTCGATTTGTTTTGTAAGGAATGTTGGAATTATTTATGGAGTGGGTTGGGTGGAACAGATGCGTGCTAGCCCATGCTGCTTCATTACCCTTCAAAAAATACTTTCAGACCACCATGGCATCGAAATTAAATAATATTTATTAACAGACGTTATTGCCCATTGTCACAAAATAATACACATATTAATGACTTTAGTTGTAACAAACAACGAACATAATTATGACAGCTGGAGTTTACTAGTTATTTAAAAAAAAATATTGTGGTCTAATACGAGTAAATTAATTTTCTTTTTTTTTTTCAAAACAAGTAATATTAAAATAATAGAGTAGATAAATATTTAAAAATGCACATAACTTTTGTTTATCTTGGAACCTTTATTTGAACCCATGGATTGTATTGTGGTACTTACTAGCTAGCGAATACCATCAGCAGGATTACCATGACGCTTTCTATTTCTACGAAGAATAGACAGTGCTTTTTCAATACAAAATGACATTTCGTTTCTCCATTTTTGACATCGCACCGTAAATATTCTTCTACAATCTGTCATTTTATCTTTCGTTTCTAACGATCTTTGTCTAGGTCCTTATAAATGTAGACTATTTCAGAAGAATATTTCTTCCCAAACAGTCAAAATCACACTGACAACAAACTTTCTATTCGACGGCCACAAAGCATAAGTATACAATTATCTACAAAATCATTCTCTTATTGTACATCATTTAGTTAATAGTCATGTCTATTCTTCCGCCTATAAATCGGTGCTCGTGTTAAGCCTGCTGATCAGGCGTTTATTGAGCGTAGACAGAGTTTATGCAGTAGTACAAAACTGTTAAGTAACTTATTACAATATAGGCAAGGCGGACTTACGTGAAGCCAGAGTATTTTGTTTATCAAATTGAGAAGTTACCAACTGAAATTGTCCGTTTATTCAAATGGCAACTGTAATTTTTTGATTTATTTATGAGGCTCTTCAACAGTGAGTACAGGACTATTACTTTACAATTTGTACATTGCAAACTTAAGTATTTGCATATTATTACAAAAAGAAAACCTCAGCATGCAGTACATTATGCACAGATAATTACACAACTAATTAATTAAAAGAATATGACACTGTACATAATTTGACAAACAAATCTGCGGCCGCCAGGGACTGTACAATCGATCAGAGAATGAGTTGTTCACGTGCTTCGATATTTTGGGTTCAATTAAATTTTTAGTTTGGTTAGATTTGTGTTTGTTTTTTTTGTGAAAAGTTTATTTGTTGTTCGTAAAAAAAAATCCTAGTTACAGCTGGCCGGAACTTAATTAAAAGTTAGTAGGATTTGCATAACTTTAAATAACAATATGTGACTGTATCAGCGAATATGTCATAGTGTGGCTACAAATGGCTGTATCCCTATCAAAGCTTAATGTTTTCACGTCACTCATAAAACCCCGCCAAGTTCAAAAACCCGTGGCGTTTGTTTAGTAATTCAACATGTTTTCTGCAACAAAACTGTTGAACAAGCGCTCACCAAGTTACTCACTGCACACCGTCTTGCCAGTCGCAAAGGAATTAGTTAGGCAAAATCAGAGTTATTCTTTTAATTAATAGTGAGATAATTAGATAGAATAATTAAATCTAAAGCAGAGCATAAAACATACAATTTTATGAACATTCACTAACTATTCCGGACACATAAATAAGCGAAATCTGGTAAAAAGACGGTCATTCATAAAACAGTTTAGTGCCAACATAACAACGATAAAAAAGCAGCGACACGCATCAAGCTCTTAATAATACCAACTGCCTGCTCAACTAACTAGATGTTAATGAACGGCCGTTATTTTGGAGGAGCCTTCAGAAATTGAAATATAATCACTGGCCCATCAGCTCGGTTCTCATTAGCATATTATTAAATTGTCTCGAAGACATCTCCGAAGTTAAATGGAGTTCTAGTCTTCTAGTCTAACCGAATGCAGCTTAATACCAGTATTTACATGGACCGATCTGAACTCCAAAACCCCTTGAAAAGACTTTTGGGCTTCGGACAAAGGACTGTCAAAGATCCACGAATGACAGCCGGACCAACGGCTTAAAACGCATACATACATATTTACACGCAACTGCGTAGTCAGTCATATTTATTCAGAAGAAGTAATATCAAGTAGCGAATGAAAGGAATTCCCGCCTTTTAGGATAAATAAACAAACTTAAACTAAAGTCAATGCGGTTAAAAACGTAAAAGCAGGAAATAATAACAGTCTGCAGCGATGCCGCCACAAGCCTTGATATAATACCCCAGCGTTCAGTCCTAAGTACACAACGCGGGTTTAGTTTAAAAAGTCAAATGTTAATATTGAAACAGCTGGAAACAGAAGCTTGCTTTTAAACTTTCATACAGCACTTGAAGTTGCACGTTCTGAATAGAAAATCTTAAATAATTGCACTTTCTGTATATCTGTACAGGCCCTGCTTTCTTGAATCTAACGATTCCAGGAAACTGAAAGTGTTTTCCGAAGGAAAATTATTTTCGTATTTAATTTCTTACTGTAGAGAAAGTACGTCGGGCGTGAATGACCAAAAAATATAATCAATCGTCATTCTTGCTTATACCACTGACCATACAAATAAATAACGATGATTTAGAGTGCAATTTAAATGTATAACTAGAACGGTGTCATAAAATGGCCGCCGAATATTGAACCGGAAGGTTCCATCAAGAGGTGCGCTCTTTGAATTACGGACGTTATACCGGAATGAGAATTCATATTTTGAAAGCTCCCGCTAGCAAACATGCAGTTTATATGGTGAATATTTACAACGTGTAAACGAAAAGTTCTACTCTCGTTTATGATTTTTTTAGTATCTTAATACATGATTGTCTAGATTGTGTCAATAACATTAGGAAAATTCAATGAATGACGAAGCGAATTACGTAAAAATGCTGGCGGCAAGCGTATCACTATCGCATGGATAATACAGCCGATCTATTCTGTACAAATCTCACCAGAAAACTTAGATGAGGTGAGCTGTCATACCATCTGATGCTAGAGGTTGACCCTATTCACAGCTCACTTCAACCTCACTTCACGGGTGAGATTTTACAGAATAAATCGGTTGATCTGCAACCTACCTATCCTTGTCTACAGAAAGTGGTGCGTGAGATGAATCGCCTGGGCATGATCGTGGACCTTTCCCACGTTGGAGAGAACACAACCAGGGCCGCCATCCGCATCTCCCGCGCGCCCGTGGTCTTCACCCACTCTTCGGTCTACAGCCTCTGCAACCACAAACGGAATGTACCTGACGACATCATTCACTCACTGGTTAGTGACTCTAGAGAGTAAGCGCCAAACCATTACCCATTTCCTGGAGGTTCCAAAGTTACCCAAAACTTGCACGTCTGAGGACCTAAAAACCCCACTGATGCCGAGGTTGGGGTGGCTAACTTAGCCCAACTCTTCTGACATACTCTTATATACATTTACCATGTGTCCAGTGTGACCAGTGACATTCACACTGTAAACACTAGAAATAAGGACAAACTACGTGCTCCTTTTCACCGGTTTCATAAGGTTCATAATTCATTTGTTGGGCTTGGTATAACCTTTTATAACAAGCTTCCCCCTGCTTTACTAGATTTGCCTTTTGATGCGTTTAAAGCTCAAATAAAATCCAACCTGTGTTTAAAGGCTTACTATTCCATCAACGACTATTTAAATGACAAAAATAGTTGGTCGCTGTGATTAACTCAAGACAATGTTTATGTTCTTTCTCCAGAATTAGCGTACCTAGAGACAGTTTATATGGGTTCATAAAATTATTTAAAATTATAATCTATTTTTTCATTAGTTATTGACATGATCTATTCATAACAATATTTTTTATAATGAGTTGTATGGCATTATGGTTAGCTAGCGACCTCGACAATTGATCATTCTATTCTTGTCTGAGCAACCGGCAGCAAGTTTGTCATGCTCCCGTAGATGTCACTGCTTGCGGTAGCGTTGGGATCGGGTTACCTCTTTCCCTCATATGGCGAGGGGGGTAATGGCTGATCTTTGCGTTATGCTCGTGAACGTATGCTGCTTGTGGTGACTGGTCGTCTTGCTGACCATGATTTTGTTATTGTTTGCTAATAATTACCTACCTGTTCATTTATTTTACGTCGATGGTCCTAGGTTATCATTTGTAAACAACATCCAGCATTGCATATGTAAACTATCACGCCATTTATACCAGGAGGCTTTTACTTTGTTTTCATTTTATTTGTTGGTATATTGGCATGGCTAGCTGACATATTACAATTTTTAAGTTCCGTGTCTCGTAATGTTGATTACTTTGCCTACCTACTCGTATATATAGAATCAAGTCTACCTAACTAAACAGACAGCTGTGCTGCTGGGGAGTTTGTTGCGCCACTTCTTCTTCACAGCTAAAGCACTAGGAAGTGGTGAAGGGTGGGTGTTTTGGGGGATTGTCTTATGTAATTTTGACATTCGAAAAGTGCTGGTTCTCAGCCTAATTTGACTTTTGATTTTTGATCGACTTTGTTATTGCATAGTAAAAATACAAGAAATCACTGCAGCCTCTGGTCATCTGCTATACTAAAGGCATCGTAGATGCGTTGCCAGATAAAAAGCTGAAATGTCTCTCTGCCAGCGTATGTGTTCTCTTCGATATTTAACCCGTCTGCCTTCAAACTAAGAGTGAACAGGCTTTTTCGGGGACGCTCCTTCCATCGGTTTCCTTAACGCGTGATCAAGGTCAAGAGTAGGTCAAGGTCAGTTGGAAAAAAAAAAGTATATTATCACAACGGCTTCGGTTTCATCGACCGCCAAGAAGCGGTTAGGTTAGAAGAGTTCATAACGAACCACTGTTTGACGGAAGAAAAAAGTGGCAGTGTTTATTCGGATGACCTCCTCCACAAAAAGCTGCTGTAGGTGCCATCCTCATGACCGGGTGCTTCGCAGCAATCGTCTAACTGTGTCATCAAATTCCCGATGATATCACCATGTGGAGATTTCTACATACAGTTTCTATAGAATTTAATGTCATGGCGCGGCGTGACCAACTCTGCGATACGCTCACCCATGAAGATAGCGGTAAAGGCTTTAAACTTTCAGGTTGACTGGTTAACTATAACAAAATCGGAACTGATGTTTAAGTTTGTTTGCAGAAAGAAAATGGCGGTATTATCATGGTCAACTTCTTCCCCGACTTCGTGAAATGCGCTCCCAATGCTACTATCTCTGACGTCGCTGGTAAGTAGCTGAGGGATGTAGCCTTAGGGGCACTATGGAGCGAGAACTTAGAAAAAGATCACTATTTTTTTTTCCGGAAATTTTCCAATTTTATTGCAGTATCGGGTTGACCTAAAAACCTGATAAATAAAATAGATTTCGAAGGCCTCGGAAACGGTGCGTTGTAAGGCCATGCTTCTCGGAAGCGAAATAGTTTTTATGGCCAACGTCAACACTATACTGTTACTAGCTGACCCAGCAAACGTTGTTTTGCCTTATAAATTATTTAGGGGTGGACTACCCCTAACATTTAGGGGGATGAAAAATAAATGTTGGCCAATTCTCATAGATACCGGATAAGCACAAAAAATTTCATCAAAATCGGTCAAGCCGTTTCGGAGGAGTATGGCAACGAAAACTGTGACACGAGAATTTTATATATTAGATAAAATTGAAAAATTCCAAAAAAAATTGGAAAATTTCCAAAAAAAATGCGAAAATTTTATCCATGTCCAAAATTTTTTAAACTTTTTTTTTCGTTTTCTTTACTGCTCATAGTGCCCCTAAGCGTGTACTCCAACTCCTATAACTCCGCCCCTAAGACGACCCACTGACCTAGCTGAGCTCAGGTAGTATTTAATAAATATGCTGTTGGCGTACTTGTTATAAACCAACTGCACCCCCAGGTTTTACCCGCATTGTCTCGATCCCGTGGTAGTCTCGGGATTAAAAAAATCCTACGTCCTGGTTTCATCCAGGTCATGGTTTAACCATCTGCCAAATTTAATCAAAATCCGATCAGCCAGTTTACCGAGAAAGCGTTACAAACAAAAATCTTTTCTCGTTATAATATTAGATTAGTTTCATAAAATAACTATCATTGATTTGAAAATAATAAAAAGGTATAATGAAACAAACATTCATCCTATACTTTAAACGCGAAAGTAACTCTGTTTGTCTGTCTGTCTGCCAACTTTTCACTACTTTACGGCTTATGGGATTTTGATGTTTGGCTCACGGATATACTTGGGTTAGGACATGGGATACTTTTTATCCTTAAACTTAAACTTATTCCAAACAATACAATCACAATGACCCGATGTAATCTTTATGGCAGCGATAATAATTTAAGTGTTTAAAGTGATTGGGCACGCCACGATCGCGGCGGTAAGTCCCCTCTTTGAGGAGTGGTTTGAGAGGCGGCATGGCGTCCTCACCTTCCGCCTGACACAGGTCCTCACCGGACACGGTTGTTTCGGGAGGTTCCTGTTTCGGATAGGGCGGGAGGAAACGCCCGGGTGTTTCCATTGCGAAGATCGCCCTGAGGACACGGTGGAGCATACGGTGGAGGTCTGCCCGGCTTGGGCGGAGCATCGCCGTGTCCTCGTGGACGTGATCGGCGGCGGCGATCTCTCGCGTCCGACCCTGGTCCAGGCCATGGTACGGAGCGAGAGGGCATGGCTAGTTGTCGCCTCCTTCAGCGAAGCAGTTATGCTCGCAAAGAGGGAGGCGGCGCACGTGAGGGAGATGCAATACATGCGCCCTCACAGCCGTGGCCTTCGCAGGAGACGCCCTGGGCGTCGGGAATCCCAGGCTGATTCCCGGCCACCGTAGGCGCGGGCTTGCGGACGGCGAGTAATGGGTAGCTCGCTGTCCGGTAAGGACCAAGCCCGGGTCGACGGCGCGTTGTGTTCCACGCGCGCCTCAAAGAGATGTCATCAGCAACTGATGGGGCCCGCAAGGGCCGATGCCTGCCAGGGGTGCGGGTTGTTCGAAAGAGATACCGCGGCCCCTGGCACACAGGCAAGTGAGGGAACACGGGTGGGTTTTAGTCAGTAAAAGTCTGACACGCCCTCCCGCTCCACCCAGAGCGGGAGAAGTTATTTGATGATTTCCCACCCAGAAAAAAAAAAAAAAAAAAAAAAAAGTGTTTAAAGTGATATTACAGCAACCCCAAAACTACCCTCTAAACCAGCCAATCAGCATGCAAATAACACAGAAAATTTACTCATACGCGTACAATTTACATAATCATTGTATTTAGAACGGAACTGTCTATTACATGGTGGTACTGCGGAATTGCCCATTAAACGCACAGTTGGGCAAATATTTCCACTAATTTAGAACCGGGATCCAACTAAGTTCTTACACCTGTATTCAGTGGTAAGCAACTTCGAAAATGATACATATTTAAATAAACACCAATATGCAGTTGATATTGTAAGTAAGATTAAAACCAACAAATCAACGTCTACTTGTACAAGTAAATTCCAAAAAAATGCCAGTCTAAAGTGCCATCAGACCGGTGAGTTATCTGTAGTAGTTTGAGCATAATACGTAGATACATCATTGTTCGTATGCATGTATATTTTATACAAATATATACAGCCCTAGTCTGCTTGATATGTAGCTGTCTGCTTGATTTATTTAGCCGTCCGCATCTACTGATACTGGCACTTGCTACAACATCAGTATATTACGATTCTGGTATTAACAGAGTGGCTAGTCTGTTTATTATTCTTATTATGAAGTTGTTATGATTAAGCTAATAATACGGTGGAAGCTTACTAGCTACAAATAATACAATCTTTATACAAAGTTATATGGCTTACTATTCAAACATTTATTTGGGTGGCAAATTTATCATCTAATTTTAACCTTACATAATACAAAGTTTCGATTTATGGTTTACCATAAATCGAAACTTTGATGTGGCATGTTTTCACTGGTTTCATATTTTACAAAACACAATTAGATACCTTTTTATTTTTATTTCCATTTTATTTTCTTTACCATCAACTGAGAAATCACAAGCATAATATCAAAACTTGTCAGAACTATGTTCTAATGTCAGGAAACAAAATCAACGTTAACAAAGCCACGGTATTAGCAAGCGTGTGATGTTTACGTTGCGACTGATTTATTAATATCATCCCTATCGGACCGAGACGGAATACATACAAACTTCCGACATCTTTGCAAGTTCTGGACCAGCGGCCAGTAAACTTACTTGATACTCTAATAATGTTACGAGAAATCCCGATCGGAAGTTAGAAAAATCAGCTAATTTACGAAAAATAAAAACCCAGCAATCGTTTTTGAATTGGTAATGGTTCATTTTAATGTAGCTATTAATTTGCGTGTTGAATGCAATAAAAGTTGGAGCAATCATATAAGTCGTGGCGTCTAAACAGAGTTTTAATTACGTAACTTTTAATATTGTAGCCATCGGGGAACGTAATTGCTCGATAAACTTCCTTCTTTTTTTGCTTGTTTTTAACCGATGTATGTTGCCGTATTCCTCGGCAAAAGTCGAAAACTTTACCAAATTGCGTTTTGTTTTTTTCGGTCAATGGGTCAGGAACGAGCCTGAATGTCACACCAGCGTTTTTTAGGTCTGTTTCGGTGACGACAATTGATAGGGTCATCTAATGAATCTGCTTGGCCTTTTTCCAACTATTTTGGGGTCGGCTTCAAGCCTAACCTTGATTGTCTGTAGTTAACCGATCTGTATATTAGTACAAAACCCGTTCCACATTTTATTTCACGCTTCCTTTCTTTGACAATATCTCCTACTTGTTATTTATCCTTATTTCTATTTTCTTAAATAATTTTGAAATGTTAATAGTTTATACCCAAACACACATAACAACTCACTCACTCTCACACTTCAATACTTTGACAAGAATGAATATAACTTCACGTAACAAACATGTATTCTCACGTTAACACTTTCAATTTGCGAACATTTTTTTATATTTCTTGATAAATAAACAAATACCTTACTCACACACATGCTCACGTACACACAAATACACCATAGCTTATACCAGCAATCTTCGTTAGTCAGTCATTGACATTCCAAACCTTGATGATTTCTATTATTATTCATTCTTCTCATTATACAGATGGCTATATTTAATATTATACTGGACATTGATGAAAATTTACAAACTGAATGTCACACTCTACTAGAAAGCTGCAGGGCACAGCTACTATAAACGGACTAAACCTCAAAATACTCCCATTTAATATCAGGAGTTACCACCACGATTTCGATAGTTTTTGTTCTGCACTGCAACGTCTCGGTAGTCATTTTGATATCATTGTTTTAACAGAGTGTTGGCTGAGCGGAAGTCCGTTGCTCGAAATATTACCAGGTTACTCAGGCTCCAGGACATTCTCACAATCAAATAAAAATGGTGGTGTTGTCATTTACACTAAAACTACATGCAATTTCATTGTCAGTGAACCAAATACGGCAGACACAGACTGCCTTTTAATAAAAAAATAACAGTAAAATTGCTATTCTCGGAATGTATCGATTGCCATCCTTTCACAATACCCATAATTTCACTATTACTTTAGATACCACATTTAATCAGTTATACGTATATAGCAATTTGTAAATGTTCTATCACGGATCACGACATAGCGATGGGTATGACATGCTTAATACACAACCGATTATCCTCCACCGGAACCAGACGGAAAACTAAAATAGACAAAGAAGCCATTATCGCCAAGACAAATAATCTGTCTTGGACTGAAGTCTTTAGACATCAATGTCCAAACCCTCCCTTTAAGGCATTGAAATTATCACAAATATCATAAAAAAACACTCTCACAAAGTCCAAACTAGCCGAAGCAAATATACCGTCAAGCCCTGGATCACCCCAGGCTTAATTAAACGCATGCGATACCGCGACAAACTCCACTTAACCTCACGTACTCACTCTGATGATCAAATGCAGCCGTTACAGAGATATCTGCAACAATCTGCTAAATAGGTTTAAAACGGAGTACCACAGTCTTCTAATCGAGCTCAAAGACTTTAGAATTCTATAAAATGTATATATAGCGACAAAAAAACATCAACAGACCCTCCTAAGTTAGTCACTAATACAAACTCACCACAGAATCACTCAAAAATGCAACACCTATTTAACTTTATTAGGCAAAAATCTGGCGTACCATATTTTTACAAGTTTTTTTCAAACTCAAGCCGCGCTTATCGATACTAATTATAGACCGTATGTTACCTGCCCGCACTCATTCTTCTTGCATCCCACCGATGAATCTGAAATAGATAGCCTTATATCCCAACTCAAAAACAACAGTGCACCTGGGTCTGACAATATAAATGTAAGATTAATTAATAAAATTAAATCCACTGTCATTACACCTCTAACCCACAAACTCAACTTGAGTTTGCAGACAGGAACTTTTCCGTACCAATGGAAAGTAGCTGCTGTCAGTCCAATTCGCAAAAACGAAGCAACATATATTCCCGATAAATATCGGCCAATTCTATATCCAATTATAATATTTGAATGTAAAAGCGTGGGGCGCTGGAACAGGTTCCCTTTGGTAACCCTTTGGCGGCATAAACGTTATGTGCGATCTCATGCAGCTTCCGCCAGGAAGTTAGTATTAGTATTTGTTAACAAGAAATTATTTCCTGTTCCAGCGCCGCACGCTTTTACAATCAAATATTATAATTAAAAGCACATAGTTTACACTTCAGCCCAGAAATAGAGACAACTTGAACGATCCATAATTTATTTTTTGTTTTTACGTGCAATATTGCTTTAATTTATTTAAAAATATACTGGTTTTGTTTTGTTGTATAATGTCTTCTGGTAATTTATTATATACTTTTATTGACATTGAATATGGACTAGATGAGTGTAATTTAAGATGGGAGGGGGGCAAATTTGGTCTGTTTTTATGGCGCAACGAGTAATTAGTTTGTATGTCTCACCATGTATTGTAAAAAACTGGATATTTGCGGACTAGTTTACGTAATTCTAAAATATAAATACAAACTAAGGTGAGAATTTTGTGTTTCTGGAAGTAAGGCTTTGCAACTATCTGTTGGTTCTATATCGGTAATTATACGTATTAGCTTTTTTTGGAGGGTGAATAGGGAGGGAGCGTTTGTGCTATTTCCCCATAAGATGATGCCATAATTAAACCCAAGCGTGGGCATACGCGTAGAATATGACTAGTGCATTAGTAGTATATTTAGGAATTACTTTAGACGAGAACTTATCTTTTAAAGAACATATACAACCACTCTCCGGCCGAGTCAAACAACATATTCATATAATGAAAAAACTAGGTGACTGTACACCTATCCCTATACTTCGCACTGTGTATCTTGGTCTTTGCCAGTCTATCCTTCAATATGGAATCTCTGTCTGGGGTGGTGCTGGTAAAACTGCATTTATCGAAGTCGAGAGAGCCCAAAGAGCCGTCATTGAAGTAATGCTCAAGAAGCTCTTTTTGTACCAACCAACTCTAAAATGACTTCCCGGTCCTCCGTGTTCGTCAGCTGTTTATCCTCAATGCAACCCTTCATATGCATATAAAATTTAAATTCCAGACCGATTACCAAGAAATAATGTCAAAGCGCACAATTAGGATTCCCATTCCCCAAGTAAAATCCCTTATGGTTAGACATTTTCCAGATTTCTTATTTCCATACATTTACAACGAAGCGATAAAGTGCTGCAATATAAAAGACCTGAAAATATCCCTGTGCAAAAAGCTAATAAAGAAATGGCTTTTTACTCTCTCCTACGATGAAACGGAAAATATTATTTATATGTAGATAATGAATATTATATGAAACAATTATTCAATAAGCTCACGTTCACAATACAATCTTACTCACACTCTCTAACACATACTCACGCTAACAATTCACATTAAAGTTTGTCAAATAGATTTTAACATAATACCTAATTAATTAGATTTTTGTTGATTAATGTTTTTGTTTCGAAATTATTAATAATTTAATTTTTACTATTTGATCTCATATTGATTATTTTATTTTGCCTTGTGTGATCTCACGCTTATAGCAAGGTATACTTTAAGTGTTTTATTTTAATTGATTTTAGTTTAGTTTATTTTTTAGTTTATGATCTCCTGTTATGTAATACTACTATTTACCTCACCATAAAAATGTCGCAATTCCAACCCCCAAGATACAGGTAAATGCCTGGTAAAGGTCACCGCCCAGTCTTTTTGTACACTATTATTACATTAATAAATAAATAAATTTGAATTTGAAATGTGGTATGCTACGTATTTCATGTGAAGTAGAAGTTGATTTTGCAATCTTTTTCAAACTTTCCGGGAATATTTTTTTACCAATTCTTGTTAATAAACAATTAACATCATAATTGCTTGACGTCCGAATTACACCATAACTGACACGAGGGAACAAACATACCTACCCGGAGATCTATTTCCGATCAAGGATAATGTTGCGAAATGCTTTTGCCAACTTTTCGAAATCAAGCTTCACGCATGCGTGTTTATGAAGCCTTATCGCGTTCTTTTACTTATAAAAATAGTCGTACCATTCTGTATTGGTTGTCAGGCGGTCGCTTAAACTTCTTGTAATCGCCAAGTCAATATAAAACAACAAGTCACAAGTCTCATCGCAGAGTTGAGTCTATGCGGTCGATTGCTGAGAGTCTTGTATGTATTGTTCATCTGGCAGAGCTCGAGGTTTTAGTAACTACGGTTGCCACTACTCAAGCTCGTCCCATCTTCATCCACAACTTCGTATCTCTTCAAACATCAAAAGAATAGACAGTCTAAAGCTAGAAATGTGTGTTACTATTTTATATATATGTAAAAACGTAGCCGTTTTAATAGCAAACTCTTATTTTAGTCCAACACTTCTGATTCTCTTTTCCACCAAGACTTCAAATAAATTTATTTCAGCTGGAAATAATATAAACTGAGAGTTGATTTTGCATAGTTTGTTTACTAATTTAAACTGTTTGCTTGTTCGCAGAGCACTTCCACTATATCAAGCGTATGGTTGGCGCTGACTACGTTGGTATTGGTGGAGACTTCGATGGTGTGAACAGGTAAAATTACCTTATTGATTACCTCAGCTTGACTCTCATTAGTATTCCATAACGGGAGACTAGTTTTATCTAAGAATCACCTTTCTTGTGTTCATCTATTAAAACTGCTAGGAAACTTCCATCTTCTTCTTCTGTCTGCCCTTGTCTCATGTTACATGGACTCGGTGCAGAACAATTTCTTCTTCTATTCTTCCCTCATTTCTGACGCATTATAATTACATAAATGTCATACAAATCAAAATTACTTGTGAGACAGGTAATCCACCCACACACACACACATGATGTAAACGCGTATAGACACATTTATTACCACTATAATAATAACATTTATAGAGGTGATATAAAAATCACGGCACGACCAAAAAAACGTTGCTATCTCTCTTCTCAAATGATCACTGCGACTTTTCATGCAACAGTATCGTGACAAAATCACTTAGGTCTGTCACGTAGGTCTGTATGAGTGCAAATTATGCACTCAGCTTTTTGTTACTATAGTCACCCCGTTCACTCATTTAACAAAAGTCACAACACGAATAGTAGTCACGACTCATGAGTCACGACGCGAAACTAAATTTGCCAAGAGCGGGATGCGAATGCGCTCTTCGGGCGCGACAGCGATTGATTCCCTATTTCTGTCGCTTTCACTCACGCATGGCTTCGGCATAGCTAGGTTTATAGACCTATTTACTGTCAGTTATAAAAGGTGTTTAAACAATTTGTTCATTTGAAAATAGCCAAGTTAAATTATACAAGTAATTAATAAGTTTTTGTCGATATGCTGATATTATTACGCTAACGAAATATTTCTTTCGTATAATTTTAAGTAAACTTATTTTAAGGAAATTTTAGTTGTTACTCTTCATCATCATCATCATCATATCAGCCGAACGACGTCCACTGCTGGACATAAGCACTGGTTGTTACTTTTACTTATAATAAAATACCTATTATAAAAATTTGTAAATATATAATGATTAAATAAACCGAAACACGCTACATAATCCTTGGGTGAGCCTGTAGAAAGTGTGAAGGTTGTTTGGGATCAGATATCTAATCTACATTCTACAACAGTAGCGGTTACACATGAGTGATTTTAGTAAAATCATACATGTGACAAAGTCACAGTGACTTTTCACTGTGATTTTTTTGTAACTGGAACGACAATCACAGTGACAGGAAAATCACGCTTTTGACCATCTCTAATTACGTTTACATAGTTTGACTTAAATATTAAAAATGTCTCTTTGTTCGGTGTGCCTTACGGCATAGGCCTCCTCCAACGCGTTCCACTGATTCCTATCTGTCGCCACTGTTAGCCAAAGGGGACCCAAAGTCATTTTCAGTTCGTCCTCCCATCTCCTCACTTTGCGACCTCGGCTTCTAAACCCGTCTCTTGGGTTTTCTTCCAATATAACCAGGTCATCAGCGAATCTTAGATGGTTCAGGCACTAACTGTTTATGTTTAGTCCTAAATGATCCTAATTAATTCTAATTTTCTAAACATTTGCTCTAGTACTGCTGAGAATAGCTTTGGTGAGAGTGGGTCACCATGCCTCACTCCCCTGTCGATTGTAAAAGTATCTCCCAGAGATTCCAACTTAATGTTAGCTTTACTCACACTGTAAATGTTTCTGATGATGTAACTTTGCCATACGAATTCATGTTTCAGGCTGTTGAAGGCTTTTGAGTAGTCTCTGAAGCATAGGTATAGACCTAGGTAGATACATATATTACCACTACCACTTTCTTAATGAGACGACTGTGTTGTATCTCTCCTTATGAAAGGAAACTTCCAATAGGTTTATTTTTGATGCTAAACCAAATGCAAGCAAATGGGGAAGAATATTTCGCTAAGGTCAGTCGACGAAATTCACAACATGTATGTGAATGTAAAATGCCAACAGTATTCAGCCATTCCCAATACCCGACAAAATGTTCATTTTGTAATTTTACAAACCAAATAGTAGTTTTTTATAGAAACTATGGATGGTCCGAATTTCCATTATTTATAAATCTATAGTAGAGCAGTCCAATGCTGGACAATGGCCTCTTCAGTCACATGCGAAGATAGTCGCTATACCCAGCCTGTCAAAGTTCTACCTGACTTTCCATTACGATTGTTAGGGTTACATATTTATCGTGTTTCCTGCCGAAGGAATTTCATCCACGGCGATCAATTCCAACGGAGACTAGCCAAATACGCAGAAGATATTACAGAGCATAAGCGTGTGCAAACACAGGTGCACTCTCTGTTAGTTCCTTTGCTCTCATAATCTGATGAGTGGGAAATGCCACAAGCCCGGGGCAATGGGGCAATCAAATAAGGTAGTAAATTCAACTTCTAGGGTTCCTCGTGGTTTGGAGGACGTGTCCAGATACCCGGAACTGTTTGCTGAGCTGCTTCGTTCAGGTCAGTGGAACGTGCAGGAGCTCAAGAACCTCGCCGGACTTAACCTGCTGCGCGTAATGCGCCAAGTTGAGAAGGTGAGTCTTCACGATTGCTTGATTCTTACGTTTTTTGTCCTAATGAGCAAAATATAATATATCCCACATGACCGCAGTACAATACAAGTAACCACTACGTCATATTTCTTTTCAAAACCGACCAATCTATACTTGAGATTAAATACATTTATAGTACAAATCAGTTTAACATTATCTAAATGCTGGATGTTTCATAAAAAATATGATATGAAGAATAAATGATATCGGATAGTGGCACCATGATATAACTTTCCAAAAAGGAACTAAAGTGCTAACTATGCAGCTAAAATTATTATAGTGTTCGTAAATTATTTTGTTTTGTCGGATGAAACCGGAGGGCACCGCTAGTGAACTTAATAGACTAGGAGCACTAAATTAAAAGCGAGGAGTTAAAATATGAACTTTGAATAAATCATTCTTTATCACAGTTTGAAAAAGTGTGAGCTTAGATAATAAAAAGGAGCTTTGATAGAGAACACAGATTCATAATAATTATAAAGGCACCATCTGCAAATGAAAAAAATAAATAAAAATAAAAATATTTCTTTAGATTTTTAACCGAAGAAAGCTATAATGCAGTAAGCTGAAGTGTTACTTGTCGCCGACGATAAAGTGTGAATATTATGTATAGCTCCCAATTTACTGCAACGAGACCTCACTACATATAATAGCTACAAGTCTTCCAATGTTCTCTACAAAGATCCAGTTTATCACAATGTTGCATCATACAGACATGAGAAATCTTATTTGGTTTTCTCCCGCATCAAGCCTCACTGCTAACGATGTATAAATCATGTTTATCCGCGCAGGTCCGTGATGAGATGCGCACGAACGGCGTCGAGCCTGAGGAGCAACCCGATTCACCCAACGACAACGGAAATTGTACCAGCAACGCGTTCTTTACCGAATACGTGTAGGTTGCCACTAACTCGTAAAACGCGCCTCCTGATTTTAACTTTATTTCTATTTGTTAGGGCATGTATTTTGGATCAGTGACACGTCAATCAAACGGGACTGGCTTCGAACAAACGACGAGATATTTATAATTAATAATTGCTGTCTTGATTTAAACTGTTTGAGCCGATAACTTGATCAATAAAAAAGGTACAAACTGTCAAGTAACATCCAAATACAGAGCAAATAAATCAATATTTAAAAATATATATAAATTTGATTGAGCAAAGCCAAGGAACCAAATCAACTGTATCAGTGTTGATACACACGGTAGTCACCGTGTGTATCATCAACAGCACCAGGACTAACTCAACATAGTGTTTTCGTCGCTATTCCATAGTGACCCACAACACCTCCCAATATCCTCCCCAGTCACGAGGACGAAAGCGACACCTTTAACTACTTGGTACAATACTTGTTCTACATTTACAACTTCACTATATATGTGTTTCTGATTTAAATATAACTATATAATGAATTGGTTCTGGTAACGAAAATCGGTTAAATCGATGTGACAACTGCCACTGAAACTACTATTTTATACTATCATAATTAATTCAAACGCCAAACTAATTTAATAGCTCACATTAAACCTAATTAGTATTCTCCGCGCAGGAGTTGAAATAATATACATATCATTACACATTTTACGTCGACTAACGTCTGCATTATACAGTCTACCACGAGTCCCAGTGCTCGGTCCGTCACATCAAACTAATTACGTCCTCTAAAAAGCTCGATAAAAGCACCTAAACTTTTGAATGAATGCCGCCAATATGAAGTGGCCACATGCTCTAAAATTATTTTTGAGTATGTTTCACAATTAACAAAACACATTGGGTAAACCCAATACTAGTATTTTCTACAGTTATGTGGTCTCCCATTCGATGGGACATCACAATTCCTCGACAACTTAATTGTTGAGTCCCTTGTTTTCACGGCCCGTTTGATGTGTCACTGTATTTTGTTTAATCACTAAATGGGCCTACTCTTGACCTCGATCAACCCTGATGGAAAGCGATTGAATAATTTTTGGTCGAATTATATAAATTTTTCTGGAATGGGCAGTCGCGACCAGCGGTCCAGTCAGAAGACCGTGACTTCAATCCGACAATTTGATTCCAATTGATGCGTGTTTAACATGATAAATGTCTGTGTTCCAATAAGCGACGCTCCACATTTGTTCCATTGTATCGATACTTTGCATGATTAAATTTTGTTCTGCTAATCCTATCGGTTTCAATTAGCAAAATATGCATTAGTATTCTAATACATATTTTGCTTATTGAGTTTAATAGGATTTCGGATTCTAGATTAATGAACACTAGCTAATTTATTAAAAATTTCTTTAAAAAACTATTTCATAGCTTATCATCGAAACAGTTTGGCATGTCGGAACAAAATTTTTACTTTGTATAATAATTAAGGCTAAATTCTAAGTTCGCGTTAAATTAATCTATTGTAATTCTAATTCATGCATGAACCAATACTGCAGTAACCGAAAAAGTGTGGAGGATGTTTAACTGATGACGTCATTACGTATTTATGTGTCTGTTTTGTTAGATAGTATTCGAGAAAGCTACTGTCATATTTCATAAGCATTGGGATTTGGTATGGAAATGGAATATCAGCCTCAATTTGCAGGATGTTTGCCCTTTTCATTATCTAAATGAGAAGTCCAATCAATGACCGACCTCGACAATGCAATTTCAAATATAATGTTCAATATAATGAATGACGCTCACTGAAAGTTTTGAACAAGATAGCTTCAGCTCACAGTTTAAAGTTCATAAATCCATCGGAACTGATTTCTGGACGCTGAACAACATTTGAGTTAAGTAAATTAACTGCAAGCAGTAAGACTGACTGTTTGCATTCAACCGGGTTTTACATATTTTTTTAATTTTAATTCACATTTTAATGTTTCCTCTAAATTGAGCGGTTTGTTTTTTCTGTAACAATACTGCTTTAATATTTGGTATTCATTTGCATATATTAAGTCTGTTCAATCTGAATAAAGGCCTCGGTATATTTTTAAGTGTAGCCAGAGTAATTCCTGACCCAGATCTGTTTCAGTAAGCCGGTGCAGTTTCCAATTTCATTGGATTCAATTATTCGAAACCATAGCGATCGGTAAGCAAGAGGCAATGGCGTACTGAACTAGTTGCAATTCATTATGATCAACGATTTGTCTAATGAAACTTGGCGTACTTTATGTGCAACATTTGGACAGATTTGGGTATTTGCAGCCCATTTTTGACATTTCTATTAGTGAGGTTAATCGAAAGTATCGTGTTTGGATCTGTTTTAATTTAGCTTCACTGTTGATTGTATGAAGCACTTTGTGGTTAACATGACTACAATCAGTCATCGGTTATTTACAATGCATTATCAAGTAACTTGTATTAAACAACAATCTTAATTTTGATTGAAGCAAATGATATAAATTTAAAGCTTAGCAAGCAACTTTGTCGTCGGCGACAAGTTCCAAATAAGTTCGCGCGGGTTTAACAAGCTAGCCAGAGACCATCTTTCATACATCGGTGTCCTGTAGCTGCCATTTTGCCACCGTGTAAGGGATACATACTGAACATAGTTATTCCAGAGGAACCAAGATACTGTGATTATTCAACGTCCTTGTGGACATTGTTGTGGACAGGTTTGAAACATCGACAACACTTGTGATATATGACGGTAGTTTGTATGTGGTAACTTATATATAATCAAGATAAATGTTGTTAATGTTGTAGCTGCGTGGTAGGTGTATAATTGTGAACTGTGCACTTCTTCCTTCTCCACAATCGAGTAGATTGCGTTCACGTTTATCAGTCCTTACTACTCCACTCTTACTGATAATACGACTTCTGTCTGTCTTTCGTTCTCACTCTCTTTTTCCGAGGTTGCATTATCAGGAAGGTATTAGATAGAGAACTCTCTAATTAAAATTAAATGGAAGGCTTTAGCGAGAGAGAAAGTAAAACTAACTGAGTAAATAGAGAAAAAATAACATTTATTTTACTATTGTAATAAAAAAAAAATGATTTAGGGACGTAGGTAGAGAATAAATTTGTAAAAAAGTCGGAATACTAAATTATAAACATCGTTTGAAAATTTTACGATATTTAGATTCCTATTGTTTCATGTAAAATTACATTTAAGGAATTGAAAGCTAGTTGTGTGTAAATGGAAACATACAGATTGGCGTTTCATGACGTTTTTTGACGCCATATGTTTTCACCAGAGGTTCGTTCAACTTCATTGTTTCCTAGTAACTTTTATGTGTATCTATTATACTATTACTAATTTAAGTTAACACCATAGGCCCTAGTGTGAGTTTCATTTAACCATCTCGATCAAAAGCAGTGAGCGCGTTTGGGGGTCGGATTGGCCCTGGATTGGTGACGGACCAATCGGAACGCCAAACGCGCTCACTGCGTTTGATCGAGATGGTTAAATGAAACTCACAATAGGGCCTCTGTTTACATGTATTGTATGTAAACATTTTATGCCGTTTTGTTACATTATTTTTACTTTAATCGGACTAGAGTAAACAAGGCTTTAACTGAAGCGAGTAATGAGCGAAGTGACCGTAAGGCAACCACCAGAAGTGTCGTGATGAGACCCTCTATCGCTATGTTGACTTCGTTCATATCTTCGCATTCAAGTTTGCAAGCATTAAATGCGGGCGGAGCTGAGCTGAGCTAGAAATGAGAGTAACAAAGCTTCGAGTCAGTTCGAGACAATACCGGAGTGGTGCCTGTCCGGTACTGTCCGACTATGTTAGCTAAAAGCTAGTATACAATGTAGCGTAAGGTCTAAATTTGTGATGGACATCATTGTGCCAATTGACCTAAACTTTTTATAACTTCTTGTACAGTTTGAACTTTTACTTACAATAGTTTTTTATAATTTTTTACGTCTTATTAAAGGAATTTCAATGATTCGAGGAGGGATAAATGAAAATGTATGAAAGCCGTAATTTCAGTTTTGTCATACTGACAAAAATACCATCAACTGTAAAAAAAAATGCTGTGAATTTCTTAACGTGTATTTAAATATAACTTTCATATAAATATGATGTGAACGAATGACTATTTCGCATAAATTGTGACTGAACGATTTTTGAACCAATACTCAACTGTAAACTAAGGATTTTCTTCTAAAATCAAGCTGTTATTTTCTGTCTTTTTTAAGTAAAAACATATAGTATCTGACGAGCGCAGTGTCTATTTATAAACGAAACTCTATTAATCTTTAAAGAGGGTCACTTTAAGATTGAAGTACTTAAACATAATCATTCATAACAATATGACGATTACGTTCTAAATTACTTGTAAACCAACTTAAATGTCACCAATATGTATAAATTGTTACGGCTTTAGTGGTTAAGCATCTTATTTAATGTCCTTTACCCAAAATGATGAGCTTGAAACCGAATTCCTGACGTGTGCTCTTGTGCCGAGTTGTGTGGCGCGTTGTTGTGTATGGCTCATGATAACGTTATCAATGATCCTTACTTCTATGTTATTTCGTCCCTCGGAAGAGCTGTCACTACTCTCACTGTCTTCCCCGTCTAGCAAAGCGCCAGAGAACTTTATACTGGACTATTTATATATTTAATAAACTTGGTAACCAATAAACACGTTTGCTGTAATCAATTGTTGTTTTTATTTTTACTACCCCTTCCAAATTGTACTAAAAAACATGAAGTTTCATGTAAATAACTCAGAGAATTTGTTTGTTTTGACTATGACGTACTAATTTAATACGAATGTATTTGGTAATGTATGGGTCTGTGGCCCTAGTGTGAGTTTCATTTAACCATTTACATCAAACGCAGTGAGCGCGTTCGGCGCTCCGATTGGCCCTGGATTGGTGATGGACCAATCGGAGCGCCGAACGCGCTCACTGCGTTTGATGTAAATGGTTAAATGAAACTCACACTAGGGCCTCTGGTGTGTCTTAAATACATACACTTCAAAAGAATCGCCCAAAGATAGCAAAACAACAAAGAACAATAAGCAGCTAGCATACGAACAACAAGCTCTGTATGAACAAGTTATTCTAATATCTGTTCACAATACAGATAAAAACTTTTTAACGTGTATCTATCTAGGTCGAAGGGAGCTTATCACGACCCTGACTGAATTTATTCACTAAATTTAACAGTTCGTCGCTCATATTAAATTATGCATTTTACGTACTAATGCCCAGTTCCTATATTGACAAAATGGTTCGTTTTACTTACGGGCAGTAAAATATTCTACTAGGCGTAAGTCTAAACTGTTCCTATAAAAACGACTCGTAAGCTAACTTACCAAACAGAGCCTACCAACGGAGGGAAGGATTACCATTACCGATCCACAAAATAATGGTCTGTCGTGTTCAAGATGGCAAATACAAAATTGACTCGTCAAACCTGACGCATCGTCTTTCATTATAAAAATCCTCAACACGATCTACCATAATCTTTGGTTTTTACCAAACCTCATTGCTGCTGTTACACATTGGGCACGGCTGTCACTTTGGATCTTTGATCATCTTTACCGGTTGTCGAAAGCCCGAAAGTCTGAGAACCGAT
Organism: Polymixis lichenea; assembly: GCA_949091785.1. Lineage (NCBI taxonomy): Eukaryota > Metazoa > Arthropoda > Insecta > Lepidoptera > Noctuidae > Polymixis > Polymixis lichenea. The sequence goes on along the minus strand of OX420931.1, from coordinate 57,590,306 downwards.
CTCACCAAAGGGTGTCGTATTGCCCAGTAACAGGGTTGTGGTGGTCAGATAGACAGTCGCGCTATGTAAAATAACTGTATTAAGCTCAGGGCTCGAAAGGGCTAAGCAGATGAGGATGGAGACTAGATTAGTTACGTACCGTAAATTAAGATGCGAAATGCTTAAGCTTTGTAAATCAAATTACGTGACGTACTTTCGGCCTATAACATTGATTGTAGGCGAACTTTGTGTCTTTATGCAGATGGTTGCTACCATTACGCGCCTTTGCACATGGTCCTGCTGGCCTCAATTCTGTATCGTTAAAATAATTCCCCGCGGAACCTTACTACGTTCAAACTACGTCAATATCGTGTTTTGTAGAAACTAATGTAACAGTAGGAATCGAAATGTCATATTCTGTATGTTCCAAGACAATTTGTTGATGTTTAATAGCAGATGTCGTGTGTGACCTACGAAATTGACGTGGTTTCGATGTCGTTAAGTGGTCATAGTGAATTAGGGCCCTAATTACATAACATAATGCCACATAATGTTGACAGATTTCAGTCGTATCGACTCCAGTTAGGTACTCGCCTCACCCACTCACCACATTCGCTACCGGGTAACCGGTATCGGCTAACCAGCAAACGGAGCGTGATTCAGTAGGAGAACCTGTTGTACTTAGGCCATTTTTTTATATAATGGTGCGAGCTACTCCTGTCCAGTGTGCATGTAAGTAAGATCATTTAGTTAACTGCATACTGCATTCATAAAACTGTGTATATTCTCAAAAACCTGGGACCACTAGCCACACACAAAAGAGAAACCTGTCTTAGGTACAACAAACTAGATCTACTTTTGACCGTGTCTGTTGTACCTTGGACAGAGCAGGTTCAAATCAAGATAATCGCTTTTACTAACTGTAATTTATTTATTTTCTCTTGAAATAATATTAGTAACTAATCGATTATCATATTAGCATTTGCAATTAATGATAATTGACAACAATATTTAAGTAAAAGTGTTGTTTTTTAAAAAGCTTCACCCATCTATTTTGTGCTAATTATTTATGACAATATTTTGGCATAGCATCACGTAATTTTAACTTGCAATTTACTTCTTCTTTTATTTTTTTATCCCTAAATATAAATTCTATCAAAATATCTGTTAGAATTGCTGAATTAAACAAGAATCAAATGATAAAAAAACCTAAGCATTTACAACAAAAATAAACTAAATTTTTGATTGAATAGTTTTTTGAATGCAAGATTTTCACGCAAATGTTGCTCTGAGTTGCCTTCTTTCATCATGTGGCGGTTATTTTTTGGGTGTTAAATCATCAAATAACTTCTCCCGCTCTGGGTGGAGCAGGAGGGCGTGTCAGACTTTTACTGACTAAAACCCACCCGTGTTACCTCAGTTGCCTGTGTGCTAGGGGTCGCGGTATCTCTTTCGAATAACTCGCACCCCTGGTAGGCATCGGCCCTTGCGGGCCCCATCAGTTGGTCTCTCTTTTAATTTTTTCCTTGATTCGCAGCATTTTATCTATAGCAATGTAATACGTTTTTTAAATACAGTACAATTATACCCATAAAAATGTATGTATATAGTTGTTGACCTTTTTTCGACCAAAATGATGTAGCTTGGCCTTGGCTTAGCAGTGACCAAGGTCATAGTAAGTGGCTAAGGTACAACATCGCGACAACTTCACTTCACAAGCTATTATACCCACTTGCGCTTGAGGTTAGGATCTGACACTTATGCTGACCAGTACACAGATATACTAAGATTAAATTTTAAATAAAACAGTTTTCACAAACATACATCGCTTTAAGTAAATTGGCATGACGTAAAGCCTTAAAAATGTACTTTTTGTATAAAAATAATTACCTTTATTAACTATGCTCAAACGGCGCCAGCAAACCACAGGTAACTTAAATAACGTTCCAAATACCATAGACAAAAAATATGAATGTTCTAGATACAACTCTGTCCAAGGTACAACAGGTCCCCTATAGATACGGGCATAACGCACCGACTCGTACGAAAAAGTAGTGTAGGCGGACGTGACCTACAAACAACAAAGTGCAGTAGGTGTACTGTACACACCCTACATAGCTGGACCATCTGCTACATACCTACGTGACTTCATCAAAATAAGTGTGAGCATAAAACCTAATCATACCTTTTGTTTAATTTTATTCGATAGCTGGTAAGGGTGGACATGACATCAGCGCCCCTAGCGGACGGAGAGAGAAACTCGTCCTTATAACATTTCATTCCTAAGTCCTCCTCGCGTCGTATTCCTCAATGCTGAGGGTCGTGACCGCCCTTCAGTATCACCTTCTCTCGGATGATCTTTCTCCATCTGTCCCTGTCTCTGGCTGTGTGAAGGGCATTGTGGACTGTGGAGTCAAGGGCGGTGCGGATCTGGTCAGACCATCGTATTGGGTTGCGTCCATGAGGTCTTTTCCCATCCACCATCCATTCCTAAGTACGCGGTGTTATGAAACAAGTTGTGAAATCCTTTGTTTATTTCTTCGACCTTCCTGTACTTATTAATTAACAAGTCGTTTAAATTTTTCTCTATCTTAGTTTGGAATTTGAACCCATAGGAGCTCGAGATTCATATTATCTCAGGCAGAAGACTAAGACAGTCAAACCTTCAAAGTACTTCCCAAAAATGTGGGAAGTTTTTTTTTTGCAGGCTAGGATTTGTACATGAATAACAATAAAAAAAGATTAAAAAGTGAAAAAAAAACTTTAATTTCGGAAGGCTTTGGCTTCATGTATTTTTATTTTTTGTCACCGCCTTCCGAAATTAAAGTTATTTTTCACTTTTTAGTCTTTGTTTTGGAAGTCGGTTGTTTTTTTTTTGTTTTTTTTTTTCACTTTTTAGTGGTTCACATGTGCTTAGCCCTTCACAGCGTCCCGGCGTGATGTTATGTTACGAAGTGGTGTAAACAATAGACAGACATGAGATTTCTGCAATTCCAGTTCATTTGCTATTATTTATTGAGGAGTTCCGTTGCCTATCTCCGGAGTTCTTCATCAGATCTTCACGAAATTGAAATAGGACCACTCCGAAAAAGTACTCTTCCAAAAACTACACAAATCGCTTCAAATGCGCCTATAAATTTGAAGAGTTCTCTCTATTTCTCCAGGATCCCATCATCAGATCCGGGCTTGATGATCATGTGACCACCTGGGAAGTATACTATTTCAAACAAAAAAATAATAATCCAAATCGGTCCAGCCATCTTCAAGTAATCGGGGATCATACATAAAAAAAAAAGGTTCCGACGAATTGAGAACCTCCTCCTTTTGGAAGTCGGTGAAGTCGGTTAAAAATGTAATATGTAAGTTTCATCTTTAAACCGCTTTAAAAAAAGGTGCAAGTCAAAATCAAAATCAAAATCAAAATATTTTATTTCACATAAACCTGCAAGGGCACTTATGAAACGTCAGAAGCTAGGTGCACGGTTCCAATTTGTCGCTTCCTATGGAGAAGAGCCGGCAAGAAACTCCACGGTTACTCTTTTAAAAATAATTGGGTTTTACAATGTTTTCAAATTACAGTGATAATAGGTATGGGAGGACAGTGCAGGCCTGTCAATAAGTACCAGGTACCTAGAGGAATGAAAATAAAGAGTAGAAAATCGTCTATAAATCTAGTCTGTAAGGCCTACAACGTTCTCCCATTCACAATATGTAAAAGAATCTACATTAGTAAGATCAACCTATTTAAACAAAGTGACATGATTTTCATGAGAATCACTAGCAAATAGTTGATATTAGAAGTGATGTACAATGTAAAAAATGACGAGAATATGTCCGAAAGTGTAAAAAATAAAGATACAAAAAATTAACATTGTAATTTGGAAGCTTTCACAAAGTTATGCTGTTAATGAGGTACCAGGGAAGCCACATGTGCAGAAGGAGAAAAGTAAAGACTATCGCTGGTGAAGGCCGCAGGAAACCGCTGAATGCGGGAACCCAGCAGTGGAGGTCTTTTGGCTGTAATGATGACGAGGATTCTATCTTGGTCAGACGACGAAATACTTCAAGCACATACGTGGCAATCTTAAGTAGTTTCCAGTCTCTAGTATAAGTAGATATCCTACATGCAATGTAGTTGTGAAACTAAATCAATAGATTCGTGGAAATATATCTCCTATATTTATCTCTGACGTAATGCGTTCCCTGCTGTATAAGTACACTGTAAGAGTATGGGCCACGAAAATGGTGAGTTTTCTTTTCATTCATAAAGGAGGAGGCTTTCAATTAGACTGTTTTTTGTTGTTGTTGGCAATTATATTCCGCGATATTTCCAATGTAGATTGGTGTCGGAAAATCTTTAGTAGGATTTGCGGTCCCATATAAATTTTAATAACTTAACTTGGGTAGTGTGAATTAGCTTCAGTAATACGTATTTTTTTGTCGTAATGTGTATATCATCTATTTGTAATCTTGTCTTCTTGTTAATTACCAAGCAATTCGGGGTATACGATTTTTGGTGGGGTAGGTACCAGTACAGATAAAAAGTGTAAAATAAACATATATTTACAAAAAAAAAATACAACCGACCAACAAAAACACTACAAAATAACAATTAAAGTTTCGGAAGCCGGTGGTATAAAGAAAAATACAAACTAATGAAACCGACTTTATGCAGTGTTTTTTTTGGAAGTCAGTTGTTTCTTCTGTTCTATTTTAGGGTTTTGTAGCCAAATGGCACAAATGGAATGCTGGTAATTTCGTCATTTCCGTCTATCTGTCTATCTGAACATGTATCAGTTGGTCCGGATTCCATAGAGCTAGTTAAGCTATCTGCCGCACTTCCGCGCATCCAATATTATACTGATCACTTATTCCCGACTTTGAAAAATACTAGAAACAGGACTACAAGTTTAAGAACTCAATACGAAGACAAGTTATGCATTGGCGGATATAAAACTGCATTATTGAGAAAGAGTGTTATGTGCATGGCTCCTCTTATTTATAACCATGTACCAAAAATGATCAAAGAGCAACCTTTAGGCAGATTTAAAAAGTACTTTAAAAAATTACTAGTTGAAAAATGCTATTACTCTGTAACAGATTTTTTGAATGACAAGACTATTTAGCTTACAATGTTCATTTATTAAATAATTAAATAGCTATTAGTAAATAGAATAGTTATCGTAGTTTAAGTTTTAAAAATAATTTTGCATGCCATGAGGCAGAATGTATAAGGATTCAAAACATTGTAACACCTAATTGTATTAATTACCTACATTCTATGCAAATAAATAAATCTATCTATCTATCTATCTATCTATAATTATAGGATATTTTACAATAATGTATTTTCCGTATCAACTGTAAATGTTGACACTTTCCTGAAAATATTCGTTAATCGAAGTATGAACTCAACAGAAACAATATAAAAATCTTGAACAAGGAATCGATCCGGCGCGGCGCCTTGTTCTACTAATTTTGCCTAGATGGGAAGAAACCTGTATTTGTTCCGCTTCGCTGGCTGTCAAGCCGCCCTCCACCTCGCGTGAATTCATTAGACCTCTTTGTCAGTGTCGGTTGCAGCTTATTTCTGAGCTGAGCTTGACATAACGGTTCGGACCGCGACATTACACGAGAATGACATCATTTTATGTTACACTAAAACGTCGCCCTGAATTCGTCCCACAATTTTAGAAAGAAATGTTACCTGTATATAAAGCCTAGTTGTAGATAATATAAATTTGTATATGCATAACAAAAATATAGTAAACAAAAAGAAAGATAGCATACAAAAATATGTCGTAACCAGTATTCTTTTTGCGTGGAAGTTGCGTGTATGTGCGTGTGTGAGTGACTTAAGGAACGTCGCACATGTCTATATTAATTATTATAGTTTAACTTTCTCCAGAATTACCATGCCATTTACAGGGTACGTCTTTCATTGGCTTGAATGTGCCCTGGCAACTGAGAGTATGTCATGCTCACTCAAATGTCTCGCTAGTGGTGGCGTGTGTGTTGGATCATTAAGTTCCCTTCAAAATGGTTGAGCTGAATGGTGCTGATCCACACGTCACGTTCGTGAGCGGGCGCCGCCAGTAGGGACTGGTCATCTGTTAGTTCCCACGGCTTATTTTAATTTCTGAATTGTTATTTTATTTTTGTTTTAATTACGGACGCTTTAATGTGCACGTCTCTTTACATCGTTCTCACATTAACAGTTTCAACATAATGATGTAACCAACTTTTTGTAACAATACCATGATTTTAAAAGAGTGTCCATGGAGTTTCTTGCCCGTTCTTCTCCATAGGTACCTACGCTTTGGAATGGGCAACTAGCTTCATCTTTCTAACTCACCGACCTTGACAATTCAAAAGTGCCTGTAATTGGTTTATTTGAAATAAATGCTTTGAGTTTGCTGTTCTGTATCAGTGTAGTACTGTCTAATTAGCCATTTTATAACATTTGTATTTATGAGAAAAAGCTAAGAGTTTCCTTAAGTCAGTTTTACAGTGTATGGGACATGGACAGGCAGACTGTTCTTTATTGTCTTCTATACTGTATTCAGTAGCTGCATTCATTCGCCGTCACCTTGATGACAAATATTTAATTGATGGATGAATCATGAAACTAGATATTATTGTCGAGCTGACAGTAGATCGTGAGTGTATAATAGATACCATTCAACTTAAAAACATAAATAACGGAAATCTTAATTTTTTTAACCTAAAATCAAGACGGATTTTAGGTTCAAAAAATTAAGATTCGCACCTAGAATCTCAGTAAGCATGAAATCTGTAATTTTGACCGTAATTACGGACGTTTCCTACTCTGTATTAGTTTGGGTCCAGTTGAAAGAAAGAACGACAAGACAATTTGACCGTTGTCCTTACTCTCGATGTATTTTTGCCTGGCCGAAAAAGTTAATCCGAAGAATCGAACTATTTTTTAGACGGGCCCGGATTTTCGTTGACGGACTTAGAGAATAGGGTGCCACACAGGTTGGTAGTAATTCATTTCAAAGAACGATGGGCAAGCAACTATAGATTCTCCAATTTTTTTTAATCCAACAGACTTCTATTTTGTCTCATATTTTAATGAATAAGAAGAGGTAATTACCTTGCTATGACACAGTAATAGGCTGGTATTATTATTGCCAGTTGCTTGTCTTTCTAATACAAACTACGTCAACTGTCTCTAAAATAACGATGACATTTTTTATGGTTGCACGAACAAAGACTTTCCATGCTCCGTTGGGATAGTAATGACGCTTCCGGACACAATTTAATACACATAAAATATCACAGTTACGACTATTAAAGTGACAACTATAGGGAAGTTTTAACAACTTCTTCATTTCCTTTTCCCGGAGTAACTTCAGTAACGAAAAAATACCTATTATTACAGTTTATACGACGATTACGAATAAAGAAAACTACTACTATGCCCTACAACCACTCTTGAACGGAATTTTGAATCGAATTTTCATTTTATGCTCAAAACATAGGAATGGTTTTAGGTAGTATTACGCTGTATTTATGGGCGATTTAATGTTAATATAGGTGTAACTAGGTTAAGGAATGTTCCAGCATCACGCGAAAACTACTGAATAGATTTTGTTCAGATTTTGCACAGATATGTGTCTGCTTCCCACATCCAGCGGATTCCCGCGGCCTTCACAAGGTCATCAGTCCACCTTGTGGGAAGGCCTCCCACAAGGTGGACCGATGACCTTGTGAAGGCCGCGGGAATCCACCCTACGTCTTCCGGTACGCGGTCGCCACTCCAGAACCTTTCGGCTCCATCGGCCATCTATTCTGCGAGCAATGTGCCATGCACACTGCCAGTTTAGTTTGGCAATTCGTCGGGCTATGTCGGTTACCTTGGTTCTCCTGCGGATCTCTTCATTCCTGATTCGATCGCGTAACTCCGAGCATAGCCCTCTCCATTGCTCTTTGGGTGATTTTAAACCTTCTGATAAGGCCCATTGTGAGAATTAATTAGATACAACGATGGGGCAATAAGGGTACGTAATCCGACCGCTGTCTCTACATGAAATGGCCTTAAGACACTGTTTTTATAAGCATGAAAAAATACAGTTAGCAAGAAAATAGCATTTTCATATAAAAAAAAATGTGATGCCAGTCGATTCTGTTTCTTATAGGAATCAAAAAACTCTATGGGACCACAGAAGTTCGAGTATTACAAATGTCGGAAATCGCAAAGAATCTTGTCATTCTTTTACGTAGGAAATTAAACTAGATGAGAGCGAACACAAATACCAGTGTATGATAACAGTCGAATTATTCCATTACTTCACTGGCTATACTATACTATACTAAGGAACAAAGCAGACAGTTACAGGTATAATATTAACATCTCGTTGTACCTTTCAAGAGCTAAGTAGTCTATCATGACAGAGTAAAAGAACGGCTATTTAGTTAACTTTCGACGAGGCAAAATAACTAAGCCTTTGGACGATCCCTTTGCGAACCAGTAGTTGTCAGTTTTTAGCTAACTTTCGACGAAGCAAAATAACTAAGCGTTTGGACGATTCCTTTGCAAACCAGTAGTTGTCAGTTCGATTCCCAAGTATTGGTATTTTTTTAGAAGTAGCGGGAGGTTCCCTATGAATATCGAGTCGTGAGTCACAATAGTTTTCTTAGAGACCAATTAGAATTTAAAGAGATTTTGCTTAATTTGATGTTTATGCATCTAAAGATAGATTATCGAGCTTATAGTGTCATTTTAAAATGTAATAAGAGTAATTAAAGTAAGTTTTTAAGGTATTTTGTATCATCATCATCATCTGCCTAGCCTTTTCCCAACTATGTTGGGGTCGGCTTCCAGTCTAACCGGATGCAGCTGAATACCAGTATTTTACATGGAGCGACTGCCTATCTGACCTCCACAACCCAGTTACTGGGGTAATACGATACCCCTTGGTAAGACTGGTTGTCAGACTTTCGGGCTTCTGACGACCCGTAACGACTGTCAAAGATCCACAAATGACAGCCGGGACCAACGGCTTAACGTGCTTTCCGAGGCACGGAGGGGTCTTGGTATGTAAAGATGGTCACCCATCCACGGACCAACCGCGGCAAGCGTAGCTTAACCTGATCGATCGACCCGTGCAGCTATTGTTACTTAGCCACAAGCCCCTCTTAAGGTATTTTGTATAATACAAGGATAGTTGTATAATTACTTACCTTGAAAATGTTATGTTTTGTTTATGTACATATTTTTATAAATTCGATATCGCAGTTGTAATCAAGTAAATCAGACGACTGGTTTGAATGTAGGGGTAAATGAACCGAGATACAATTTTTTGAATTTATGTTCTACACTTCTTTGTGTTTTTGGTTCGTGTTTATGTGTTGAAGGTTTGTATTTTGTATTAAAAAACGATACATTAGCAGTGGCGTGTACAGAGTTTTTAGACCGGATCGGCAGAGAATTAAAAAAACAACCGACTTCCAAAAAAACACTAAAAAGTGAAAAATAACTTTAATTTCGGAAGTATGATAGGATATTTCCATTGTAGATTGATGTCGGAAAATCTTTAGTAGGATTTGTGGTTCCATATAAATTTTAATAACTTAACTTGGGTAGTGGGAATTAGCTTCAATAATACGTATTTTTTTGTCGTAATATAGTTATATTGATAATTTTATAATAACTTCTTGTCTTCTTGTTAATTACCAAGCAATTAGGGGTATACGTATTTTGGTGGGGTAGGTACCAGTAAATTTGGATTTGCGTATTAGTAGCCCTATTGCAAATAGTATCAACGTTAGTCTTAGTTAAAAATACTGCCCATGACTTCAAGTCCACCCTGTATAATATTACTAGGTGTTGCCCGCGACTCCATCTGCAATCCAGGATGAAACGTAGCTTATGTCTTTAACCAGATCATGGTCTATCTGTGTGCCAAATTTCATGTAAATCTGTTCAGCCGCTTTAGCGTGAAAATGTCACAAACTTACTTTCGCATTGATAATGATACAATTTAGAAGAAAATGGTATTGTTCAAAATCTTTGTAAAAAAAGGCAAGAATGCGCGTAGGCAGCTTACTTATCCTCAAGAAGCCTCATCTCAGCAGCTCAGTAGATGCTCCAAGTAAACAGATTTTTGGCTTCAAGAAAATAACACAACCTCTAACAACGCTATACGCCAAGTGATTCCATATTGACGTGTTTCAAGAGAAATTGGATAGGATTTTATCGGCCATAAAGTTTTTATAGTTCGTTTCTGGTTGGTCCGGAAGACACGCATTGAATTATTGAGCACTGCGCCAAATCTGACGTTATAGTTGAATCAAAGGAGCTTAAACGAATCATGAATCATAATTTATGATTCGTCTAATTGCCTCACATGTGTAGGTGAAGCAATCGGTTATTCTGGATTTTTTGTGCCTTTTTTTAACCGACTTCCAAAAGGAGGAGGTTCTCAATTCGTCGGAACCTTTTTTTTTTTTTTTCTTTATGTATGTTCCCCGATTACTCGAAGATGGCTGGACCGATTTGGATATATTTTTTTTTGTTTGAAAGGGTATACTTCCCAGGTGGTCCCATGATCATCAAGTCAGGATCTGATGATGGGATTCTGGAGAAATAGAGAGAACTCTTCAAATTTTATAGGCACACTTGAAGCAATTTGTGTAGTTTTTGGAAGAGTACTTTCTCGGAGTGGTTCCATTTCAATTTGGTGAAGATCTGATGAAGAACTTCGGAGATAGGCAACGGAACTCCTCAATAAATGATAGCAAATGGACAGGGATTGCTGAAATCTCATGTCTGTCAATTGTTTACACCAGTTAATAACATAACATCACGCCGGTACGCTGTGAAGGGGTAAGCACATGTGAACCACTAAAAGTGAAAAATAAAAATCTTTTTTCAAAAAAAATAAACAACCGACTTCCAAAAAAACACTAAAAAGTGAAAAATAACTTTAATTTCGGAAGGCGGTGACAAAAAATTAAAATACATATCCAAAGTCACCGACTTCCGAAATTAAAGTTATTTTTCACTTTTTAGTGTTTTTTTGGAAGTCGGTTGTTTTTTAATTCTCTGCCGATCCGGTCTAAAAACTCTGTACACGCCACTGCTAATGTATCGTTTTTTAATACAAAATACAAACCTTCAACACATAAACACGAACCAAAAATGTGTAGAACATAAATTCAAAAAATTGTATCTTGGTTCATTTACCCCTACATTCAAACCAGTCGTCTGATTTACTTGATTACAACTGCGATATCGAATTTATAAAAATATGTACATAAACAAAAAATTACATTTTCAAGGTAAGTAATTATCAGAGGTCGGAGTAGGTGGTAGATTTATTTAAGGTCGTTGACGTCAAACGTAAGAGGATAATATGGATATGCTTCCAAAATACCGGAACTTCATATTTATTGTGACATTTGTTCCGGAATTTTGAAATTAGCACGAATTTGTGTTTAAGGTGAAAAACGTATTAATAATATCAATCTACGCTACCAGTGTTAGCCAATGGTGAAAGAAATCAGTATTTTATTTTATACAAAAATACCTTGGAATAGTTACACCGTATACCCTTACTGTTGAATTAGAAATGACGCTTGACTGTATGAGACAAAACTTGAATTCAATCAATCATTCATATAATAAACGATTTTGTTAGCCTATCTGTATGTTTTTATTTTATTTTATTCCATAATTCCAATTCCGGAACTTTTTCCGGTACTTCCCGCACATTATGGATAAAATGGCATGTCCATATTATAATATCTTGACGCAAGTATATAAAATCAATCTACCTACTCCGACCTCTGGTAATTATACAACTATCCTTGTAATATACAAAATACCTTAAAAACTTACTTTAATTACTCTTATTACATTTTAAAATAACACTATAAGCTAGATAGATTAATTTAGATGCATAAACATCAAATTAAGCAAAATCTCTTTAAATTCTATTTGGTCTCTAAGAAAACTATTGTGACTAACGACTCGATATTCATAGGGAACCTCCCGCTACTTCTAAAAAAATACCAATACTTGGGAATCGAACTGACAACTACTGGTTCGCAAAGGGATCGTCCAAACGCTTAGTTATTTTGCTTCGTCGAAAGTTAGCTAAATAGCCGTTCTTTTACTCTGTCATGATAGATTACTTAGCTCTTGAAAGGTACAGCGAGATGTTAATTATTATACCTGTAACTGTCTGCTTTGTGTATGTTGTGATGTCCATCACTGCTGCTTAGGAGCATAATGAAAAAGCGTGATGATAATCATTTAAGACGTTAAATCTGTTACTTTCCTCTATTTTCTAGCCTTTTGACCCGGCTTTTTACACAATACTTTTTAAAGCCGGGTCAAACCCGGCTTTTTACAATTTGTGGTATAGAAGAATACGAATAAATTGCAATACTGCTAATCCCCCATAGCAAAAAGCGTAATAATTAAGATATATCCTACGGTCTGCGCAGCACATATAGGAAATATCTTTGCAAAATTTGAACAGAATCTATTCAGTAGTTTTCGCGTGATGCTGGAACATACATTCAGAGAAACAGACAAACAGACAAAAATGATAAAAAAAATATTTTCGGTAGTAGAATCGCTCCTAGATCTCGCAAAAATTACTAAAAAAAAATATTCAATATACAATTTTGACTTCGCTACGATTTTATTATGTGTATGTATAGATAGGTAGCGGACTCAGAGGTTGTGTGTGCATTTTCTTTGAAAGAGTAAAGTTTTATTTTGGAAAAGAGTTTGAAACGGTATATTGTGTTTTGTCAACATGCACTGGAAAGGGAATGCGCCTGTCAGTAGTCGCTCGCATTGCTTGCATCCAACGGCTCGGCTCGCTGCACTGCCTACTGTAACGCGTTAAAAAACTCGATACATTATAAGCAAACTTTTCAAGTCAGTCACCGCCGTATGGCTAGGCTACAAAAAAATTTACGATTCGTTATAAGTCACCCGGAGCAAATTACGAATTTATGTCAGCATTCATAATTCCTTTCAATAAACTTGAGAATATAACTTGAATCCGGATGAAAAGCTTATTGGTATCTCCGGTGTAACTTCTTTCATTATTGTAGTGAGCTTGAAGTGCAAAGATAGCGACGGCAATATCCGTAGTCCGACCCGAAGCTGGACTATGCCGAGATATTCATCTGTTTGGCAGTCGGTGGCTGGGTTTTTCATTATAATAAGAACTAGATTTGTTCGGGGTACTTGTGTATCTTTATAGAGTAGTTCGCAGTGTAAGAGCAGCTTTATGATTGAAGCTGTTTGATATTGCGGTTTGAAAATCGAGATATAATTTGTAATACAGCTACTTTAGTTTTTGAGTAAAGCTTTTAGAAAATCCCTTTTATAATAGTGAATTAGACAAAACAGGAATTGTCTATTTATAAAAACCGTTTTTCAAAAAAAAAAACAACCGACATCCAAAAACAAGACTAAAAAGTGAAAAATAACTTTAATTTCGGAAGGCGGTGACTTTGGATATGTATTTTAAGTTTTTGTCACCGCCTTCCGAAATTAAAGTAATTTTTCACTTTTTAGTCTTTTTTTTGGATGTCGGTTGTTTTTTTTTTTAAGTTTTTATTTTTCACTTGGTGGTGGTGGCACTGTTGGAAGATTTCGATTCTAAACGATGCACGATGGTTACATAATGGTTCATACAAAATGATACAAATCTGGAAATTACCAAATTAAATTATATTTTGTTCACATATCACATGGGGACTTATGAAACCTCAGAAGCAATGTAGATGCACAGTTCTAATTTGTCGTTTCTTATGAAGTGGTTTTGGTGGGAGGTTAGGTACGCTTCTAAAAATAATTAACTTTTACAATGTTTTAAAATAACTAATAGTTAGGTATGGAGGTACAGTGTAGGCCTGTCAACAAGTATCAAACAACAAGTTCATCGAAATACTTAATACTTTTTCTGACTTTTTGCATAAACTCTATGAAATACTGTCGCTACGTCACGTCGAGCGTTGCACCAGTGTTTCATTTCCTTGTAACTATAGACATCTGCTCCTGGTACCGAACAGCGCAGGATGTCATCGTCAATATTCGTCACAGCTTCGCTGTTGTTATTCTTCGCCGAGCATGAAATCAAAGGAGATATGATGTCGTTCACACACATCATTATTAACAAAATTCAGATGGGTTATACGGTATCTTTAGGTACATTTTAAGGTGACCAGGATTTTTGATTAGCTGTACAATGTAGTGAAAATAAATACTTAACTAAAACAAAAGAAATAGATATGTAAGTCATAAGTCATTTAGTCAGAAGGTCAGTCCTACAATGTGATGGCATGGCGAAAAGACCAAAAATAGATATTTTGCTAATCTTAAAATTCATTTTGTTCACAGATCATTTGCAATACCATCGTAATTTACTCTCAGGGCGGTCAACTTTGTTTTCATTTACGGAAATAATTATGTTTCTATCAACATATAGGTACAATAATAATGGTATTTAAAGGACGGACGACTGGGCTTAAGATAGGTATTCTTCGCTTTCGTATGGGAGGCCTCAGCGTACATAAAATTCTAGTATTAGTATACCAGCTTTCATATCCTCAGTCTATGGCACTGAGAAATAAATAATGAAAATTGTAGTGTCCACACGGATTAATTTTAACGTGCCGTGCTTCACCGAGGCCTTGGATGCCAGGAAACTCGCTTACCCAAACTTAGTTCCATCCGATAATACATTTTCTAAATTGGTGGGATGAGCCGTTCTATAGAGATGTTATCATCTGCCTAATCTTTTCTAACCATGTTGAGGTTGACATCCAGTCTAATCGGATCCGGCTCAATACAAGTACTTTACATAGAGTGTCTGCCTATCTGACTTCCACAACCCACATACTAGATAAAACGATACCCCTTGGTAAGACTGCTTAACCTGGTCACCGCTCCACCGTAGGCGTCGGCTTGCGGACGGCGAGTAATGGGTAGCTCGCTGTCCGGTAAGGTCCAAGCCTGGGTCGACGGCGCGTGGTGTTCAACGCCGGCTTCAAAGAGATGTCAGCACCGTCTGGTGAGGTCCGCAAGGGCCCATGCCTGCCAGGGGTGCGGGGTGTTCGAAAGAGATACCTCGGCCCCTGGCACACAGGCAACTGAGGGAACACGGGTGGGTTTTATTCAGTAAAAGTTATTTGATGATTTCCACCCAAAAAAAAAACCTGGTCACCGCTCGGCTTGGTCTTGGTAAGTAAAGTAGACTAGAGTAGTTCAGAACAATAATCTAACGTGTGTGCTACTACTGCGGAGCAAGCACGCCCGTTGGCTTTGGGTTAGTGGAAGTCAGGTCTGTGGCGTCATGTCTACCGTCGCCAAACATCGCACTTAGTCCGACTATAATACTGTTACGAGCTTGGGGTTCGTGACAATTAAAAACAGCCGATATATTTTCCAAAATTAACACTTTAATTTAACACACTAATTAGAAAACACAATTGCACTACTAATCACTCTAAGTCGCACTTGAAGATCGCTTTAGATGTGTTTCGCTTCTATCGCTCGACAATACTGCCCGGGTCGCGATCTGTTCCGGCCTTTTATAGGGACATTATACAATCCAGGACAGTCTCGTAAAAGAGACATCTAGAAAGTTCGAGTACATACCGGCCTCGACTGAACAGATGTCGAAAGTTCTAGCATCGAGATTTCTAGAAAGATCTTAACTCTATTAATTCTGCTACTCGATACTAGATGGCACTAGTGGTAACTAATGTTGTCGCGTAACAATACGTTCCGCCTCGCTGCTTCCCAGGAGTGGCTCCTTGTTGTTCACCTCATCGCTGGCGCTGTGGCGAATTTGTCAACAGTCTCGGTCACAACGGCCTGTCTTGCAGCCGAAGTGCAGGTCACTTAACGACATTCAACAATGTCGGACGATGTTGGATGAACGCGGACGCGTACCAGCTGTTTTAGAACCCAATATAATTGTTATACTAGCTTCTGCCCACGACTTTGTCCCACTCCGTCATATCGCATTACCTACCTGCACTTACTTCATTTTCGCGTTCTGGCTTTTTTCTCTATACTCGGCTCCTTAAGGTGCTAGCGTAAATTTAAATACCCTAAAGCCTTACTCAAAAATTGGGCTATCAAATGTTTCCAAGTTTGACCTGTATTTTCTGAGATTAGCACGTTCAAACAAACAAGCATACTCTCCAGCTTTATAATTAGTACATAGTTTCATAAGTATTCTGATTCTTCTATCAAAGCACGACAAATGCATCTTCTGATTTGACTAAATATGTCTGAATAATTACTTGGAAATATGTCCCTCTCGATTCCTCTATCTGTTTTTATTCATCTTTTAAAAACTGTCCAATGTCCGAGCAACGGCTTTTAGTCCCTTTATAATACTCTACTATTTGCTTTGAGTGATTGAACACCGGCGCCTCCCATTAGCGTCCGACACATTCATCCCATTCCCAGCATTCATAGCTAGGAATGATGAATGAGGTTTCATAATTGAATCGCGTTATGGACTGTGATCATTTGTAAGCGGACGAATTGTAGTTGTGTCGAGGCTTATAGTACTGTGTATCATACGTAGCCACTTAGAAGTTGAACTGACATTTTAACAGTGATATATTTCTACGGTGTATGCAGCTATACGTCACTGTGTAGAGGGGTGTACTCCACAGCTGTTCACTTGTAGTCCGACGCTTCAGCGCCGCACTGTGCCTGGATGAATAGCGTCTGACGTTGAATGGATCTTTTATCATGTGATTCGGACCCAGACAAACTTGATAAGATCAAAAGTGTTTCTAGTATTTATTTGGGTCAGAAGTTGTTCGATGGTTTTATTTACCATATTAAGATCATCGGTCAACTTCTGACCTAAGTTAAAAATTAACTTATTTTGAAGCCTTTTTCTAATTCATGTTTGTGTTAGTCAACATAAAAAGATATCGACAAGAATGGATGTAATTATCTAGGATCTTAATTCTATTACATTGTAACATTGTGTAGCCACAAAACATACTCGTACATACTACATATTTGGTACTTAATTGTAGCAACACATTAGTTGTGTTCGTATTATGGAACACAAATTGAAGACAACTTAATTATTGTTGATCTAAATCTTTTTGAATCAACAAAATACGACATAACACTGCTTTTTCGACATCTATACATATAACGAAGTGAATAAAACCTTAAACAGGTCGTTTCTATGGTCGCAAATTTATACACTACGCTGGACCATCAAACGAGTTTGTTTTAAAGTTAGTGAAGACACTCTACCAGAGGAAAGCGGTTCCAGATGAACCTACCAAAGCCTCTTGGTGGAGTAGTTCCCACTTTAGAAGATCAGATTCGTCTTGTATATGGGGACATCAATCCAATACTGTACCAACAGAATTCTCGGGTGTGTCAACGGGCAATTTTAACACCCAAAAATGATCAAGCTGCAGCGAACAACCAAAGTATTCTCTAGCAAACCGAAAGCCAATGGCCATAAGACCAGTGCGTGGGTGTCGACCTCAAGACTAGCTGCTTCTCACACGGAAAACTGTACTGTAACAAACGTAGTATATAGGATAGTTTTGTAAAATATCGCTGTGATTTTAGTAAATTGTGGTGCGTTACGATTTTAACGCGAACGAAGTCGAGGGCAGAAGCTAGTATCATCTAAAATGACACAAACTTGTTATATAATCTACTTTTTACCATATCATAGACGAGCTTAGAGTTAATTTTCCTTAATTTTTACTTCTTGTCCGATTAAATATCTTTTCTATATCTAACATCTAGACAACTAAAGTGTCACTTTTTTACCTCATCATTCAAACTCAAACTCAAAACATTTATTTCAAATTAACCAATTTCAGGCATTTTTGAATTGTCAAAGAGTCGGAAAAATGAAGCTAGTTGCCCATTCCAAAGCGTACATACAACTCTATCATCATCATCAGCTTGCAGCAATTCACTGCTGGACATAGGTCTTTCAATTGGACCTTTCCTCGGTAATGAAAATTACATTCTGTTGTTTCATTAGAAGATAGCGCTTTGAAAGTTCTCGCAAATTTGAATTACCGTCTAACTTCAAGTTAGAACGTGTGCAGTCTCCGCCAACTGTTGAGATTGCAGACAACTTAGTTACTGAGTTGACATACGTTCACCGCTGTACTGTTCACTGTTTAAGATAAGGCTCTTGTATATTTAAGACGGTGTGTGCACCACTTAGCGGTGGCAGATTGTGCGCTGGAACATTATTATACAGGGTGTAAGGAACATTGACGCGCAAATAATCGATGTTTTTTTTTTTGTTTAGGAATATCTTCTGTTAAACATTTGGACTGTAAAGGTATTGCACTTTTGTTTGAGACAGCAGATTTTTACCGAGATACATATATACATGAACTCACGTCATCTTCCCATGGGTGTATGCAGACACTATATAACGCCACCTGGTTCGATTCTTACATTCATTTATTTATTTATTTAAGAACATGGAGGACTTACAGCTAATGAAAACAGACAAAAAAGGAAACTATAGTCACCAGAAAACCTCACATATATACCGTGACATTTTAGTCGTCTTACAAAGGTGGTCCACTCAATGTATCCGTCATAACATACCTCTAGGCGCGATTAAAACATTGTTACCATTAATTAGGATAATTGGAACAGAGAAAAATAAAAAATGCTTTAGAATTATGAAACACCCTCCCTGTTAATTATGTTTACGTATCAAACGGTAGAAGATATCTACCTACCTACCATTACATTCTCTCATTAATTCCACCTCCATAAAAGGTATTTCAAACTACGTCATGCGTCTTAGTGAACGATATTTGAATTTTTTGAATTATGCATATGTTCAAAAATATCATTTTTTTTAAATAAATGATTAGTAGTCATTGGATACATGAAGTGGGCTGCCGTTGTAAGACGACTAAAATGTCACGGTGTAGAAGTATTTCATTAATAGTTTATGGTGTGAGCACAAAAACGAAGAAAAGAAAAAACGCAATCTAACATACTCGTTTTATCTCGTTTATTTTAATACATCTGAGACCCTAGTGTCAGTTCCTTTTAACCATCTCGATCGAAAGCAACGAGCGCGTTCGGCGCTCCGATTGGCCCTAGATTGATGAAAGACCGTGTGGTGTCGGACGTAAAAGAATAGCACCATCCCATTTCTTCCCGTGGGTGTCGTAGAAGGCGACTAAGAGACGTTCTCTATGCATTTTACCACCATACTGCGATCGCCAACCCGCCTGCCAAGCGTGGCGATTATAGCAAACCCCCCCTTTTTGGGAAGGCCTATGTCCAGCAGTGGACGTCTTCGGCTGAAATGATGATGTTGATGATGATGGTGAAGGACCAATCGTAACGCCGAACGCGGTCAATGTGTTAGATCGAGATGGTTAAAAGAGACTCACACTAGGGCCACGATCATACACGCATGTCGGTTGCGAGTACAACGCACTCAGGTGCTACTCACTAGCAACCGACATGCCCATCCTTTCTGGGGAGAACGTCACTAGTAAGGACACTATATGTCCTAGTCGTGCATCCCCTCCAAGAGCTCCCACTCAAGTATGTCTTGTAAATAGCTCCAGTTAGTCGCTTTTTATTCCTGTGTGGCAAACTTCATCAATACAAACATCATACTTGCGTGACAGACTATCAAATCAAAATCTGAATCATTTTGAAGAATGTTTTTCTAATCCATTGCTGTTGTGTGTTGGACTGTCAAATTGAAATCCATTCCTACTAATATTGTGCTACGAAACTACCCCGCCGTTAAGGTATGGTAAGGTGACAGACAGGCAGAGTTACTTTCGTATTTGTAATTAGCTGTATTCGCGGTTTCGCCCGCGTGGATGTCGGAAATCTTCTCATGAGAACCTGCTATCGGGACAGCCTTTGATACTCATTATAACATCATCTGTCTGCCAGTGATAACAATCTGCCTCGTTAAAATCGACCCGAACTGAAGATTTGTTGGAAAAAACAGACAGACAGCCTCAAAAGTATAAATATTAGAAATTATTTTTTGTTTTGACTACCGTAAATAATTCCATATGCATTTAGTGAATAGCTGTTATTTCGACATTCCAAACAGACACTTCAATTTAATTTATAGGTATATTATGTATGTATGTTTATGTATATATGCATAGAAGAAAGTAGTTTGGATTAGTAAATTGTTATTCAGAATGGATGTAAGGAAAGTATCCCCCTGATTCATAAACGATGGTTAAATTTAAATGTTGTTTAAACGTCAAAAATCGTCATCATTTAACTTTAATCATCGTTTATCAATAAGGGGGTATAAGTATATTTTCGTATCACCAGAAATAAGTATAAGTAAGTCTATCTAGTGAACCTCACAATAAAGGCAATCCTCGCTGATGCACTAGATAACTACGTGTGCTTAAGTTTCGAGCGAGTTCCCTCACGCAGCCCCTCTACAACTTCAGATACGAGAATTGTGTAATGGTCTCTTTACCTAACTGACATATTTTGAATTCGTTTTTTTTTTCCTTTTTTTGTAATGTATTGGCATGTAGTTAGTTCTGTTTGGTGAGTAAACTGATAATGAGAATAAAAATTTGCTTTGGGCAGTGTAGTAACGTATTATGAAAATGGTTTATTGGTCAGCAGTAGGTACCTTGTTAACCCATGCAATTGAAAATAAACAAGGTAGGGCTTGCTTACATTACAGGTCACTGAATGTAATCACTTTGTGTAATTAAATCTGTTGTATTTATACACTTAATTCAGCATTCTCGATTTCAATCAACAAAATATAAATGAATTGCTGCCGCCTGACAACATGGTATGATGTTAAAAATTAAATGGAACACGCATTCGAATGTGAAGAGTCGATAAATTGGTCAGTTTGTTGGTGCGTAAAATATGATCATAATTATTGGAATCGAGTAAGAGTTGTTTCAAACTAAAAGTTTTATTAATAAACGTTGCTTATAGCTAAGTATTTATTAACGACTGTTAACATTGTTAACTTAAAGTAACCTATAATGTTCGCATTGCTGGGGCACATGCCTCCTCTCTGTTGGAGGGAGTGGACCAACAACGCGGCCCAGTGCAGTTTGGTGGATCTCCCGTGTCTTCGAATTTTTGGTCCTAGGACAAGCCGGTTTCCTCAAGAAGTTTTCCTTTACCGTTTTAAGAGCAGTGGTGATTAAATACTTAAGCAACGTATAAACAAAATAAAGGGGTTGATTACTTATATACAAGAAATACTGTCACTGTAAATTTAAAATAAAATGTAATTGGATGGAAAAAATACCTATGACCCACTTGTTGGTACGTATTCACTGCCGTCTATTGACAACTGTAATATTGGGGGCATCATAGATTGGTTGCCACTCCAGAGGCAAAGCGATAATGTCTCTTATGTCATACATATGAGACATTTGCGCACATTAGCAGCAGCAACACCACTAGCTGGTACTAGGCGTTCAGCGATTATTTAAACATTTATCCTCTTCAAATAACAAAATGGCCGGTGCCTGTGTGTGTTTGGTTGCGGCTTAGGTCTATTTATTTTTCAACACAGGCTTTTGGTGGCCCCCTTGTGTACAAACAGTGGCTGAACGCAGTCGAAATTGTACGTCACACAACGTCATGTTTTTCGATGTTAAACTGAAGTTTGAGTTGTGTGACGAAATTCGTCATGGGATTCATCCCATGACGAATTTTTAGTCTTTAACACCTATAATTATTATTATTATTTGTCCTTTATTTCAGGCAACTAAGGCCCATAAAACACAATAGATATTTAATAAGTACAAAGACAATAACAATAAACTAATACATATTTTTTAAACAAATTTTAAAACTACTGCGCCCGAAGTGACGGCGTCGTGTTGCGCTGCGAGGTGTCGCGTAGCTGGCCGCAGAAACGCCGATACAGCACACCTTTCGGCCAAAACTCTTCCTTGAGGAAGGTCATCAAATGGTGAGTCGGAACGCGCACCACGAAAGACTTGAAGTTGGTGTTATGACGCGCTTCCAACTTCTCCACCTTCAAGGTCCAGTTGGTCTTCACCCGTATGTATTCTACGATGTCCTCAATCTTCGTAGAATGTTACAATCGGGACACGTATAGCAGTGTCGTCGGTATTGCAGGACGTAGCAGCATGTTAGAATCTGCCAGCGCCGTCCCACACTGGTTACGATAATTAGGCTTCCTCTTCTTTCTCTCCACCTTAATGAAGCCATCCTCATCGCATGAGTTCTTTGGTGGAACCTGCTGTTTGTGGTCCACCACAACAGTTTTCGTCGCGCTCGATGTTGAACGACTCTGACTCTGACAATGCACCATAATTATTTTTTTTCAGTACGTTGATTGCTAAAGGATTTTTTTTATTTGCAGTTACTTTTAATTGAATGGAACCTATACGCACTTATAAAAATACAGCAGGCTACCTATAATTCGCCGTCAGACAAAGAGCTTCTTGTTTGTGCACTAGCTGCTTATTTTTTATTACTGTTTTGATAGCTTTCGGTGATTATTTTGAAGTGTGTCTATTAAACACAAATCAGACCCACACATTACCAAATAAAATCGTATTTAATAAATACGATTGAGTAAAAACGAACAAATTCCCTAAATTTTTTACATATATACAGAAAATATCTAGTTTTTTACCAAAAATTTTGAATGGGTAATTGAAATAAAAAAAAACAGGTATATGTTACAGCAAACGTGTTTATTAGTTACCAAGTTTATTAAGAATGTAAATAGTACAGTATACAGATGCCCGGCACTTTGCTATACGGGGAAGACCGTGAGAGGCGCCTCATTAGCGCGTTGCGTTGCGTCGTCGCAGCATCGACGGACAACCAACGAAGCAGAGGGAGGGTGATGCGCTGCGCTGTCGGAGCTCTACTGCAACGACAGACAGTGTGACTGATGCGTGCGTCGTCCTCTTGCGCTGCGATGTCATGCGTCGTCGCAACGCAGATGTGGCATACAATGCGTTGATTCGTTGTGACGACGCCACGAAACGCACTAATGAGGCATCGCCCTTAAAGTCCCTCCGAAGAAATAATGGGACGAAGTCACATAGAAGTAAGGATCAGGGATATTGTTCTCAAGTTGGAAATTCGGTTTCAAGCTCAACATTTAGGGTAATGGACACTAAATAATATGCTTAACTACTCAGTCGTAACAAAAGTTAGTACATAAATAATTTACAAGGTATTCGTGTAATTGTTACGGCAACAAGCAAAAGTTTAAGTACTTCGACCTCAAAGTGAACCTCTTTAGAATTTAATAAACTTAGATTTTCTTGAATGCCCAAATCAAATGCAGAATGATAATTAGGTCTCGTTTTCACAAGATTGACCGCATTGTGCCTAGAGTTGCGGTCACAATGCCTCACTCGAATAACATTGCGGTCGCTCCCGGGTTAGTAAAATGAAAACGGATTTATTCTGCGGGTCTAAAAAGGCCACATTAAGCAATTCCTCTAAAAGTGATTCATTTCCTGAATTCCCTATTCACTATTTGACATTTTACTTTAATATAGCAATTCAGAATTTGGTGACCATTTTATGAATTTCCATACAAAACTGTCAAATAGATTAATTACGTGCTGTCTACACAGATAATATTATGAATTGTCAGTTTGTGACATTTTACGATTTTAAATATGATTCATTAATATCACCATAATTATTATGATTCTGCCAAAGTGGCGTTTTTAGACCCCCTGAAGTTTTGTCCGACATTCCAAAAAAAAATCTTAGTTTGTACCAAATTACAAGTAGTTTAAAGGTACAGACAACAAAAACAGATTTTTTTAAACAATAATTTTTTCAATAATATTTTTTTTAGGTATAAATCATCTTAACATAACTATAGTTAAAATATACCGAACAGTCAGATCTGTAATCTATATAAAATATATTTCTCTATAAATAAAACAAAGTTGGGTTAGTTACACCATTTATAACTCAAGACCGGCTGGACCGATTTTTATGATCTTGGATTTGTTAAATTTGTCGTCGCCCCGAATAGCGGAACAGCAGAGTAACTATTAAAACATGGGAAAATATCAAGAGAAAAAAAAGAGGACATTTCATTTTCTCATACATTTTGTGTGTCAGCTAGAAAACGCTTTATGCCTTTGAAGTACCAGGTTGTCATAACTTGGTAAGAGTACACCTAACATATTATGTTTAGAAGAGAAGACAGAGAGAGGAGCAGTTGTTTTAAATAGTTGATTGATGTTAAATATTTAACAATACGTAACCCTTTTTTACCGATTGTAAAAAAAAATAAGTTTGTCATAAACAAGAAAAATATGGGCCGTGGAAGGAATATCAAAAAGGACGAAACGGGAATAAACGGGAAGCATATTTTTTGGGACGATTCAGGATGTTTTTATGTAAAACAAAATCAGTGGGCCGAACGAAAAATAAATCGTAAACGATGCGTTGTCATAAAATGTCTAATCATTGATATACCAAAAACCCAAGATACACAATCAGCGTCTTAAAAACGTCCGCATAAAAAGGGCATTGCGCCCTTTTTATGCGGACGTTTTTAAGACGATGATTGTGAGCGAGGTGACAATGGTTTTCGTCAGTCACCTTTCAGTCAGTTTTTTTGGACATTTCTTTGTAAGAACCACTTTATGTCATGCATGTAAGGTTGAATTTGCAAAAAAAAATGTTTTTTCATAACTATAACCACTGAAGTATAATTGGAGACAACTTTTGTTGGAGACTGTGTATCTTGGGTTTTTTGTATTTCAATGTTACTAATAGTAAGATCGCTATAGTATCATCAAACTCAAACTCTCAAAGCATTTATTTCAATTAAACTATTTACAGGCACTTTTGAATTGTCAAAAAGTCGACCAGTTGGAAAGTTGAAGCTAGTTGCCCATTCCAAAACGTAGGTCTCTGTGGAGAAGAACGGACAAGAAACTTCACGGACACTCTTTTAAATTAAGTTGGATATATTACAAAATCTTGGAAACATTATTCTTGTTGCTCCTGTATGTGAGAACAATGTAAATATAAATAACAAAGAATTCTAAATATAAGATTAAAAATAAGCCCTGAAAGTTAGGAGATGAGCCCGTTCACGAACTTGACGCGTGGATGGACGCCACCATCCAGCTCAACCATTTTGTAGGGAACCGAATGATCCAACACACGCGCCACCATCAGTGAGACATTTATGTGAGCATGACATACTCTCAACTGCCATGCTTTTTCAAGCCAACGCACATCAAAACAACATAATAAACGGATGCATGGTACTCATATTTACAAAATTTAAACAAAATGCTTCTAAATTATACAAAACTATAGTTTGCAATGTAATGGATATTAATCAAATTTGATTTCCTAAAAGAAAGGAAAACATTTAAGCCGACAGTGCGCTCGACAATCGTTACATGTTTTACGTAAAACAGACAAAATAACTACAAAAAAAACGGTAATTTAAAAAACTAAAAAACCCGCCGGCTTTTCTGAGTATTCATGGAAAAGCCCTAAAATAAGAAAGTCGTTGTACCCGATTGCACTTAACTTAAGAATCGCCAGTTGCTAAGGCGATGCTTATAAGCAGATAAATTGTAGCAGTCGGGACCCATTCTAGAAATGGAGGCTTAGTGAATTGAGAGCACATACCTATATTACATTGCAGATTACTCCAATCTACTGACTAGACGGCTGACTTTCTCGGTTTTTTAGTTTTTTAAATTACCGTTTTTTTTTATTACGATATCACTTTCACAGTAATTACGAAACTAACGACACCTCGGAAACTAAAATCCATCGAGCCAAATTGTTCAAGCTGCAGCGATCAATGACAGTATTCTCTCGCAAAATGAAGGCTCAAACTCGTGTCTCTGCAGAGAAACCTCATCGAGGCGGAAATTCTAACAGGTTGCGGAGTTGGCGCGACGGTGCTTATACCGCGTATACCACAAATTTCTCATAATTACTCTCTCCAGTTTAAGAGCATGCAGTTCCCTGTGAGCGTATGCTTCGCGATGACTATCAACCAGCCATAGGGGCAGATACTCAAGGCTACGGGTGTTGACCTCAGGACAAGCGGCTTTTCAAACGGACAACTGTAATATAACGAACACTTCAAACGTAGTATTTATAGGATAGTTTTGTAAATGTCACTATCATTTTAGTAAATTGTGGTGCGTTACGACTTTAACGCGACCGAAGTCGTGGGCAAGGCTTGTTTACTAATAAAGATCTGTTCCACGCTTAGCCAGATCACCCTAACAAACTGAGCAATTCCCTTTATTCTCTACCTACATCCCCAGATCGAACTTATATTATTTACTTTAAATTGAAATAGTAAAATAAAATGTTCTTGTAATTTTTTCTCTATTTACCCAATTACTTTCTCTCACACTAGAGCCTTCCATTTAATTACAATTTTCAGTTCGCTATCTAACATCCTTCTGATAATGCAACATTGGAAAAAGAGAATAAGTGTGCAGGAGAGGCAGAAGTCACTATCAGTAAGAGAGGACTTAAAAGGAGTGAGTGATATGTGAACGCTATGCGGTTGTGAAGAAGGAAGAAGCGCACAGTTCACAATGACACACCTACCATGCAGCTACAAGGTCTATCAAATATATCTTGATTATTTAACAGTTGTCGCATACAAAGTACCGTCATATATCACAAGTGTTGTCGATATTTCAAACCTGTCATATCCACAAGGATGTTGAATAAAGACCGGTATCTTGGTTGCTCTAGAAAAACTGTGTTCAGTATATATGCCGTACATGGTGGCAAGATGGCAGCCACAGTTCACTGATGTAATAAGGATGTCCTCTCGCCAGTTTATTTAACCCGCCCGGACTTACTTGCTAGCGACTGAATTGCTTATTTTGTTGTCGAAGACAAAATTTTAACTTTATCATTTGCTTCAATAAAAAAAAAAAAAATTGTACAAAAAAGTTACTTCATAGTGCAGCGAAAACAATTGATGGCCGATTTAAATCATGGTGACCATAAAGTGTTGCATCCATTTACAGTGAAGATAACTGGCTGTCATTGATTTTAAATCAACAGTGAAGCTAAATTAAAACAGATCCAAACACGATACTCTCGCTCGGATTAACTTTATTAATAGAAATGTCCAATCCTAACCAAAATGGATTGCAAATACCCAAATCTGTCTAAATGTTGCACATGAAGTTCGCCAAGTTTAATTAAATAAATCTTTGAACAAAATTAATTGCAACTAGTTTAATATCATAATGTTTCTCGCGAATTGAAAACTGTAAGCTTACTGAAACAGATCAGATGGAGGCATTACGGAGGCTACACTTAAAAATAGATCGAAGCCTGTATTCATATTCATCAAATATTAAAGCAGTTTTGATACAGAAAAAAACAAACCGTTCAATTCAGAGAACATTATTAAAATGTTCCTCAATATTGAATAGTGGTTCAAATTTAAGTGTTAATCCGCTCTCTGCGGATTCAAATGTAAAATGACCCGGTTGAATTCAAGCAGTTATTCCCACTTGCATTTAATTCGCTTAATTGAGATCTTGTTCTGATTCCAGAACTCAGCTCCGATGACTTTATAAACGTTAAGCTGCGAGCTGGAGCTCTCTTATTAAAACTTCCAGTAGCTCGCAGTGCGACTTATTTAACAGATTGTAAAATATTTGAAATTGCAATGTCGAGGTCGGTCTTTGGTTGGACTTCTCATTGACATATTGAGAAAGACAATATTGCCTGCTACTAGTGGCTGATATTCCATTTCCATGCAAAATCCCAACGCTATCTTGAATAGTAACAAAACAGACACATATAGATGTGATTATGTTACCGGTTATAACTCCTCCACACTTTTTCGTTTTTCCATTACTTGTTCGGTTTTGAATTAAATTGAATTACAATAACGTGAATATTGGAAACCTAATTATCATAAATAGTTAAATAATAACTTTTCATGGTAAATAAGGTGTGTTTAAATACACCAAACTGCTACGATGACATGCTAACAAATAGCTTTGATAAACGATAATTAATTAATTAATTTATTTATTTTATTTATTTATTTATTTATTTATTCATATCAACCATTACAGCTATTTGACGTTACATACATAAGACTTAAATGTAAGCATAGCACTAGAACTTGTCGTAACTTGCACCCTTGCTAAGTTATCAGGATAACTTGTATTAAGGGCACAAGTCCCAACCCTTGGTTCATATATTTTAAGGCATTGCAAATACACAAAAAAGCAAAAAATGGTCACAAATAATACACGAAATTTTTTAAAATAAAATCAACGAGGAGTACACAAAAGCTAAAATACAAACGAAAAAGTGTAATGTGTCGTGGTGAGAGGTGTTAGAGATGTGTGTGAAGTGTATGTGTTCAGAATGTGGGGAATAGTTGCATTTATTTAGAAAGACTTTTCTCCAGAAAGAAGAAGCCGCTCTGTGTCAATATAATTGTGTTCAAGTAGCCAGTTTGTAACAGTTTTTTTTAAAGTGTTACTTGGATATGAGTAGAATTGCAGATCTTTATTGAGTCTGTTATATAAATGTGGGCCTTGAAAGCAGAAAAATCTCTTAGTGAATGCGAACTTACATCTATGGGGTTGACAGACTGTGTCTCTACGTCTTCTGGTAAGTATGGCATAAGGGGTGTTTAGATGCTGTAACACTACGGTATGTAAGATAAAGAGCTGTCTCACAGTGAGAACTCTACAGCATTTATAAAGCTCAGCTGTTGTGAAAAGAAGGGGGCGGAAGGTGCTTACCTTTAATACCGCTCTCTGGGCTCTCTCTAACTTTAGGAGTGTGGTTTTAGGCGCCCCACCCCACGTAGAAATACAGTACGTTAAGAGAGATTGGCAAAGAGCAAAGTAGACTCTCTTGACAATCCTTCCCTCAGCGACATGGCGGAGCGTTTTAAAAACAAAAATCAGTTTCCTGATTCTTGATGTCAACAGGTCTATGTGCAAGGAGAAGGTAAGACCGTTGTCGAGTGTTACCCCAAGGTATTTTATGGATCGAACACGTTGAAGCTCAGGACAACTGCACGCAACGGACTCCGGTGAGTGGCACGAATGCGCTATAAGTGCAAAAGAATCTGGGGGTTGTGTGGATTGGTGTAAAGCAAAGGTCAGTATTTTTGTTTTATCCGTATTTAGAGTAAGGAGGTGTTTATTAAGCCAATCGACTACAGAGTTGATCCCTGATTGCGCTGCCTCAAAAGTTTCGTGCCAGGAAGCACCTGAGAAGGTAAGGACAGTGTCGTCGGCAAAAACGGTTATTTTCCCATTTTTCAGGGCTAGGTTGCATAGTTGGTTGATATACACCAGGAAGAGAGAGGGGCCAACTACACTTCCCTGGGGCACACCGAATGTCACGGGAAGGTCATTGCTTAGGTGGTTAAATATTTTAACACATTGTGTCCTGTTTTGTAGGTAGTCTTTAAAAATGTCAAGAGCAACTCCACGAACGCCCAGCCCCTCAAGCTTCGAAATAAGGATGGGAATAGAAACTGTGTCAAATGCTTTTTTAAGATCTAGGAAAATAGACAGAACTTTTTTCTTGGAATCTGATGGAATGTAATGAATAAGTCTGTTGTTAATAATGCGTTCTAAAATTTTAGATATGGACGAATTAGATGGTGTTCACAAATTGAGGTTCCGAAATACTATTGGTTTCAGGTAGCGCAATATGCATTACAATACTATTGCATTATTTCACTAATTAAAACCGATAGAATTCACGGCACAAAATTGAATACTGCAAAGCATCGATTCTAAGGAAGTGATCAACCGAACAAGTGTGGCGCGCTTTTTGGTACACAGACATTTATCGTATTAAACACGCATCAATTGGAATCAAAATGTCGGATTGAAGTCACGGTCCGCTGACGGTATCGCTGGACGCGACTGCCCATTCAATATACATTTCTATATTCTGAACAAACATTATTATCACTGCCTTAGTGACACACCAAACGGGACGTAAAAGCATGACTCAATTTCACACGTTGCTCGAGTTTCCATATAGTTGTCGTGGAGTTCGAGTTTTCCTATCGAATGGGAGACAACATAATTGTAGTGAATACTAGTAACGAGTTTATCAAACGTGATCCCGGGATATTTATTCAATGTGTGTGTATGTGGCTTCTTTACATTGGCTGGGTTAATACAAGCCATCAAAAACATGTAAAAAAAAGCAAGTCTCGCAACTCAGTTCTTCTACCGTAAAAAGTTGTGAGATCCATGTAATAATACCAAGTCGGTTAATTTATTCAGTCCCTACTTAAGGGTCCTTCTGTCATAAGTTATTACATAATGATATAATTGTTTTTTTCAAAATAAGGAAATATTCCTTTCTATTCTATTCCAATTAGCTAACCTTACAACATCAACACTACAAACTGGGCAAACGAAGCGATGTTGAGTTGCAAGTGGGGCAATTCGGAGTTGTACGTAGGAACCACCAGGGTCGCCACCTGGCTAGTTTTATGGAGAAGGAAGGCCTCTTTATTATGAACTCTTTCTTCAAAAAACGAGAGCATAGGAAGCGGACCTGGCAAAGCCCTGATGGTGCAAACAAAAATGATTTTGACTTCATTATGTCGACGATGAA
This sequence comes from Polymixis lichenea, assembly GCA_949091785.1. Classification (NCBI taxonomy): domain Eukaryota; kingdom Metazoa; phylum Arthropoda; class Insecta; order Lepidoptera; family Noctuidae; genus Polymixis; species Polymixis lichenea. Next base: position 57,559,678 of record OX420931.1, on the reverse strand, counting down.
GCAAGTATTCAATGATGTCTCTGCGATCAACGCGGTGAAAACTTCTAGTGATCACCGTTTGGTAAGAGGCAAATCAAGCTGGAAAGATCTCGGCTGATGAAGTCTACGCTCCGTCCTGCACCGATTCAAGTCCAAAACCCCGAGAGCTTTCAACTCGAATTTCAGAATCGTTTCGAGTGTCTAAGGAGTTCTGTGGACGATTTTAACTATGGGTTCGTGAAAACTGTCTATACGGTCGGGTCTAAGTTTTTGAAGACCCGTCGTATCAATAAAAATAAGAGGCTCTCTGATCTTACTTTGAAACTCATGAAGGAGAGGCGCGAGATGATCCTGCAGTCTTCAGACGATGCGCTCAAATACCGGCTGCTTAATAGACAGATCTCCAAGTCCTTGAAAAGCGACCTCCGCCGCAGAATAAAGGTTTTGTCTATTGGGCAGAGCCAGTTTACGAAACTGAAGACCGAAGAAGGCAGGATTGTATCCACCTAGCCTGAGCTGTTGAGAGAGATTGAGAGGTTCTATGGACAGTTATACACGTCAACGAGAGACCCCGTTACGAATCTGGCAAACGACCCAAGAGCTAGATTGACCCGACACTATACTGAAGACATCCTGGACGTCAGCTTGTACGAGATAAGGATGGCTCTGAAGCAGCTCAAAAACAACAAAGCGTTGGGTGATGACAGAATCACGGCTGAACTCCTAAAGGCCGGTGGGAAACCCGTTCTTAAGGCCTTCCAGAAGCTGTTTGGTTCCGTCATTCTCGAGGGCAAAACGCCACAGGCATGGAACAGAGGTGTGGTGGTACTTTTCTTCAAGAAGGGTGACAATGCCCTCCTAAGAATTATAGGCCCATCTCACTTCTGAGCCATGTCTACAAGCTGTTTTCCAGAGTTATCATGAACCGTCTAAAGCGCAGGTTTGACGACTTCCAGCCTCCCGAGCAGGCCCGGTTCCGTAAAGGCTTTAGCACCGTAGACCACATACATACGCTTTAGCAGGTTATACAGAAGACCGAAGAGTATAACCTGCCTCTCTGTTTAGCGTTTGTGGACTACGAAAAAGCCTTCGATTCGATCGAGACATGGGCTGTACTGCACACCCTCCAACGGTGCCAGATCGACTATCGGTACATCGAGATGTTGAAGTGTTTGTACAAAAACGCTACTATATCAGTCCGACTCCAGGACCGGACCTCGAAACCTATCCTTCTGCAGCGAGGTGTTAGACAGGGAGACGTTATCTCTCCGAAACTCTTCACCGCTGCATTGGATAATGTCTTCAAGGTTCTGGACTGGAAGGGGTCTGGCATCAACGTCAATGGCGAGTACATGACGCACCTTCGGTTTGCCGAAGATATAGTTGTTTGTCATGGCTGAGACCATGGAGGACCTCAATACAATGCTCGATAACCTCAGTAGAGCTTCTGAAAGAATGGCACTTAAAATGATCATGGACACTGCCCATGTAAGACCCACTCTCATAACGGTCGGAGGCGTTGAACTCGAAGTTGTGGACGAGTACGTTTACCTAGGACAAATTATCCTAGGTAATTGAGAATAATGAATAACTGAGAAATTGATTTTAACTGAGAATTATTAATTGTTCTCAGTTAGGTAGGTCCAACTTCGAGAAAGAGGTCAATCGTCGATTTCAACTCGGTTGACCAGCGTTCGGGAAGCTACGCAATATCTTCTCGTCCTACATACCACAGTGTCTCAAGACGAAAGTCTTTGACCAGTACGTGTTGCTAGTGATGACTTATGGAACCGAAACGTGGTCACTCACAATGGGCCTCCTAAGAAAGCTTAAAGTCACCCAAAGGGCAATGGGAAGGACTATGCTTGGAGTTACCCTACGTGATCGAATCAGGAATGAAGAGATCCGTAGGAGAACCAAGGTAACCGACATAGCCCGAAGAATTGCCAAACTTAAATGGCAGTGGGCAGGGCACATTGCTTGCAGAACAGATGACCGATGGGGCCGGAAGGTTCTGTAGTGGCGACCGCGTACTGGAAGACGTAAAGTTGGAAGGCCTCTCACATAGTGGACCGATGACCTTGTGAGGGCCGCAGGAGTCCGCTGGATGCGGGAAGCACAGAACCGATCGAAGTGGAGGAGCTTGGTGGTGGCCTATGTCAAGCAGTGGAGGTCTTTCGGCTGAAATGATGATGATGATGATGATGTTTTAAATAAACAGATTGACTTGGCAATTGCACTAAAGAATCAAATTTTTATTATGTATTACCTCTGCCTCTTTCGACCAAACCTGCATTGAGAACAGACGTGTGCCTCGTTGCTGCTCAACATTAATTATTCACCTCATACGACAATAGTGCTTATCCCATTGATCTAAAAGATATTATTGCCTACACTTACTACTGTGTCTCCGGCGCCGCGGAGGTGCGCCCCTTCCCACCCGCGCGTCGCGAGGGAAAGAAACAGTCGCCATAATTGCCATCCTGCTCCCGCACCGCCATCTGAGGGCTGCCACGAGACGTCACCGCTCTGCACTGAGTTCACGCCGCCGCGCCGCCGCACGTGCCGTACAAGCTAGCCAGCTTATACACTAGGTGACGTAAAGAAAAGACTAAAGTCCGCTACGGAGGAGCTGCTACGTAAACAATCGATTGTATCAACAGCTCAAGGCTCCTACGCCGACGCATCTTGAAGTTAAGGTTTTGCTACATACCAAGAATACTCAAGAAATCAATATCGCCAGCTTTGCCAATGGATAAATCTCACTCAGAATCGGAAATTAGCCTGATGGGAATCGAGGATAACAAAACGCCACCTAATTATGTATTTCGGAGAGCTAAAAGAAGTCGTGAAGATGTTTCAATTGGAGAACAGTTAGATGAATTTAAAAAAGAAATTAAAGAAATGATGGATCTCTTCTTGGCCACTCAAAAAAATGAGACTGCAGGTGTCGACAGCATTAAAAGAAATACAACAATCCAACATTAACATAGAAAACACCATTGTTAACCTTATGTCACAAAATCTAGAACTTGAAAAGAAAATATCTCAGGTAGAAAAACAGTCGAAAGAAGACAAAAAGTATATCACACTTTTGGAGAATAAAATTGAAGAAATAGAAACAGGAAGTCGTAAAGCCAACTTCGTTATTAAAAATGTACCAAAAATTACCAACGAGTCTAAGCAAGATCTTATAGATATGGTTATGAACCTTTCTCAGAATATAAACTGTTCCATAGCTAAGTACGACATCAAAGATGTCTACAGAGTGCGTGGAAAAAACAATGAAACCCAAAAGATGCCCATTGTGGTTGAAACCGGATCGACTCTGTTAAAGAATGAAATTATGAGAATGGGTAAGAGTTTCAACATAAAATACAAGCCCAAATTATGCTGCAAGCATCTCGGCTTTAAAACACAAGAAGATTCACCTATTTTCTTATCTGAGCATCTGACCGCAAAGGGATCTCGCCTACATTTCCTTGCCCGTGACCTAACAAAGTCGGGTGCATATAAATACTGCTGGACTGCGTATGGAAAAGTTTATGTAAAGAAGGGTGACCTAGCGCCAACCCTAACTATTAGAAGCGAAGAACAAATTCACCAATTAATATTGAAAATCTGACTTTTTACCGTGTTGATATTCGTAGTGCTCAAAGTGAAATACCCTCCGATTTTTATTTTTAAGCGGCGTAGTCTGACGCCGTTTAATTATAATACTATGGACGTAGTAATAAGGTACCCTTCTGTTTATAATGTATACTTAGTTACTTTCGCAGACCCTCACATACACAATATCCACACTGATCCATTAACACAGTTTAATGTCACCATATATCTGCTTACACACAGTATTTACAAATCACTCATACCTATTATGAATATAAACCTAGGTTCACCTTCATCACACACGTCCCACACCCAAACTATAACTCAGATGCACATAAATAAACATACTTACACCCCTCAAAAAACAAGCACACCTTACATAAAAACAGTTCTTCACTTATGCAATTCACACAGCTTTAACACCCTCTCAACACAAATAATCACATGTTATATACAAATTCTTAGTTTTAAGCTACCATGCATGCCGTTGCTGTGTCGTTGTCCTCTTACATACTACAACCATAATAGACTTAGCTTACGAATGTCTTGCAGTGATTACCATTCCATTAGTAAACAACTCTTATGACTAACACATTACAAACGGTCGATGAGATAGACAAATTTGAAATTGCGAGCTCAATTGAATGTGATTGTTCGAATCTTACTGAACAAATTGACTTAAACAAAACTGATCTAACTATTTTCTCACAAAATATAAGGAGCATATACTGCAATTTTGATGCTTTTATTGTTTTGTTATCTACTTTTGAGTTCGAAACCGATGTAATAATATTAACTGAATGCAGATTAAATACTAATAAACCTATTCCGCAAATTACTAACTATCACTCTTATGTAACAACACGGCACATGAACCAGAATGATGGCGTGGTGGTTTATATAAAAAATACGCTTAAATCACAAGTTCAAGAAATAAAATTGTCTGAGGCGTCTTGTCTGCAACTGGACATACTAAATAATACTATTTTGTGTATTTATCGTTCTCCGTCTAACACAAATCCGGATATTTTTTTGGAGTCACTTAGTTTACACTTAGATTTATTAGCTTCACAGAAAAATGTAGTCATAGCGGGGGACATAAATATTAACATTAGGTCCAAAGACGCTGAATTGCCTCATGAACGAAAAAACCGAAATAGCTACCTTAACATGCTGTCGGCCTATGGCATATTACCTGGTCATACCTTACCCACCAGAGAGCGGAACTGCCTGGACCACTTCATGTTGCGAATTCATAAAAAAAAGACAACAGCGTCAATTGCTGTCTTACAAACTACAATTACTGACCACCACACTACATTCTTATCGCTTTCTAAGATCAAAAACAAAGAGCTCATAAATAAAACCGCTACTACTATAAATTTTGAACAAGCACTAAAATACTTACGCGAACAAAATCTCGCGGAGTTGTTATTTTGTAATGATCCAAACCTACTAACTGACCGACTCATACAGAAACTGACTGACACCATTAATTATAATACTACAATAACAATCATTCCTACCAGTAAACGCATATTCAAACCCTGGATCACCCCTGGGATATTACGCTGTATTAAAAACCGCAATAAACTGCAAAAAAACTCTCGGTCCGACCCGTATAATGCAATTTTAAAAATTACATACTGCCGATACAGAAACTATTGTAATAATCTCATCAAAAAAATAAAAAGAAAATATGAAAGAGAATTACTCACTAAATCAGTAAAAAATACTAAGTTACTGTGGAAAAACATAAAATCAATCACCTATACAAGTAAAGTAAACAACCAAAGTACAGCTTTGTTAAATATCAGACCGACTCCAGCTGAATCAGTTAACTTCGTGAACAATTACTTTGTGAATATTGGAAAAGAATTAGCTGAGCAAATTCAACCCCAGACTAATAAAATCCCCTTTGATCGACCTAAGATTTCCCCTGCGCAAACAAATTCCTTTACGCTCTTGGACACGGACCCTATGGAAGTTGAAAGAATTTTGATGAATTTGAAATCGTCCAGTGCCCCAGGATGGGACAATATCTCTGCTAGTTTCTTAAAATATGTTTGCAAAGATGTGGTTCCCATCATTACCCACCTGGCTAACCGTTGCTTCAAAAATGGCACTTTCCCAGACCCATTGAAAAAATCCATTATTACACCGGTACACAAGGGAGGGAACGGAGATGACGTCAATAACTACAGACCTATCTCGGTCCTACCAGCCCTGTCTAAGATTATAGAAAAACTATCTAATACGAGACTCATAAACTACTTAAACAAATTTAATATTATTTCACCTACACAATTTGGTTTTAGACAGGGATTATCAACTGAAGACGCAGTTGCTGCCCTCAGCTCATTGGTTACCGAGCATCTCGATGCAGGAAAGAAATGCCTGACGGTATTTCTGGATCTAAAAAAGGCTTTTGACACCGTTTCTGTTCCAACCCTGGTGACCAAGCTGGAAAGAGCCGGAATAAGAGGAACCCCTCTTAATTTTTTCAAAGATTACCTGTCCAATAGAAAGCAGAGGGTTAAGATAGGCACATATATTAGTGATGATGCGGATGTGTCATTTGGCGTGCCCCAGGGGAGCGTACTGGGCCCCATGTTATTCTTAACGTATATTAACGACCTCTGCAACTTAAAAGTCAATAGTGCAAACATTTTCTCTTACGCCGATGACACAGCTGTTGTTTTTTACGGAAATGACTGGTCTGATGTTAAACTCAAAACAGAATTGGGCATGGTCCAAATTACCAACTGGCTGAACGAGAACCTTCTCACACTAAATACTGCAAAAACTAACTTCATTTGCTTTACCATCTCGAATCGCTCACAACCAAATGAAGCTTTTAGCATCAAAGTACACCAATGTGATAAAGTTTCAACAAATAAGTGTGGGTGCCCTACAATTAGTAAAGCCTCACAGGCTAAATACTTAGGAGTCATAATTGACCAAAAATTATCATGGTACGCTCATCTCGAGCATGTAACGGGTAGAGTTAGGAAACTGGGATGGATATTTAAAACATTACGACATGTCATCCCTACAAATATAAATAAAAAATTTGGGCCTAAAAACCTCCTTAATGAAGTTTATGTGGCAATTATACAATCAGTTATAGTTTACTGTATCCCCATATGGGGTGGAGTGGCTAAATCGAGATTTATAGATGTTGAAAGAGGACAGCGAGCATTAATCAAAATTATGTATTTTAAAAAGTTAAGGTACCCTACTGAGAGTCTATACCAGATTAGTGGCCTACTTTCTGTTAGAAAACTGTACATTATACATACGGTCCTAAAAAAACACAAGACACTTCATTACGATGCAAACATAATATCAAAAAGGCGAAAGGACATGATTGCTCATATCCCACAAAGTAAAACCAAATTCGCTGCTATACAGTACAACATACGTTCTGGTCAATTATATAATAGGGTAAACAAAGAGGTATATATATATACTAAACAAGCTCACGTATGTAAAAAAATCCTAACAAACTGGATAAAATCATTTCCTTATGAAGATACTGAGGCGCTATTGCAAACCACAAACTAACTCACTAGTTTCTCAACACACACACTCACCTACCCACACACGCACGAAACACATGCAAACTCACTCTCATACACACAGTTATACACGCACCTGAATAATGTTTTGCAATTTTTTTGTTTTTTCTCTTTTTTAACTTGTATTTTTGTAAAATTATCTTGCTAAGGAAGAGCGGAGTCTCCTAACACAGGCATTGTTTGCTTAAAAGGAGGCTCCAATCACTAAACGTGTTATTTAAATATGGTTACGAAATAAATAAATAAATAAATAAAATAAATAAATTACTTGTGAGATACATTGTGTTTTCATGCGATGATTTCTATTTAACACATAAAAGATTTTTAATATTGATATGGTCATTATAAGATGTTGTTAGGTTAGCTAATTAGAATAGAATAGAATAGAATAGAATTTGTCTTTATTTTGAAAAAAAAAAAAAAAAACATATGTTACGTAATAACTTAAGACAGAAGGAACCTCAATTAGAGACTGACTAAATCAAAATCAAAAGTCATTTATTCAAATTAGGCTGAGAATCAGCACTTTTCGAACGTCAAAGTACATGAGACAGTCCCCCAAAACGCCCACCCTTCACCACTTCCTAGTGCTTTAGGAAGTTAAATTAACCGTCTTGGTGTTACATGGATTTCACAACTTTTTACGGTAGAAGAACTGAATTTCGAGTATTGTTTCTTTTTACAAGTTATGTTTTTGATGGCATCTCATTTATTTTTGTAGATTATTCACAAGATGATACAGGTACACTGATTCATTCAATGGCAATGTAACTTTGTAATTCTATATATTTATATGGGATTACAAAGTTATTTATGCAGTTGGTGTATCTAGAAAACTGGACCGAAATTGTAAAATTGTTTAGTTTTTCCTTAATTTATACACTAAACACTAATTGTTTTCCAAATTTGAAGCTTCTATGTCTGCTAGAAGTGCCTTAGAGTTTTGTTGACCGGTCAGTGAGTGAGTGACAAAATTAAGAAACTTTGACCAGCTATAATTCTTAAACTATTGATTCGTTAGTAGTAACTAATACTTAAAATTCAGGATTCTAGTTATATCCACAACGAAATTTAAGGGCGGTCAAAAATAGCCTGAACTGCTTCGAGAAAAGGATGGTATGGTCGTGCCGCTTTGTTGCTCGACTTGGTGGGGGCACTATCATGCCCCCAGATAGTTTAGGTGCATTGATCGAGCATTCGATTTAGAGCATGTTATTACTTTGATATGACAAACCGTGCTCCTGAGCACTGCGGCTCGTGGCTTGTAGTGGACTATATAATGCAGAATGTAATATACGTAAAATGTGTTATGATGTAAACGCGATTTGCGAGCCATTGAATTAGTTTAGCGTTTCTATTGGCCCTGATTACGCTAGTTTTAAATAGAATTTCAAAGAAAGTTGTCACATAGTTAATTGTGTTGTAGAACTACCAATGCGCGGCGACTAAGCGTATAAATATATATATCCAAATGAGATACACACATATTGGGTCGTTGTTATTGTAGAACAAGTATTGTATCAAGTCGTAAATGGTGCCGCTTTCGTCCTCTTGATGGCATATTGGGAGTTGTCGTGGGTCGATACAGGATAACGACGATAAAAAGTATGTTGAGTCAGTCATGGTGCTGTTGATGATACACACTACAGTCTAATGATTAATATGGTTAGTATTATTCCTTGCCTTTGCTCAATTGAAATACTATGATGGCTCTGTATTTGGATGTAACTCGATAGTTTACACCCCACCTTAATCATTAATCAAGTTGATGATTCAAAGAGTTGAAATTAATAGTGTGACTCAAGACTTCAATTATTAATTTAAAATATCTTGTCGAGTGCCCCATAATTTGAAGCCAGTCCCGTTTGATTGATGTGTCACTGGTCTACTCAAATATACACCGTACCAAATAAAAAATAAAGTTAAATCAGCAGCCACGTGTTACGAGATCGTGTCAACCATCATGTATTCGGTGTAGCACGCGTTGCTGGTGCAATTTCGGTTGTGGTTGGGCGAGTCGGGGTGCTCCTCGGGCTCGACGCCGTTCGTGCGCATCTCATCACGGACCTGCGCAAATAAACATGGTTTATGCCTCATTTGCAATCTTGTCTGCTGCAACATTGTGATAAACCCAGTAAAGTGAGCAAAGTGTGAGCTATTTACACACTTAGCCGTCGGGGATGGTATATTATACTTGAGCTTTGGACTATAAATGTATGCAAACTCAAGTATATATAGGTCAGTTTTGAAAAGAAATTGAATATAGGTATATGTTACCAGTGTTTTACGGCTGTTGTGTGGGGTATATTTTATTTTGCTCAAACAGATGGAAAGTGTAAGGAACAAAAAGCAGTGAAGACCTACCTTCTCAACTTGGCGAGCCCAGCGAGATTCTTGACCTCCTGCACATTCTACTGGCCAGAACGAAATTTCTAAAAATTCCGGATATCTGGACACGTCCTCCAAACTACGTGGAACTCTAGAAGTTGAATTTTGAAGTAATTATCATATATGACTATGCTTCCTTGCGCCTGATGTCTCCCGGGGCGTGTCATATTAACGTTTCATCAGATTATGAAAGCAAAGGAACTAACAGAGAATGCACCAGTGTTTGCTCACACTTGTGCACTATTATAATATCTCTGGTGTATTTGGCTAGTGTCCGTTGAGATTGGCAGCCGGGGTTGAAATTCGATCGGGAGGATATATTATGTATATGTCACCCTAACAATGGTAATGACATGTCAGATAGGACACCCACATGCTAGCTGAAGCCACGATCTTCGCAGAATGGCTGGTAGCAGATGGATGAGAGAACGCGTGCATCAAATTAAGTGGCATGAGATGAAAGAGGCTTCAGCCCAGCATAAGACGGCTCTGCTATATGCTGGTACTTTACAAATGAATGTTTTGTCACGGTATAGAAATGGCTTGATTATACATTGTGGCCGGAACATTGACGTCAAAAAATAAAAATTTGTATCCACGTATCGTGCGATATCCGAAACCATCCGAAACCATCCGAAAACCAACGAAATCCACGTATGTTCCACGACTTTTCATAGTTTTCGAGTTATTCATTTTTTTTTTTTGATTTTTTGAGAATATTCGACCGGACCAATTAAAAATAATAAATCTACAAAATAGTAGAAGACTTTTACGAGATTTTTTTTTGCACCTGAATCTTCATGAGTAAGCACTTTTATGCGTAAAATAATCAGCTTCGTAACCATGATGAAAGTTATGAAAATGTTGGTCTTAAGTGAAAAATGTAGGTTCTGTAAATTGTGACTTAAATTTTCAACTTTAAATAAAAAATCTAAGCAAGTGATTTTATGGTTCCTAAGAAGCCTTAAAGAATGCGCCAGACTCTCAGCTTTTGTAATCATCAAAAAAGTAGTACTTAATTGTCCTACTCTGGCTAAAATCGGCCTTTAAAAACAGCAAAATTTGAAAAATTGTGATTGCGAAGAATTCTGATGAAGACAGGGAAGTTTAGCATTAGAAAAAAGCTGTGGGAAGTTTTTTGTAATGGGGAGGGATGAAACAGTCAAGAATAAGAGAAGAGAATGATGAATAAAGAGGTCGATGGCTCGACGGGGGCAAGACCCAAGAATACCTAGTCTTTTTGGAATGGATAAGAGATGGCACGTATGTAATGGTAACGCGACAGAAAACAGGAATGAAGGGCAGAAGGATTCAACACCGACTCCAAGCAACATAGGACAAGGGCAGACAGAAGATGAAGATGGAAGTTTCCTAACAATTTTAAAAGATATTGACAAGAAAAAATACTCTAAGGGAGAACTAGACTTTCGTTATAAAATACCAGAGAGAGTAAAGTTAAGGTAATCAATAAGGTAAGTTCACCTGTTCACACCGTCAAAGTCTGCACCGATGCCGGCGTAGTTAGCACCAATCATACGCTTGATGTAGTGGATGTGCTCTGCGGACAAGCAAACAGTTTAAATTGGAAAAATAAAATATATAAAATTAACTTACAGTTTACATTGTTTGGAACTGAAATAATTTTATTAGACGTTTTGGAGAAAAAAAGATTCAAGAGTGTTGAACTAAAATGAGAGCTTGTTACTTGCAAATTTTAAGCTTGTAAATAAACACATTTCTAAAAATAACTGACTGTTGTTATGATTTTTGAAGAGACGAGAAGTTGTGGATGAAGATGGGACGAGCTTAACTAAATGAACGAATACATACGGGACTCTCAGCAGTCGACCGCACAGACTCGACACTGTGATGAGACTTGTGAATTATAGGTTTATATCGACTTGATGGCTTATGTTGACTAAGAGCTTACAAGCAGCTTCAGCGACTGCCAGATGACTAATATAAAATGATGGCTGTTGCGTCCACAACTGTTTTTATACGTAAAACGATGCAATAAGGCTTCATAAACGCGCATGCGCGAAGCTTGATGTCGAAAATTTGACAAAAGCATTTCGCAACATTATCCTTGATCGAAAATAGATCACCGGGTAGGTAGGCACGTTTGTTTCCCTCGTGTCAGTTATGGTGTAATTTGGACGTGAAGCAGTAATGACGTTGATTGTTTACTAAGAAGAATGGTTAAAAATATATTATCCTGAACATGAATCGCATGAGAAAACATTTTCATTTCTGACGCCCTAGTGTGAGTTTCATTTAACCATCTACACCAAACGCAGTGAGCGCGTTTGGCGCTCCGATTGGTCCGTCACCAATCCAGGGCCAATCGGAACGCCGAACGCGCTCACTGCGTTTGGTGTAGATGGTTAAATGAAACTCACACTAGAGCCTCATATTTACTAATTCGAAGTATAAGTAAACAAAGAAATTACTTATATCGATGACGCAACTAACAAGTCGTGAGGTTCCGTCAAATTGCGACAGTCCGTCCGAGTGAATATTTTTAGAATAGAAATGAAACCTCTCAAAGTTCACGTTTGTTGGAAAGTCGTGTCTTGAGCCTCCTGTTACTAGTGGGTTGTTAAAATAGAATGTTCAGCAATTTGGATGAAACCTTAAAAACAATATTTGGATAATCTTGTTCAGGTCGTCTATAATGTTCCCACTGCTGGGACAGAGTTCGCCTCTCTGTGAGAAATAGGAAGTCGTGATTTACCATACGGGCCCAGGGCGAGTTGGTAGGTGTCACTTGCCTTTGGTCGTTTTTTAGTTTTTGGACATGCGAGTTTATTCATGATCTTTTTCCTTCAGCGTTTTGAGAGCAGCGGTGATGAAAGAATTTGCACAAAGAGAAGCGCCGGTCAGAGTTCGAACATGCGACATACAATTCATAAGTCACGGCCGTTTCCACTGTGCCACCACTTCTCGATACTCATAAGATGGGTCCGCCACTGGTATCAGTATTTCATTAGTTCAGTAGTATATTTTACAAATTAAAACGATTTATCCATCTAATAATAACATACGTAGATAAATATTAATCTGTTTGCGTTGACTTGTGCAGTTATACTAAAACTTCTGCAGTATTGGTTTTGTGGCATTGTTTAAGTTTAGCCCAAGTTCGACCGGAGCTTACGGGAAGCATTTAATATAGTATCCGATAAACTTCCTCCTATCTATACGTAAGTGCGGATTTTCAATATCGAACGGGAAAATGGTATGATGTAGATTGCGCGTGAGCAAAGCTGAATATTATGATATTATTTCTTGCTTCTCAAACTATGGTGAGCATTTAACCAAGATACTTGATACAGGATGAGTAAAACTAGTTTGGGATGGTATAATCTGCCGCGATAGTAGTGTCAATAGGATAGCAAGTGATGTCGTTCGCTGAGCTAGCTGATTGCGCTATTCTGTAGGTCAAGCCATAGTGTTCTTCGCAGTCTACGTTTCACCGCTTGTTATATTGTCAGAGACAAAATCTAAAATTTTCCAAAATATTATGTGCTAATTTTCTCGAAGATATACATTTCTAGGTTTATTTTTGGCTGGCACCCTTATCGCAAAAATACTTCGAATCACAATCTGAAGGATTTCGTAGTAAATTCCTAATCGAATGCTTCATAATGATCAAAATAATCCGTCTGTTCCACAACGTAAACGCAGTGAATATTGTTGAATTGTCAGAATGAATCGAATTGCTTTCACTAATGCCGAGTATGTCACGCAATTACGTCTTTGTTACTGTTATATTTAAGCTAAGCTTAATTGTACTACAGATCTAGAACCAATGGAAATTCGACGACTTAATCTTAGGCTGTGCAAATAAGCACGCACTAATGATAACGTGGTCGCTCACAATGAGCCTCATTGGAAGGCTTACTTAGGCTTAGTCATCCAAAGGGCAATGGAGAGCTATGCTTGGAGTTTCCTTGCGTGATCGAATCAGGAATGAAGACATCCACAGGAGAACCAAGGTAACCGACATAGCCCAAAGAATTGCCAAACTTAAGTGACAGTGGGCAGGGCACATTGCTCGTAGAACAGAAGGCCGATGAGGCCGAAAGGTTCTGAAGTGGCAACCGTGTACCGGAAGACGTAAAGTTGAAAGGCCGCAGGAATCCGCTGGATGCGGGAAGCACAAAACGGGTCGAAGTAGAGGAGCTTGGGGGAGGCCTATGTCCATCAGTGGACGTCTTTCGGCTGAAATGATGATGATGATGAATTATAACTCTTAGTCTTCTTATATTCCGTTGTTAAGTAACAGTGATTAGAATCCTGGATCTAAGTTAGTGGGAATCTATGACCAATTTCCGAGGTATGATAAAACTAACGTACCTCGGAAATTGGGCGCAGATCCCCACTATCTTAGGGAAACCCCCATGTAATAGTGTGTTGCGGTTTAAATGCGATGATTATGTAAATTGTACACGTATGAGTTAATTTTCTGTGTTATTTGCACGTAGATTGGCTGGTTTAGAGGGCAGTTTTGGGGTTGTTGTAGTTATCAGTTTAAACACTTACATAATTATTTATCGCAACCCTTAACATGAACCCAGCTACTACCTCTGATGTACCTGGTAGGTACATCAGAGGTAGTAGCATTGGGAGCACATTTCTCGAAGTCAGGGAAGAAGTTCACCATGATAATACCGCCATTTTCTTTCTGCAAACAAACATAAACATCAGTTTCCGTTACGTTATCGTTAATCAGTAAACCACGTTACGAGTTTATAACTTTAGGTGCCAACTGCACGGGCGATAGTATCTCAGTGATAGTCACGCCGATGCCGTGGCATCAAATTTTCTCACCTTGTGGAAATTTTTCATACAGATTCCATAGAATTTGTCCTTAACTTCTGCCGGAACTTCGTAATTTGTACTTAGAGAGTGTCTATTCTCTAAGTACAAATGGCTTTAGGAGCACCACATTCGCACCATGTGTGTTTTGCGGAACGAGCTACGACCTGTGACCTGCGACCTATTCCGCTAGCTAGATTATGCTTTCATAACATATTAAAATCTGTGAAGAGTCACAAACTAGTGATTGAATGATGTCGTCAGGTACATTCCGGTTGTGGTTGCAGAGGCTGTAGACCGAGGAGTGAGTGAATGCCACGGGCGCGCGGGAAATGCGGATGGTGGCTCTGGTGGTGTTCTCTCCAACGTGGGAAAGGTCCACGATCATTCCCAGGTGGTTCATCTTACGCACCACTTTCTGTAGACAAGGATAGGTAGATTGTAGACCAGCCGATCTATTCTGTATAAATCTGACCCGTGAAGTGAGGTTGAAGTGAACTATCAATAGTATTAATCCCTAGCATCAGGTGGAATGACAGCTCACTTCAAATTCACTTCACCTAAGTTTCACGGTGAGATTTTTACTCAATGGACCCGGCTGTATTATCTTACGATGGTATTACGCTAGCCGCCAGCATTTTCTTTTTTGTCTTTTAGTATCTGTGACGGGTTCATTTATTTTGTTGGTAAATTACGCATTGGTACGTGTTGTATAAATTTTATTTTAGTATTATTCCAAAACTTTGAATCATGGGATTCTCTAAGTAAATTTGCTGATTTAAATGGCAATTGGCTACTTTACTATATTTCTGAACAACCTGCCAGATTATAGGAATGCCAACACAATATTGAGGATTCCGTCTACAAAATAAAATAAAAAATGAAAAAAATACCTAAACCATAGCATGTTTCTTATATTCATAAAATTACAGGCACGTATGTGATCACAAGATACGATATTAAATCTACAAAATGGAAATTTCAGTGGCAATGTGTGTGGCAACATGCGCCAGCAATGAATCTTGCGTTGGATTGGATAATAGGTTCACGTTGATGTCGGTGTGAAAAATAGTCCGTTTCAAGCGATCTTTATGCAATTACACAACGTCAATAATTTCGCATCGATGAATTTTGATCTGATGAATTAACATAATTTTTAAAACTCTGGTAATACCATTCCAATCTGTCATGCATATTCAAAATATAAATCCGAGAGTAATTCATGTTGTGGTTGATTTAAAAGGGCCTGGGCTTACGGTTATTTAATCGTTGTGATTTATACCGGTAATAACAGATTAAAAAGTTGCACCATTTTTACAGTCCAACGCGTAACAGAGTTTACAATTCACGTTGATAGTACATTGTTATCGTGGCAGTAGGGGTTACTTCCGTACTCCTGATGTGCTGTTGGACCAGAATATACTTTGCGACTAGATTAGCATTATCTGTAATGACCGTAAAGTACACTCTGTGAATTTTCTCCTGCGTACGGAAACTTACATAGACCTAAGCGTGTTGACGCTGTTGAACAAAAACTAATTTGGCCCCAATTCGCTGAGTGCTCATATAATAAACTGTCCTAATATTATTGACACAGACTAGACATTATTGAGATAGGATACTATAAAAGTCATAAACGAGAGTATATTTTTTCGTTTACTGGTGGTAAATTTTAGTCTTTACCATATGAACTCGCGGGAGCTTTCAAAAAGCAATATAAAAATGAAGTTTCAAAATATAAATCCTCATTCCGGCATAACGTTCCTATTTCACACAGCGCACCTTTCGATGGAACCTCCCGCTTACATATTCGGCGGCCATTTTAAAACGCCATTCTAGTCACATTTAAATTGCGCTATAAATCAACGTTATGTATTTGTACATTTGTACGGTCAATTGTGTGAGCGAGAGCGAATTTTTTTGTTCAATCACGCTCGAATTTCACTACAATAAGAATTTAAATATTTTTTTTTTTTTTTCTTCAGAATACGTTTTCAATTTTCCGGAAACGAATGCATGGCCTATACACATGAACAGACAGCACAGTTATTTAAGGTTTTCAATTCAGAACGTGCAACTTCAAATACGGTATGAAAATGTTAAAGTAAGTTTGTCTTCGGCGCTTCTATTTCCAGCTGTTTGTTTGAATTTTTAAACTAACCCCGCGTTGTGTACTTAGGACTGAACGCTGGGGTATTATTTAAAGCACTGTGGCGACATCGCTGCAGAATGTTATTATTTCCCGTTTTTAAATTTTTGAACGCATTGACTTTAGTCAAGTTAGTTTGTTTATTTATTTGAGAAGGCTTCATATTACTTCTTTTGAATAAATATGACTGACTACGCAGTTGCGCATGTATATGGCATCAATAAATATGACTGACTATGCAGTTGCGCATGTATATGGCATCAATAAATATGACTGACTACGCAGTTGCGCATGTATATGGCATCAATAAATATGACTGATTACGCAGTAGTGCATGTATATGGCATCAATAAATATGACTGACTACGCAGTTGCGCATGTATATGGCATCAACAAATATGACTGACTACGCAGTTGCGCATGTTTAAGGCATCAATAAATATGACTGACTACGCAGTTGCGCATGTTTATGGCATCAATAAATATGACTGATTACGCAGTAGTGCATGTATATGGCATCAATAAATATGACTGACTACGCAGTTGCGCATGTATATGGCATCAATAAATATGACTGACTACGCAGTTGCGCATGTATATGGCATCAATAAATATGACTGATTACGCAGTAGTGCATGTATATGGCATCAATAAATATGACTGACTACGCAGTTGCGCATGTATATGGCATCAACAAATATGACTGACTACGCAGTTGCGCATGTTTAAGGCATCAATAAATATGACTGACTACGCAGTTGCGCATGTATATGGCATCAATAAATATGACTGATTACGCAGTAGTGCATGTATATGGCATCAATAAATATGACTGACTACGCAGTTGCGCATGTATATGGCATCAATATTATAGCGAACAAATACAAGCAGTTATTACCGGCTATGTGGCTATAGCAACTGCAGGCGCTATGATATAAGCTAAAAACTTCAAAGACGCTTTTGTTATAATAAATAGATGACTGAGCTTTGCTCAGTTTTTTTGGTTTGACGTTTTCTGGAAATCATTGGAGCCGTGTCCGAGATTCAGATTACATACATACAAGAATTGCTCGTTTAAAGGTATTAGATAAGAGTGCCAACTAAGGTAATTAAGTGCGCGCTATTAAATGGCATCAGTATAATATTATCTTTACAAAGCCAATGCCCAACTATGGAAGGTCGTGACCGATATGATGATAACGCATTATAGCACGGTTTATTATCTGTAGATTATAAGGTAATTGTATTGACTTTGAAGACACTGACTTCTGTTTTTGTTTCGGTATTATGCCGAGGATAGTTTTAAATATCAAGACAGTATCTACCGTGCTTCAGCAAGCACGGTACGCCGTTGATTCTGGTTGTAATTCGTGGATTTTTGATAGTTGTCACACGTTGTCTGAAGCCAGAAAGTTTGACAACCAGTCAAGGGAAAAGCCTCTTCTCATACAGAGAAGGCACGAACATTGATCACCACGCTTGCTCAAGACGAGTTATCGATTTCAGACTTTATACCTACTGACTAAAGTCCAGGTTTCCTCACGATGTTTTCTTCCACTAGGGTTTCCTAACACGTACACAATAGTTTATTTCAAAATATTTAAACACAAATGTGCAGGACAGCCTGTCTCGAACAACTAAGTAAAAACAATTACTAGCAAGTAGGCAAAAAGTCGCATCTTTGCCCTCTTCACAATTTGTAGATAAAATGTTATGAAACGTTCCGGCGCACAGTTGTGCAGACTATTCTAAATGATAATTTAATTTGTCAAATGCCCATGTAACAGCCACTCTCATGTCGATCGGAGGCGCTCCACTTGAAGTTGTGGACGAGTACGTTTACCTAAGACAAAACTGTCCAGTTAGGTAGGTCCAACTTAGAGAAAGAGGTCAATCATCGAATTTAACTCGGCTGGGCAGCGTTCGGGAAGCAACGCAATATCTTCTCGTCCCAAATACCGCAATGTCTCATCTTTGACCAGTGCGTGTTGCCAGAGATGACCTGTGGCACTGACGTTTCTGTCACTCACAATGGGCCTCATAAGAAGGCTAAAAGTCTCACAAAGAGCAATGGAGAGGGCTATGCTCGGAGTTTTCCTACGTGATCGAATCAGGAATGAAGAGATCCGCAGGAGAACCAAGGCAACCGACATAGCCCGAAGAATTGCCAAAAAATATTTTTGGCATTAGAATTGTTCCCAGACCTCACAAAAACGACAAAAAAATTATTATATTCAATGTACAGTTTTGACTTCACTACAATTTTATTATAAGTATAGACATAGATTAAAAATCGGTCTTAAGGAGGTTAATACTACTGAACCACAACATATGGTGAGCTTACACGAAAACGTTAAAGTTTTTAAACCTCACTTTCTCGTACAACACAAAAAGGAACATTAAAACAAAATTAATACTTCATATTGCCTCCAGTAGTTCTTTTCATATCTGCCAGGCGATTGCGAATGCTGTTTGTTATACGATGTTGCGAGAGATTGGTTCATTCTTCCAATAACGCATGTTCCAAATCTCGAAGTGTAGCTGGGGCGGTTGCGATTCCTTAAATACTTTCTAAGCTCGTCTGAAGCGTTTTCAATTGGATTCAGGTCCGGTCTTCGCGCGGGTCGGTTCATTCGATTGATACCAACATCCTGAAAATACTCATTTACAATTTGAGCTAGATGTGGCGTGGATTTATCATGCGTGTTTGCCAATGTTCACTCATATTAATCATATATGGGCTGACATGCTCATTAAGAATTTCATTCCCATATTTTGCACATGTTAGCGTACCATAACGAACGTGCGTGCGTGTGTTAACGTGCGTGCGTTTTGATAGAAATATCAAAACTAACTTCGTTCGACTGTCTGAAGAGATCACAGCCCAAACCACCGCTCAACGGCACTTTTTCTCAAAACAAACTTAAAATCATCATTGGAAGACTCTTCGCCGCTCGTCATTTGCTTACAATATTCATCAGGATTCATCAGAAAACTAACTTTTAAATGCCAATTTGTAGAGCTCCTTACAGATTGAGTTCTATAATTTGAATAATTTACCGTAATTCTAATTCTTTTTTTTCTTTTGAAAGTACGTAGAGATTAATTTTAAAATAGCAATAAAGTATTGTCAATGATTTAACAATTACAACTTATTAATGCTGTTAAAAAAAATGTTGGAAAAAGTGATGAAATATGAAATCAAATACAATACAATACATATACATAAAAGTGTTAACTGTATCACTAAACTAGTGTTAACTGTATCATAGGGACCAGGGTCTTCGCCTGTTCAATTCACAATGTCAACAATTAATCAAAAATTAAGGTAATATAAAAAAAAACTACTTACAATTACGATGACAATTTAACATTTTGATGAAGCGTGTGTGTTTATGTGTATGTAGTGTGTGGCTTTTTAGTGGGAATTTGAAGTTATAAATATTGAGTTAAACACTTTCTAAATACAGACGAATGTGTTACTATATCCGTTTAGTGAGTGATTGCGTTATTATGTAACCTGAACAGATTATGTTTTCATTTCATCCGGCAGTTTCGGAACAGACAATAGGGATGTAAAGTATATGGATGTTCCCTCGGGCTGCTACCCACCCGCGGCCGACACACGGACAATTGACAGTACATGTAAGCTGATGCTCGCAGGGTCTGCCTGTCGAAATAATATAACTAACTAATATACTGATACGAAATAATATACAGATATATAAATGTTATTTTCGCACTAAAATATTTAAAAGTTTTTAAGTACATATTGATTAGTATTAAGCTATTAATACACATTATAATATTGTGGGTGCCTAAGCTAGGCCAAAGCCTGTGTTTCAAGACACCAGGTTTCCACCCCGAGTAACTGTCAAAATGTCTAGGCGTACTAAAGCGTTACAACATTTATCATGCGGCGACTACAGCGTTGTGGAGAGTAGGACGATTGTGTACGAGAGGGAGTGTGTGTAGTTGTACGATTGCGATGTGCGACACATGTTCAGTGTGTGTCTCTCATTGTATTGTGCCATCAGTACGTAAATCTTGTAACTCGTCGATCAACGCGCAGATCAGAAACAATACCGGAAAGGAATAAACTAAGTAGATGTTTGCAACACGGTTGTCGGATTTATTCAATACAATTCTAACTTTATTTTAACTGAAATAAGATCAAATAGAAACAAAGTAAAATTGAATATTAATGTGGGTAGAAGGTTAAGCTACCCATCCACTACATATCGAGACACGTCTGTGAAAGCACGCTAAGCCATTTTTCTCGGCTGTCATTCATCAGATCTTTGACAGTCGTTACACCCGTAAAGCCAGAATCTCGAAAGTATGACAACTAGTCTAACCAAGGGGTATTGTGTTACCCAGCAACTGGGTTATGCAGACGGTCGCTCCATGTAAAATACTTGTATTCAACTGCATCCGATTCGACTGGAAGCTGACCCTAACACAGTCGCGAATCATGGTATGGATTATGCCATCACAAAACAGTAAGGAACTCGCTTCGCATAAGTTAGGTTATTATTTTCCCATTCATATAGCCAAAGAAGTCACTTAGTCGACTCATCAATAAAAGCTTTAGAATTATTTAAAAAGACAGGCCAGGATTCAGACTCAAGAAATTGGGAAAAAGCTACTGACAAAACATCACTCCTGATCACTACCAAATAAAACAACCGACTTCCGAAAAAACACTACAAAGTGAAAAATAACTTGAATTTCGGAAGGCAGTGACAATTTTTTTTAATACATATTCAAAGTCACCGCCTTCCGAAATTAAAGTTATTTTGGAAAAAGTTTTGGTTTGTTTGTCTTGTGTTGTTCGGTTGTTTTTTTTGGAAAAAGTTTTTATTTTTCACTTTTTAGTTATAGTACCTACTCCATTAATTCGAAATTTCATCATCCTTGGGGTCAAAACAATGCATATTTATGCGATAGCAGCAATCGCGGTTGATTTGCTGTTATTTTTTAAGAGTTCCGTTGTCTGTCTCCGAAACGCATCATCAGATCTATATGAAATTGAAATGGGACCACACGGGAAGCACGAGCTTTCAAATAATAATCAAAATCGGTTCACCCAGTGGAAAGTTATGAGGTAACAAACATAAAAAAAACAACATACAGTCGAATTGAGAACCTCCTCCTTTTTTTGAAGTCGGTTAAAAAGCAATGAATATCCCACCACAGGGAGCAAGCCACAACAACAGCCAGTTTTTCCACAAAGTGTCAGACAGAGGCGCGGGTAAGAGGATATCTATGTCAAAAGAATAATTCTTTAAGGATGCTGAATTGCAGGCAGCCGGGGCCATAGCCGTAACGCCATTGATAGACCCTCAACACGTTTCTGATCTTAACTTCGTATATCCTCTCATTCGCTTTATTTAAAGGCTAATTTAAAGCGGTAGTTTTTAATGTTTCCAATGATGAAAAATAAACCTACTAAAACAGCAGCTTACAGTCTGGACCAACTTATTATTGATACAAATGAAACAGACGCCTTGTGAGATAAGCCTGCTCTTATTAATACTTAGTAAAGAGCCCAGTTTAATATTAATGAAAAGGAGTTTGTGTCGTGGTCCGGGATATCGCCATCTTTTCCCATGTGTGCCGTAAGAAGCGATTAGGGGATCAGATGGAGAGGCGGCAGTCTCTACCGACATTAATTATAGAATCGATATCAATATGTTCACGTTTGCGATGAAGCACGCAGCAGGCTTTGCACGAGCATCGATTTGTCGACGGAAGAATAGACATGACTATTAACTAAATTATGTACAATAGGAGAAGATAGCTATGTTCTTCTATTAATTATCACAGTTATGCGTTCTAAACGAATCATGATTTTGTAGATAATCGTATATTGTGGCCGTCGAGTAGAAAGTTTGTGGTCAGTGCGATTTTGACAGTTCAGGAAGAAATATTCTTCTGAATTAATAGTCTACATTATAAAAAGACCTAGACAAAGATCGTTGGAAACGAAAGACAAAATGACAGATTGTAGAAGGATATTTAAGGTGCGATGTCAAAAACGGAGAAACGAAATGTGACTTTTTATAGAAAAAGCACTGTATAATCTTCGTAGAAACAGAAAACCTCATGCCAAACCATATGTTAAGAGAAACAATTTAAACCTTGAAAGCTAACACAAAATGGATACTGATAAAAATATTTTCAGTGCTTGATATCTGCATCAAATTCTGACAAGATATTAAACGTAATTATTAACAAAGTTTTATCCTGCGATCTTTTCATCCAATCTTAGAAACAAACAGGTGAGCCCACCGGCACCAGCTTCTTTCGATTAAAATTTTCAGTTTTAATTGTGCACTTTCTTTTGTTGTAAGAACATTCAATTTTCCCATTCACCCAGCTGTGTGAACCAAATGAGAAACAGCGTGGTAAACGCCTGTCTTTGTGGAATATTACGGAATGAGGAGTTTTTGTAATCGACCCTCAAGGGTCGCGTTCTTTTCTTCTTGCGACGTAATTATTTAAAGACTGATGAGCAAGAACGCTTTCATGTTCTTATCTCTGAGAAAATGAAATGGGGCTTATTCTGTAAGGTGGGTACTGTAAGAGGTTAACGGGCTTTGTTAACTGTTGATATTTCTTGAAAAAATGTGTTTTAATTATAATTGTGACTATAGTTTTAAATAAACCGTATGGTGACTGTCTAGCCTTTAGACCTTAGGTTTTTGTAAACCGAACTTCTAAGCCTAAGATCCGAGTTTACTAACAGATGGTTAAATTTAAAACCGTGCCGTTTTACCATAACGGGTTGGTTAGCAATTTTTTGCCGTTCAACACGCACTAACCATTGGTTAAGTACAGTAATCGGATGGTTATCTTAAACGACGTGGCCAACTCAGTTTTACCATTGTTTTATGCTTCCTGATGAGAAATTTTGTATTGTGAATCACTTAAGTTACAAAATAAAAATGCTAGATGCTGTAAGTTACTTATATCTTTGAAGAGGATAATATGTCCGATGATATTGAAGATAAATAAAGAATTTTGCTCACTCCCCGCATATTCCAATCGCAGCGCAATTATTTTGAGGAACATGACAAGAAATCATTTGTTACAAGATTTCGTATAAACAAATGTAGTGCTCTGGAATGACTTGATTTCACTGAAAAGAAGTTTGAATATCGAAGCACCTTTGCAGTGAGTGCAAAAAGCATTGTCATTGCAAAAAAAAGTATCAGCCAGATGCTTCCCACCCTAAATTTTTCGTCATTTGTTGTAGCGTCGTTCACAAAATAATGTTAAACCATTTGATCATTCGGTCATTTTCGGCTCCCTCGTTCAAAAAAGTTCGGTTATTTAACCGTTGGTTAAATTTGAATAGTGAACTCGAAAAAGACGCGGTTTGTTTAAACATATGTGAAATGCCAACAAAACGGTTACGTAATGTTAAATGTTGCAACATTCGGTTACTTCTAATAAATTTCCAGTCTGTACGTGAGATGTTTAGTTTAGAAGAGACCGATCTTCTGGGTTGGTTACTTTCCAAGACGAGTATGATAGCAATTTCAAAGATATTTCGAATTGCTCTGCTATCCTGTAAGCCTAAGACATTAATAAAATAACTCTTTATTTTAATGTTTTTTACCACACCGTTGAAGCTCTTAGCTTTCATCTTCAGTACCTGGTGGTAAGTGATGATCAAGGCGAAGGTGGAAGCAAGCTTCACCTGGAATCCTCAAACACAGAGGAACTGGTTATCTTACACTCGACGACACCATGATGTATTTGCGGTCTTCAGTCGGAGTCACCAATTTAGAGTTTTTGATAAATAAAACAGAGTTTTAAGAATAATAAATTGCTAGTAGTTTTATGTACTGAAAAGAAGTTGAATATCCAAGCAGGCTTGCAGTGAGTGCCTAAAGCATTAGATTTGTCAGCCAGATGCTTCCTACTCCATTTTTTTTCGTATTTTTTTGTAGCGTCGTTCACAAAATAATGTTAAACCATTCGATCATTCGGTCATTTTCGACTCACTCAATCAAAAACGTTCGGTTATTTAACCGTTGGTTAGAATTGAATAGTGACCTCGAAAAAGACGGGGTTTGTTTAAACATATATGTTTAATGCTAACAGAAGGGTTACGTAATCAATGGTTATGTTGTAGTTGGTGAACTCGGGTCTTTGCTTTAAATTATATGACCCAAAATATGTAATAAAGTAGGCAAGATTTTCTATCAATAAAAGTATTAGCTTTTATTCTCCACAACTGAGTTTCATTTCTTATAAACTCATAAATTGCGACTGAAGACCGCAAATACATCAAGGCGTCGTCGAGTGTAAGATAATCAGTTCCTCTGTTGTTAATAATTCCAGGTTAAGATCTCTTCCACTTTCGGCCGGATCATCACTTACCACCTGGTCAGATGAAGACCAAAGCTGTATCACTGTGGTTAAAAATAAATAATAGTTTATAAAAGCGTGGGGTGCTTGATATTAATTGATTATAAAAATACCTCAAAAAGCACCTCATGCTTTATAATAGAATTAAATTATTTTCTACTTTTTAGTTTGGTTTTTAAAGCGTGTTTTTTTAGTTTTTTTAAACTATTATTTATTTTCTATTTTCTAGTTTTGCTAACTACAAAAGCGTGTCTTTTCTATTTTTTTTAAATTATTGAATTGTCATAGGTCCTCGATAAGTCTACAAAGTTTAAATGAAATCTCACCGTTTAAAGTGGGTCAAAATAGCGTCCAAAGGAGTCGGTTACATACAAATAAACATACAAACATACAAGTGAAGCTAATATAAAGCGTGTAAAAACATGAGACTCCTAAACAAAGTGCCTAAACACAACAGTGCTGCTAACATTGTTGTTATGACGACAGCCTTAGATAATATGGTGGTATCCAGTAAGGCGGACTAAGAGCAAGCCTAACCCACCAACCAAACCAAGCAAAAAGTTTTGCCGGGGCTGGTAATCGAAACCGGTCTCACCACTAGACCCCAGAGGTGATTTTTTGACCACTCGCAGCCTTTTTTTAAGATAGACTAATGTTATAATTGCGAAAATATCAGTCTGATTTTTCATGCCTTAATATCTGAACGTATTTGGAGACACAACGGATAGACCGCCATCTGGGTTAAGATACTATTTATTCCGGTGGTAGGTTCCCGTGTGAAGGATTTCCAGTATACAGAATAAACAGTAATCGACCTTTAAAAAAAGTTCAGAACGAATACCTACCTATGTATAAATGTTTAAAACACCCCGGTTACGCGTCCCACATGGGTACTTGTACAGATGTAGTTAGTTTGGCTACTAACTTACTAGTTTGCCAGTAAATCCGAGGTGTTACCGCAACTATGGGAAGCTTACACAGTGTCACACTTTGAGCGTTCGTTCATTAAAACAACATTCGTTTATGTTCGTTACTATCTCGTACACTATCGACACGCTTCCAACTGTTTGCACTCACTACCTGGCGATCAGTTTATATAAGTTAAATTTGTACAATTTTTTGGTTAACTCTGGATGAATGCAAATGCATAATAACGAGATGATGCAAATTAACATTGCTTTTTATAATTTGAGTAACTTTGTCGTATTATGTGAGAGTATTTTAAATTTACATCATTAAGATAAGGTACTCTTTTATTCATAATTATGTATCCGACTATTCAAAAGCATCTGCCTAGCCTTTTCACAAAAAAATATAGGGTCGGCATCTAATATTACCGGATGTAGCTAAATACCAGTATTTAACATGAAGCAACTACCTATTTGACCTCCGCAACCCAGTTGCTGGGAAACACTTTACCCCATAGTAGGACCAACGGTTAAACGTGCTTTCCGAGGCTCGGTGGTGCTCGACATTTAATAAATGGTCACTCATCTACAAAACTACCGCAGCAAGCGTAGTGAACCTTCAATAGACGTTCACACGGACGTAAATAGAGCAGTGGTGGCTCAGTGGTAACGGCCGCGACTTACGACTTGTAGGTAGTAGGTTCGAACCTGACAGACGCTTTACTTTGTGTAAATTATTTCATCTCCACTGCTCTCAAAACGGTGAAGGGAAGCAGCATGAGGAAACCGGCATGTCCTATATCTTCGGTATCTAGAACCAAAAAAATCGAAGACATGTGACATCTACCAACCTGCACTAGGCCCGAGTAGTGGATTACGGACCACTCCCTCTTCCCTCCCTCTTCGGCTATAGACAAAATTAGTTTGGAACATACATTTTGCACAAAGATATAACTTTAAATAAAATTACTTCTAGATTGTCCAAACAACACATACTATAGAAAGAGAAGTTACAGCTAGTTAACAGTGAGTAAGTTCTATCGCATCCATAAAATATTGAAGTATTCCGAATACCGGTCGAGTTTTATAGAACTCGGAACTAGTTTCGTACAGATTGTATGACGGCGCCGGGTTGAATTCTACATAATACTAATCTAGATATATTAGCTACATACTAGAACGTAACAAACAAACTAGTAACTTTTGTCTAAAAAATGCATGAAACTTGTGAGACGAGACTGCATCCACTCTGATAAAAATATTAGTAGTGCGTAGTACGTTTCTAAGAATTTGATGCGATGTGATCACTAGCAATATTTTTTTAAATACGCTTTAGAAAATATGACTTAACGATAAACTACAAAATGGGTCCCAAGAAAATGTTAAGTCTGCACCCACAGTCTAACCACAGTCTCATCGCACCGAACTCACCGCAGTCACAGTCTGCACATCCAATGGTTACAGAGACCATTCTCTCTCAAACATGAGGGGCTTCAGGGGCTTCGTCCGGTGCAAATCTTAGGTTTCATCATAATATTCTCTGCTGGTTGCAAATATATTATTTTAACAATGTGAATGATTTTCTCACGAAAGTAGGTACTAAGGATAGCGTATCAACTCATTGATTTTCGAGGCCGAAGTGCGGAACATAACGAATTTAATTAAGCCCTGTCTGCAGTGGCTTACAAATAATACTATTAATGTAGCTACATAATTATGTTTATGCTCTACTGAAGGAACGACAGGTGCTTTCTAATGTTTAATATTTTGCTTCTCCTTTTAATTTGGTATTAAAAAAATAAATTAAAGTAGACGGAAGGTAAAATTTTGGCATAATTTGTAATAAGGTAAAGGACAAAGTAAATGACATTGCCAACTAGTGAAAATAAAAGGAAAAACAATTTTATTTTCCAATTTTGATGTTCTATTTTGTCCAGAAGTCAAGCGGGGTAATTCTGTAGCCCACTTACAATGGCAATGCCTTTAATTTTAGCTGGTCAAAAACATTAATTACGACATTAACGATGTTGAGCAGACGAATTTTTCCAACATATGAAGCAGTAGATTAACAATTTCCTTCAAAATCATTCGGGTTGTGATAGAAAGTATGTGACTCAGTTAGGGTGCCAGTTCATAAATCTGCGACCAGTGAACTACTCCAAAATCTTTTCTTTTCAGATTCCGTTGCGGTGGCCTCCTCGATGGTATACCCCTAGTGTACTGCGGAGCTGAAACTATCAGGAAACCTGGAATCTCGGAGATGACGTGGCCAGTCCAGGAAGGTCTAATCCAGAACTGGGACAAGATGGAGAAGTTGTGGCACCACGTCTTCTATAAGGAACTCTGTGTGTCTCCAGAGAGTATTAAGATCATGCATTCTTTGCACCCGCTCGCGCCTGAAGCTGATAAGTAAGTGCTTTGTTTTGTAAATAATCCTTGGCTGGAGGGTGTTGACTCCTCATAAGTGATGTGTGTGTGTTCTTAGAACGTGAAAACTGTAATCCCTGATTTCACCTCGCCCTATTTTTCAATTAACATAATATTTTTCATCTGATCAGGAAACGGATGGCGGAAACCTTCTTAAAATCTTTTGCTGTAAACGCACTGTACATCGCAAAGTCGCTATCTTTAGTTCTGAACGCGTACGGCAGCACTTTGGGTGTCGTTTGGGAGCAAGGGTACCCTTGTTGCTATGTGGCCCCGGTCTTTGAAGGGTTCCCTCTAAAGTATGCTACTGTCACCTCCCCGGTAACTGGAAGATGCTGACGGATAGACTACAGAATCTAATGTTTAAAACTGGATACTTTTTCACTACTCCCTTTGAGATATATCTAATAGACAAAATTAAGGTAAGGATACATATTTTTTCCTGCACAAGGGTGTATTTTTACTACACAAATATCAAAACCAAATGTCTATTAGTCTATCTACTCCCACACTTTTTACGCAGATTTGACTATTCTACTTTCTATTGTGTGCTTGACAAACAGCTTCAGAGTTTGTTTAACAAATGGCTTTTTGAAATTTCAGAAAGACATATGCTACAGTCATGTCCCAAGACACGACACAAGACCAGAGCTGGCAGAAAATGCAGGATTTGACGAGAGCAAGGCTAGCTACAACGTGCCAGACAGACAGCACATACTCTTGGGGGAGGAACGGTTCCTCTGCTCAGAGATCTTATTCAAACCAGAACTTGAGGGGCTGCAGTGCAGGAATATCATTGATGTGATTTGCCCGCAGCATTGATTTGTGTGACCTTGATTATAGGTAAGTAAGTTCAGTGCTTAAAATTTAATTCTACAAAGATTGACACAAGTCAAGGTAGTGGCGACCCAGTGTCAACAGCCCCGACTTATGTGTGCAACACTGGTCTCAAAAAGGTTGAAGAAAAACATCGGAAGGAAATCGACATATCCTAAAACTAACAATTCAAAGTCACGGGATTTCCACGAATCCGCACTGGATAACGGCCCACTCCCTCTCCCGGAGAAGACGCCGCTGTCCCAGGTCCAATAAGTCAATGTCATATATATGGTAGAGATGACACTTTGCCTCGCTTGGGAACCGGATTCATAAAGTAACACAGCATTTAGATCTATTGGAAATAATAGCTGACGGCTCTAACCACGTGTATTCTTCTCACAACAATGACGTACCTGTGTTAGAAAAATGTCAGTCTTTTTCGTACGGTGTTGTTTATTTCACAGGTCTCTATTGTCCAACATTTTGTCCTCCGGGGGGTCCAACATGATGACAGGTCTTGTGGACCGAGCGACTAATGAGCAGACTCATTTCCTGAAGAAGATACTGCCTGACATCAAGGTGAACATTGATGCAATGTCCAACAGACTAAACGCGGCGTGGGCAGGAGGGTCCATCCTGGCGACCTTACCAAACATACAGGGATTCTGGTTAATAAAGGAGGAGTATGCAGACTCGGGTCCAGATCGGGTTCAGTCTAAGTCCTTTTAAAGGAAAAGGAGGCATCATAGCAGTATTTACGAATGGTAACACAAAGCGTGTTCTCCGAAGGAAAACTTGCATACTTCAAAGAATACTGTTATTCACGGAGTCGTTGCGATGGTGTTGGTTTACGTGATTGTCTGGTCGTAAGTGATATGAATATTATGAGCAGTAGTGTCAATTCGTGATAGAGATATGACGAGTCACCTTCAATCGAGTTTGACAGTTTACGCTGTTTTAAGCCTGCAGAAGAGTAAAACACCTGTAAGATAATTAAGTATGTTCTTAATGCGAAAAGCGCGACTGTTCAATAGCCTTCAACTTTATTATGAGTACATACTTGTTTTGTTAATTAAAATAAATAGTTAGTAGTCCAAAACCAAGGACTATATCGTTTTATTTGTAGATATTAGACGCTCATCCATGGCTATGACATAATTTGTTTGTTTTTGCTGCTCGTATTCAAGCTCAGATTTCAATTAAAATTGAAGCACATTTTAGTCAGCTGTTGTAGAACTTAAGTGCAGAGAATGATTTATAAATGTTTTTGAAATTAGAAATGATGTTAAACTAGATGCAAAGGTAGGTGCGACGTGTATATGGAATCGTCTTGTGACATCGTTGAATTCCCGAAAATAAGTTTAAGCTACATGGTGACCGATACATGCACGTGGGTATCTACATATGAACTTGGTGATCACAAATAGGTACCTACATATGAACTTGGTGGCGGAACAAAATATATTCATAAATAATAAATGATTTTATTTCTGTAAGTAGGTTTGTACAAACACTTTTACGCGTCAATCATATTTTTTTATAACTAGATTAGGTCGGCGTATCCTATCTGACTACTCTGAGAAGAAAGGCCGAAACAAACTCAGACATAGCCTCCATTCTCCTCAGGGTGACTTTCAGCCTTCTAATGAGACCCATTATGAGCAACCACGATTCAGTGCCATAGGCAACACGCTATGTGCGTCATTCTAAACAAACATTCTATAATTAGATAAGGAAATAAGGAAAACTTGCTCACGCAACATTGTCAACATGCCATAAAGTAAACATTCTCGTGTATATTATGCACTGATCTATATAATTATACAACCGACAACCGACATCACTCGGACCCGAAATTTTTGAAATATGTTCCTTTGTATTTAGACCTTGTGCGTCTAATATTCGCGAACTATTTAGATACTAACTTGCCTGTTATGGTTTGATGTGGGAACTATTCGTTAACAACTAACTATTTAAACTAACTAACAATAGAAAATGTGAAGTAAATTCTGCGGCATACTGGAAAACCTTATAAAACTACTATCAAGAATATAAAAGAAGAGACAAAAATTAAAGAGCCGTGCGGAGATAAATGTCGGGTACCATGTTAATCTAAACTATCTGAAGATGAAAGGAAGTTATTATTTAAAAACTACTGGGCGTTTAGTGATAACAAAAAATAATGGGAATACTTTTCGAAGAGTATGACAATTATTACACAAAAATATCGGTACATTCGTGAAGGAGGAGAACCTCCTCAAAAGAATCACGCATTTCATTTCAAGCTGCTCGATAAATTGGTGAGAGTTTGTAAAATTTTCTTTAAGAACACATTAGGAATTAATGACCGTCCAATTCGCACCGATTTAGAAAAAGAAAACTAAATAGCAACTTGTCTACTGACTGATGACAAACGTGGTAGGTAAACATGACATACATCCGCGAGTTGAAGAAGCAATAAAAAAAAGCATTCGTGAATACATAGACACGATACCAAAAATGGAGTCACATTATACAAGAACTAATGCAAGCAGAGTTTTTATAGATGGCAGTAAAAATATCGCCGACATCCGCAACGACTATGTGGCAATTCAACAGAAAAAAATATCGGTTTCGACAATTATGTCATTTTTTCCAAAATATTCTCTCAAGAATATAACATACCGTTTTGTCAACGAGATTAGCAGACTCGTGGATTCGCCGAAACAGGTGGACGCTATTTACACGGATTTTACTAGCGCGAACGACAAGGTGGATCATGAAATCTTACTGCAGAAGCTAACAAACATATATTTGGCAAACTTCTCCTACAGTTTCAATCATATTTAACTGATAAGAAACAAAGAGTTGTGGTTAAAGGGCATCATTCTAATTCTCCCGCGAAGGCCACGGCTGTGAGGGCACATGTACTGCATCTCCCTCACGTGCGCGGCCTCCCTCTTTGCGAGCATGACTGATTCGCTGAAGGAGGCGACTGCTAGCCATGCACTCTCGCTCCGTACCATGGCCTGGACCAGGGTCGGACGCGAGAGATCGCCGCCGCCGATCACCTCCACGAGGACATGGCGGTGCTCCACCCAAGCCGAGCAGACCTCCACCGTATGCTCCACCGTGTCCTCAGGGCAATCTTCGCAATAGAAACACCCGGACGTTTCTTCCCGCCCTATTCGAAACAGGAACCTTCCGAAACAGCCGTGTCCGGTGAGGACCTATGTCAGGCGGAAGTTGAGGACGCCATGCCGCCTCTCAAGCCACTCCTCAAAGAGGGGACTTACCGCCGCAATCGTGGCGTGCCCAAACTTTCAACTCTTATGAGGCCTATTGTGAGTGATCACGTTTTATGGCATCATAGTTTTGTTAGTGGTAGCAAACCAAAAGAAACCATATTGTAACGAAAACAAAGATCACTTTGATTTTGAAAGTGACGTAAACAAGGGTAAAGTAACTGTGAACGGACTGTGTGGGTCGACACTATTGATAGCTGACTCCATCTAAGTTCTCACGGTGAGTTTTAACTATCAAATCGGCTGATCTTGTAAACAAAACTGCAAATTAATCCGGTACCAAGTTCAGTCTGTTTTGTATTCATCACTATGCCTGTCCTTATCCCGATTTACTTGTGGTCGGCGTAACATGTCTTTTTTGTACATACTTCTCTATGAGTCATTATCTCGGTAGTCAATCCCTTTCTAGCCAACATTTTTTCACACCGTCCATCTATCATTACTTTGATCTTCCCCTATTCTTAAAGCCTTCGACATTCATACTTAAAATTTTCCGCACATTATCCTCATTCCTCTGCATCGCATGCCTGTTCGATGACAATCGATTTTCACAGATGTTTTCAGTTACCGGAGCCACTTTCAGACTTCCTCTGATGTACCTATTCACTTCTGATTATTTTTTTTATCTATTGTCAGTTTTGTATTAAGGCTCGAACTTTCCCATACGAACTAGGAATAAAGCTCTCTCGAAATACAAAACTAGCTTGAATGTTAGAGCGGGGGGAAAGGTTAAGTATGCCTAGTTTATAGTGAAACCCAGGCTAGCGCTGTAATTTGTTAACATTCACCACATCTCTAAAAACGTTACGTCACTGTAATTACTTTATTTCAGAGAATAGACTAGCGCCTAATAAGAAATGTTTTCAAATGCCACTAACTTTTTTCTATACGAGTTTACTCTCAAAATAATTTACTTTTTCGAGTAATAGGGTCCGAAAAAGGCGTAGTATATTAAAGTATTCTGGAAACAAACCAGTTAAAGACTACTTCATCTCATCAAGACTTACCCGTCAGTAAGAGGCACTTCCTCCAGGATTTGCTTGGCGATCTCCAGTCGCTCCCGGTCGTAGGAGGCGGCGGCCACCACGGCTATGATGGCCAGGAGCAGGCAGGCCACCGAGCGGCGCTCGCACGGTTTTGTCATCCTTGCTGTGAAGGATTACAGATTTATCCTTTTAGACTGCATAAACATAATCAGCCTATATTTGAATTTACTCAATATTTGAAAATTCTAGATAGCACGTATCGCGAATATCTACGAAATTTACAACGACTAAAATTAGAAGCACTTTATTTGCGTCTAAGATAACTCTATTGTCAAGCACGTTAGCTCGGCATCCAATTTAACCAGATGCGGCTGTAACAGCAATAAATCTTATACACACGTCTTCATCATTTCAGCCGAAAGACGTCCACTACTGGATATAGGCCTCCTCCCCCAAAGAGGGGGTTTCGCCATAATCGCCACGCTTGGCAGGCGAGTTGGCGGTCACAGTATGGTGGTAAAATGCATAAAGAACGCTGCTGCCTATTCTCTCTTAAGTCCCTTAGTCGCCTTCTACGAAACCCACGGGAAGAAATGGGATGGTGCTATTCTTTTACGTCCGGCACGACACGAAACCACACGGGATACACATTTAAGTCACAGCATTACCCACAGCGGGGTTTTTCACATCTTAATCCAACAAGGCTTAATCAACATTCCGGAATAACTAACACGATTTACTGAGTACAATATCACACCACTCCACTGGTCGCTAGCTTACCTCTACATGTCAAAAACAGGTCAGAGCAAAAGAGATACAAAAAACAAACATTCTGTACGTAAGCGATAAGGTTGGAGCGTATGTTTTGACGGAAACCAGGTAATCCCTGTCTTGTCCAGAATGCATAATAAACTTTGAACAAGGGACCTTTAAAATTAATTAAAACACTCCTGGAGATTATGTTTTTGTGCGAAATTGGTGTCTCTCCCTGGATTAGGGAATGATCTAGTACAGCTGAGATCCTTTTCACTTAAATTTTTTAATGGCCCTTGTGTATTTTAGGAATAAAGAAATTTACGACAAATTGCAAAATTGTGTCAGTGAATGTTTTTCACCGAATTTGTCTGCCTCATCAGTGCAGTGGTCGCAAACGACTGCTGAGCGTGAGGTCCTGTTTTCGATTCCCAGGTTGGCCAAAATGTTATTTGGGTTCTTTTATCTGGATTTTTTTGAGTAGCAGGAGTCTTTATATGAGCCCGGTTGATGAAAATTGGCTCGCCCGTCTTTCATGGGACTTTTACATATTTGGCGAAATATGGGGGTACCGTGAGTACACCTCTGCCCAAACCTACGCAGAAAAAAAAGCATTATGCTGAGTTTATTTTTTCTAGAATAATGTTGGAAGTAATATTGGTGAGACCATTAATCGTAGAAGTTGGTTAAAGTAGTAATTAGGAGATGAGGCGGTAACAGTAACCGTCTGGGTTCGGTAAAAATGCTTAGCAGAACTAAATTTACCATGACGGAATAAATTATATGTATTTTCGCATTCAATAGTTCCTTAAGCGGACTTTTTCAGCAATTCTAGAAAATGAATATGTACTCAACCTTCCCAATGGAGTAATAAAAGCGACTCGTTAAGTAATTAGTGTAGTAAGCAAAATCAAACGGATCGCACGTGAAGACGTTTATTCCAGTAAACGTTTGGATTATGTCCAACAGAACTTGTTTAATTAAACCTCTCAAAATATACTGTGTTATCAACAGAGGTCGGAGTAGGTAGATTGATTTTATATACTTGCGTCAAGATATTATAATATGGACATGCCATTTTATCCATAATGTGCGGGAAGTACCGGAAAAAGTTCCGGAATTGGTATTATGGAATAAAATAAAATAAAAAACATACAGATAGGCTAACAAAATCATTTATTTTATGAATGATTGATTGAATTCAATGAACAATTATTTTTAATTAAACAAAAACATAAATAAATTATTTTTAATCCTCATTGGATACAATTTCCATATTTTGGCTTTCAACGTTAATACAATTAAAATAAATAATCATCACAATAAATATGAAGTTCCGGTATTTTGGAGGCATATCCATATTATCCTCTACGTTTGGCGTCAACGACCTTAAATCAATCTACCTACTCCGACTTCTGGTTATCATAAAAGGTCTCAGGGAAACGTTAGCGCATCAGCAATGTTTGGCAACTGAATTGGTGACAGCAGAACGTGGTTATTACGATCAAAAATATACTTTTCCAATCATCTGGAGATAATTCTTCAGTAACTTTTTATGAGTCTCAGACATCGTAAAAGGGTGACCTTAGTTTGTTATGGCTAGGCTTACGTGGCCAGACCGCAGAACCTTCATCCATAGCTTAGTATATTGCGACACTTTTGTTCAATTTCTCAAGTAATACAATACGACCAACGACGACGGCTGGCACTCACACCGTGCTGCAGAAGTGATAAATGTAGACATTGTTTTGTGTGGGATCTCAATTGAGTGGTTTGAACCCGGTAAAAGTTCTAACACAAACAAAAACGTGTTTCATTTGCAAAGTATGAAGATTCAAAATGTAATAGCATTCAATTCACGAAATCCTTATCTAGTTGGAAACAATTATGAAATAGTGAATAAACTATCCCATTCGTAATTCTAATTGCACTTCTCATCATCTACCTAGCGTTTTCTCAACTATTTTGGGGTCGGCTTCCGGTCTGACCAGAAGCTGTTGAATACCAGTATGTTATATGGAGCAACTCTCTATGTGATGCCCACAACCCAGTTACTGGGTAACGCGAATTTCTTAACTGGTTTTCGGAGTTTCGGGCTTATGACGATACGTAACGACTTTCAAAAATTCTCGAATGCCAGCCGGGACCAAGGGCTTAGCGTGCTTTCCTAGGCATGGAGTGGTCTTGAATGTAAAGGTGGTCACCCATCCAATAACTAACCGCGACAAGCGTAGCTTAACCTGATCAATCGACCCGTGCGGCTGTTATTGCTTACCGAAAATCCCCTCTTGTTGCACAAGATAATTAAACATTTAATATTCCAAATATTTTACATATCACAAATAAATATTCCCAATCGTCGCAGTATGTTCGATAACTCCGCCGAATAATTCTTTGAACACTTTCGCAGACCTTGTCGGGAACACTATGCGGAGATAACCTGAACTTATATAACTGAACTGGATGAAATGCCTTCATACATCAGACTTACCAAGTAACGAATCCTTCACTGCGTTATGTAGATATCTGTTTGATTTTTAAGTTCGCCCTATCAGTGGGGACATTTCAATGAAATTAACTGACTGACTGACTGACTCATCAGCGCCCAGCCCAAACCCTTGGACCTAGAAAGCTGAAATTTTGCACAAACTCAAACTCAAACTCAAAGCATTTATTTTAATTAAACCATTTACAGGCTTTTTTTGAATTGTCAAAAAATCGATCAGTTGGAAAGTTGAAGCTAGTTGCCCATTCCAAAACGTAGATCTCTATGGAGAAGAACGGGCAAGAAACTCCTCGGACACTCTTTCAAACTCAAGTTGAAATATTAGGTTGGGGAAAAAGTCTTTTCGCATTATAATATGTATGAACTTGTAATAAAATCTCTTTGGCTATACTATTTGTATCTGGCTGGTTTTGGTATCATTGAAAGTTTAAATTTTAAAGAACATAATTCCAAATTCAAATTAGGAAAATGTGTGATTTTCATTTGTTTTTCGTACCGTCAAGATGAGTGAATCTAATGAAGAAATTCGATACATTTTAAAATTTTACTACAAAAAAGGTAAAAATGCAACGCAAGCCGCGAAAAAAATTTGCGATGTTTATGGACCTAGTGTAGTGTCTGTGAGAGTAGCACAAATTTGGTTTAAGCGTTTTCAATCCGGAAATTTTGATGTCAAAGATGCACGTCGCTCTGGTCGCCCTATTACGGATAAAATGGATGCCATTTTTGAAAAAGTGGAGCAAGATCGGCATACCAGTAGTTACGACGTAGCTGAAGAACTGGAAATTGACCACAAAACAGTTTTGGCGCATTTGAAAAAAACTGGGTACACAAAAAAGCTCGACATTTGGGTACCTCACGAGCTCACTGAAAGAAACCTAATGAACCGTGTACTCTTTTGTGATTCTTTATTACGACGTAATGAAACCGAACCATTTTTGAAGAAGCTGATAACTGGTGATGAAAAGTGGATCACGTATGAGAAGAACGTGCGAAAAAGGTCGTGGTCAAAGGCCGGTCAGGCTTCACAGACTGTGGCGAAACCCGGGTTAACACGCAACACGGTGATGCTGTGTGTGTGGTGGGATTGGAAGGGCATTATTCATTATGAGCTGTTACCACCAGGCAGGACCATCGATTCTGAACTCTACTGCGAACAACTGATGAGATTAAAGCAAGAAGTTGAGAGAAAGCGGCCGGAATTAATCAACAGAAGGGGTGTGGTTTTTCATCATGATAACGCTAGACCTCACACATCTTTAGCCACCCAACAAAAATTAAGAGAGTTTGGCTGGGAGGTGTTAATGCATCCGCCGTATAGTCCTGACCTTGCACCTTCATATTTCCACCTGTTTCGGTCTCTTCAGAATTCTTTAGGCAGTGTCAGGTTAACATCACGAGAGGACTGCCAAAACCACTTGTCGCGGTATTTTGACCAGAAGTCCCAAAATTTCTATAGCAATGGGATCATGTCCCTACCTACAAGATGGCAAAAAGTTATCGAACAAAATGGTACCTACATACTTTAGTTAAATATAAATAAACTTTATTAAAAAATGTTTTGAATTTTCTTAAAAAATGCGAAGAAACTTTTTCCCCAACCTATTATTACAAAATCTTGGGAACATTATTCATGTTGCTTCTGTATGTGAGAACAATGTAAAAAAATAATTATAAGCAATTCTAAATACAAGATAAATTAAGCCCTGGAAGTTAGGAGATGACCAGTCTCAACCGACAGCGCCCGTTCACGAACTTAACGCGTGGATCAGCACCATCCAGCTCAACCATTTTGTAGGGAACCGAATGATCCAAAACACGCGCCACCATCAGTGAGACATTTATGTGAGCATGACATAGGTACTCTCAAATGCCATGCTTTTTCAAGTCAACGTACATGATAACAACACAATAAACGGATGCATGGTACTCACACAGAGGTTCCCTTTGTAATGCAGACAAGGATTAAGGAAGGATTTTTCGAAATTGAACCCCTGATGGATTTAAACAGGAGATGAAAATTCCGCGCGAGCGAAGCCGCTGGCAAAAGCTAGTACGTTATAAAATCACCATTAAAATCCTTAGCATTTTTCGAACACATAAAAATTCAATCGACCGTCTCACGCGAAAGTTGGTTTGTAAGAGATTATTCAAATGTATGTTAAACACACCCACAAACAGCGCCTGGAAGAACTTGATGCAAATCGAATATGGTTCGATTCAGAGCGTTGGATCTACGTCACATTCTTTATGCACACACATAACCTCACTCGACAACCAGATAACTTCTCGCTTACCTACTTTCAACGAACAGTTCACAACTTTGTTAGAACATGTTCTTCATTTTATTTCATTTAGAGAAATATGTTTCATTTTAAATACATGCCGCACCTTACCAACGCTATGGACAATAAGAAATTCTATAGAACCATTTCACTATTTCTTAGTGAATCGGCTAGTGAAGTGGCTTTTGAGTGCCACACTCATTGTTAGTGCTAAGCCTAAATATCTGCCGTGTGAGTGTCGACGTTAGTTCGATCCGACGGGAATAACACACAAACCAATAAAAAATAAACGAATCCTACTTAAGCATCTTTATAAATGTTAAAGTTTGTCTGTTGGATGTTTGTCACGCAATCACGCAAAAACGACGGAATGGATCGTTATGAAATTTGACATATAAGTACCCTAGGACCCGGAGAAGGATAAATACATTTTATCCTAGATCGCAGCCAAATTCGCCAGAAGCAGTAATAAATAAAAAATAAAAAACAATTGCTCATCTCTAGGTTACTTGTCGCTCATTGCTCGCAAATACAAAAGCACTCGGTGGAAATCTGCTTCTGGATTATTGTTGATTAGTATCTATCTTCCAACGAGTAGTGGTGGCTCACTGGTTACTGCTCCAACTTATTTTTTTTTAAATCGTAGGTCAAACACAGACAGGCGCTTTGGTTCGTGTAAATAATTTCATCACCACTGCTCTCGAAACGGTGAAGGAAAACGTCGTGAGGAAAACGGCATGTCTTAGAACCAAAATTCGAAGACATGTGACATCTACCAACGCACACTGAGCCAGCATTCTGGTTTATAGCCCGCTCCCTCTTGAAGACGGGAGGCCTGAACATTAAAGAACATTGTAGGCTGAATTCTATTTTTAAAATAGGCTCAGGAAAATAGGTGGGTCATTCAGATGTCAATGTATACGCTTTTATAATAAACTTCCAAGCCATGTTCAAGATCTAAGTATCAATAAACTTAAATCATTCATTAAACGTAAGTTGTGCTTGAAAGCCTTTTATACTGTTAAAGATTATGTTGAGGACACAAAAGCTTGGGATTGACTGCTCCAATTTTTACATACTAAATGTTGTTTTTTTTTGCAAACTTATAGGTACTCTGACATTTGATAATTATTATATACACTTTGACATGAATATTTACTTTAGAAGTATAATATTATTTTTGTTTTAATTATTGTGAATGTAAGGACTATTTGGGTCATATTTTGTTTGTTTTTGTGTTTTCTGTTTTGTGTTTCATCTCTTTCTCAGCTAGTTTTAATATTAATCTGGCAGTTTGAGTATTTTATGCGGCCTACCCAAATGTCCTGTCTTTGGTATTGTTCGTCAAATCGTTGAGCTCCTCAAGTTCTGAGTTGAGCTGTATGATTACTGACAAATGCGTGCACTGAATGGACAGGTCCACTCAATCTGTATGGTTCTTTCTTCAAAAGACCATTTCAGACACCGATCCACATGGTCTTCACTTGATCTGACCAAGATTATGTTTGGACTTTAAAAGAGACTGTGACCTCTGAGTTTGTTTCGGCCTTTCTTCTCAGAGTAGTCAGATAGGAAACGCCGACCTCATCTAGTTTAAAAAAATATGATTGACGTGTAAAAGTGTTTGTACAAACCTACTTACAGAAATAAAATCATTTATCATTTATCATTAAAAGCGTGTTCCTTTTTTCTCTTATTTTCTAGAAAAAACTGAATTGACGATCACTTGTTTAATCTGGACTGATTTCTAGATCACTTTTGGCCTATCTAGTATTATTATTTTACTCTCAAAAACATCTATAAGATTCTCAAAACTGATCCTAACTAAAAAAATTACAATCGCAACTAACTACAAACAGTATCATCTACTGATACATCTATTTCTTTATCACCGCATTTAGTAAGCGCTAACGAATAGTTTGGGAATATTAACTTCGAGCTTTTGAGCGTAAAAGGTTAAAACAATAGATCCACATCAGCTAATTGGATGGGACGAAATTACGTCATTTTGTTTACTCATCATATCCGGCTGGGCGGGTTGCGTCGAGTTTTATTTTGACTATTATAACATGCAACATTTATTTGTGGCTCAAGCCTTTTTTCATAATATAGGTACGCTTTTACAACAAACGTACATTTCAGAAAGATACTAAATAGCCTTAACTACAAAATGCTGGAGGCTATAAAGTTAGACGTACATGGAAGTTAATTACATTATCCGACCAACAATATACTTTAGTTGTACAACTTAACTATCCCGTGTTGAACGCAAACAAATCGGCCTACCAACGACCGGATAACAACATGAGCGATGCGCGACAAACACCAACCAATGTGGTGCCAGTGCGTGAAAACTATCCCCCGAATTCCTAACGACAACCACACGACGCGACCGGACCGTCCCAATCGTAACTTGTAAGTTGCAACCACACACAACGAGTAATAAGTTAGTGAAGCTTTAACATAGCTTTCTGGCCAAACTATCCTTTGTTCAAGTATATTTATGTCAACTTGCAGCCGTTCGTAAAATTGTAGGAGCTGGCTGAAATAGGAGAGACGACATTTTTCCACTTTAGGAAAGTGTGTACCTTACAGCTCAATTGCCGCTGTAGTGTCGATAGGGTACGAGTAGGGCCAATATTGATATATATTGTCATGGCATAAAAGTGTCGTGGACTTTGGTTTTTTTCTGCATGCCTTTGTTTTTTGGGATTTAGACTTTTCCCTACTGTAAAAAATATGGTAATCCTCACGTTGTGTCTTTCTGGGGTTTTGCAATGGTGAAATAGAACAACCACATATCACCACTATGAACTAAGAGTATCAATACATGTCTAGTTAGAATAACAAATTAGGTTGTAAATTAGCTATTAGCTAATCTGAAACAACAAGTTACGATCATGTAATGCTCTCTGGGCGGCCACTTAGTGCGTCTAGCATCAAACGCTACACAGAACACTTCCGGGGCTTAATGCTCTGATGCGCTAATTCATATACTGAGCAAGCAAATGCATTTGCCATGCCAGGTACATTTAATGAAATGGTAATGAAGGCAAAATTATATGTTGAAATTTTTTTGAAATGCTACGGGTTGTTAGAACTAGACTGATGCCGAAAATATAGTTTTTAGATTTTGACGTGAAAACATCTTTTCGCTAGGAGTATTGGTGGCAAGTTCAATATTTCTGACCGACACAATATGTAAAAAATTAATCGCTTATAACTACGAGAGTTTTAGAACTAGCATGATTGTTGAGCGTTCAAAAGTTATGTCTTATTTATAAAAAAAATATAGCAGGACATAACTTGCCTATGATGTCACACTGCGTGTGCGTGCGAATTTGTGCGACCCTGTATGGAATGGACGGTAGACGGTACTGAGTACATAACAGTAAATTTATATCCTACGTATGTATAAAAAAAAACAAGTACTTTTTTGCAAAAACTTTATTGTGAAAACACATTAACAAGTGCAACTTACAAGTGACGCTGTTATCTAGTGATTCTGTGCTGTGTACAACATAAAAAAGATTAAAAACCGTATTCGTTTTGGGCACAAGTATTTTTCTACCCTTTACGTACAAAATAAAAACAGACTTTTTAACGTAGTTGCTGAAAATACTGTGTGACCAACTACCAGTGTGTGTGCGTCCTTACGGTAACGCTGTGTTACGTCTATGGTGTTACAACTTGCCATAACACCGTGATAACTGCCATAAACGCATTCATTGAGAGCAACGCCATCTATTATTTCGTAAGTGAACTGTTTCGTCAGTGCAAACAAGATCAATATCACCATGGTAAAGTGTGGTGGGTGCGGTAAATTTATCTCGGCGGTGGCGGCGGATGCGATTAATTGCGACAACTGCCGAACTTGGTATCATCGGCAGTGCGCTGAAATATCCGATATTGGCCTTATAACATCTCCCTGGCACTGCCCGGCGTGTAACAAAATCCTTATACGGGACAGCCGGGCCGAAATGCCAGTTAGGGGCCGCGCAGAGGCACCACTGGACCATGACAACATGGTAAATCTCATGGACACGAGTCCTATAAATACTAATGCTTTGGACGTCACGCATGCCCTCACATCTGACATCACTACCGAACTGAGAAGTTTTAAGGAAGAATTCATCAACACGGTACGTAGTGAATTTCTATTACTGCGTAATGATCTTGCCGACTTAAGACTTTCAATAAAGACCACAAATGACCGTATGAGTAGTTTGGAGGAGAGAGTGACTGTTATGGAAAATCAAAAATCAGCACAACCCCAAACCTCGCCGGATGTTCAACATTTAATCGCACAATTGCGGAGTGACATAAATGACCGTGATCAGGAGCTGCTAGCTACTGAAATTCAGATCTCGAACTTGCCAGAGCCGAGCGGTGAGAATCCCATACACACGGCTATGCTGGTGGCTTCTAAGATGGGTGTAAAAATCGAAGAGCGCGATATTGTGAGTGCCGAGCGTGTTGGAGGCAGACGCATAAATGCTACACAGCCGGCGCTGGTGGAGACCCGCCCGCGTTTCCTCGTCGTGCGCCTCGCGCGCCGCGATCTACGCGACAAGATGTTGGAGGCCGCACGAGTACGTCATGGTATGACTTCTGCTGATCTCGACATGCCCGGTCTGCCAGCGCGATTTTATGTCAACGAACGCCTTACGAAGCAGAATCGGGAGTTGTTTCGGATGGCGCGAGAGGCTGGGGGCCGGCTCGGCTGGCAATTTGTTTGGTGCAAAAGAGGCCGTATTCTTGCTCGACACAAACCCGGGGACGCCGCTTGCCAAATCCGTTGCGAGGCTGATGTACGGCGCATTTTTGTACCCGTTCCTGTACCGGTTACCGAAGGTCAAAATCGGTCCTAAATATTTCACCATGCACTTACCTAGTACCATTTTTTATTTTTATTTCTGCTTTTTTTGTTCCAATTTATTTTGTTTTTTTGTAGTTTTTAACATAACGATGGCATGTATTCTATTGAGTGTTGCAAAAGTTGTACGGTCCTATTGTTATTATATGTTATGTTCGTTCTGCACGTCCCTCCGGGGAAACAGGTGTGATATTATTGTGTTATTTTATGTTGTTTGTCTCACGGCGGCGACAGCGCACGCGCATCTCAGTGGGCTCGTAAACCGGTTTCGATGTACTCATATTATTCTATTATTTATTTACAACATTATCCTAAATCTATCAATATTTTCAATTATTTTTATACGTCTACTTATTATTACCATTTTACACTTCCACATTATTATCTATACGATATTTGGAAATACCCATACAACTTTTAT
Organism: Polymixis lichenea; assembly: GCA_949091785.1. Lineage (NCBI taxonomy): Eukaryota > Metazoa > Arthropoda > Insecta > Lepidoptera > Noctuidae > Polymixis > Polymixis lichenea. The sequence goes on along the minus strand of OX420931.1, from coordinate 57,515,507 downwards.
ATTTAATTATGAACCATTATTATTATTTACGCCTACAAATACTGATAAGATATTGAATGAATGTGCAATGGAAGTGTTGGCAAGTGAAGTGATAGCGGTGATAGTAATTTTACATTGTCTCAATGATGCCTAAAAGTGGAAAATATCTTAAGGTTGGCTTCCTTAACGCAGGGTCTCTGGGTACAGGCCATGATGATTTAGTTTGCGCGATTGACAGATATAATTTTGACATAATGGCTATAAACGAAACTTGGCTCCGACCAGGGGAAGATGGGCGCGCGCCGGTCGTGCCTGGGTATCGTCTTCGTCACACTCCGCGGCCTTCAGCTGTTCGCGCGGGACGTGGTGGGGGCGTTGGGTTTTATCTGCGGCGGGGTCTGAGCGCGCGCATCTGTACTGGCACGGCTGATCTTAGGTTCGATTCCGTGGAACAGATGTGGCTGACTATCTCGTTAAGCGGGAAAAAAATTGCTGTTGGTACAGCGTACCGGCCACCATGGCTTGATATAGATCACTTCCTTGATGCCATCACGAACAGTTTTATTACGTTGGGAAACTGTGATCATTACATATTGCTCGGGGATTTTAATGTGAACATGCTCAACATAAACGAGACTAAAACCAAAAAGGTTTTACAATTTCTAAATTGCGTAAGTCTCGTTCAGCTTGTCACGACGCCGACTCATTTCACAGATACGAGTGAGACACTAATCGACCTATTGTGCACTGATCTTAGGGCAAGGCACACAACTGTGGAATCCTTTGGTTCGATTACAGGCCATTCCATAATAGTCAGTGAATTTCACCTAAAGCGGGACAAATTTATACCATATGTCATAACATTTAGGCCGATGAAAGACATATGTCGGGATAGATTTTATACGGATTTGTCACAGTCAAACATAGATCGTATCTCGGAATTTACCGATGTGGATGACATGGTTGATACCTTTAATTACTGCATAATATCATTGTTTGATGTTCACGCGCCGCTTAAAACGTGTCGTATTAAGGAATTATCCTATCCTTGGATTACGGATACTATCCAGCTCATGATGCGCTTGCGAGACAACGCATTAGCCAAATATAGAAATTCCAAATCAGGAACAAAAAAAGCATATTATAAACAGTTAAAATTATTGGTTGAAAGTTCCTTGTATCATGAAAAAATTGCATACTTTAGGCACAATATAAATAATAAAATAAACAATCCCAAATTACTATGGAAAAACATTAAATCTACGTTTGCACCCTCAAAGCAAGGACAAGACCTTCCGCCACACTTTAGAAACCCAGACCTGATAAATAACACTTTTTTGAAGGTCCCTGGCAACCCGTTGGCTAGCATGTCACTTATATCATTCTTTGAGACCCACAGATATAGTGACGCAATATTCACAATTGCTCCTGCGGAGCAACACGATATCTCCGGTATTATTTCTGAACTAAAGTCGAATGCTCAAGGCTACGACAACATAACCTTAAGTATGCTTAATCTAACTTTGCCGCACACTTTAGGAACTATAACCGACATAATTAATTGTTCTATTTCGACATCAAAGTTTCCTTACCAATGGAAAATTGCCACAGTTAGACCACTACCTAAGAGTCCAAACCCTATAGAAGTTAAAGACTTGCGACCGATCAGTATTCTGCCCTGTCTCTCAAAAGTAATGGAGAGAGTGGTGTGCCGTCAATTGACTCGGTTTTTGGAAAATAACGAAGTGTTACCTGATCTACAATCCGGTTTTAGGAAACAGCGTAGCACTTCTACGGCGTTACTAGATGTTACGGACAACATCCTGTCAGCCCAAGATAAGGGCATGTGTTCAATTATGGTGCTACTCGATTTTTCCCGAGCATTTGACTGCATAAACGTTTTGCTATTACTGTCAAAATTAAAATACTACGGATTTGACGACAATGCCATTCAATGGTTCCACAGCTACCTCAGTAATAGAAAACAACTTGTAGAATTGCGTTTGTTGGATGGTACTACCTTGACTTCAGCCCTTACTTCTATAGAAAGAGGCGTTCCTCAGGGATCAATTTTGGGTCCGATTATTTTTATTCTCTACTGTGCAGACATAATAAAGTGCCTTCAGAAATGCAAATATCATATTTATGCCGATGACGTCCAAGTGTATTTATCTTTTAGACCGGATGATTATGAATCGGCCATTAGAGACTTAAACGATGACCTAGAAAGAATCACCGCCTGGTCGGATGAGAATTGTTTGGCACTGAACCCTTTAAAAACCAAGTATATGCTGTTTGGTACAAGGCAGCAGTTGAAAAAAATACCTTTGAGCCTTAATTTAACTCTAATGGGTGAGCCTATTGAGCGCGTAAATGAGGCGCGGAACCTTGGGTTGTGTATGGACAACAGCCTTAGATTTGAGAAACACGTTGCTAACTCCGTTAGAAACTGCTTCTATCGCCTGAAACTGCTATACAAAATGAGGCCATACTTGTCTGAAAAGCTTCGCGAACAGCTAGTCGAAACCCTGGTTCTGTCCAAATTAAACTACGCTGATACGGTTTACGGCCCACGTTTGCTGGCTCGTACCGATCGGCTTATTCAAAGAGTCCAAAACGCATGTGCGCGCTTCTGTTACACTGTTCCCCCCAGAAGTCATGTTACCCCCTTTCTTAACAAGCACTTTATTCTCAAGATGAAGTCAAGACGAAAGTTACACTTAGCGTGCCTGCTTTTTGGTGTCGTTAAATCTAAGAAACCGAAGTATTTGTATGACAAGCTTAGTTGGATGGCTAGTAGACGAGATTGCGCGCCCAGGCTATGTGCGCAACAACTTTCAACACAGTCTCATAGAACAGCAGCTTTCAGAGGCAGTTTCCGATACGCTGCATCTAAAGTATGGAACAATATTCCACCACCACTAAGGGCTTTGGGCACTATATACACATTCAAAACACGTTTACGGCAGTATCTAATAGATTCCCAACAGAAAGTTGACATGGTCGCCCTGAATGTTTCACTTATATGAGCTACTTACAGTACTTAGGTAACTTAAAACATAATTCCTGATGTGTCACAAATATACGCATATTTGGATATGCGGGTGGTTTCATCCGTCGCTACCAACTGCCCTCGACTCGATGACGCTGCTGTGCTGTCCGCGGCGCGTATGTGCTGTCGCAGTTGTGAGACCTTAGGGAAACATAAATGGATGCATTGTTAAATTTTTACCACCATCAGGTACCTACTCTGCTTATTGCGTTGTTTTCTTGTACTTACCCATTGTGCCCGGCCTTTTTTGCGACTGTGTCGCAAAGCTGGCGTCGATATTACATCATATTACATCATACACCCTCTATTTTTCAATAAATTCTTGGTCGAAGAAGATACTTCATCCATTGTTATAGGTAGGTAGATACTTCATTTTCTCAGAATAGTATTAAACTCACTGTGACTTATTTTCAACTTCTTAATTATTCGTGTTTATGCTCCACTGTAATTTTTAATTTTAATTTTTCTTGCCGTAATAACGAAATAACTGACACTAATGTCCGCCGCGCCCGGCGGCTTGTAGCGCTTTGTGAGTGCATCGTGCGTGCATGAATCAATGTACATAGATAAACGCTAAAAACAGGTTTCGCTGAGCTCCTGTTGTTTTCGTTTGATTCTATTCTGTTTTTGTAAGTTTATATGAAATGTTTGTATATAAGTTTAAAAATATTTTGTTTACCTATGTTGAAACTGTTTTGTACTCCTCGTCACTCGTCCCTAAAGGTTCATTAGAAAACCAGCGTCAGACAGCATCTGTCTGGCATTAATGCTGAAATGAACCTTTTTGGCGCGTCCGTGAGGCACACACTGTTGTACCTAGTTAATTATATTCACTTTTTTGTTATTTATTTTGTGTTTCACGAACTGTGTCCAAATAAACGGTATTCTTTCTTTCTTTCTTTCTTTCTGTATTTTTCACTATGACTCAAAATATAAATTCGTGCAGCGCAAAAAGTGTTTAGCTAGAACACTGATTCTAGTGTCGTTGTCAAGAAATAATATAGCACTGCTAAGGCAAAGAGAAAGTCAACAAAAATATTGACAGAAACAGGGTTAAAATTGTATATGAAGTTGACAATAGCAAAATAACTTCATATATCGTCTCATATCGGTCGTAAATATGCTCAGCATATGCTCAGATTTTTTTCCGCACTCAGTGTGCAAGGAGGCTAGGCAGGAGTGTGACAGGATGTTCAGACAAGTAAGCGGTACCGATCGATCCCCCCACACAAGGACAATTGTGGACGGAGTGTTTTCATTTTTGGTCATGATTCGCCTATGGACAATTTCATCTTTGAATGTAATTAATGATCATGATGGAGAGAATGTTTTGTTATGTCTGGTAGAAGTTTCCTACAATGACGGCACTGTATCATCGCTTGTCACGTTTGCACGTTTTCATGAATTTCCATTTAGGGGATGCGGTAAGGTAGCCCGTGATTTGTATATGTTTCATGAAATAGTTATTTGATTAATAGAAATAGTCAGATGATTTCAATTATTTTAACTCTATTAATACGTACTTGTTAATGTCGCGAACAATGTTTCAAAGCGCGTTAACTTTAAAAAAGAAAGACAACGTTGTAACATCCGTAAGAAAACAACCCACAGCCGAACAAATAACAGCCTAAAATGTAGACTGGTTGTGACTGGAGAGCAGTTTAGGAGCAGTTGAGTTGTAGGTCGTGCGTTCGAACCCAGGCAGGTGCTTTATTTTTTGTTACTTATAGTATCACAGAGGAAAAAGAATAATTCCATTGTAACTAACTACAATTTCATTTAGCTCTCTTAGAGATTTCCTTCGATATGTTTGATAAAATGGCAAATTTTCGTTTATACTAGAATACGTCGAATCTGAATTCCTATATTATTTGTTTTTTTATTTGCACCGTAAAATATGTACTGGATGTTGTGCGATTCAATTTACTAAACGCTACAGTAACATAAAACAATGTGAAAAAACGAAGATTAGCATTCAGCTATTCAGCCATTAACTAGCTCATTTAACTTAACCGAGTGACGTCGGTACCTTATATAGATCTAGCAAGGTTTGTCGTAACAGCATTAGGCATCGATACAATTGCACTTAAACCGAGCTGTAGACTATCAGAAAGAATCTGTTTGTGAAGTTATATTGATTATATGAAGTCACTAGTTTTTGCCAGCGGCTTCGCCTGAGTAGAGGTCGGAAATTATCCCACGGGAACGTTCAACTTGGATAAAAAATATTATTGTGTTAATCCAAGCTAAATGTGCCAAATGTTTGTGTATGGGTGTGTGCGTGTGTGTTTGTGTGTGGGTGTGTGTGTGTGCGTGTGTGTGTGTGTGTTTGCCAAATTTCATCGAAATCCGTTCAGCCGGTTTTACGTGATTGAGTAACAAACATCCAAACTTTCACATTTATAATATTCGTAGGATTATTTTCAGAGGTCTATTGCTTCAGAGGTCGTAAGTGCTACTGTTGGACATGAAGTTCTAGATTCGATTCCTGGGTCAAGAAAAGTGTCTTTGGGTTTTTCAACTTAGCAGTAGGAGCAGCGTGGGGATTGTGGCTAAGTGATAATAACCGCACGGGTTGATCGATTGGGTTCACGCCGTCGGTCCGCGGATGGGTGACCATCTTTACATACCGAGACCCGTCCGTGCCTCGGAAAGCACGTTAAGCCGTTGGCTTTGGGTGTCATCCTTAGACCTTTGATGACTTTGTCACAATACTGAAAATACAAGGTAAAACGAGCCCCTAAAGTCTGTCTCGGGTAGGGTTGCCACACGTCTAAGAATAACCAAGCATATTTATAAAAGGGTTCAGTTTTGTAAGGCTTAAAATAATTACTCTGTCTGGGTTACTGAGCCTTTTCCGTGTAATGTTTACAATATTTAATGGAAATAACCGTTTATATGGAGCTCATCTCTTTTTGGGAATACTACACCTGCCTTCCATAGTAAATGTAGCTCAGTTTAATGAGATAAGATGATCAACAAGCAACTTTAGTTATGGTGTTATAATTCTCTGTAGCTTCTAGCTTTTCGTAAATGTATACTCAAATACAAGCAGTTTGCCCGGTGGGAATACCCATCGGCAAATATGATGAACTTCTTCACAAACTTTCATCCCCTATTGAATCCCTTTATGGGTTGAATTTTCTCTAGTCCCTCGTTAGTGTTCAGTTTCGTTATGTAAGGAACTCTTGCGCAAAGTCGGGTTTCTAGACACAGTAATTAAGGCTGTACATAATCTGTCAGTGAATAAATATTAAGTAGATTCGAAATAGTTTTCTAAACTGGGCTCTGGTTCAAATAATTATAATATTAATAAAAATATTTATTTATGCAAAAACCTTCAATAACGCTTAAAAACTAGGTCGCATAAATTGTACTGAATAAAGGTCATACGGAAAAAAAAAAACAAAATCAAAACATTTTATTTCACATAAACCTGCAATAAGGGCACTTATGAAACGTCAGAAGCTAGGTGCACGGTTCTAATTTGTCACTTCCTATGGAGAAGAGCCGGCAAGAAACTCCACGGTTACTCTTTTAAAAATAATTGGCTTTTATATTGTTTTCAAATTACAGTGATATTAGATGTGGGAGGACAGTGCAGGCCTGTCAATAAGTACCAGGTACTTTAGAGGAATGAAAATAAAGAATATGTAAAAGAATCTCTCATTCACAATATGTAAAAGAATCTACATAAGTAAAATCAACCTATTTAAACCAAGTGACATGATTTCCATGAGAATCACTAATAAATAGTTGATATCACAAGTGAATAGAGTAAACCCTGACTTCCAAACTAGGAGATCCTGTGACTAATTTATTCTAAATGGACAGATAACGTTGAAGTTTCAGTCGATCGGAATCCGAAATGAACCTCGTTTCAATGTGACCCTACAGCATAAAAAATGGCCACCAAATTGTCTGGCACAAATGTCCAAATTGTTCGATCTATACTGACATCCCTGGTCTACCAACCCTTATCCAGAGAAGCATGAGCAGCAATGAATTTACGTAATTAGTTCCCCAGGGGTTGGCGACGGGCGACCTGTAACAAATGCGCTGAAAAAATACCGAAACTGAAGGATCCTTGTGTTATTTGTGTATGTGAGATAGTCGAGACGTCAGTTCAGACGACGTTGGCAGTTTCATATTTGCCTTGTAAACGGAGTAAGGAGCTACAGTCACTGGGAATGTGTCTGGTATAGTCAATTTTATAATTCCTTAATTATCCTTAGGTTGATTGTTACTTGCACGTCATAAAACAATAAGGTCTATTTGTTAACCCCCGACGCAAAAAGTGTGTGAGTGTGTGTTTGTCTGTGGCATCGTAGCTCCCGAATGGATGAACCGATTTTGATTTAGTTTTTTTTTGTTTGAAAGGTGAATTAGTCGGGAGTGTTCTTAGACATGTTTCATCAAAATCGGTTCAGCGTTTGAAGATTATCAGCTCTTTTCTGGTTGATGAAGAGATTTGAGCATCTTCCACGGGTCTGATCAAGTCGAAATTTGGGTTTCTATTACTTCAAAGATATTAGAAGAACAAAGTAACACCTGAAATTTCCAGGATACCCAAGTAACTCATCAACAAACAGCAGAAGTATCGTGTTTAGGTTCATTGAAAAGGTCTCAATGAATAGGTTATACATAAATGGTGATCAGAACGAGGAGTGAGAATAAATTAATAACAAACTTCACTGTGGGAAACAAACGCAACGCTGCGAAGATTTAAGCGACACATTAAGTTTAAAAAGTGGGAAATAAAAGTTAAATTAAAAATTTAAGAAACCCCCGACCCAAAAAAAACTTTAAAATGTAAAAAATAATATTTATTGGTCGTTTAAGTTGTAGGTAGTATTTTGATCAAGGCATTGTTAAGTCGGGGGACGGCTAATGAAAATCCTCTCTTTGGCGTTTTCGATTACCGTCCCCCTTACGTAACTTAAACGGCCAATAAATATTATTTTTTACAGTTTATAGTTTTTGTTTGGGTCTGGGGTTTTTTAAATGTTTAATTTAACTTTTTTCTATGTAACAGATGAATAATTTAAATCTCACCGACCGTTCACTCTAATGTTACCTCTGATTTTGCGTCACTAAAAACAGGAAAAATAAATAAATCCTTCTCTCACAAAGAAATTAACTTTTGTATTGTAACACACAAACTGTAATACGCGAACAGAAGTAATTTCAGGAGAAAATAATCATTTATTTTTTTGCTAGAGACGAATCTGTTAGGGTGGTGTGTGGTGCAAGTTACGATAGCAAACGGTGCTATTAGGACATTAATTAGTCTAATAAAAAAGTTTAAAGGATTCAGTATAAAAATACATAAGGACATAAGTGACGTTGAGCACTAAACATACTTCCGGCGCCACGCGCCATTTTTACTAACACTGTCATTTCTAGACGCTGCTGGCACCGCGATTTCGTGCTCTGTGTCGTGTGCACACCGTAAGACCCACTAAACCCACTGCCGCACCCGCTCATCACTCAGAACATATCCTAAAAGACAACCGCTGAATATACCGCGCGGTGATAAATCTACACACTTACTTCTTTTGCCCGGCGTCGATTTCCTACCGAACAAAAGCACGTTTCTCTAAACTAAACACGTATTTCCTGGTTTGTTAACCGAGTTCGTAAAGGTTGGTTGTGTATCTTTGTCAGAAGTTCGAGTGAAAGTTAATCTAAATGTAAGTGAAACTGTACAGTCTGTTGGATGAGTTCTCATGAGACTGTTGAAAAATATGCTGAAATTAAAAATATTTATTCACAAGAAAATTCAAAGTTTACAAGAGAAAATCTTATTGCCTTAAAGTCATTGTGTTCTGCCTGCAAGCAAGTTCAAATTGATTATGTTTAAATGTAATATCTCTAGGAAGGAATAAATTTTCTTTGTACCAGACTTGAAGTAGTTGTTGTGAGAGGTTCGTGAAACGCTTGTTTTCTTCTTCGTAAACAATTGTTAATAACTTTTATAACCGACTCACAACGAAGCAGGTACTACTTTTTCATAATTATATAGTTTTGAGACCAATAAAAATAATAACATTTTTATTTCAGAAACTCATGACACCAGAAGAAGAGGAAAATAACACTACTTTTCCATTCGTCCAAGCTTATATTTAGTGATATTTCATTTATTTTGAAGTATGTATGGATGTAAGTATATTCTCGTATTGTTTACTTAATTTAAATAGAAGAATTGTGTTTTTATCTTCCGTCCTATTAGCCTACATGCTGGAAGAGATTTCTTTACAAAATATAAACATAACCTTAGTACAGATTCGTGTTTTCTTCGTGTCTGTTTATAACGTGTGAACGACTATAGAATCATAAAAATAATTCAACACCGAATGCAATCTTCAAACTCATTTAACTTCAAATCTCTTTGATTATGTCATCTTCATCAGAAACACTTAACTGGATCACAAGAGTACCAATGGAGTCGCCAGAGTGACCTAATACTCCACATTTATCAATGGCCTCGTTCCTCACGGTGACAAAGTTATTGCCATCTTTGATACCGACGCCTGCTCTGCGGTCGTGGACCAATGCACGCCACGATTTACTTCGCGAATAAAGTGTTTCTACCACAGAGCAAGGAGACATTTTGGTGGCTCTTGATGGATACGGTGATGTCAATACTGACATATAAAGCAATTTTGTCAGTGTGCGTAACTTTGACAATGCCTGTGACAGACGAATTATCGCTATTTAATTGTGCAGCCGCGAAGATTATTAGTAAGTTGGCGTCTCCAGTCGCTGTCGGGGCTAAGATTCCGTGCTCTGTGGGTTCTGCTATTTTGCTGTGGTATTATAATTTTCTCTAGCACCCATAAGAATGGTTAATCTTGATGGATCGGCGATCAATATTAACTATCAGATTAAATGTAAGTAGTTTGAGATTGAGATTTACTGTGTAAGACTTGTTTTGGCTCATTCATTGATAATTCATATATTTTTTGGAAGTAGAAATGACTTCGGATTGGCTTCGCTGATTCAATATAGACCATGACATTTTAGCCATTGTAGAACGACTAATCATTGATAAAAACAATGATATTCTTGGACATTATGATTAATCATTTAAAAGAACGATATCATTCAGTTTTGAACACCTTGTTATGGAGATGGAATGAATGATGAAATGTAATGGTATTATGGTAGGTAGGTAGAAATCTTCTACCGTTTGATACGTAAACATTATTAATAGGGAGGGTTTTTCATAATTCTAGAGCATTATTTGTTTTTCTTAGTATCTAATAACATAATGGTAACAATTTTTTTTATCGCGCCTGTAGGTATTTTATGTCGGATACAATAACTGGACCACCTTGTAAGTCGACTAAAATGTCACGGTGTATAACTGCTGAATTGTACGTCTGGAATCGAGCAAACGTGTAAGGTCCTTATGGGCTGCAAATATGGGGTCTACTAAGTCCGTCGTCAAAAATAAGTCGTCAAAACAAGTGACAAATTATTTTTTTCGGACGGGCATAAACAAATCGAGATTATGGATAATTGACATCAGTTACAAATCGTGGTGTTATATTTTATTCTAAGATCGGCCCCGAACTTATAAATTACTATTTACTTAGGTAAGGTTATTACGGTCTGGATGCAACAATGATCAATATTGGCAGTGTAATGGGTTCCTCACATTATTGGTACACACATTTTGTTCCTGTCTTTTTTACAGTTTCAGCTATCAATAAATAGCATCGGGATTTATATTATCAACTGGGGACTTAAACATAATGAAAAATTAATGTCATTACCCAAATAGAAAGAACATTATTTTTAATGAGAACGTTCGTAAATTCACAAATATTCAATCATTTTGCCAGCAGAACGTGAGAAAAAACGATCTTTTTGTCTGTGCTCATACGTGACCGGAATAGGGAAGTGCGTGGGAGTCATTTATTGAATTGTTCCGTCTTTCAGTAGCCTGATACACGTGCTGTTCTGATTTCGGACTTTTTTATAGACATTTCTTAAATTTTATTTAACCTCTTTTAACATTTTTTTGGCGTTGGAAACTTTGAAATGCTGTTTTACTTCTGTATTTTTCGAACAAAATTAGTTTCATTCCTAGCCAGTTTGGCGATCCCCTATTTTGAACTGAGACTGAAAACTCCGACTAAATTATTTAACAGAATTGGTTTGGTAGTTATTTTAACTAACAAAGTATCTGTAAAAACTATTTTTTTAAATCTCGAAAGCTACTTTTGTAAAATCTTTATGTACGTACAAATTTTAGGTTCCTTCCCTCAGGACTGCCACGCAGAACTTCTGTCAATGGAGCACTGGAGCATGGAGCAACTGCCTATCTGACTACCACATCACAGTTACTGGGTAACAGTTATGAGAATGGTTCACAGAGTTTAACGCTGATGGCGACCCGGAACGACTGTCAAAGGTCTACAGATAACAGCCGGGATCAAAGGCTTATCGTGCTTTCCGAGGCACGGAGATCTCGGGCCGGCCACGGCACGGTCATGGTCACTCATTCACGAACTGACATCGTCAGGCGTAGCTTAACCTTCAATCGACCCGTGTGGCAGTTAATATTTAGCTACGATCCACGTTTGTACTTAAACAGTCAGAGAGTAAATAGAAAAAAAAACGACCGCTCACACCACCGTTGTCAGACGTCAATCGCGGAACAAACTCGGACAGAAGGAGTGACATCATAAGATCGAGCAAATCTGAACTTATGATAACAGAGCTGCGACTTTATATAACGGGAAAGGTGATTATATATATTTATTTGAAACTAGCTGACCCGACAGACGTTGTCCTGTCTTAACTATGAATATTGAATTCGCATTTTATTATATATATAACTAGCTGTGCCCGCGACTTCGTCCGCGTGGATTTTTATAAAATAAAAGTAGCTTAAGTTCCTTCTAATAACACCAGCTACCTGCCAGTGAAAGTTCCGTGAAAAACGGTTCAGCCATTTCAGAGATTAGCGGGAACAAACAGACAGACAAAAATTGTAAAAATGTTATTTTGGTACATGTACTCATTATGCATGTAGCAAAAAGCGGTTATTTTAATATTACAAACTGATACTCCAATTTTATTTATATGTAAGATGTATAGATGTATAGATATGTATAGGTACCTATGGTACGCGCAACTTTTAGATTTTTTCTTTCATAAGAACCTTCTACTGACAGTAACAAACACAACAAAAAACTAATTAGCAAAATTGGTCCAGCCGTTCACGTGTGATGCAGTGACCAAGGGAAATAGGGATTAATTTTTGTATGCACCGTGAAATTTTAATGGTTGTTTTCCCGCAGCGAAATGGTTTTGTCTTGGTAATACAATCGTTTTATAAACAAATAAAATATCAGAAACAAAAAATGGCAGATTAACCATTGTGAAAAATCACCTCGTGCGAGAGTTTATTTTGCTTTGAACATTTATGCATCGCTGTTCCCTTTGTCGGCGGTGCGTGTGATTCGAGTAAGACCTACAAGTTACTTCTAGTGTTACTATTATGTAGTGTTTGATCGAGTTGATGAATATTTTTTTTTATTACTAGCTGACCCAGCAAACGTTGTTTTGCCTTATAAATTATTTAGGGGTGGACTACCCCTAACATTTAGGGGGATGAAAAATAGATGTTGGCCGATTCTCATAGATACCGGATAAGCACAAAAAATTTCATCAAAATCGGTCAAGCCGTTCCGGATGAGTATGGCAACGAAAACTGTGACACGAGAATTTTATATATTAGATTTTAAAACAAAAAAATCTTATTTTTTTTACTTTTACTTTATGCTTCGAAAGTACTCCTTAAGGCAAGTTGTTCTACCGCAGGAAAACAACCATTAAAATTTCTCGGTGTATATAGAACCTAAAATATTCAGAAAAGTAAAATAGTGATAATACTTGTCTACGAGAGCACTTTACTATAAAGATAGTGAAAATGCTTTTTGTATAAAAGACTGATCACTATCGCTCTGGGGGAAAGCAAGTCTGTGTTACTTCTCGTGGATACCTTTCAGACATTTAATTCTAAAAACTTTGTTACTGTAAAAATAGAAAACAGAAAATAAAATGTATAAACCTGTAAACATGTTGCTGCTGAAAACAGAGCTATTAATAAATGACCGCTGTAATTAATGAAGAACGGTGAAATAATTGGTGATGAGACCCTCGTCAGAGGCAATTATTTAATTGATAAACTTTTGCGTAAAATATTAGCAGACAGGACGTTTACACTCACAAATATTGATATTTTTAACAATAACTGATTACTGTACAGTATAATATACATACATTAGCGCACGCCTTCTTCGATTGGAGTAGGCAAAAACTACAGAACGCCACCTAATACGATCCTTACATCTTACATCGCTGGGCATGCCACGATTGCGGCGGTAAGTGCCCTCTTTGAGGATTGGATTGACAGGTGCCACGGCGTCCTCACGTCGGTTGTTTCGGGAGAATCCTGTTTTGGATAAGGCAGGAGGAAACGCCCGGGTGTTTCCACTGCGTAGATCGCCTTGAGGACACGGCAGAGCATACGAGTTAGATCTGCCCGGTTTGGGCGAAGCACCGTCGTGTCCTCGTGGAGGTGATTGGTGGCGGCGATCTCTCGCGTCTGGCCCGTCCAGGCCATGGTACGGAGCGAGAGTGCATAGGTAGCCGTCACCTCCTTCTGCGAAGCAGTAATGCTCGCGAAAAGGGGGGCAGCATACTTGAGGGAGAGGCAGTACATGTGCCATCATGGCCCTACCCGACGCAGGAGACGCCCTGGGCGTCGGGAATCTCAGGTTGATTTCCAGCCACCGCAGGCGTGGGCTTGCGGACGGCAGTAATGGGTAGCTCGCTGTCCGGTAAGGATCAAGTCCGGGTAAACGGCGCGTTGTGTTCTACGTGCGCCTCAATGAGATGTCAGCACCAATTGGTGGAGTCCGCAAGGGCCGAGGCTTGCCAGGGTGCGGGTTGTTTGAAAGAGATACCGTGTTCCCTGGCACACAGGCAAATGAAGGAACACGGGTGGGTTTTCCTGCTCCACTCAGAGCGGGAAAAGTTATTTGATGATTTCCCACCCTAAAAGAAAAAAAAAACACCTTACATCGTTACCTTTTACCTCGCTACGTTTACATTCACGCGCCAGTTGCGAGTACCTACAACGCACTTGACCTTTCTAAAGAAAATCATCAGTTATTTATGACACTATTCATCCTCTTAGAGCGTCCTGACCACTTTTTCACGATTTCAACCCATATCTGCCTTGTAAATACCTTCTGTTAGTCCTTTTTCATTCATCCTCTCAACGTTACCAAACCATCTAAGCATACTCTTTTCAATTTTTGTCACTACATCTTCTTTGAAACCTCATTGCCTCATCACATCATTCCTGAGCCTTATCATTCATAGTCACACCACACGTGCTTCTTACAAAATATGATTTGATTGGTATCACCTAAAACATTATACAAGTTAGAAATTCAATCACATCTACCTGAAATAGTCGTTTTTTAATAAAACTCCACTCAGTTCAAAAATATTAATATCGCTGACTTTACACGCGAAAACATTTCATAAATAATAATGTAAATATTTTAGTGACAGAAACATTTTACTACAATCTCGGAAATTTTCACCCAAAATGTTGAAGTAAAGTTTAACATTTCCAGGGGAAATATTTTAGTAATGTAGACACGAGTTTTGCGCTAAACGACGGCGATGTTTTAAAAGCAATTAAAATAAGAGCTTGATTCTGAGGACGTAATCGAAATAAATACATACAAAAGCTTGCATAATTGTGGGTGATCCTTCGAAATTAATCTTTTGCCGTTTTCAAATATAATTGGGAATCTAATAAGATTCCGGTTTCACACAATTACGGTTAATAAACCGTAATGTGTTGTTGGTTCAGTAGTCACCCACGCTCGGTTCGTTTCCCATGCCATGCCGAGTTTTTTTGAGTTTTTTCATAAAAACAAAATAATAATCATAAAGGAATCGCTCCGTTACAGCCCGGAATCTTAATTTTTTATGTGTCCGACTGATGGCAATAGGTTTTTCCCCTTTTACACGGGTCCTTAACTATAACTGGCGAAGTGTTTTATAGGTTGACAATCAACGGTGTTTAACGGTCGATGTATAATTTGAACATGAATGGTGTAACCGTTGTCACAATACTTTGATTTATAAAAGAGTGTCTCTGGAGTTTCTTGCCCATTCTTCTCTTACTGCTTTAGGTAAAAATACGCTTTGGAATGTGAAGTAGCTTCATCTTTTTGACTGACCGTCCCTTGGCAATAAATTCAAAATTGCTTGTTATTGGTTTTTGTTTTCCATAATACCTGTGATGATTAGTGACTATTTTGTCTTTGTAAACTGATGTTCTGCACGAACCTATCGTTGATAAGAAAGGCTACATCCATACTGAATATTATAAGCTGAGAGTTTGTTTGTTTGTTTGCTTGAACGCGCTAATCTCAGGAACTACTGGTTCGAATTGGAATTATCTTTTAGGGATAGCCCATTTATTGAGGAAGGCTATGAGCTATATAACATCACGCTAAGACCCTCAGGAGCCGAGCAAAGAGACAAAGTCAAGTACTCGCACTGGCAGGCGAGGCGAGCGACGGGGTGGGTCAGAGAGTAAGAAATTTGACGCGAACGAAGTCGCGGGCAGAAGCTAGTTATGTATATAAGTAATATATAAAACGGACGTTCCTTTGTATATTGCTCAATTACACTTGTCGCAATTCAACCTCATAAAATGGTATTTCAACATTTTTACTCCTTCCCTCCTCGTGTTCCATTACAGTTGCATTTTATTGAGAATGCCTCTATCGTCCAAACAAATTATTTGAATTTGAAAACGATCGGGTGCTGACCCAAAATATGGATCCAGAATGAAGTATTCATAAAAGCTCATTTTGCTAAGAATTCTTCATTTATAACTGGAGCGAGTATAGTACAGGCAATTCAATTCTCAAGCCAGTGTCACGACGCCTTTGTAAAGCTAGTAATAGGCAACTTCGGATTTTTATTAAAAGATTTTACGAACACGAAACGTATTTTCTAAGTGTCCATTATACAAAAATGAGCAGTGCTCATGCAGCGTTTCTAAGTTTGAATTAAAGGACTGTTATTATTTTGGTGGAGAGTATAATGATGAGGATCACTTTAAACGATAATGTTACAGTAATTACGGCAATAACTACGGGCTATTGAACGTCATTTGATGTCGAATCGGGCACAAACATGGCTGAACTACAGAAATGATTACTGGAATGGTACCTTCATAAATCTTATTGTGATCACATATTAATTATCTACCTGTGCTACTATGGCCACACTCGTTCGATCTCCATGGTGATTTGAAATTAAGTCAGAAATTAATTTGTGTATTAAACAATAATCGAGAAAATTACGGCTTTCGACAAGGTATCAATGTAATTAACGGTATACAAGGATAAAATGTGTAAACATTGCAAATCAATTTTATAATTATAAATTAAACAAAAACTTAGCTTCTCTAATTTGTTGAAATATTGTGACAACTATGTACGTACCTAAGTTTAAATTACCTAAACAAGGCTATCGCTGTCATACTGTGTTAATGTTATGCTGTGGTCAGCGATAGGATAAATAGATTGATTCATTGGTAAAGTGTTCAGATTTCATTAGCAAATAAATTAGACGTTACATTGCGTGATAAATGCCACTAATTGAACGCTAATCAATATTTTGATCTACTAAGATAAACACTATTCTGAACTTTATCTCAAGAGTACCTACTCCAGATCCAATCAACTACGTTACTGTAGCTGTAATCAGAAACACATTCAAATAACCTTTTTATTTTAAGAAAAAGAACAAGATCCAGTTTCTTTGCGAAAACCTATTAAGTTGAGGAGTAACTTTAGGCGCTCTTAATTAAAGCGAAAGTTTAATGTTTAAAAATATGAAGGAATTTAACAGTGCATTATGGCTTGGCATACAGCCAAGAAGCCTGGCTCCGGATTTCAAGGTCCAGTTAGCAAGGTTTCAATTAGAAGTGGCCGGTAAACGGGACCCGAAAAAAATATTGGCTGGAGTTTCAACATCGACGTGTTTTGGCACAGATCAAGACTTAAGGCGTCGATGGTAAGAAGCATTTTTTTTAAGTAAATGCGCAGCTGAACTTGCGAAATTAAAATTAGTGCCAGCACAGAATATTTCATATGAAAATGTTTAGGGGAATTGCTGTTTGTTATGGTTTATTTTTAGGGTGGGAAATCATCAAATAGCTTCTCCCGCTCTGGGTGGAGCAGGAGGACTTTTACTGACTAAAACCCCGGGTGGGTTCCTTCAGTTGCCAGGAGCGACGGTATCTCTTCCGAACAACCCGCACCCCTGGCAGGCATCGGTCCTTGCGGACACCACCAGTTGGTACCGACATCTCAATGAAGCGCGCGTGGAACACAATGCGTCGTCGACCCAAGCTTGGTCCTTACCAGACAGCGAGCTACCCATTACTTGCCGGCCATAAGCCCACGCCTACTGTGGCCGGGAATCAGCCTGGGATTCCCGACGCACAGGGCGTCTACTGCGGAGGCTAGGGCCGTGAGGGCGCATGTACTGCTTCTCCCTCACGTGCACCGCCTCCCTTTTCGCGAGCATTACTGCTTCGTAGAAGGAGGTGACGGCTACCCATGCACTCTCGCTCCGTACCATGGCCTGGCCCAGAGCCAGACGCGAGAGATCGCTGCCACCAATTGCCTCCACGAGGACACGGCGGTGCTTCGCCCAAGCCGGGCAGACTTAACCCGTATGCTCTACCGTGTCCTCAGGGCCATCTACGCAGTGGAAACACCCGGGCTTTTCCTCCTGCCTTATACAAAACAGGAACCTCCCGAAACACCCGTGTCCGGTGAGGACCTGCATCAGGTGGAAGGTGAGGACGCCGTGGCGCCTCTCAATCCACTCCTCAAAGAGGGGACTTACTGCTGCAATCGAGGCGTGCCCACTCAGTTTGTTAGGGTGATCTGGCTAAGCGTGGACAAAGTCTTTAAAAATAAAATACTTGCATTTTAAAAACTACTCATTTATAGTAAAACAAATCCTACTTAATATTGTAAAGGTGAAAGTTTGTGAGTATGGATGTATGTATGGATGTTTGCTACTCTTTCACGCATAAACGGCTGAACGGATTTGAATGGAAATTTGGCACACAGGTAGTTTGTAACCTGAAATAACACAGAGAATACTTTTTATCCCGGTACTACGTTCCTGTGGGAAAATTTTCGACCTCCACGCTGGCGAAGCCGCTGGTAAAAGCCTGTATTATAATAAAGTTTTAGCAAGATGCAAAAATATGCTTCAACTGGCATGTGAAAAATTGAAAACTTGTCAAGTAAAATCTTTGTAATAAGCGTATTCATTTCTAGAATCTGAGTATTTACACATTGTAGGGTTGTATTAGGGTGGTTAAAATAAAACTATTCGTTTTTATTTATTATTTTCACTTTATTCAGAGTCATAAACTGTTTAAATATTGTCTTAAAACTGCGCAGGTGGTGCAACGTTATTTTTGTGCCTAGCCCAGCATAAATTCCAAATAATAGTCGTAACGTGAGCACAGCAACCATCCGTTTTTCGGCGACAAGGCAATTGAGGAGCAGTCCATTTCCGGATTTTTGATAATAATACTTCAATAAGCTGCATTGTGTGTCTTCTGCGATGCATTACATCAACGCCACAATTACCACATCGCATTGGTTCCTCATTCTCACTCGAAGTACCTACGTGTAGCAGAGGAGTCCAAGTTAGTGCCGTGGTTTGTCTTTTGTGTTCTAAAATTTTTTTAGTTCGCCGGTAGAAACAAAAGTTGGTATATATCATATTGTAATATTAAATGAATAGTTTTATCATCAATAATATTTAAGTACCAATAAATACTTCTTAATTGGCTCTTTGAGAATTCTATTACAAAATACGTCCCTCATGATGTGGGACGAACGTGCCATGAGCGATATGGCTCATATTGTAGCAGTAAACCGGACATTAAAAGACCTTCGTAACTGAAGTGCTGTGATGGGAGGGGTGACTTTTGTCTTTGCTGGAGATTTTAGGCAAACACTTCTAGTTATCGCCAAGGGAAAACGTGCCGATATCGACAAGGCTAATGATATTATACTACAAAAAATACCAGGAGACATTAGATTCTACAAGTCAATCGACACAGTGTGCAACATCGAGGACACTGTACACTACCCTCAAGAATGTTTAAACTCTTTAAATCCATCTGGTCTGCTGCCACACGTACTAAAGTTGAAAGTTGTAAACCCCGTAAATACATTAAGAAATTTAAACCCTCCAACCCTGTGTAATGGCACAAGAGAGTCAAAGAACTTCGAGACAATGTCAATGCAGCCAACATCATCACCGATCCCGCAGCCGGACAGCTCGCACACATTCCGCGTATTCCAATGACACCGACGGATTTGCTTATATCATTTGAGAGGCTTTAGTTCCCGGATAAAGTTTCATTTGCAATAACTATTAATAAATCCCAGGAACAAACATTTCTACTGGTCGGCATCGACTTAACAAAATAATGTATCTCCCATAGGTAACTATACGTTAGCCTGTCTCGCGTGGGATCTCCCGAAAATCAATTTATTTTGCTTCAAACGAATAGCACATCAAATATAGTTTACAGCGAAGCTTTGCCAAGATTCTTTTCAGGCATTTACATTTTATTCTTATATTCTTTCTTTTTTACCCGACTGTGGAATGGTTATATTTTATTTAGTTATATTTTCCGATTTTATTTCCTCCATCCAATACCCACCCACCCACCTTTAAACGAGCAGTACTTGTATATATGTATGTATATAATCTGAATCTCAGAAGCGGCTCCAACGATTTTCATGAAATTTAGTATGCAGGGGATTTCGGGGGCGATAAATCGATCTAGCTAGGTTTCATTTTTAGAAAGAATCAAACCAAAAATAAAAACCGAGCAAAGCTCAGTCATCCAGATATTATTTATGTAAATGAAACATTAGCTGTGAAAGATTTTATTACTGTGTCTCCAATAAAATCTTTCACAGCTAATGTTTAAAGTTTCTCTTCAAGTCTTCTAATCAAGTCCTACTCTAATTATGAAAGTTTGTTGGTAAGTAGATGTCGAATTATTTTATTTCTGTAAGTAGGTTTGTACAAACACTTTTAAACGTCAATCATATTTTTAAAACTAGATGAGGTCGGCGTTTCTTATCTCACTACTCTGAGAAGAAAGGCAGAAAGAAACTCAGAGGTCACAGTCTCTTTTAAAGTCTAGACATAATATTGGTCAGATCATTCGACACAACGATCCGACGAACCACACCCAGGAAAGGACTTCTTGGTTGGCCGCTTAAAGTACTCAAACTGCCAGATTATCAGGTAGGAAAGCAAAACGAAAACAAAAAATAAACATGACCCACATAGTCCTTACAGTCACAATAATTAAAACAATAATAATATTATACTTCTCAAAGTAAATATTCATGTCAAAGTGTATATACCTAATAATTAATAATCATCAAATGTCAAAGAGTAAAAGTTTGCAAAAACAAAAACAACACTCTGTTTGCAAAAATTAGGGCAGGTCAATCCCAAGCTTTTTGTCCTCAATATAATCTTTAACGGTATAAAAGGCTTTCAGGCACAACTTACGTTTAATAAATGATAGACTTAGATCTTGACCATGATTTGGAAGATTATTATAAAAGCGTGTACGATGACATCTGAATGACTCACCTATTTTTTAAGCCTTGTTGGTGGTCTACTAGGAACAAATAAATTTGTGTTTATTCCTAGTATTTATACAATGGATATCAATGATTATCCTTTATGAGGTAAGGCAAGTCATTAATATAAATAAGAAACAAGAAGGGACCAAGAATTGAGCCCTGTGAGACTCCGATTGATACTATAGATCCAAGAGTTATTTTACCATTTACGTCAGCACACTGAATCCTATTACTTAAGTATGAAGTAAGAATATCCAGACCGGTGTTCATTGAAACATGATTGTTGTAGCAATTGATGAAATAATAAAAAACATTTGGTACAAAATCCTATTGCGATTGGCACCAACGTGAATCATAAGAGGTTCTGTAAACATTTATGTTTTATTTATTTCCGTTTTGTACCCACTTGCGATTTCGTCTAACGTAAAATGAAATAAATTCAATATCACGTTTGAACAATATTCTTAAAATATTTGAGATACATTTCAATGTTTTGCCAGGACGTCATAATATATGTACCTGTTTACAACGTTAAGTATATGGTTTTCACTTTAGATGAAACCGTGCTCGGTCATTCTTTCTAGATCCTGAAATATTTTAATGAAGTATTAAGAGGGCTATTACAAATTGAGGTATTCAGTTTTAGGTCAATTTAACAAGGCGTGGTAGCTGATCGCGCATGTGTGTCTAGTGAAGTGCGCTACTAACGCATGCTAACCGTTATGGTTCGGACGCCCAGGAACAAACCGGCAGGCGCGGACGGAAAGCTAAAGGCCACGCGTCCCGAGATTTATTACTGATTCGCAGCGTTGCATTCAAAAATTGTTTTAAAATATTTATATTTAAATATACTTTTTTTCAAGCAAATTGACTTAGTAACCTTAGTTTTTAAATACTTTTTGTTTGAATTTCGATTATACATACATGGATAAAAAATATAATTTCAGACTAAAATATGTCATTAATTCTCTGATTTACGGAATTATTTTTGGGGTGTTACTGTATGAAACGTAAAAAAATTATTTGAGCATTTCAAATAACAAGGTACAGTCCTACCACAGACATTTAAAAAAATTACTAAACTATTATATGTTCCATGTAACAAAGCATCAAAGGATGCCCGAAAGTAAAATTTTATGAAACATCCTTTGCCGAGACAAGGTTTTTACTGACTTATCTAAACAAATTGAAATATTTTTTTAGAACGCTCCCTAGACAATTAATGAAATTTTCTCAAATATTTATATTTTTTATTGTTTTTGCTATATTTAAACCATAATCACTCATCAAATCGTGAGTCAAACGCTCAAATTCAAGGAAAAATGTGAAAGGCCCTTAAGCAAATATTTTGTGACGCTACGACTACAAGTCTTTGGTAAGTGCTTATATTACTTAATTTTTAATTTTGATCTGTTTAAGACAAAGCGTATAGATGAAACGCACATTCTATGCATTTTATATACCTATGGAATTCAATATGTTGCCGTGTTCAGTCAGATCTACCTAAAGAAGTGTCTCCGGATATAAGCGATCTAGTTAGAGACCACATATTTACGAAACCACAGGAACATCACTAAAACGGCCACTAGATGTGAAGATGAAACCAACTTTTTAGTTCTGTTTTCTAAGTTTGGTTTTATTTTATTATTCTTGTTGTTGTTGTGGTTGCGCTTAGTTATGTAATAACCATCTTGTTTGTTTATTATTATCAGAAACACCTTTTTTGCAGCATTTGCTTCGCGCTTTGAGATTCAAAGTACCAGGATAATATGAATATACAACAAGTTTATGTATGTATTTTGCTGGAAAGACATGACTGTGTTGTTAAGGCGTTTGTAGTGAAACTTCTTCCCAGCTTAATCAATAATAAAGGAAGCGATGAAGGGCATATGTTTTGGGGGACTGTTGTGTGTAATTTGACGCTTGAATGTGCTGATTTTCAACCAATTAATAAAATAACTTTTGATAATGATTTAATGTAAATTACAAAATTAAAGGCACCAACGACCTTACTTTAAGATGTAAGTATGGAAATACTTTTTCTTGTTATTCTTAATTAACTTTAAGCCTTCCTTTAAGCATGTGAAAGTCTGAAACAAATGCTTTCCATTCATTCTGTATAGAGCGCTGATAGGCGCGCCAGTAGTCATAGAAATATGCAATGCGATACCTACACGGCCAAAATATATTGAATAGCATTTTTTTCAAGTGAAAAATTTAAACGCAGGGACTCGGAATCATGTGCTAAATCCATGATAACAGGTTGCGCATCGTAGTGCAAAGATATCGACGCGCCACTTGTTATTACTACGGATTCAGCTTGAATCGAATCGATCAGTAATATCCAGAGTTAGTTTTCATAGACTGATCCTGGTCCAAGATTGTATGAAAGCGTATCCGTCTCCTTTGGCAAGTCTTTGAAAACTAATCTTCTATTTATATTGGCCACAAGACTTCCAAACTACCGTTGTTTTCCATCTACATAAACTATGCGCCAAGTATCTGCATATACCCTTCGTTCTTCGGCGCGATCCTTTGCCACGGGCTAAATGAGTCGTGAGGTTCGATAGAGGGAGTTCGCAGGGCTAAAATAAATGTTAATTTTTTGCAGATTTCTTTGACAAACGACCGGCGTGGCGAGCAGTTTTGTTTTTATGATTTACGTGAAAAAATTATGGCTTCCCGTATTTATCACTTGGAAATTTTTCCCCAATGTGATTTGATTTAAGTTACCGAGAAGACATCTCTTGACGGACCAACCGCAGCAAGCATAGCTTTACCTGTAATAATGACCTGTTAAAATAAGTAAAAAGTTATAGAAAACTTATGTTAAACAATGCCAGCACATAATACTGACATAGTTTTCAACGACGAAACATTTTCTCTAGTAAATATAACTTTATGGCTTTTTCAGCAGCAGGATTCCCCAAGGAACCAGGGATTTGTGTCGGATTTTTTATCTAATGTCCATTCTTTCGCAAAGGTGGTTTTTATGTCCGTACTTGTCTTCGAACTACTTTATTTTTATTTTGGAATTTTATGTTATTTGAATGCCAATGAATTGTTATTGGGTGTTTCGTTCGGATTCTTTTGCTTTTATAAAACCCTTTATATCTATTTTGGAGAATTCATAGGATTACTGTTAGGATTATAATTGATCGTAACATTTCAAGCAAATTGACTCTTTATACGATGTTGCCATCTCGTTATTCACGAACATTTTTATGTAAAAAATAAGAACACGGATATTCCGTGTGCTGCTTTTCCTAGATTTATCTTTTTCCTAGAATTATCAAGCAGAACTAAGCCACATCATTTCGAAACATATCAGTTATAAAGCAAATTATATTTATTTCGTTCCACTATTGGCTGGTTAAAAAACAGACATTCCATTACGATGAATACAAAAATAAAGTAGGCGCAGTCCGAGTCCGCATCTTTTATTTTGTGAAAACATTTGGTCAACTGTAATCTGACCTAATCAGGTGAGAGAATTTCCTATTATAATCCATGGTCAGTTTGCCAGGCAGGATCCGGCCAATCTTGCTCTATGCCAACTAAGAATGAAAGATCATATTGACATCAAAATAATCTGACTTAACAATGGGATTCTGAAACTCAGCCCAGTGCGACAGCACAGTTTTGTGACGTGCGAGCGAAGCGAGCCCATAGATGACACGACTGAGCAAAGCACTTATTCGAGCAATGAGCGAGCGAAACGAGACCCCCACAAGCGAGTGCAACGCATGAGAATATTCTAAAATCTAGCGAGCAAAGTGAGCCCACCTACTCTACAAGTCAGCTTTCAAACCAGACAATCGAGCGAATCTTCTCCACAAGAGCGAGAGCGAAACTTGTTTTGAGGGCAGCGTGCAAAGCAAGCACACCTTCGCCACGGGGCAGCGAAGGCGTTCACTATTTTCTTATTGTGTACTTTTCATTCGGTTGTAGTCCAAGTAGGCAAAGAGATGCCGAGAGGCCTTGCAGTGGGACAACAAATTCTAAAAATAATAAATAAAAATACTTATGAGAAAAACTTGCTTAGTTACTTCTAAACCAGGAAAATTTACCAGTGTTAAACTCAGTGACAGCATATGTCTAGCTTTTATATTTAAGTCACAAAAAGTAGTGTTTTATAAAAATAGAAAAAAATCGTTAGGTTATGTTTATTGGTCATATTATCAACAATTACGAATTTTTATAGCAAATTATAGATTATCATATTGTTTTAGCAAATAAATATTATCTTATCTTATCAAAATAAGTAAATTCATCGTCTCAAGTGTTGTTAAAACAAAAGACTTTCCCTTTTTATTTTAACTTGGAATCGCGACCGTGTCGTAATCTATTGAATAGCACTCAGTACTAACTGAACCACACTCATAATTTCATCACAAGTAAAAATGTTTACTGCCCCACGAAGTGGGCACGGGCAGCTAGTTATTTATAAAAAACATTTTCCAAAAAATAAACAACCGACTTCCGAAAAAACACTACAAAGTGAAAAATAACTTTAATTTTGGAACTTGGTGTCTGGATAATATGTACTCGTATTTGAATTTTTTGTAACTGCCTTCCGAAATTAAGGTTATTTTTGACTTTTTAGTGTTTTTTCCGAAGTCAGTTGTTTTTTATTTTGGAAAAAGTTTTATATTTCACTTTTTAGTTATAGCATAGTACCTACCTCAGGCCAATTCAAAATTTCATCATCCTTGGGGTATCCTGAAAGTCAATCAAATCAAAATGCATATCTAAGCGATAGCAGCAATCGCGGTTGATTTGCTGTCATTTTTTGGAGAGTTCCTATGTCTGTCTTCGAAACTCATCATCAGATCTATATGAAATTGAAATGGGACCAGTTCGGAATAAACTCCTTTCGAACAATAAAAGAATTTTCAAATCCAAACAAATCCGTTTATACATATATACGCGAAGTTATGCCCGAACAAAAAATAAACATACCGCATTGATAAAATCCTCCTTTTTGTAGTCGGTTAGAAAGGAAAGATGTTACAATACATTGTTCTTCCATTACAGGTAAAACGTGAACAATGGGGACAGAATTCTTAAGTAAATGCAATCCCTCTATTTTCTTTAAAGACATATTGCTTTACGATTGGCTTGGCTTGCACAAAAGATGATCTGGATGTTCATTCAATTCAGTTCGTCTGTTATTTTGCGCCTTTCTCGGGAGTAGAAAAATGAACTCCCAAGTATCATTGCAAGCTGTACACAAGCTGTATTTTAGTTCATTTTTATACTAGAAGCTGTCTATTCAGACTGTATAATGGCTGTATAAGCACTTAAACAGCCCCTATAAGTAAAAGGAGCAGATTTTATACAGCATTTTGCGTTAGTACAGCTGTATAGTAGCTGTATTAGAGCTGTCATTCGGTGTAAATTTTTTACATGTTTTTGTCGGTCAGAAATATTGAACTTACTACCAGTACTCCGAGCGAAAGGGCGTTTTCATGTCAAAAACGTATGTTTTTGACGTGTAAACGCCCTTGCGGTAAATTCACAAAATTGTCTTAGAGAGTCTTCTTAAAGTGGGACCTCACTTTGAAAAGGGTTTCTAAGTCAATTTGCGAATTAATTTCACGTAACTAACTCGTCCGTAAATTGCGTAAATCCAATTACTTCTCTCCTTAACACCTGAGCATAAATGCTTCATCGTTATCTACGTCAGTTCCCTACAGCGAAATTACAGCTGAAAGCAAAAATGCAATTGGTAAAAAATCTCGTGAACCCGGCGCTCAGCCGAACCCGCTTCCATTCGACTGGCTCACTGATATTCATTCGAGTTGGGATGGAGTCAGCCTGATTAAACGCGAGCTAGTCAGCTCCCCAGTAAATGAGTTTGAAGAACCTTTCCGTAGGAAGTGACATATTGTGTCATTGAGTATCTGAATGCCTGGTACCTAGTAAACAAAGTATGATGATGATAATGCCTCCTCGGGTGAACATTGTAACGCCAACGTTCTCTCATAAAACATTCCCGCAGCATTTTGCACCGCATATGATTGTAAATACGCCCAACAAACGCATACTAAGCAAAGTATTTCATAAAATATTCATAACATCACATCCAGTTTTGAAAATTGGGTTTTTTAAACAAAAAAGGTTTCGTGTTACAAACAAAATAAGTGACTTAAAAAGGCTCGTTATGTTCACAGGAGCATTATACTCCGGTGTTATGTCACTTATTAAAAACTGCGCAGGCTAGGGTATCAGTTTCGGCAAAAACATGCCTCGCTTTATTCACGTCGGTGTCAAAGGCGAGCAGAGGATCATTTTATGAGGACGACTAGAGGTTGTGTCTATAGAGAAGGTATACTGCGGTTACCGTCTGTTAGGCGCTGCCATTGTTATCTAAGACATCGGGCCCATCTTTAAGAGGGAATATTTTCGAGATTATAATTACTGAATGAAGAATGAAATCTTATTTTTGCTCCTCATTAGGGACTTAGCTACGTGGTTGATTCACCAATTTTGACAACAATTCCCAGTAACTTGAAACTGCATTAGGGTTGAATTTATCTGACAGTTACATAGACCTTTTTAATATACCTTGTCGTGTCTACCTATCCCTAACAAATGAAAGGGTAGAAATAGACAAGACAATTAAATTTAATAAAGGGAATACAAAAAGATAAGCTATAAAAAGGGTACTTGCCTAAAGAGAAACGCACTCAAATGAGAGACAAGGAGGACAGCGGAGATCCCTTGATATAGTGTCAGGGATGCGGTGATGTGTAGGGGTCCAGGGATGCGGCAACGTGTAGGCGTCCAGGGATGCGACGACGTGTAGGTGTCCAGGGATGCGGCGACGTGTAGGCGTCCAGGGAGTGGTGACGTGTAGGCGTCCAGGGAAATAGCAACGTATAGGAGTCCAGGGAAATAGCAACGTATAGGAGTCCAGCGATGCGGAGACGTGTAGGCGTCTAAGGCAGGTCCGTGGCTCCAGACATTGTCTCAGTAAATGGTAGCACTGCTTATAGTTTTGTGCGGCAGAAGAAACTAACAAGAATAGGTCTCCTGTCTTCAGTTACAAAGCCAACCATCAGTCAGTTGGCTTCCCAAATCCATCGCTCCCTCTTTCCATGACTGCTCAGCCCTCTCTTTTTTTACATTCCAAATTCCTTCCTTTTTTTTTTTCTTTTTCAGCCATAGATACTCTCATATGCCAGTCTAGTCGGCCAAGACGTATAAAACCTCCTTCATACAAACCGAGAGTGTGTTTAAGAATCTTATAATTATAATTTAGAATTTCGTTATTTAGTAGACAATGTAGTTAGATAGAAGAACCAAATTTAGGCTATCCAAAACGATATAAAATGATTTTTAGTAAATACAATCCTAATGGACCTACCAATCTTCCAATAGACTGCATAGATAATTAAAAGAATAAGTAGACATTAGTTTGACACGTTTGACTTAAATGTCATAACAAGAATATTAATGGAGTTTTTGGCGGGATCGCGTTGGAACATGTCGCACGAATTTTCATTTTCATGGAATTTAGTGAAATAGCGAATTAAATTGTATAATTTTGATAGTGAATTATTCAATTTAGTTACGTGTGTGTGCACAAGTGTAGTGAAGGTGAAAATAAGTGACTAACGTGGACTTTTCGTGTTCCCCCCAAAACTCCTGTTAGGTTGTTGTAAAGTTACTACCGCTTTACAATACCTTTGACTTAATTTTGACTTGACTGACTAAAGACGACTACGACTGTTTTGTAAATTCGTGCCCGATATCGGGCCATTTACTTGATCAAAAAGAAAAATTACTTGACACTGGCTAAATGCACAAACCGTGCGAAGCCAAAACCAAAAAAAAAAAAAAAAGTAAAAAGATGGAAAATTCTAATGTAAAATCAGGTAATTCTATATAGACGAATCGTTTAAGAATAATTCGCAGAGTGTTAGCACAGAAAACAAAGAGCGAAATATAATAATGTAAGAAAGTTGTAAAAGGATAATAAAACAAAAATGATGTGGATGAATGAAAAAGAAGTGTAAGTACAGTATCAGTAATAAACAGATACTATATATAACCTTTTCATTTTATGGCGTATTTCTGTTCCACAAAAGATTCTACTTCTGATATTTCCTTTGTGGAAGACTGATTATCTGCACTAGAATAACCTTTCAACCCTTCGGAACTTCCGTCAAAACTTTTAACCCTTACTAATGTAGTCATAATTTCGTCATTTTTGCCGACGGAAAGTTCCATCGGGGTTACGGCTCAGCCTATACAAATATTGTATAATAATACCTATTTAAATGAAATCAAAGACCCGTTTTTTCTTCACCAGAACAATTCATCAAAATAAAATATCCAATCTTCTTAAGAATTTATCGGATATCTCTGTGAACGTTTTCATAAGAGCCACAATAAACGTAATCAACAGGAAAAGTAAGCGGAAACACATTCTACCTTTCCGGTTCAGGTTAAGTGTAGTGTATAGGCAAACAGGATGGCTCCCGGCTACCAGGCATTCAGAGAACGCAGGAAATTAGACTTTGTTTCTTTATTGTTCGCATCGTGTTTATTGGGTCAACCATGGAGGGATTTTTCCACTCTGCGCCATCAAGTTGTATAGCACTGCTTCGACAAAGTTGAAGCTTCAATAGTTTCCTGTCTACTTAATCCAATTAATCAATTTTGGTGGGATCAAAGGGTGTCGCTTCTTACTGTTAACCTAGTCTCAGGGTTAGCAATGCTTGTGTTCAATACTGGATGGCTTAATGATGGCTTCGTTCGGCTTGATGACATTTGGGTTTATGAAAAGCTAAATATGTTTGGAAGGATTGCTTATTAATTTGACATTAAATAAAAAATATAGAAAATAATAAAAATAATCAGCCTGTAATGTTCCCACTGCTAGAACACAGACCTTCTCTGACAAAAAAGACTGTAAACTACTTACCTATAAAAAGTGTACTAGCTGCAAGGCTGCTGTGCCAAAGTAACCTAATTGACTAGACAAAATGTTATATCATCGATTCGGAAAGTAAATTTAAAAAAATCAGTATGTACTTGAAAATATTTTAATAAGTCGTCTGTTTGAATGAAAGAACGGCGCATAAAACTCCATTAGCAAAGTGCTCTTAAAACATCCAACAATAAACTGAAAAATGAATTTGAAATAGAAACAAAACGAAACTGGTCACCGACTTCACTTAGCGAAAGTGACGTATTAGAAATGCTACTTGACAATAAAGATCACGTCTTCAAAGGAAGACTCCGGAGATCGTTGATATGACTGTTTGCTTAGGCTACTTAAAGCCCCTCTAGTCAGACGCAGAGATCGCAAATACAGCTTGATATTAGTTTGTATAAGAGACTGATTTGATATCCAAGGTACCAATCTCAAGCTAAATAATGAATTTAGGATGATGGTTTGATAGAAATCGAGTATTTGCTTAATATAATTTGATGGCATTTTAAGTTAAAATGATAATGTTCATATTTTGTGAACAGTAATTTTAACATCAGAAGCCCAATAAAAAAAAAAACTCAAAAACCCCAGCGTACAACCACAACTCCATCGCCAAAAAGCCTCTAAGCCTCATTTAAAAAAGGGTTTTAAAGTAACAACTGTACCGCGTATTCAAAATCAGAACTAACGTCGTCATCTTGTTTGCTTGTTTACCGACAACGGCTCTATGTCAATGTCATTCAGGTGCCAAAAGTTTCTAGAAGCACTCCAGTTGCATTTCGCCTGTAATATAAGTATACATACCTTCTAGGCGTTTCTGCTCTGCAAGTCTGTATTCGATTAGATATGTACCTGTTACCGCGACGAATGCAGGTAGCCTTATTATCGAACCTTTTGTTACAGTATCGAGCTACTTTAACATTTTTCAAGATGCATGTACAGGTAATTTTTTTTAGAACCAGTTAACTACATACAATTTAGAGCCAGTAGTGCTATTCTGCAAAATCTCACCGTGAACTTAGGTGAAGTGAAATTGAAGATCGGTTGTTACATCATCTAATAAATACTAACCACCAACTAAACAGGACAGATGACATAATCTGTCAGTTAATGAAACCGTAACCCACACGAACAGGAACGGAAATGATTTGCCAAACAGAGTTAACCCTAATTTTCACCCCTTTAACGTACATTTGGCACACATCAACATTTCACTTAACTTAATAAAATCATTCTGTGGCTTAACTTGACATTTTGACTGGTTCCGTGTCACAGATAGCTTCCATGAACAGGCCTGTGGATTGGAGATACCTATTAGTGACGACACAGTGAGCATCGCTCAGATAAGGAGGTTCATGGCTAAGTTATATAAAGATAGATGGAACGAGCATTATCTTAAGTTGCTGCCCAAAAGTAGGACACCGTAAAATGCATAGTTTTTTTGTCTCACATCAGTTAAACGTATTGGTACACAGCAATATCTACCAGACAATTGCGAATCGGTTGAACTGTGGAATGAAAGTAAGCCTTCTGGTCTATGTCTAGCATTGGCAACATTTATAGGCTGAATATGTAACATCGACAATAGAAATTTATCGTCGGTTGTAAAAAAACGCAGATGTTTCATGCAAAATTGCCTTAAGCATCTCCACGATCAAAACTATTTAGAACAACTGTTTTTTTTTACCGCGTTTCAACAAGACGATGGGTCCAGAATGATGTCTTGTTTTTTTTAACTCACATCATCTCACGGAGCTTAAAACGTCTTTTTTTCTGACCAAGTTCTTTTTTATAGTATAGTAGTGCTTGTGGTACAAGAAATTGCTGGTTGGCCATTAGTAAACAAAATTGTAGTTATCAATTTTAAAAGAAAATATACACAAGAAAGAGCAAGCTGTTATAAATTAGTATAAATGTATGGAACCAAACAGGCCTTTTAACTAACAAAAAAGGGACTAGGATTCTCAATTTGGTTATTTGTTTTCAAACGTAAAATAACTATCAGC
This sequence comes from Polymixis lichenea, assembly GCA_949091785.1. Classification (NCBI taxonomy): domain Eukaryota; kingdom Metazoa; phylum Arthropoda; class Insecta; order Lepidoptera; family Noctuidae; genus Polymixis; species Polymixis lichenea. The sequence continues at coordinate 57,483,755 of OX420931.1, read as the reverse complement.
AGTGCGTTGTAACAAAACAAAAAAAAAAACGGTTAAAAATGTTTTGCGATACGTCGATTTTCAATCCTCAATTAATGCAAAATTTTCGGAAAATCTGCACAATGACCCAGAAATGTAACTAAATTGGAACCTGTCGGCAACATTTTGCTTGCCCGGACAGAGCGAGCTTTTTATTCTATCTGTCCGGGGACAGAGCGAGCTTTTTATTTTGTAGTACTTCAGAGGCGGACTGAAAGTATTTCAAGAAGATGTTTTGTTAGTTTTACTATAATTTCTGGAGCACAATGTGAAGCCTCCAAGAGTAAGCAACGTTTACCGATGTCGCTCTGTAGTTGGGTGACCATGCACTAAGTATATTCTGAGACCACTCCATGGCTCGGAAAGCACGTTAAACTGTTCATTCCAGTAGTCATTCGTAAGTGTTTAACGGTCGTTACGGGTCGTCAGAAGCCTGAAAGTCTAACAACCAGTCTTACCAAGGGCTGTATGTAGTCTTACCTAGTTTGTGTGTTGTCTTAAACAGTTAGTGTTGTGGAGGTCAGCATTCTTACTCGACTCTGTCCACCCTTTCGTGGAATACAAGTGCGATCGTACGTACGCTAGCTTACTTTTAACTTTGGTAATGTTTCAGTGTGAACCAAAGCTTGCTAGTACATTCATTTCGTTTCAGGTTAAATTGCAGACATTAATTCTAATTTAAAACGACGGCAGCTACATATATGTACAAGACTCTTGTTTTAAACAGAGATATGAATTTTCATTATTAATAACATTGCTTTACGGAGTCACTGCTTTAGTTTACTTTTGATAAATGAGGCTATACAGGGTGGCAGAGACACCGACGCGCACCTGTTACCATGGTTTCAGTGCCAGATTCTGATCCCCATGCGTTGACATTTTTCGTCAGTTATCTATACATCTATACATCTATACATACATGTAAATAAAATTGGAGTGTCTGTTTGTAATATTAAAATAACCGCTTTTTGTTACATGTATATGAATATATATACGGTACATATACCAAAACAACATTTTTTTAAATTTTTGTCTATCTGTTTGTTCCCGCTAATCTCTTTAATGGCTGGACCGTTTTTGACGGGACTTTCACTGGCAGGTAGCTGATGTAATGAGGAGTAACTTAGGCTACTTTTATTTTAGAATTTTAATTTGTTTTTATTGATATATAAATAATAGTAACAAAACTATTCCGCGCGGACGAAGTCGCGGGCACAGCTTCCATACATTTTGACCGCTTAGGTATTGCATATTTCTATAAAGCAGCAGATTTTTTTCTTGATAACCGACGAAAAATGTATACTCTCGGTAGGTCTAGAAAATTGTGCTGAATTTGTGGTTAAAGTTTGCGCGTCGATGTCCACGACACCCTGTATATATGCCATGTATAATTATGTACTTTGTAAAGTATTATAATGTCTTTGTACCCCATATCTCGACACTCCGAGTCCCGGACCTTTTGGCATGCGCACGAAGGGCCGAAGCAGACGCCCCCTTAGACAATTTAAAATTGAATGGGGGATCAGGAACGATTATCCCCGAATGTATTGTGTTAGTGCACCCAAGGAGCACCCCCGGTCCGTGCAGGACTATTACGTATCATGATAAATTATTTTTATTATTGTGTATGTCTCCTGACATCCGTACTAAGTGGGTAATTTTTTTCTTGCAGTTAGTTTCTGGCCGTTTGAGTACTTTATGCGATCTACACAAACGTCGTTTCTTTGGTATTGCTCGTCGAGTCGTTGAGCTTTTGAAGTTCTAAGTTCAGCTACACGATAATTGGTAAACGCGTACACTGACTACACCATTTCAGCTATTAATCTGCATTGTCTTCATATGTCCTGACCATTATTATGTCTCGACTTCAAAAGAGACTGTGGCCTTTGAGTTTGTTTCGATCTTTCTACTCAGAGTTGTCGGATATACATCGAATTCATCTAGTTTTAAAACATATCATTTTTGGCTTTTGAAAAAGTGCTGTTTTGATAAAATTTACGCAAACATATAACGGCTGTAATTTTAATCACCGTTAAACTCTTATGGGGCCATTGTACTCATCATTATGAACAACTTTTACTATGGGCCCAAACCTGATAATCGCAGAAATAAAATCAGCTGTTCCCTACATTTTGACTAGTTATGTGAACATAAATGTAGGGAACAACTGATTTGTTTTTCGTGATTTCAGGTGACAATGACCCCTTATGAGGTTAACGGTGATTAAAATATTATAATTCTGTCGTTTCGTCATTTCCCTGTTTCGTCGTTCATTTTGTCATGTTCGCGCACAGGTGGGACTCACCACTGCTGCGCCACTGGATACGTTTGTCGCGAGTGCGAAGTAATACACCCTATAGGTACAGATAATAACTAGTTAAGACGTGAGGTGGGGGAAAGACGGGGGGAGCGCGCGGGGATAGACGGCGCGCGCGCCCGCGTCACTTGGGCCTGATGGTCGGAGCTAGCAGTCAGTATATTGGTGAGTGACCTTGTTATTTCTCAGTGCATGTGTCTTCATCTTAACCAGATATTCATTTTACTATTGTCTTTCAATGTTATCAATGTGTGTGTGTATTATTCTAACAGCGATCAGATTCAGAAATTATACCAAATCAGACCAGCACTCAGATGCGAGGCTCGGGGTGGCTGTAAGGGGAGGTTGGAGGCCACTTTGGGGGGACACCCCCAATATCATTGCGATGATAATTCAGTGACGGTTATTCAGTGGAAATCAGTTCACATAACAACAGCGGTCGTAAGATCTTAATCATACTTTACCCAGGCTTATTCATGAGACATGGGTATTTCAGGTTCAGATATTCGTCATTAAAAGGTATATGGCGACAACGTTTGCATACTGCACTGTGAGCAGCGGTCAGTTCCTCCCCCGGTCCTAATGTGTGTAACTATGTCTTTAACTGTTTTTATTTCGTGTGTTGTGTGTTGAAATATGGATTTTATCTGAAATAAACGTTTATACTTTATCATCCATAGCCAGGCAACTAATGCAGGAGGAGTATTATAAATAATCAATTGATATGATCCATGTGAGACTGAATTTAAATATTATTTGCGTATTATGTCATAGTACACATCAACATACATACAGTTTTTTCTATACACACATACATTTATGTAGTTGATTATCATATGCAGTTGTGTACATTTAAATAATAATAGAAATTATATTCAATAATTCTAATGATTTATTACCGCTGATTTGTGATAAAGAGTTTTTTAAGTTTATTATAGACATTTCATATAAAGGTTTTTCTCATATGTAGATTTAAGGAATAATATGCAGAAATGTTTTGAATTAAACTGTTGTATTTTATTTTTAAATGCTCAAGATTATAGTATTTTATATTTCGTAATGAGTATTTTTTATTTTTTTTTAGGTTTTATTCTAATAGAAGGCTACGTGAAATAAAATTAATATCTATTTAATCCTTTTATAAAATAGTTCTATTTGTGTAACTTCAAAATTGTTGGTTGACCGTACTAATCCAAGACACAACCTTGTTTATTTTATTTGAGATCGTAAAATACTACTTAAAAACAATATATCGCGATTTCCCGCGCCAGCAGAGTTACGCCCCCGTTTGGCCTCCTCGCGCCACGCTCAGGTGTGCGCGAAGGCCTTTGCCTCCAGATCCCATGGTGGCAATCCGGCAAGGAGGCTCGCCGCCTCACAGCGTAATATTATTTTTGAGTAGTATTTCTTGGTGGAATCCCACGATCCGTGGATATCGCATTTCCACTTTCAGTTTATTTGTTGAAACTGTATTGTACTCCTCGTCACGTGTCCCTAAAGGTTCTCTTCACTGTTTGTTTATTTTTACTTTCACTGGAAATTATATATCTGAACACGTTATGAATGAAAGTGAATAATAAATTAATTACTAAACCGATCCAAAAATGTTGGATTTCGCCAATCGGTACATTTCAATCGCCTACCGGATTATGAGAAAATGAGCTGATAAGAGCTGACGAACTTTTATACAGTTTGAGTGACGGTAGAAAGAATTTGCAAGGGAGGGTATGAAGACAAAATTACCAAACAACAACCAGGGAACCAATTCTGTATGGTCATGATTCCCCGCGGAATCTTACTATGTTCAAACTACGTTAATATCGTGTCTTTTAGAAACCAATATAACGGTAAGGATTCGAATAGAATACGATATTAGCAGATGTCGTGTTTGATTGAAGGAGCTGACGTGGGTTTTAAGTAAGAAATCGTTAAGTGGCCATAGTGAATTAGAGCACAGAGAAGGTGCTACGCTGACGACACGCTGGTCCTGGCGCAAGGGAGGTCGTACCAGGCAACGGCCGACTTAGCGACACACGGGGTTGCGTCAATCGTCGATAGGATCCGGCAACTGGAACTCAAGGTGGCCTTGCACAAGTCAGAGGCAATGTGTTTTCATGGTCCGCGGAATGCGCCACCGACGGGTACCCAGATGACTGGAGGAGGGGTTCACATCGGCATCTAGTCGACGGTGAAGTACCTAGGACCCGTCCTCGACATCCGGTAAAACATCGCGGAGCATTTCCAACGTTTGACGCCCAGACTGGAGCGGGCCGCGGCTGCCTTGAATCGGCTCCTGCCTAATCTAGGTGGGCCAAACGCCTCCTGCCGGAAGATCTACGTGGGGGTCGTGCGGTCCATGGCCCTATACGGGGCGCCTGTGTGGGTGCCTTGAGTTAGGCGCCAACCAGCCCGCCAGTTGAGGCGTCCCATAGGGTCATGGCCATCTAGATGGTACGGGGATACCGCACGATTTCTGGTGAGGCGGCGGGCTTCCTTGCCAGATTGCCGCTATAGGTCAAACGCCGGGGCGTAACTCTGCTGCTGCGGGAAATCGCGGCACAGCGGACAGAGCTCCGGCAGGATCTCATGGCGACATGGAGAGTGCGATTGTCGCAACCCAGTGCTGGGCACGCCACGTTTGCGGCGGTAAGTTCCCTCTTTGAGGAGTGGCTTGGGAGTCGCCACGGCGTCCTCCCCTTTTGCCTGACGCAAGTGCTCAATAGACACGGTTGTTTCGGGAGGTTCCTATTTCAGATAAGGCGGGAGGAAACGCCCGGGTGTTTCCACTGCGAAGATCGCCCTGAGGACACAGTGGAGCATACTATGAAGGCCTGCCCAGCTTGGGCGGAAGACCACCGTGTCCTCGTGGAGGCAATCGGGGGCGGCGATCTCTCGCGTCCGGCCCTGGTCCAGGCCATCATACGGTGCGAGAGTGCATGGGTAGCCGTCACCTCCTTCAGCGAAACAGTAATGCTCGCAAAGAGGGAGGCGGCGCACGTGAGGGAGAGGCAGTACATGCGCCCTCATGGCCTTAGTTGCCGCAGGAGACGCCCTGGGCGTCGGGAATCCCAGGCTGATTCCCGGCCACTGTAGGCGCGGGCTTGTGGATGGCGAGTAATGGGTAGCTCGCTGTCCGGTAAGGACCAAGCCCGGGTCAACGGCGCGTTGTGTTCCACGCGCGCCTCAAAGAGATGTCAGCACCAACTGATGGGGCCCGCAAGGGCCGATTCCTGCCAGGGATGCGGGTTGTTCGAAAGATATACCGCGGCCCCTGGCACACAGGCAACTGAGGGAATACGGGTGGGTTTTAGTCAGTAAAAGTCTGACACGCCCTCCTGCTCCACAGCGGGAGAAGTTATTTGATGAGTTCCCACCCAAAAAAAAAATGTCTAGAATATTTAAAGATGTTTCATATTGTTTTAAACAGACATGTTCCAAAAAACTAAGTTTTCAGTGACGAACTTTGGTCGCGAGGGTTATTCGTCGTATGGCATGAGGACGTCTATCGCACACCACCGGTTGCGCGCGGAAACTGTCAACAGCTTCTACTGCTGGTTTCAGCGGGAATCTTATAGTGTGATTAAGGCAACTATCGACTAACTTGCCTACTATCGATAAGTATCTGCGTGCAATGTACTTGTTATCATTAATGTAATGAATGTAAATCATATCTATGCATTTTTGTGTCAGTCATGTTGATGCTGTTGGGTTTTGCTGAATAAATACAATAATTTTGAATGCATTAGTAACAAATCTACACATTCATACAATAAATATAACAGTGAAATTTTCTAAAACCAAATCCACAAATAAATAAAAATAATTTTAAAAATATAACCACAAAATACGTGTCGCGACGGGGCGTCCTACCTAATCTTCAAGACGCCCGTAAATTCGATAGCCGAAGTTTCACTCACAAAAACATTGAGTCTAAGACCTCTACTTGAGAACGCATGCGCGGTAGGTTATCTCAGCGATTGCCCAGAAACAACCACGTTGATTGATTCTACAACTTGTGCGCAGGTTAACTCTACACGTGCGTAAGCCGCCAATTCTTTTAGAACTATCCAACACCCTGCTCGCCACAGTACCTCAAGGGGTCGTTATATAGTGCCAATAGCTGACCAACTGGAGGGTAGGGTCTAATCTAGAATGTCCACGACAAAGGCTCATACTTGTTTCACTTGTGTGCCTTTCCCAGTTCAGTATTTACGCCCAATAATTATTATATTTTTGTAACTTACAGTATTGAGTTGAAACAATTAAAATAATAGAAATATTGTAACCAAAAATGGTTAATAAAAAATAAACTTATTCCAGCAAATAGTTGAATCATTACAAATCAAACAACGGCTTGTGGCTTTTGAATGGATGTATATTATCTATTATTACTTAATAACAGATAATATCCATCCATACAAAATCAGCTTCAGAATTAACCTTCCCAGGTTTTCTTTTGGGTATAAGTCATAAGTAATTTATTTCATAACAATATAGGTGCATTGTGTTGAAAAATAAAAAAGTAATAACATTGCAATTAAAATAAAATTTAATCAAATACATTTAGAAAAGTCAATACAAACACTATCGGTCAATTAACAATACAAGACCATAAAATGTCAAAGTAATAAAATAAATCATAAGTTAAAATGTCATGTGTCATCTAGGAATTCATTGATACTGTAATAGCCTTTTCTCAATAAATAGGACCTCAATTTGTTTTTAAATAAGTTAACACTGCATATGGTTTGGAATTGTATAGGTAACTTGTTGTATAAAAATACAGACTGATACCTCGGGCTATGTTTGACAACTTTTAATTTCGGTTGAATAGTGTCGGGCAAATCTTTCCTACGTGTGCTAGCTCTAGTTTGTCTTTGCTCGTCAGTCTCAATTTTGTGCAATTTTTTAACTAAGCTGGTTAGCAACACTAAAATGTAAAGGCACGGCACTGTCAAGATTTTTAGTCTAATAAAATGGTATTTACATGATTCCTTCTGTTTCATGCGGAGCATAGACCTTAGAGCTCTTATATCTTGAGTATAAGCGACATACACTCAGCTAAAATTACTGCTTTACTGCAACTATACACTTTTACAGATCACTCTCAGAAATTATACCTACTTGACGTATGGAATATGAGCCTAGAAACAGTGTTGATACAAGAACATTGTGCTGTTGTCGGTTTTATATGGTTCAAGTGGACCTTACTTGCGTAAAAATATGGCCTTATTTAATTGATGAGGTCATCAGATTTTTATGCAGATTGAAAATAAAACAAGCGAATCGGGAAGTAGTCAAAACTAACCCAGTCCGTCTAAGGGTTCCGTAATTGGTATGAATATTGTATTTAATTTATTTTAATGTCCGCAAAAATAAGACAACGCCAATCAGTTTGTCACGACTTGTCACGTGACTAGAGAGCTGGCCTGTGATTGGGTCGTAGGAGAGATTCTATATATGTTCTTCAAGGTGTCTTATTATTTAGTCTACTTAATGACGTGGCTGTATTTCTCCGCAAATCTTACCAAGAAAGAAGAAAGAAAGAAAGAAAAAGATTAAATCACCTTTAAAAAGAAAACATGACAACATAAGGACGCAGAACAAACTACACAGGCTTTAACTATTGTAGAAACACGTTGGTGGTCTAAAGATACTGCTTTTAAGAATATTTTTGGTTCATTCACAAACTTGGATTTGGCTCCATGTGTAATGTTTATAATTACTTTGGCCAAAATACAGGAAAAAAACAAAATCTAAGCCAGATGTTTGAGTGACAGCGAAAGCATAGGTGAAATCATTGCGCGCATATGAAACAGTGTTCACAGCCAAAACCTTTCTAGTTAGTACACCAATGGTGCCGATTCTCTTGTACACCGAACTAAACTAACTAAACTATCACTAAAATTCCTTACTTTTGGCTATGAGAATCTTAAAGCTATTCTGCAAAAAAAGATCTCTCAATTTAAAAATAATTTTGACACAACTAAAATCGAATTTGACAAACGCGACTCCACGTTTGCCCTACCTCGTGATGTTTTTTAGAGCCGGAATCGCGCAGGGGGGGCAGCCTCGACGTGTTTTAAATGGATTTTTTTTACTTTTTGTATCGAAAATATGAAAAATTATTACCTACATGTTGAGTTTTAGAGGTGTATGGGGTGTTATAAAGGGGGTCGAAATTTTCATGATTTTTACGATAGGACACACCAATTTCGAGATATAAGCAAAAGAAAAAAAAAAAAAGATACAGTAATGTATTTGCGCCCGAAGTCGAGGTGTCAGTGTGAATTTTAGTTCTTGACAACTAATTTTATTCCACACCTTTTTAATCGCGATTAAAAATAGTCAGATTAAGTTAGGCAACCAAAATTTTATATTGAATAGAATAATGAAATTGACAACAACAGAATAGCAAAATTACCATTTTCACTAAATTAAAAACTCAGTACAATCTTAGTACTGTCAAACTAAAATATAGTTAAGTTGTGTCACTTTAGTCAATTTCAGAATGGGAAATCGTCGTTTGACAGGAATAAACTAAATTTTAGTGATTTTTAGTTTAGTTTAGAGAATTTTGTGACAAGAGAATCGGCAACAATGTCGAAGTAACAACAAACCTCGGGTAAGGATATACTAGAAGCGTACCTGTCATATGGTATTTATTGATCATTTGAAGGATTTCGCTAATCCAACGCTGTATACTTGTGGTTGAAAAATTTGTCTGCTCATAAAGTAAATTAAGCAAAAAATGATTTTGTTCGTATTTTTCCGCGAACTACTTACTCGTTTAAAAAACAGAAAAGGCTTTTAAAAAGTACGGTATTAAGGAACTGGAAAGCCCTAGACAGCTTTTCGCTCTTTTTTTTTGAGGGTAGGAAATCATCAAATAACTACTTCCGCTCTGGGTGGAGCAGCAGGGCGTGTGAGACTTTTACTGACTAAAACACACCCGTGTTCCTTCAGTTGCCTGTGTGCCAGGGGTCACGGTATCTTTCAAACAATCTGCACCCCTGGCAGGCATCGGCCATTGCGGACTCCATCAGTTAATGCTGACATCTCTTTGAGGCACGCGTGGAACACAACGCGCCGTCGATCTGGGCTTGGTCCTTACTGAAAAGTGAGCTATCATCATGGTTTCATTTGCGTTTTCATGATTTACATAAGTACTCCGTTCATGAATGCTCCAGTCATCAGTGAACATGATCATTTAGTTGGCTTTAGGTGAAGTAGTACCACGAGCTTCTTCGTGTTCAAGAAATCAAAATCAAAATCAAAAGTCATTTATTCAAACTAGGCTGAGAGTCAGCACTTTTTGAACGTCAAAACTACATAAGACAGTCCACCAAATCGCCCGCTCTTCACTACTTCCTAGCGCTTTAGCTGGGAAGAAGAAGTGGCGCAACAAACTCCCCAGCAGCACAGCTGTCTGTTATGTTGGAAGAACTTGATTCTATATAATAATAGCATATAATTAACATTCAACAATAAATGAAAATTTAATTGATAAAAAATTAATTGATTTAAAAAAAATGGTTTATGCAGTCAAGTTAAATAAACAATGATATGAAGTAACTCATATGACCTGTCAGTAGTTAAGCTAATTCTGGTGAAAGAACACAAACGTTGTCTTGAGTTATTCACAGCGACCAACAATTCTTATCGTTTAAGTAGTCGTTGATAGAACAGTACGCCTTCGAACAAAGATTTGATTTTGCTTTCGCTTTAAACGCATTAAAAGTTCAAGTTTGTTTTATAAAAACCACGCAAATATAATAACAATATCATAAACTTGCTATCTAATATTACGTATAGAAAATCATTCAGAAGGTCGACGTGAGATACATAATATCCCCACATCGATCTATCTCGTAATAAAATCTCCGACGTATCGACGGATCTTATGAATACTAAGGCGATTGTGTCCCGCAGTTATTATATTCTGTATACAGATTTTGTAGACTTATTGACGCTGGAAGCTGCGGCTCCCAAACTTACGGGGAAGAGAATGCGCTAGTTTAAGTAAGGAAAACCAACTCATGCCTAAAATATATATGTGTTGCATGTTGAGTTTATTTTGAAATGACCCCCTGGAATTAAACGTTATGTTCTAACAGATCATTTTCTATTATGTTGTAACGGTGCTTTATCATGCAGATAGAAAATAAATTGGAAACTGTGTATTAAACGTCTGCGTAACAAAAGTTTTACGAACGCCCCGGAAAATCGAGACCATTCTTCTTTCACCGGTGACATCCCGTATCCGTTACATATAACAAAGCAAAGTCTATCCAACCAAACAAGAGGAAAACCAGAACACGGATTTTCCACTAAGACCAGTTTTCAAAGAAGATAGGAAAAGCCTAAAATTGTTAAACAAAACTACACCTCCTACCTCTGGGAATGGTATAAACTAATCCATCAATTCGCTATTAAACAGATCCCACTGTTGGCGTCGAAATATACATATAATTTGCAAGAGAAACTTTTTTGATGAGCTCGCAACATTTGCGAGTGAGAATATATTTGAAAAAGTCCAAGTTCTGAAATGAGTGGAATGTTGAGGAACTGTGGGCGTTGGTAATAAATTTCGTATCTCCTCGTGTGGGGGCAGTGTTTAGATTTTATCTTGTGTCTGTGCGGGGTCGGGGTAGGCGGCCGTGTAGGTGATCAGGTTTTGATTGTGGAATCAATTGTTTTCAGTTGGCTTTGCTACGGCACAACAGTTTATTTTAACGTTTATGTTTTCTACAAATGTGAGGGGCCTACGAGAATATTGCACCGACAGTAATCTTCTAGGAATTTCCGTCTTTTTGCCAAACGAAATCTTATTTTAGTTCTAGCATCAACGTTTGAGTCAGTATTTGTATATAAAACTTAAAAAAAAACTGCATTTCTATACCTACATAGTGTGTTCTCACTGGTTAGCAGAGCTTAAACCTGATCGAAATAAAAATCTTTTGTTTTGTAATAAGGAAGATGAAGTTTGCTTACATTCATTTACTTTCAAATTACGTTAATAATACCTATACAAAACTTGTATCGAGAAAACCATCTAAATTGGGTAATTTATCAAGCACAAGCAAAGCAGTCCATAACTCAACAAAGAATATATAAACGTTTATCATAATATCATAGTTCCGCTCTTAGTAACATTAAATCGCCATAAATATAGCGCTTAACTATCTAAAAGCTACTCTCTGTTTTGAGCATAGAGTGGAAATTCGCTTGGCAATTCGGTTCAGCAGTGGTTGTAGAGCAAAGAAGTAGTTTTTCTATTCGTAAAAGGCCGTAACTGTAATAAAGTCTTCGTTTTGTCACAGAAGTTAATCCGGGAAAAGGGACATGAAGTAGTTGTTAAAACTTCCCCGTAGTTGTTACTTTAAAAGTCGTAACTGTGATATTTCACGTGTAAGTAGTAAATTCTGTTCAGAATAAAGCGTTCTTACTTTCCCAATGGAGTTGGGAAAGTCCTTTTTTGTGCAGCTATAAAATGTCATCGTTATTTTAGAGACGGAGTGCTTAATTTTTTATGCGAAAAGCAAGCAATATGACAATAATAATACCAGTCTATTATTGTACACCACAGCAGAGCCAGGCCTCGTTTTACATAGAGAAAGCATTGATCACCACGCTTGCTCAAGGTGGGCTGTTCGATTGCAGACTTGTAACTACAAACGACTGCCCCTGCCTCTTACGGATGCTACAACTAGAAAAAACATCAACATTTCTTTAATATGTGATCATCTGCTTCGCCCTGGTCCAGGCCATGGTATGGAGCGAGAGTGCATGGCTAGCAGTCGCCTCCTTCAGCGAAGCAGTTATGCTCGCAAAGAGGGAGGCGGCGCACGTGAGGGAGATGCAGTACATGCGCCCTCACCGCCGTGGCCTTCGCAGGAGACGCCCTGGGCGTCGGGAATCCCAGGCTGATTCCCGGCCACCGTAGGCGCGGGCTTGCGGACGGCGAGTAATGGGTAGCTCGCTGTCCGGTAAGGACCAAGCCCGGGTCGACGGCGCGTTGTGTTCCACGCGCGCCTCAAAGAGATGTCAGCAGCAACAGATGGGGCCCGCAAGGGCCGATGCCTGCCAGGGGTGCGGGTTGTTCGAAAGAGATAGCGCAACCTCTGGCATACAGGCAACTGAGGGAACACGAGTGGGTTTTAGTCAGTAAAAGTCTGACACGCCCTCCCGCTCCGCCCAGAGCGGGAGAAGTTATTTGATGATTTCCCACCCACAAAAAATAAAGTATATTGTATATATGTTACATTGTATGTATGAATGTTTTTGTGACTTTGTTGTTGGAGTGCCGTAACAAATGAATAAATAAAATAAAATAATAATTTTTTAGACCAAAAAAGGATAAGTGTGCTTTGTGTGCTGTCTTTGATTTCCAACCCAAAAAAAAAAAAAGTAACTCGATGCAGCTGAATGCCAGTACATTACATGGAGCCACTGCCTATCTGACCTCCACAACCTAGGTATTGGGTAACACGATATCCCATGGTAAGACTGGTTGTCAGACTTTCGAGCTTCTGACGTCCCGTAACGGCTTTTAAAGATCACCGAATGACAGCCGGGACCAGTAGCTTAACGTGCTTTACCGCACGTGCCATCTACGGATCAACCTCGGCAAGCGTAGCTTAACCTGATCGATTGACTCGAACAGCTGTTATTAGTCAGTTAATAGGTGTATCATTTTAATGCCATGGTTTTTGATTTCGCACCCAAAAAAAAAATACATTCAGAGAAACGGAAAAAAAGTTAAAATACGTATACGAGATGACGTACGCCATTATATCCTTAGATTAGTAAAAACAGCTCTTGAAACTAATACATGTTATAAAATCGCCAAGAGAAGTATACAAAAAGGACGACCATCCATCATAAAAATTAATTACAGCTCAGCGGTGACACGCTGCGAGAAAGATCAAGTCCTAAGTATTTGCTCAAATTTCTACAAACATCTATACTCTGAAAACAATATACACGCCGCTTCAAACCCTTCACAGGAGACCACATCCACATGTTCGCATAGCATCTATGTGACACCAATCACCGGTTACGAAGTACACTGCGCGTTACGCAGCACGAAATACTCAAAAAATCCCGGTAAAGACGGCATTTCTACAGAAGCTCTCAGAGTCGGAGTTACTTCCTCAAATCACAAATCTGTTTAATTCTATACTCCATGCTGGTGCAGTCCTCTTAAAATTTTGCCACTCCCTCGTAATGGTTGTGTATACGTAAGTCCTGCATCTTCCGAACCACCAACTTCCAAACCAAAATACAAGCTTGACTTAGTTTGGGAGTTGGTAGATCATTTATTATGTGCTGCTGTACAACCGTCAAACAACTTTATATATAATTGTAATTGTAAATTCTTGTTGTACTTTGAGAGCGAAATAAATTATGTATTATAATTCTCGTTTATTCATTTTAGATCTTATTCTATTATATTTTTAAATATTTTTATAAATCATACATTAAAAAAAACAACATTTAAAAATATATAAAATAGTGTCCCGATATCCGCCGATATCGGGAGCAGGGTCCAAGCTACCGGTGGTTAGGGCTCTAGAGATAGGAACGTCCTCACGATAAGAGCCGTATCGAGGAGTACTGCCTTCTGAATCAGGCCTTTGATCCAACCGCCTAACGAGAGCCTCGCGAGATGTTGTTCGAGGCTTTCGGCCATCAGTCCATTGGCTGATACGACAATCGGCACAATGATGGCCGAGTTCTCATTCCACATGTCAACAACCTCGTGTGCAAAGTCGAGATATTTATTATTATTATTAATATTATTATCTTACTACACAAAAAGGCGGTAAAACCTACATTATCAACTACAGCCCCATTAGCCTTATATCACATTTATCTACATAGTTTGTGAAAATTATCCACAACAACTAAATAGATATCCATTAAACACCGAAACAGTCATTTCTCTGCATCCAGGTGACGCATGTTGAAGCTGTTTTCAGCTCAGCAATTCCTAATTAGACTACCTAAGATAATCTGACGAATAAAAATTGACGAAAATGCGAAAAAAAAATTTCGTTCATAGACATAAAAAATTCTTAAAAAAAAAATGCACTGGAGACATTTAATTTAGTTTTTATGTCAAAATTCTTCCAGTAAATCCTGTTTAAATTAGTTTCAATAGATACGCAGGTAAGGCAGGTGCCTTACCTGCATTTCGGTGCGCGTTTCGCGAGTTCGAGTCCTGTCTGGTAGTTATGATAAGTTATGAGACCACAATATGACAGCAGTTTTAAGTTATTATTATGAATTGTAACGGTATTTTTAGATATGTTTTCATTAAGACAACTCAGGCAATTTAATGTGTAATTGTACGATGGCAACACTCAGAAATGATGTTATCTAGCCCTTATTTCTGAGTGGGGACGAAAATGTAATTTTATATGGTAAAACAACCGACTTCCGAAAAAAACACTGCAAAGTGAAAAATAACTTTAGTTTCGGAAATCGGTGTCTTTGGAAATGTATTTTAATTTTTTGTCTTTTGTCTCCGAAATTAAAGTTATTTTTCACTTTGTAGCGTTTTTTCGGAAGTCAGTTGGTTTTTTTTTTGGAAAAGTTTATTTTTATTTTTTAGCTATAGTACCCACCCCAGTAATTCGAAATGTCATCATCCTGGGGGTCACAACAATGAATATTTATGCGATAGCAACAATCGCGGTATACCTATTTATGAAATTGGAACCTAGGGAAGCACCAGCTTTCGAATAAAAAAATAATCATCAAAATCGGTTTACCCAGTCGAAAGTTACGAGGTAACAAACAAAAAAAAATACAGTGGAAATGAAAACCTCCTCCTTTTTTCGAAGTCGGTTAAAAATGGAGTGGGATTCATTAGTTGTTCGACAGTCGAAGAGAACAGTTGTGAAATTAAAAGTATATGCAAGTTATAAAGCATCGTTTTCTTTTACACAAGGGAGATCGTATTACCCAGGAACTGGGTTGTGGAGGTCAGATAGGCAGTCGCTCAATGTAAAATACTGGTATTCAGCTGCATCCGGTTAGACTGGAAGCCGTTCCTAACACAGTTACGAAAAGGCTAGGCAGATTGCTTGATTGAGACACCACTTTAATCAAGATTTACCCGAATGTGTGCACTGTTTAACTCGCCCGTCATTATACTCCATGAGTTCACAACAAAAACGTAACACGAACCATGTCTCGAAATTTCCTATTTCGTCTTCATATCAAAATTATGGTAAGAAATGGAGATTTATGACTCCCATAGCACACCAGGTAGTACGATCAGTCATCGAGGCATTATGTAAGTACAGTCACTAGCAGTAGTACACACTGGGACCGTGTTCGCACGGATGTAAGAATATCGCACTGGATTTTGAAAACTCGGAGTTGAACCGAGGATTGAGAATGCAATAGAATTCATACTAGCTCGTTAAAGATCCAGTGCGCTAAAAAATCGCGAAATTTTTACGTTCGTGAGATCGTTTGTTCGATGTCCTACAAAAGTACCTACTCATATTTTATTTATGACGTCACGAACATAGTATTAACGAAAACTAACTATTATTAAATTGGTACTTTCTCAAACTCAAACTCAAAGCATTTATTTCAAATAAACCATTTACAGGCACTTTTGAACTGTCAAAAAGTCGATCAGTTGGAAAGTTGAAGCTAAGTTAGTTGCCCATTCCAAAACGTAGATCTCTATGGAGAAGAACGGGCAAGAAACTCCACGGACACTCTTTTAAAATCAAGTTGAATATTACAAAATCTTGGGAACATTATTCTTGTTGCTTCTGTATGTGAGAACAATGTAAAAAAAATAACAATTCTAAATACAAGATAAAAATAAGCCCTGGAAGTTAGGAGATGACCAGTCTCAACCAACAACGGTTCACGAACTTGACGCGTGGATCAGCACTACCCAGCTCAACCATTTTGTAGGGAACCGAATGATCCAACACACGCGCCACCATCAGTGAGACATTTATGTGAGCATGACATACTCTCAACTGCCATGCTTTTTCAAGTCAACGTACATCATAATAACATGATAAACGGATGCATGGTAGGTACTCACATTTACAAAATTCAAACAAAATGCTTCTAAATTATACAAAACTATAGTTTGCAATCTATTTGAGATATTAATAAAATTTGATTGCCTAAAAGAAAGAAAAAACATTTAATATAAATTGAAGTAAATAGTAACTAACCCTTGGTTCAGCAAAAATAAAACATTCGTAATGTTACAAAAATTATAATAATATGAACAAAAATGTTCGAAATGTTAGAGAAAATTAAAAAAGAGAATCTTTTCTCTTTCAAATATTAAAATTTTAACTAGTATGACCCAGGTGGCTGTGGAGCAGGACCAGCATTAAGCCAATCATTTGTATCTAAGATATAATCATCTAACCTATAATATGCTTGTCTACATAGTGTGTGTTTAATGCATGATTAAAGTTGAGAAAGTCCATTTTCATATTAGGTAGTGTTTAAATTTGGCGTAACCGAAAGTTATTTAAGGTGGAGACTGTACCAACATCACACCCGCCATTAATATTAAATTTCTTTGGTAACCTCAAGCTTGATGTGTGCAGGTCGGGAACGATCATTTTCACGGGAAATTTTATGGAGAAAACAGGTGCGTCTGAATTTTTTATTATTTTGCGTCGGTGCTGTTATCGCACATGAGACTTTTTTATTCATACCGTTTTAATGTTAATGTATTAGTATTAGGCTGCTTTACCACCAGAGAAATTACGAAACTATGTGACCGTTTCCAAGAATGCTAAGTTGTGAAGCGGAGCGAGTATGATGTGCTATGAAGATGCACCACAGTGAGGTAATTGTGCAAGGGAGATGCGCTGCTCGAGCTATGCAAGCTTCGATGACAAACGCTCGCTTACTGTCCGTACTCTGTTCTGCAGATAGCTACATAAGTAGCTCATCAATCGCTCCAATCCATAGCACGCATCCTTAGTTCGCATCTTTCCATATAAAAACGTAGCTTTGTTGACCCGTTTCCACCGAAGTGAAGTTCCGGTATTTTGGAGGCATATCCATATTATCCTCTACGTTTGACGTCAACGACCTTAAATCAATCTACCTACTCCGACCTCTGACTATGACCAATTAATATAATTGGTAGATTTGAAACATCGTGGCATTCGTTGCAACGTAGTATGGCACATTTCTGTTGGAAAATCTGCCTTATGGGTATAGAACTCGATGCGGTATTAAATTGGTAAATAGGTACAATACATTCTAGTTTATATAGACCAAACTCAGTTTGTAACTAAACAATTAATCATCATTATCCTTTTAGCTGAAAGACGCCTTCCCTACGCATCACCACTTCGACAGATGCTGTGGTCTCGCATCCAGAGGATTCCTGCAGTTTTCACAAAGATCTTTAAATAACGTGGTAGGCCTTCCAACGGTACGTCATCCGGTACGCGTTGCAACTATAGAACCTTTCAGCCCCATCGGCCATCTGTTCTGCGAGGAATGTGCCTGCGGGCCACTTAAATTTTCCAATTCATCGGGCTATGTCGGTTATCTTCATTTTCTGGCGAACTGAGAAACTCCAAGCATACACCCTCTCCATAGCAGGCTAATGAGGCCCATTGTGAGCGATCACGATTCAGTAAACAACTTACTCTGATAGGTATTGAATACCAATGAGTCAGTATCTTAAGAGTATAACAAGTTAACAAGTCAGTAGATACATATCTACGAAACCTTATAAATTCTATTCGAATCATAAAACAAATGTCCGTGTTATCAGAAAGCTAACGTTTTCAGTCCTTATTAGGTAGTCTTGAAGCAACGTGGGCTGCAGCCATTACATGAAAGTAGGGTGACCTGTCAGTTAACCACTTGTACACAATTAACCATGCCCTTAATTGGCAAACGTGACGTCACTATTTTGTGGAACCGCGCGATTTAGACGTCAAAATGGCCCCGCTCGCCTCTCCCCTGTTCGCAGCGAGCTAGCTGAGGCGTGAATTGGGTGATATCAAATTTTGTGTTTTTTTTAATTAAAAAAGTAAGAAAAATTACTTGAGTACTTTTCTCTTTACTTCGTTTGGTTTGATATTACAATAATCATTATTTGTCGGCTGTCTAGACTGGCTAAACATGCTTTATTTAGTATAGGTATTATGTGTGTAGTGACGCTTATTTAAAAGGGACGTAAACTCAACGGGTTTGGGAGCAGGGTTGTCTACAATTAACCAAATGTAGTTGTTACACAGTTAACCAAGGTTTTTTTTTTGAGGGTGGCAAATCATCACATAATTTCTCACACTCGGGTGGAGCGGCGCTCGGGCGTGTCAGACTTTTACTGACTAAACCCACCCGTTGTCCTTCAGTTGCCTGTGTGCTAGGGGCCGCGGTATCTCTTTCGAACAACCCGCACCCCTGGCAGGCATCGGCCCTTGCGGGCCCCACCAGTTGGTGCTGACATCTCTTAGAGGCGCGCGTGGAACACAACGCGCCGTCGACCCGGGCAGTTAACCATGGTTGACCGTGTATCAACTACGGTGAATTGTGTACCTGCATAATTTTGTCATGTTTGTAAACTCTTGTATTTATACACAAATAAATGTTGACAAAGATTACCGATTTTTTAAAGATTTATTTGTATTTTAGATGGGGTGTACTAAACAACAAGAAAGAAAAATAGTATCTAGGGATTTCAGTAGTTTAGTTTTGCACTTGCTGACCCGTCATGTACAGCACATTTATATTTAACTTAGAAAAAACACAGAAATCTCGATATTTTAACGTGTCGCCGCATCAGTAGATTGCACCCATGCAAAGCATGGTTGGGTTACTAAACAAAAGTCTGTTCTACTAACTATGTTTCTTGTAAATAATTATCAATACTTTATCTCATTTAAATAAAGTTCAATTTAGTAGACACCTACCTTATACACCAATTTAGTAGACACGTACCACGTATCAAAACTCGTTTCATCCAAATACAGGTCATACCATACCTACAATGTTCAATAGCTCGCACCCTTTCGATCGTTCAAAAATTTTCTCCTCTCGATCCTGCCTAGATGGCGTTGTGCCATTTGGTGCAATTTCTGAATCGCGGTGTTAAGATTCTCCGACAACAAACCACCCCCATCCCATACGATTCGACCCGTGGGATTAACGTCACATTTTGTCATACCCAAATGTGACGTTTTTCCTTATATATCCACAAATAATTAATGAATGAAGTAATGACAGTGTATTTGTACCTGATAGAACTGTATGAGTGATGTGAGTCTACGTATGACGTACTCATATCGCTTTTTCAGTCCTTATTTTCATAATATGTAAAGTCATGAAGCGTCGTAGGTTGCAGCCATTACGTGAATGATTTCTTAAACTTACGTTAAGTAATTCGGTAATAATACTATTACAGTTTTACTGACAGCCGGC
This sequence comes from Polymixis lichenea, assembly GCA_949091785.1. Lineage (NCBI taxonomy): Eukaryota > Metazoa > Arthropoda > Insecta > Lepidoptera > Noctuidae > Polymixis > Polymixis lichenea. The sequence continues at coordinate 57,463,972 of OX420931.1, read as the reverse complement.
TGTCAGTAAAACAATAGTATCGAACCAGAGACCAAAAAAATGGTTTTCGAGATGTAAATACATAAAGGACTATTACGGGTTGATTTGACTGTTTTTGCAACCTACCTACTGTGACAAGTAACGGCCTGTAATATTTTGTAATCATCGATGAAAATGTGTGACGATAGAAGTAGATGCAATCCTGCGCTGCCACCAGCCTTGCTGATTGGCCAATATGTTAGAGTATAGCTCGCTATTGTATAGATCGTATGCACATAAAATATACGAGCACAGTAATATATAAACATACCTTCATAAATTTAAATTATTTTGAGCTTTCTCATAATTAGGTTGGAATTTGAAAAAGGGGGACTTTTAAATATTAAATCACGACACCAGTCAAGTCCCACACGGACGCTTTATGGTACGATACAATAAAAATCAATTGTGTCTCATTAGCGGGGATTGAGAGGTTAACAGTGTCGTAATATATTTACTGTCAATGTCAACTTAGATCTAGTTTCGATAGATGTATCGACTTTACATATTGTGATAACGTTTTTACCATATTTGTATGCCTCATCAAATTTTTTTCTCAAGTGGAAAATAATTTCGCAAAATGTTTTGAAACAAGCAGCAACTTTTCCTGTGAGTTTCGATATTTTCTTAACGTTAAAATTTTGTTTGTTTCCTTCAGTACAGCAATACATACAGAAGCCATAAAAACAAATAAAAAATCCTCTCAAAGTTCGCGCCGTGATACCTACTTATCAAGGAAAAGCGATCGAAAATTTCTGTCAAAACTTTAAAGCGGCCATTATTCAAACTTACTGCTGGAGTTTTTTTATTTCCTTAAAACAGAAAATTAAAAAGTTTTCGGGTATGTTGCTCGTCCCAACGGCGGGAATCAACAGACGAGGCGAGCCTTGGGTACGAATTGGAAGCGGAGACAGTGTTTACACATCGCTGCTTGTGTATCTGGAGACACCGCCTAGAACAAACATAGTGAAACTGACCTAGATTCAAATTAGAGCTGCCACCATGTCAGTGCTTTATCAGACTTATGCACGTAGCCTGTACGTGTAACAATTCCTGAGTTCTACATTTTCAATCAAAAAGGTTTTTTTAATCCTTTACTGCATAAACATTCATCCATATTACGAAGATAAACTCACGTTTTTCCCCAGGCAGAAACTATGGAGCTCAACCTGCTAAGATCCACACAGTATACTCCTTTTGCTTCATTTACGTCATAACTCTTCCTTTTGCTTCACATGATTGAAACAGTCGTCTGTTCGACAACGTTAAAGTTGCAATGAATGTTGTTGAATTTTCAAAACGAAATATGTAAATGGTAATTACCATTGTAAGGTGTGTCACGGTATTACTCCGCTGCGCCCGCTACATAGGATCGCTGTCAGTCAAAATATGAGAGATTAAATATATTTAATTTTTTTAATTGTCATGAAAATCTAATTGAGGGGGAATGCTGAATTAGATTTTAAATTCAATTCTGATGCTTTAGCCAGACAGTTGCGAATCATATTTTAATCAGCACACAATCTGACACTGTCCGCAAATTACAAAAAATGCGCGGATGAAGTCGCAGGCAGATGCTAGTCTTAGCAGAAAGAAGGAGTCGGCTAATTTACCACGCGGGCCCAGTACGGGTTGGGAGATATCACTAGTCTTCAAATTGTATGATTCTAGGTCATGCATTAAAGAATCCTTAGTGTTCAAATAATGTGACTGTCGCATGTTTCACGTTTGTAGATAGGGAAACTCCCATTTAGCAGTTGCAGTAGTATATAAATTATCTCTTGCATAAAAATGCACGAGAAAATAATATCATCTGTCAAAACGCGTGACAGAAGGCACCCAGAGAATAATTCATGAACGTAGTGCAAAGCTTAAAAGATTACACCGTGGGAACGGGCTTCAGAAACACCGGTATACATGCCAGACAGTGCATCTGCATGTTGCTAACAAAATCTGTTGCTATTTTATGAATACTTCGGATTAGATCCTTCCACAATTTTGGTTCCACTGCTTCGTTGCTCTTTTGGGTAGAGTAGGATTTTTAAGTACTCGTAGATGTTTGTGAATACACGTCACACGCCATGGCACACGGCTCTTTATATTGCGGAAATTAGTTCATCACCACTGCTATCAAAACAGTGAAAAAAAAAATCGTGAGGAAAACTGTCATGACTTACAAACAAAAATTCGGAGACATGTGATATAAACCAACCTGCAACGGGTATTAGTGATCCGAATGAAAGTGTTATTCAGCTCTTTTCTGTCATTTTCATAGTTAATTTGTTGGCTAGGAAACGTTTTTTTTTAATTATAAATTGCTGAATGGGCTGCACGACCTTTAGCATAATAAGCTAAATTGTACAGACCTTAGTAATGATATTAAACTTGTAGTTCCTAGATCAATTCATCGTCGTGGAGTGCGCGATTACCGATTGTTTGATCGGGCATCATGCCGGACAAACGCAGTTAAACGTGCACCCCTTCAGCGTCTCATGCAAATGTACAATGAGCATTTCTTAGACATGCTACATTGCTAAATAAAAATGTTTTTCGAGGTAAAGTAATTGATGCACTGAACAACTCGGATATATCTTGCGGTAACTGACTAGTTAGTTAGTTTATAACGATATTTATAAAATATTTCCTTAAATGACATAATTACTAGATTACCGACGAGCCCTCATCATAGCGTACCTATTTGTTAATATGTGGAAAATGTTCTAGTTATTACTTACATTGATTTTGTTTTAATTATCGTACCGATAAGTGTTATATGTAATGTAATATCGTTTTTTTTCCCAAATAAAATAAAATAAAAAAATAAAATAAATGGGCCGGCTCTTGACCTCGATATTGCTGATGGAGAGCGATGGATAAAGAGCGTACCCAAACGATGCCTGTTCACTGTTGTGGTTTGAAGGCAGACAGGTAAAATGTGGGGAACACACACGCTGGCAGGGATTTACACACTGGCCGTGCGCATAATAAATGTGAACAAGAAGAGCTGTTTACGACTGGCCGGTCGCAACCAACTAAATTCAACCACTCCTCATGTAAATAGCTTAAACCAGCCGCTTCATTTCGTCTTTTTTTGATAAACATGACTTGCAGTACAAAGGGGATTATCCCGGGCTTAGGCTCCCCTCTCGTGAGCTCGTAAATTATTTAGGGGTGATATTTTCCCGGATATAATAGCCTTATAACGAATGAGGCACTCCAAATTTTGTGTATGTTCCTACTGAAAAGTATGTCTTTGCTTCTTTAGTTAAAACAAATTACACGGAGAATATCCGAGGTCTGAGGAAGGCGATATTTTAAGTGCGTCACGCATGTAATGTGGCACTAATTGGATAATGTACACCATATTATTATCGCATACGAGGGGGTTTGCCGCTCAGTAATAACAGCTGCAAGACTTGATCTATCACCTTAAGCCACATTTGGCCCGTGGAAGTGTGATGACCAGAGGTCGGAGTAGGTAGATTGATTTTATATACTTGCGTCAAGATATTATAATATGGACATGCCATTTTATCCATAATGTGCGGGAAGTACCGGAAAAAGTTCCGGAATTGGAATTATGGAATAAAATAAAATAAAAACATACAGATAGGCTAACAAAATCGTTTATTATATGAATGATTGATTGAATTCAAGTTTTGTCTCATACTGTCAAGCGTCATTTCTAATTCAACAGTAAGGGACAAAATACGGTGTAACTATTCCAAGGTATTTTTGTATAAAATAAAATACTGATTTCTTTCACCATTGGCTAACATTGGTAGCGTAGATTGATATTATTAATACGTTTTTCACCTTAAACACAAATTCGTGCTAATTTCAAAATTCCGGAACAAATATCACAATAAATATGAAGTTCCGGTATTTTGGAGGCATATCCATATTATCCTCTACGTTTGACGTCAACGACCTTAAATCAATCTACCTGCGCCGACCTCTGGTGATAATCTCATAAAAAAACCCCTCCGCGCTTCGGAACGCATTTAAAGTCGTTGGTCCTGGCTGTCATTCGTAGATTTGATAGTCGTTACGGGTCGTCGAAAGCCCTAAGGTCCGAAAGTCTTATCAAGGGTATCATATTATTACATATTATTAGCCCTATAACCCCATAATATTATAATATGTAATATATCTAATCCATATAAAATAGCAGTTCTCAGCTGCATCCTGTTAAAACTGGAAGCCGACCCTAAAATACCGGAATCTCGTAAACTGGAAACCATTTAAAAATATGGAAACTGTAATACTTGGTTAAAATGTAGTGTACTAATTTTCTATACCTGGAAGATAACGTATATCCTACCTAATTGTTACGTTAGCCTGACTGCAAAGCTATTAACGCACTTTATAATATCATTAAACTAAGTCGGAATACTGAAATAGTTGGACAGAAGTAAACTACTAAGTGGAACTTTTTCATTCGTGGTTGTTGCTACCAACCACATTGTTATCTTGTCCATACCAATAATAAGTGTTTAATAAATATTTTCTTCTAACGTAAGGGATGAACTCCTTGATAGGTATCATTTCATATGCTTGAAACCTTTATAAAGTATTTTTTTTAATATAGAGGCTGAGTTAAGCTTATTCTGGTTGTAACATACTACGCATTTAGTCATAAAGGGGGCATAATAAACAAATTCATGTTTGTGCCGAGAGTTGAAACCACGTCCCATAGCGTGAAAAGTCAAACGCGGTACTCCTTAGACTGTGCCTATAAACTTACCATACATACATAAATGTACCATACATACATAAATGTACCATACATACATAAATGTACCATACATACATAAATGTACCAAACATACATAAATGTACCATACATACATAAATGTACCATACATACATAAATGTACCAAACATACATAAATGTACCATACATACATAAATGTACCATACATACATAAATGTACCAAACATACATAAATGTACCAAACATACATAAATGTACCATACATACATAAATGTACATACCCATGCTATCCACTGTTGATTGGGACGTTAGAGAAGATTATCTTTATTTCTTATCCTTATTTGTCGTTTTGCTCTGAGCATCTCCAGATGTGTTTATGACCACATAATGAAGGCTATGGAAAACATTTTGTGTTGTACCCATCGGCTTTGATTCTAGGGGCTTGTTCCAAGTTATGAGCATAGCGGTGGTGCTGTTTGCGCAGAGTCGACCTCAGGGCCGAGACAAAGTTACCTATATTCCTAGCGAAAATGATTATGGAGTAGTCAACATATTTAGGACCCTATCCCAAATCAATGTATGGCACCCACTTTTAGCTACCGAAAAATTTAAGTTAACGCCTTTGTCATTCGTTGTAGAAATACGAAACGCTTTGAAAACAATTACCACTTGTCTAGGCGCTGTCGTTAGTTGTCGTTTTAGTGGTCGCAAATGCAACTGCTGGTCCTAGGTTAAAACTTTAGGTAAAGCAAAGTGTTGTTGGGTTTTATCATAAAAAGTTTCTTAGTTACAGTCTTTCTTCCCTAATCATATTTCCGTCTTTCCATACTCTTCGACTTCTCTTCTGAACTTTTTCGGTTAGTGTAGTGCATAAATAACAAAACTTGCTACCTATTATCAAATTCAATGTAAACAAATTCCCGCTTGCCCAAAGACAATCATTCAAGCACACTACACACAGAAGATCCTGAATAACCGCTGTAACACACGAATCAAGTCAGCAGGTATCAATTTAAATTCCTTCTGCACATGTGGCTTCCCTGGTACCTCATTAACAGCATAACTATGTGAGAGTCTATTAACTGCTCCCAAAATACTATGTTAATTTTATTACTTTAATTTTTTACACTTTCTGACATTCTCGTCATTATTTGACATTATACAACACTTGTAATATAGAGTATTTATTAGTGATTCTCATGGAAATCATGTCACTTGGTTTAAATAGGTTGATTTTAGTAATGAAGATTCTTTTACATATTGTGAATGAGAGAACGTTGTAGGCCTTACGTAGATTTATAGACGATTTTCTATTCTTTATTTTCATTCCTCTAAGTACCTGGTACTTATTGACAAGCCTGCACGGTCCTCCCATACCTAATATCACTGTAATTTGAAAACTTTATAAAGCCAATTATTTTTAAAAGAGTAACCGTGGAGTTTCTTGCCGGCTCTTCTCCATTAGAAGCGACAAATTGGAATCGTGCCTAGCTTCTGACGTTTCATAAGTGCCCTTGCAGGTTTATGTGAAATAAAATATTTTGATTTGATTTGGTTATATCAGTGAGATAAGTGCGTGTTACACTAACAATAGCAATGACTTTTATTTTAACAGTTTAACAACAAACACTGCGTTACTGACGTTGTGGGGCAGACAAATTTTTCGAACATATTATGAAGCAACAGTTTCGTAATATACTTCAATATGATTCAGGTTACGATTTGTAGTGTGTTAATCTGTTGATCATTTACCACGCCGAGAACAAATTGCTCCGAGCTAGGTCTGTTCACACCTGACTTGTGATTAGCTAAGTACACAGCGCGCGCAAACAGACCTCAAAGATGAGGACCTTGCTCCAGCGTCTAAGTACACACAAGGCTACTGTGGTTCGATGGAAGGGAGGAAGTGGTTGTTTAGCTTCCGATAATATTGGAACTAAGGTTATCTATAGCTAGATATAATTATTGTTTACTTAAACTCTTAGTTGAATTCGAAGACAAAATAATGGGAAACTTGACGGGTCATGGATTATCGGTATCTTTTGACGGGTTTTAGGATATGAATTTGTTTATGGGTGCCATATTTCCAAATATGTTAATGTCTGGTCCTTTTAGTCGATCGCGATACCTGGGTCTCAAGTCAAGTCAGAATGGTCTATCATTGATTTCATAATTGTTGATTTTGACAAGTTTGGTAATCTACTAACATAATGGCGTCATTATGACTTTCCAATGATCAGCCACCGACACTCCATTGAAAGAAATGGCATTTATTGGTAATCTCGTACATAATGACAAATGAATGACTGACTTAGGCGGTAATCTGCTAAAATTTAACACTAATAAACTAATATATAATAATAAGTAATACGTAAAAATATATATTTAAATGAAATGGGGCATGAATAAATGTTCAAATTTAGTAGTAGTTTTTGGAAAATCATTTCTACTAACGGGTTTTATAATAATGGCAATACGACAATGCCATTATGACACAATTCTATTACGAGAACATTGACTGACCAGTGGTCGACCATTATGAATTTAGCAGATTACGAAGTTTTAGCAAAATGACAATGGGATCGTGTTGGAATGACGAATTTATAAAAATAGCAGACTTGGGCCCCTGTAAACTGTCGCACGTTTAACATAATATCGCCACGGTTTTGCCCGAACAGTTAGGTAGCACCTCTGCCAACCCCATGGATAGTACAGACGTGATTTTATGTTGATGTTTCAAAGAGGTCAACACCAACAGTCTTTAGAATACTAGTTGGAAATCAATGCATGATTTCCAACTAGTATTCTAAAGACTTTAACACAGGTACACAGGTACACAGGACAGGTTTTAAAGCAGGTACCAACAGCTTTAGTATCTATTACACCCACATATTGAGCGTATTGCCATCAAACTGGCTCAGCAACCAGACTACGAGCTGCTACTGAGAGCCTCCTGATAGAAAAGCCCAATTATACTTTGCTCGATCTGAGAATCGTATACAGGAAAATCAAAAATTAAAATCAAAAGTCATTTATTCAAATTAGGCTGAGAATCAGCACTTTTCGAACGTCAAAGTACATGAGACAGTCCCCCAAAACGCCCACCCTTCACCACTTCCTAGTGCTTTAGCTGGGAAGAAGAAGTGGCGGAACAAACTCCCCAAAGGACCCAAAAGGTCCCAAAGGACTGCATTAGTAGCGTTTGCGACCAAGTGATTATTTCCAAGTTGTTTCAGATCTGTGTTTCTCTTATTATATTTTAAGTTAATATTTTGTGGTTCCTTGTGGCTATCAACTGCACGGGTCAATGAGTAAACTACGCTTTGGTGACCATCTATTACATATCGAGACCTCTTCGTGCCTCAGACCTAAAGCCGCATGTCGCGGCTGGCATTCGTAGTTCCTAGTCAGTTGTTACGGGTATTCAGAAGCGCAAAAGTCTGACAACCAGTCTTATAACCAAGAAATATCTTAGATAGATAAGATAAGAAAATTTCTTTATTTGTATAGAATGCAGGTGTTACAAGAATGGTGTTAGCTTCAGATATATTCCCAGTACATTCTGCCTGTTGGCATACAAAAATATAATGGTTAACTTATAGATAATTTAGAAACTAGCTACTTATTAAATTCAAAATGAGATCACGAATCAGCTAAGTCTAAAATTATTTACTTAATAATTTACATAATAAATGAGATAAGGTGAACCAAATATTACAATTTCTTTAATTTCCAAATTATTATAAATCTTGGTACCCAATTACTGGGTTATGGAGGTCAGATATGCAGTCGTCCATGTGAAATACCGGTGTTCAGCTGCATCTTGTTAAGACTGGAAACCGACTCCATGATATCTGGGAAATGGTTAGGCAGGTTGATTTATTTTTGATCTCTCACCACTGTCTTATAACTTTGTGTGCTATCTAATTCCTACACACTTTATTTGGTTTATATTCCTCTTGGCGAATTCCCAAATAGCGCACACAATCTTGATTCCGCGTATAAATATTACATTAATTATAATTCGTAGTGCTGGATATTTACTCCTGGATCCTGATGGCTGTAGCTTTCAACTATTGAGATAGAGACTTGTGATTACTGTAAATAAATTTATCCCTATGAAAAGAATACAATATAATATATTTATTTGTTTAAAAACCTGGTACAATATGTCTTATTAATAAAATTATGATCTTACATGTTTCGCCATGGATTGGCATACGAATATTAAAACATTTTTAATGTAAAATATAAACGACACTAACTCTGTCATAAAAATCTTAAAAAATAATAGTTATGTACACAAATAAAATAATGAAACACGGTAAGCATATTTATCTGTTACTTTTTATCAATAAATTCTTTCACACTATGCAAACAATTACCAATAAGCCATTTATGTAATTTGGATTTAAAATGTTTAAGAGGGAGTTCTCTTATTTCTTTTGGAATACTATTGTATATTTTAATTGTTGTGATAAAGCTAATTCCGTGTGGTGCCGGACGTAAAGATACCGTGTAGTGCTGGACGTAAAGAACAGCACCATCCCATTTCTTCCCGTGGGTGTCGTAGAGGGCGACTAAGGGACTTACTAGATAATGGGCAGCAGCGTTCTTTATGCATTTTACCACAATACTGCGATCGCCAACCGGCCTGCCAGGCGTGGCGATTATGGCAAGCCACCCCAAATTGGAGGAGGCCTATGTCCAGCAGTGGACCTCTTCTGGCTGAAAGATGATGATGATGATGATGATGATAAAGCTACGTTTAAAGTATAATGCGCTTTGATGTGAAGGAATTCTTAAGCGAGTTGGGTCTCGACGGGTATATTTTGAATGCAAATCGCATGCTATAAAAAAAAATAATGCTCTTTCACAAATACAACAGCTTGCATAATGAGAAGACCTGTTGGTGTTAAAAGGTGCATGATGTCAAAGGACCGATACCGCAGATTGCTCTTAGGCACTTTTTCTGCACTAGGAAGGCTTCATTTACTTTCGTCGAGTTCTCCTAGAGTAGAAGCCCATACCTGAGGAAAGAGGAAACATGTCAATCAATCAATCAATCATTCATTTTGTTAAACATAGGTATGGTTACAGTTTCGTGTGGTGCCGGACGTAAAAGAATAGCACCATTCCATTTCTTACCGTGGGTGTCGTAGGAGGCGACTAAGGGACTTACTAGAGAATGGGCAGTAGCGTTCTCTATGCATTTTACCATCATTCAGCGATCGCTGAAAAAAGGGGGGTTTTGATTGCCACGCTTGGCATGCGGGTTGGCGATCGCCAACCCGCATGCCAAGCGTGGCAATCAAAACCCCCCTTTTCGGGAAGGCCTTTGTCCAGCAGTGGACGTTTTTCGGCTGAAACGATGAAATGAAGGATGGTAACAGATAATATATTGTCTAAAATATATGCACTATGTTTTGGCAATATATGCCGTACAAAATTAACACAAGCAAACAGTTATAATAAAAAGGTTGGCATGCCAATACATTAGAAAAAAAAAAAAAAGAATTTCGAATTTATATCCGTGGTAAGCAGTAACTGCAACTGCTTCACTCGTGGTACGTCTTAAACGTTTAAGAGCAAACAACGATAGGACAGAATGCGATGATGATACTCACGCCTTCCTCCCATGAGGGTAGGCAGACACTACAGAGTGTCACCTGTTACAGACCTTTTATAGACTTTTGGCTCGTTTACATTCATATATCAGCATGCTCAGCACGAGCACTGATTTGTCGACGGGAGAATAGACATGACTGTTAACTAAATGATGTACAATAGGAGAATATAGCTATGTTCTTCTATTAATTATCACAGTTATGCGTTCTAAAGGAATCATGATTTTGTAGATAATCGTATACACTTTGTTTTTTGTCAGTGTGATTTTGACAGTTTGGCAAGAAATATTCTTCAGAAATAGTCTACATTTATAAGGATCTAGACAAAGATCGTTAGAAACGAAAGACAAAATTACAGATTGTAGAAGGTTGTCTACGGTGCGATGTCGACAATGGAGAAACGAAATGTCACTTTGTATTGAAAAAGCACTGTCTTTTGTTCGTAGAAATAAAAAACGTCATGCCAAACCTGCTGGTCATACACGTCCCGCGCGGATTTCACCTCAGTGTCTACAGCTTTACGTGAAACTTAAACATAGCTGGCGAAATGTGAGTGTTTTGTATATTATTGCCTTACCCTTCGATGAAAATATTCGTGATGTTTCAATAGAAGCTAAAATCAACTGCCTTCAGAAAATAGGCAAATAACAACTACCTTTTTTTTTGGGTGGGAAATCATCAAATAACTTCTCCCGCTCTGGGTGGAGCGGGAGGGCGTGTCAGACTTTTACTAACTAAAACCCACCCGTGTTCCCTCACTTGCCTGTGTGCCAGGGGCCGCGGTATCTCTTTCGAACAACCCGCACACCTGGCAGGCATCGGCCCTTGCGGGCCCCATCAGTTGCTGCTGACATCTCTTTGAGGCGCAAGTGGAACACAACGCGCCGTCGACCCGGGCTTGGCCCTTACTGGACAGCGAGCTACCCATTACTCGCCGTCCGCAAGCCCGTGTCTACGGTGGCCGGGAATCAGCCTGGGATTCCCGACGCCCAGGGCGTCTCCTGCGAAGGCCAGGGCTGTGAGCGCGCATGTACTGCATCTCTCTCACGTGCGCCGCCTCCCTCTTTGCGAGCATGACTGCTTCGCTAAAGGAGGCGACTGCTAGCTATGTACTCTCGCTCCGTACCATGGCCTGGACCAGGGTCGGACGTGAGAGATCGCTGCCGCCGATCACCTCCACGAGGACACGGCGGTGCCCCGCCCAAGCCGGGAAGACCTCCACCGTATGCTTCACCGTGTCCTCAGGGCGATCTTCGCAATGGAAACTTATCTTACGAATATTATTAAAGTTAGTGTCTTAAGTTGGCAACGTTGCATTGGAGCGTTTTAGAAGAAACTTGGTCGTAGAGTGGCCCGATGAAAATGTATGAAGGGCAAAGATGAGAATATAATTATTTAGCTCAGGGATAATTAATAATATTTTTCTTGGAAGGCAGCTGTAAATATTTGTTGAGCTTTAAAAGCTACATTATACTGGGTGGCAGTGCTATTGGCTTGCCACCTGATACTGTGAATTCAGTATATGATTCTAGACCCCCAACGTAAAAATAATTCGCGATTATAAAAAAAAAATAGAAATCTGTTGTTTCATAGTGAACTGCATTTTTTATGAAACAACAGATTTTTGCTTCCCACTTATTCAGAATATTTGAAACAGTAATTTAAAAAAATAAACTATAAGAAATGTCAACGCAGCCTTCATAATCAAGTAGAATCCATGGTAACAAGTTGCGCGGCAATGTCCCTACCACCCGTATGTAATGCCCCTACCACCCGTATGCAATATCCCTACCACCCATATGCGATGTCCCTACCACCCATATGCGATGTCCCTACCACCCATATGCGATGTCCCTACACCCGTACACAATGTCCCTACCCCATAGGTAACTCCCGTTTCAACAATATCGGATGCTAAACAACAATTAAGTCTTATAACATCGAACTACAGCAGCCATGCCTTGTGTGTAGGTACTTCGGCGATGGAGCAAGATCCTTATCCTCATCCTTGAGGGCTGTTTGCTGCACGCTGTGTACATTATTCGTCGGTTTTTTTTTAAATTGCTGCTCCATTTGATCGTGTCGGTACTGCACTTTTCTATGAAACAGCAGATTCTTTTTCGATAACCGACGAAAAATTTCACGGTTACAGATTGCCCGTCAATGTTGGGATGCCACCCTGAATAAGCACAATTTCATGTTTTATTGATGCACAATGGCTTTTTTCAGGTATGAGGGGAATACACCGGTGCTGAGGCAAAGATTGAATAAGTACGTCATTGGGGACAAGCAACTTTTTATAACGTTTTAGAAAGTTAGAAGAGATCTTCTCCCATCCAACAGAAGCATAATTTTTTTGTGACATGAGTAGCGCTTCAACCTCCTCATCAGTGTCGACCATCGCAAACCAATGTAGTGGCGCAGGTGTGGCATTAGTGACATGCAGTGAGCCGCGGTTTACACTATGGTGGGTAAAAACGATCGCAAGATTTTTGCCTATATCGACAAAAAACTCGTTAACGGAATCCACCGACTATTGGAGAGAAGCAGAAGGAACAAGTCAGTGAGTATTGGGATTTTTCGGAACTTCCGTGTTTGTGACCCTCTTTATAATTTGTCATTTTTTTTAAAATTTTCATTGGCACCCTCGTTCATTTCCGCTCTGTCGTATGCCCTCTTAAGATTTTTAATAATTTTAATGCAGTAGTTCCTATATATTTTATAAGTTATTTCTAGTGTATGATTATCTGGTGATGGCTTCAGTTTTTTGTACTTACAATAAATCTCTGTTACGCACGTAGCGAAGCATGCCAGTAGTCATCCAGGGCTTAAGTAAACGTTTGTGATTTTGGAGTCTAACTATAGTTGTGTGAAAGCGTATAATATCCATAATAGTACTGATAAAATAATTTGTGGCTTGATTAGCATCAGTATATTCATACATCGGTTTGAATTAGAAATAAAATTCTATTATATTCTATTCATGCCATCATTTCTGAGTCTAATGAGTTGTAATTGATTCTTGAAATTATTTTGACACCAGTATTCAATTGTTTACTTTGCTGAGACAAAGCAAGATTGATGGTCTGTTACACAAGAGTCAATAACCACTGTGAGCGTCAGTGAGTTCGTCTTGAGCATAACGTGGTCCAGACAAGCGGACTGGCGCGAGTAGGGTAAATGTGGGCATGAAGAAGGCCGTGAAAAGCTATTAAGTTGAGATAGTCGGAAATGTGATTAGGGCTTGGGGTACTGCTGATGTCAAGGTTTACATCTCCAAAAATAGCTATTTTCTTGTAAGATGAAAGATCAAGTAAAAGGGAATTTAAAGATTGTAAGAAGATACTGATGTCTGATGTAGAGGGTGACCGGTAAATACATATAAAAGCTTTCTCTTTGCCAATCGTCAGCACGAGGCAACTTGCGTCCATAAAATCTGGTTCCACGAGAGAGTAGCTGCCAATATTTTTAACATACATGATGACTCCATCATTCTGATTTTTAAGTTGAGTAGCGTAGTAGCTACTTAAACATAGGTGGTAGAATGAATTCGCGGATAGAAGGTATGATGTTGTTTCTTTAGTAAATTATTTATGTGAGTAAAAGTTCGTAAAGCCTTGGTAGCGGATCTGTGTGAAAAATAAAAAAAGCTTAAAAACAACCTGCGTGGTTGCTTAAACAAATTAATATAAAAATAAACAAGCGACTTCCAAAAAAACACTTAAAAGTGAAAAATAACTTTAATTTCGGAAGTCGGTGACTTTGGATATGTATTTTATTTTTTGTCACCGCCTTCCGAAATTAAAGTTATTTTTCACTTTTAAGTGTTTTTTTGGAAGTCGGTTGTTTATTTTTTTGAAAAAAGTTTTTTATTTTTCACTTTTTAGTGGTTCACATGTGCTTACCCCTTCACAGCGTACCGGCGTGATGTTATGTTATTAACTGGTGTAAACAATTGACAGACATGAGATTTCAGCAATCCCTGTCCATTTGCTATCATTTATTGAGGAGTTCCGTTGCCTATCTCCAAAGTTCTTCATCAGATCTTCACCAAATTGAAATGGAACCACTCCGAGAAAGTACTCTTCCAAAAACTACACAAATTGCTTCAAGTGTGCCTATAAAATTTGAAGAGTTCTCTCTATTTCTCCAGGATCCCATCATCAGATCCTGACTTGATGATCATGGGACCACCTGGGAAGTATACCCTTTCAAACAAAAAAAAAATATCCAAATCGGTCCAGCCATCTTCGAGTAATCGGGGAGCATACATAAAATAATAATAATAAAAAAAAAAACAAAAAAGGTTCCGACGAATTGAGAACCTCCTCCTTTTGGAAGTCGGTTAAAAATAAATTAGCCCTTGATTCTGAAATTTACAAAACATTTCCACGTCAACTTAAAATATAAAGACATAAAAAAATTAAAACTATAAAATGTATCTTATTTTGGCGTGCCTATTGGCAAAGGTCTCCTCCAACGATTTCCACTGTTGCCTGTTATTAATATTAATATTAACATGGCCATAAAAAAACCCCAGTGATTGTGGCGATGTTATTGTCCAACGGCTCCTTCCCTGCTAAAGTGAAAATTATTTCCATAATGTCAAGACTTGTGTAGCTCCAAATAAATGACACGACAATTTAGCAACGCTGTGCCGAAAGTCTTTTTCTATTAAATTTTAGGCTGTTAATATTGTAATTTCCACTATGGCCTCGGAACCTAGTCGCGGGCTCGAACTCACTGATGGGCCTGGCTAAAAAGCACGCTGTCTCACCAGGCATCGTGTCCGACAGAGGTAGTATCAGGAATGAGCAGTTAAACGCTAGTCTACACGCACAGCATTATTGTGTGAGATGCAGGATCATTTATAGTACAACAGGCGCGTAAAAAATTAAGAACAGCCCTTCGGAAGATCGGGTTTTATGAAAAAACCACTGCATAAATCAATAAGCAATAAACTTTATTGAACTTTTCGATATTTGAGCTTTGTCGGTACCGACTTGATTTTTCAGATTTTACACTTCTTTTATTACTAAAACACGCCCAAAGTTAGGTTAAATTAGCAAGAAAAACGAATCTTTGTTGGCTCCTAACTTTTGAATGGCTTTTTATTTTAGTATTCTGTTTCCGTACAGACAATATTAATAATGAGACAAAACCATACCATGTTTAATTTTTGATGTACATTGTCCAACAGTGGAGTAATACACTCCCGAAGTTTGTATGGGAAAAATGTGGACTAGGTTCACCTTAACCTTTTAGTGTTTTGGAAGATTAAAAGGTTTAAAGGCCATCGTGGAAATTCCCACTTTGTTCCTGTTATAGATATTTTGTGAACAAGCTATTAGCTGTTTTAAAACTGGCAATTTATTATAATTTCTACGGTAATTTCAACCTTATTAAGTCTTCACATTTTCATAAAGAGTTTCCTTGAAATTTCACTCGTACGAACAACCTTTTGAGTGATTCTTATTTGACGTAAATATTTTATAATAGCTTCTGCGTTGAAAGCGACGGTTATGTTGCCTCAATGACATAAATCATTCGACCATAGCACATTACATTCGTCAATTTAAAACCACAAAAAGGAAATCGGCCGGAACGAAGTATTTACATTCAATTTCGAATAATTGAACATCGTTTGCGCATCACATGTATGTTTTTATGTTGTGTAATTGGATCCCGAGCTTTGGGAACATTTCGGGGGCATTTTCCGCCTCCAATTTGTATTACGCCGCACCGCCGCGTTATTACCTGAAGATTTTATGGTATTTCCGTACATTCAAAGAGTTGCTACGCAGTAATATACTATACACCGAGAAGACGTGCGATCGTGGGATCGGCCGCACTTAGTGATGGGGCCCGCTTAGTATGGCGGGCTGATACCAGTCGGGTTGCACCCCCGCGATTGTACAAGTATCTCGCGGGCCCCCGACTCACGTTAGTAGAAGGAGCATTGTGGTTTTAGACGGTAGGAGTCCAGCATAACCCTCCGTTCGTCTCAGACGGAGGGTAAGCATGATGATTATCCCAAAGAAAATAATAATAAAAGGCTCCATTCATAAACGGTGCCAAGGATCACCAGGACTCTATTGTAAGCAAACGTTCTCGTCCGTCTATCACAAGGCTTGATTAACCGCATTATGGTTTGTTAAATTAGTTAGGCCATCAATAACTGCCGTTCCTTTTCCCAAATAGTTTGGGGTCGGTTTCCAGGCTAACCGATACAGTTGAATACCAATATTTTACATGGAGTGACTGCCTATCTGAGAGTGAGAGAGTTGTGGTGACCCCGATTACGGGTTGTATGTTATGACTTCGAAACTAAATTCGAAGTCATAACATACAACCCGTAATCGGGGCCACCACAACTCTCTCTGCTTGTTACCTTTCAAATTATTTATTTATTTTATTTTAAAGAAGGCTTACAGAATAACAAACCAAAGATACAAAGGAAAAAAAATTGCTAATAACAAGCCTCCACAAATAGTTAAAGAAAACAAATCGATAAAAAATGACATACAACTTAGTATAATTAGTTAATATTAGATAAGTTAATTATCCATGAAAAATTATTGTGCCAAAAGCCGTCTTAAGGTCGCCACACTGGTGCAGAACAAGTCAACATTAAGGTCCGTAGGAAGCCTATTGAAACTAAGTGCACGTCTTATTGAGAAAACATTCCGCCTGTAATTGGTAATTGCGAAATAACAATCTTTGAAGAAAAAATTATGAACAGCATTTGCGGAAAGGTAACGCTCGCAGTTGATGGATAGCGTGTGTCTAGCTCCTACATTAATTGGCTAGCCACCGCCGATAAGCAATCTGTTGAGATTTAGCCATCCAGCTTACCCCATATATTGCAAGTATAGTTCACGTACTATTTCCATATCAGTCAATGTACCTTGCTTTTCCCAGCTGTGTTGGGGTCACCTTCTAGTCTAGCCGGATTCAGCTGAATACCAGTTTTTGACATGGAGCGACTGCTATTCTGACCTCCACATTCCAGAATGGCATAGGATATATTTTATGTTAAAACAACAAATTTAACGCGGACGAAATTACAGGGAAGAACTACTCGTATTGTAATAAGATGGATCCTTATCCATAGACTGAAACTCAAATTATTTCCGCGATACTTTTTTTTAATAACTTGGCCGTTTTAATTCGTTCTCTTTGGAGAATCCTGTCGTGATTTTTTAAGCACCTTTTCAGAGAACGGTTCAAAGGTCCCATATCTCGCGAAGGATCAAATGTAAGATCAGATAAGTGGGCCCCTCTTCTGTTTAATACCGTCCTTCAGCCAGATAAGAGTTCTCAACTTTATTTTAGGCTTCCGGCAAACATGGAAGTCTCTCCGTACCAATTTTAGATTAATTTATTTGATTTAATTGTGTAAAATATTGCTTTTCTTTCGATTTAATGTTTAACAAAATCTAAGCATTTCCTGCTATGCTTTACTAAAGAACAGGAAAAATAATACGTCTTTATTTTAACTATGTTATGTCACGCTCAGCACTTTTTTACTGCAATTTTATTGTCATGTTTATTGTTCTTTTTTTATGTGTTCGTTGCTGTTGTGTTGTGTCTGTGTCGAATAAATGCTTTCTATTCGATTCTTATTCTATTCCATACTTTATACTCAGCAGGTCTGATTGTGGTCGCAAAACAATCGTTGGATGAAGTGATTCCGTGAAAAGCAGTGGTGGCCCATAGGGAACGGCCGCGACTTACGCGTTGATGGTCGTAGTGTTGAACTCAAAGAGGCACTCTGTACTTATTGTTATTTCTGCTCTCAAAACGGTGAAGGAAAACATCGCAAGTAAATCGGCAGGTAGGACAAAAAATTCGAAGACCTTTAACATCGACTCAGTCTCTGGCACAGAGAAGAGGCCTGTGGCCCAGCAGTGAAAAATTATAGGATGCTTATAAGAATTTGATTATGCTATGCAGTGATGCAAAATTCTTCGTTGAATAAATCAACGATGGAGAACGTTAAATAATAGCGAACATTCACAAGCTAATCTTGTAACCCAGAGTCACAACTAAAAGTAAATGGTCTATCTCTGAAATGGCGTAGTGGGAGGTACGTTTCCATAAATTGCTCTGGGTGATATCCTTTTTTTTCTGGGTGGGAAATCATCAAATAACTTCTCCCGCTCTGGGTGGAGGAGGAGGGCGTGTCAGACTTTTACTGACTAAAACCCACCCGTGTTCCCTCAGTTACCTGTGTGCCAGGGGCCGCGGTATCTCTTTCGGACAACCCTCACCCCTGGCAGGCATCGGCCCTTGCGGGCCCCATCAGTTGGTGCTGACATCTCTTTGAGGCGCGCGTGGAACACAACGCGCCGTCGACCCGGGCTTGGTCCTTACCGTACAGAGAGCTACCCATTACTCGTCGTCTGCAAGCCTGAGCCTACAGTGGCCGGGAATCAGCCTGGGATTCGCGACACCCAGGGCGTCTCCTGAGGCGACTAAGGCCGTGAGAGCCCATATACTGCTTCTCCCTACGTGCGCCGCCTCCCTCTTCGCGAGTATTGGGTAACATCCTTGTTTGACGTGTGGAGTGGGGCACGAGCTGAGCGGTTAAGTTGCAATTTCGGTAAATAATGCACAGAGATATAGTAGTTTCTTAATAGCAACTTCCTATAAACTGAACACGATAAAGAGAAACTTACTTGCTAAATAAATAAGCATAGAATTTACTTTTAGGGGAAAGCCGGGAAAACCTACGGTCTACAATAAATTTGAAACGTTCATTTATTCCATTTCATGTTCATTTAACATTTCAACATTTATTGGTGGCGGAAATCACAATCTGAATGTGAACCAGTTTGTTTGTCAGTGAACTAAGAACAAACTGCCACTTATACACGCTAAGGAAAACAGCTTTGCAGTTTTTGAAATCAAGGAAAAGTTTGCCAGCTACTTAAGCCATAAGTTGTGGTAGAAATATAAAGAGGACACAACGCATTACTCAGTAAGTAGTCGAAGTTGTTGACTATTCAATGTAGTGGTGTTACTTACAATGTCTAGTGTGTAACGAGAGATGAAAAGGACTTTTTATAAACTTACGTTCTTCTTTGGCTAAACCAAGAACTTCCACATGCGGACTACGAATCACACTGCCGTCACGCAGCATCCTGTATTGCGCAAGCAGGTTTTTTTGTATGGCATTTTGTAGTTGACCTTGAGAAGTCGTGACTAGTTAACCAAGCTATACTGTGGCTGCCTTATGCGAACTCAAAGCCTCTAGATTAGGATATATAGAATCGAATTACTTAAAAAACTAGCGACTGCAGTCTACTGTCGCTAAGGACCTGTGGGGCACGAACCTTGCTTAGAGCGTCACTGGGGGGAGGGCAGCAAGATGGGACACGTTGGATCTGATCTGAATGATTATCATCATCGGGGGAATTTCAAGCTACAGGCTCAGCTAAGGCGGCGGCTGGACCATCGTGGTATTTGTTTTTGCTGGAAGGTGACTTAATCGAGAGTGTTTTTAGCTATTATACAAGAAAAATGGTTCAGCGTTTGACGATTATTAGCTCTTTTCTGGTTGATGAAGGGTTTTGAGCATCTTCAACGGGTCTGATCGAGTTGAAAATTAGTATTCTATTACTTCAATGATATTAGACGAACAAAGTAACCTTGAACTGATGCTACAACATCATCTGGAATTTCCAGATTATCCAACTACCCCACCAACAGCAGAAGTATCGTGTTTGAGCTCATTGAAAAGGTCTATATCATTGAATAGGTTATCGATAAATGGTGATCGGGGTCTGATGTGGAATAGCAACGACGATTGAGGATAAATTAGTAACAAGCGTCACTGTGGGAAACATGCGTAGGTAAAGCTGCGTAGATTTAAATGAGGCACATGTCGATCGTAGCGCATCTTCTATCAGTACATTAAATGTCGATCGTAGTGTGTTAAGTATTACTGCAAAGCAGCTGACATTCAAAATATTTTTGTTCTTCAAAAACGAGCTGTTCGAGCCATTTACCAACTAGGTGCTAGAGTTTCTCTGAGAGATTTTTTTAAGGATATTGGGATTCTCACGGTCGCATCGCAATGCATCTTGGCCAACATCTTATATATCAGGCAAAATATACACTTGTATACTAAAAACAGTGATATTCATAATATTAATACTAGAAATAAGGACAAACTACGTGTTCCCTTTCACCGGCTTCATAAGGTTCATAACTCTTTTGTTGGTCTTGGTATAACTTTTTATAACAAGCTCCCCTCTTCTTTGCTAGATTTGAATTTTAATGCGTTTAAAGTTAAAGTTAAATCCACCCTCTGTTCAAAGGCTTACTATTCTGTCAACGACTACTTAAACGATAATAATTGTTGGTCGCTGTGATTAACTCAAGACAATGTTCATGTTCTTTCACCAGTATTAGCTTGACTACTGACAGGTTATATAATTATATTAGTTCATGTGTTGGTTTATTTTATTTGCCTGTACTATGTTTTCAATGTTTTGTTGGTATATAAGCCTATGCTAGCTGAGATATGGCAAATTTAATGTTTTTGTGTTTCGTAATGTTAATTACCCACTATTGTATAGAATCAAGTTCTTCTAACTTAACAGACAGCTGTGCTGCTGGGGAGTTTGTTGCGCCACTTCTTCTTCCCAGCTAAAGCACTAGGAAGTGGTGAAGGGTGGGCGTTTTGGGGGGACTGTCTTATGTAATTTTGACGTTCAAAAAGTGCTGACTCTCAGCCTAGTTTGAATAAATGACTTTTTGATTTGATTTTGATTTGATTGATTTACTTTAATATAGTAATAGTAAACACGCCACATCAATGAAAACGCCAAACAGACGAGGTCCAGCATCATGAATGAAATGGTATGCTTTTGTAAAAAGGATAACATTTTCATTAGCCGTCCCCCGATGTTTTGTCCGAAAGCTTTGATCAAAATATTACCTACAACTTCTTTTTAAACTTAACAGGCCATTGATAATGTTTTTTTACTTATTAGAGGTTTTTGTTTGGGACGGGGGTTTTTACATTTTTTAAATTTAATCAACAAAAATCTTAGTCTTAATCTTAATCTTATCTCTTTCGTTTGGAACTAAGGAACAATTCTGCTTAGATATTACTTTTTGCATCACTTTCTGATATCACGGACTTTTGATTTACGATTCCAGTAGAATCTATAAGGTTTCGTAGGTACTTGTCTACCGACTTGTTATGTTATTAAGATATTGAGCCATTTGTGTTCAGTACCTATCGAAGTTATGAAGAGAATTGAGTGAGTTGTTTACTGAAATGTGATCGCTCACAATGGCCCTCATTAGCTGGCTATGGAGATGGCTTTGTTTGGAGTTTCTCCGCGTAATATAATCTGAAATGAATACATTCACCAGAGAATCAATTTAACCGAAATAGCCCGAAGAATTTAAAATCTTAAGTAGCTCGCAGAGCATATTTAGTGGAAACGATCACTTAGTTTCGTAGCTTAGATTTTAGATCCTTGCAGCATAGCTGCATAGTACATCACTGCATGGTGGAAAAACAGCCTGGAACTAATACCTACATTAAAACGGTATGAATAAACAAAATTTCACGAGCGAAAACAGCACCGACGCATAATAATTAAAAATTCATTCGCACCGGTTTTCTCCATAAAATATCCCGTGAAAATGATCGTTTCCGACCTGCACACGTCAAGCTCGAGGTTGCTGAAAAAAATTAATATTAATGGCGGATGTAATGTTGGTCCCGAGAGTATATAACTTACGGTTACGCCAAATAAGTTGCGTGAAATCCGTCCAATACGTATAGAAATGCAGTTGTTTTGACAAAACTGACAACTTGGTCGGGTGCTGCTAAATAGTAATTGTTGTGTTAAGTACTTTACCCAAATGGAAAAAAAGTTGCAAATGCAAATACTGGCTCCGAGTTTAATTATGGCTGGAACTAAAGTTGGGTCGCGTTTTGTAGACGGTTGATTTTTGAAACTCTTTGAAAATCTCAAAAATCTCTCGAAAATTCCTGTCGTGCAATACTATAGACTCATCAGCTTTGTACAAAATGTAAATGTTAAAAGTCACTGTTGTGCCGTAACAAACCCTAAAAGCTCCACTGAAAACAGTCATTACGCGAATCAAAACCAAATCACCTACACTGCCGCCTTACCGCACAGACACAAGATAAAATCTAAAGAGTGCTCCCACACGTAAACACACGTTTATTACCAACTTCACAACTTCACAACTTGTACTTTTTCAAATATATTCTCAGTCGAATGTTTTTTTTTGCAAAGTATTTATTTCGACGCTTACAGTTGGATTTATTTATGGTAGTTTCGTTTAATATTTTCAGGCTATTGCTATCTTCCTGATCTAAGTGGAATATTCCTATTCTGGTTTTTGACGTGAAAACGACTTTTCGCTCGGAGTACTGGCAGGTTCAATATTTCTGAACAACAAAAAGATGTAACATTTCAATCGCTAATGACTACGAGAGTTTTAGAACTAGATTAATGGTTGAGAATCTAAACGATAGGTCATATTTATAACAATTTAGCAGGACTTAATTTGCCTATGACTTACACTGCGTGTGCATGCGCGTGCGCGCGACCCTCTACTTTTCACTATGAGTAAAACTCCAATTCGTGCACCGCAAAAATGTATTTAGTTAGATCACTGATTCTGGTGTCGTTGTCAAGAATTAATAAAGCTCTATTAGGGTAAAGAGAGAGTAACCAAAACTATGGGCCGGAAAAGGGTTAAAGGGCTTTTGTTTAGTTGTGGAAATTTTGGTTTGTGACAGGTAACGGATCTATGATGTCACTTGTTTGATGGGTGAAAAACAAATGGTCTCAAATTACCGAGGAGTACCTAAACATTTGCAGACGTTTTATAAACAGCCTTCAATTGATTACCTCACTGCATGGTAAGGCATCATTAGAATAGAGTAGAAAATGAGCTGTTTTAACATAATGTTTCGTTTCGGCCGAAGTGATGTAATAGATTAGTTCGGTTCCCGAACTAATAACGGATAACTACACGATTTGACAGTTGTCCCAACGCCCGATGAGACTTCATCATCATCATCATCATCATATCAGCCGAAAGACGTCCACTGCTGGACATAAGCCTCCCCCAAAAGGGGGGATTTGCCATAATCGCCACGCTTGGCAGGCGGGTTGGCGATCGCAGTATGGTGGTCAAGTGCATAGAGAACGCTGCTGCCCATTCTCTAGTAAGTCCCTCAGTCACTTTCTACAAGTCCCACGGGAAGAAATGAGATGGTGCTATTCTTTTACGTCCGGCACCACACCGAATAACTGAGATGAGACTTCCGAAAAAAATTGTTTCTGTTTTGACGGAACAACTACATAGATCCACGAATTACAGCCGGGATCAACAGCGTAACGTGCTTTCCGAGGCACGCCACAAGTCCCCTTCTTTATATGCAAAAATGGTCACTCACCCACGCACCAACTAAAGCAAGCGTAGTTTGGCCTGGTCAATCAAGCTGTGCAGCTGTTAATACATAAATGACGCGTCCAATTGAAAAACTCTTACTTTTTTGATAGCAAAAAAAAAGAAACATGTCTAAAATATAAAACAATACCGAGAGTTTTGTTAATCGGTAAGAAGGTTAAAAAGAACCATCAAAACACATGCTGGCGATTGAGGGTGCTCTTCCGAAGGCGATCGTAACTGCAAACCAGCGAGTTGCATAGGAACCAGTCGTGTTTATTCTTTTTTTGCAGTCTATCTTAAAGATTTGACGGCTTTGCCGCTGTTTTTTGCGGTTGCGGTCGCCATGTTTTTATGAGTTCAAAATAACCAGCAACTCATATACATTTTTTTGGCAAGAGATGGTTTTTCTTATTTAAATTCTCTGCCCCGTAAGTTTGGGGGTCGCAGCCCGCAGCGTCAACAAGTCTACAGAAACTGTATACATATTAACTGTGGGACACAATCGACTCAGTATTCATTTGTCGATACGTCAGAGATTTCATGACGAGATACATCGACGTGGAGTTTGTATTATGTATCACGTCGACCTTCCGAATTATTTTCTATGCGTAATGTAAGAAAGCAAGTTTATGACATTACTATTATATTTGCGTGGTTTTTCATAAAAGTAACTTGAATGCGAAAAAGCTCGTGGCAATACTTCACCTATAGCCACCTTATTGAGCATGTTCCGCAATGACTGGAGCTTTCATGGACGGAGTAGGTACTTATGTAAATCATTTTCATGATTTACATAAGAAAAACGTTGCGTTTGCGTTTTCACGCAAATGAAGCCAAATGATGATGACTTTGTATACATAATGTACCTGAGCGCTGTTGAGGGATTTTAAGTTATTAAATACGTACTTTTTAAAGGCCTGTTTTATGTCTCAAACGAATAGTTCTCGGAACAATAAAAAGTAAACCAACTATCGCGTAATTTACACTAGTGCGCAGACATTTTTTTGGAACAAAATACAGCATTGGATTAGCAACATCTTTCGAAATTAATCAGATTGTGATTGATAGTGTGTGCGCAATTAGGGTACAGGATTCTAATGCCATTTATACTTCTTCTTCTGCTTTTAGTATACGTACTTAAAGTCAAGGTTTGCAGGTACTTTAAGACTGATGCAGCAACTACAAATGTTCATTAAAAGGTTTTAACTGTTGTCACTGTTTCATATTCGGACAAAGATTTCGTGTATGCGTTCGCTTTCACACTGACCTCTGGATTCAATATTGCTGTATTTTGGCCAAAGCTATTATCAAAGTTACACATGGAGCCTAATTTAAGTTTTAGAATGAACTAAAAAATTATGTTCGTTAAAGCTACAGCTTACTCACCGCTTGCTAAGTCTGAAAATATATCTTTAAACCACCATCGTGATTCTCTAATAGCTAAAAGCGTTTAAGTATTTTCGTCCTCTTTAGTTTGTTCTCAGATACGTTGGTAAGATTCTTGAAGAAATACAACCACGTCATTCAGTAAGCTTAATGATGAAGCACTTTGAATAACAGCTTTAGAGTATCTCCTAACACTAAATGCAATACATGTGCAAGTGCATACCAGCACAAATGAAGTTGTTGTGGAGATTCTTTGGAAATACAGGAAGAAAACCCAATAGACTGGCCTTGCATGTGTGGAGCCCCATTGTAACCAAGCTTTAAGCTTTTTTTTTTGGGTGGGAAATCATCCCGGGGAGGGCGTGTCAGACTTTTACTGACTAAAACCCACCCGTGTTCCCTCAGTTGGCTGTGTGCCAGGGCCCGCGGTAACTCTTTCGAACAACCCGCACCCCTGGCAGGCATCGGCCTTTGCGGGCCCCATCAGTTGGTGCTGACATCTCTTTGAGGCGCGGGTGGAACACAACGTGCCGTCGACTCGGGCTTGTTCCTTATCGGACAGCGAGCTACCCATTACTCGCCGTTCGCAAGCCCGAGCCTACGGTGGCCGGGAATCAGCCTGGGATTCCCGACGCCCAGGGCGTCTCCTGCGAAGGCCATGGCCTTGAGGGCACATGTACTGCATTTCCCTCACGTGCGCCGCCTCCCTCTTTGCAAGCATCACTGCTTCGCTAAAGGAAGCGACTGCTAGCCATGCACTCTTGCTCCATATCATGGCCTGGACCAGGGCCGGACGCGAGAGATCGCCGTCGCCAATCGCCTCCACGAGGACACGGCGGTGCTCCGCCCAAGCCGGGCAGACCTCCACCGTATGATCCACCGTTTCCTCAGGGCGATCTTCGCAATGGAAACACCCGGGCGTTTCCTTCCGCCTTATGCGAAACAGGAACCTCCCGAAACAGCCGTGTCCGGTGAGGACCTGTGTCAGGCGGAAGGTGAGGACGCCATGCCGCCTCTCAAGCCACTCCTCAAAGAGGGGACCTACCGCTGCAATCGTAGCGTGCCCAGCACTGGGTTGCGACAAGCGCATTCTCCACATCGCCATGAGATCCCGCCGGAGCTCTGTCCACTGTGCCGCGATTTCCCGCGGCAGCGGAGTTATGCCCCGGCGTTTGGCCTCCTCGCGGTACTCCCAATTGTGCGCGAGGAGCAACTTTGCCTCCAGATCCCATGGCGGCAATCCGGCAAGGAGGCCCGCCGTCTCACCGCAGATCGTACAGTAACCCCGGACCATCCGGATGGCCATGACCTTATGGACCACCTTCAACCGGCGTGCTGGTTGGCGCCTCAAAGTAGGCACTCACACCGGTGCCCCGTATAGGGCCAAGGCCCGCACGACCCTCGCGTAGAGCCTCCGGCAGGAGGCGTTTGGCCCCCCTAGATTGGGCAGGAGCCGCTTTAAGGCAGCCCCGGCCCGCTCCAGTCTGGGAGCCAAGCGTCGGAAATGCTCCGAAGCTTTAGGCTTTAGTTTTATTCTAAGCTACCCATCGTAACCTATGCCCTCGCTTATTATATTACTAGTTAATATACTTATCATCGTCATTCTCCTGCCCTCAGTTTATTTGTGGTCGGCACAACATGTATTTTCCTCCACACTTCTCTATTAGTCGTCATCTCGGTAGTCACAGCTTTTCTAACCATATAATCATTCACACAGTCCATCCATGTCCAAATACACACGCTTTAAAATCCCAAACTAAAAAAGCAGAAAATAATTTCAAAAAAGCGTAGGGTGCTTGATATTAATTGATTATAAAAATACCTCAAAAAGCAACCCACGCTGTTTTGAAATTATTTTCTGCTTTTTTAGTTTCCGTTTTGAAAGCGTGTTTTTTAGATTTTTTAATCTAGTATTTATTTTCTATTTTTTTTTGTTCTGCTTTTAAAGTTTTATTTTTTACATTATGAAACAAATTTATAAAATTATTGAATTGTCATCGGTCCTCAATAAGTCTACAAAGTTTAAATGAAATCTGACCGTATGAAGTGGGTCAAAATCAAGGCTAAAGGAGTCGGTTACAAACAAACATGCTTACAAACATACAGATGGAGCTAATAAATAGCATGTTAATAAACTATTTTCTATCACAAAACATGTAGATTAATAAAGCTTTCATGCTCATATACACAGTATTCTTGTTTGTAAAGTTGAAATGCATTATCTTTATTTTCACATCGGCTTTTCGTTAAGATAACTTGGTGAGATTCTGTCGTCATTGTTGAGAAAAATAAGAAATTCACCGCCGAAAAGAAACTTTTAGGCGCCATCTTTTTGTTTCAATGTTTTTAAAAGGAAAAGGAACGTAATTGAATGAGGTCGTTGTTACAAGGGTTCGACGCGATTTTGATTTTCGATATTTCCCAAGTTTTCAGATTATGAAGAAAGTGTTTACTGTAAAGGTTCTGCTCGGTTGCATCGACTAGAGCCGAGTCACCAACCCGAGGGTGGCGGTTTAGTTACTTTAACTTTTCAGAAAGAGCGTTAAAAGCCTAAAGAAGTTAGTAGGTACTTCAAAATAAAAATCAACGGAAACAAAAAAAAACCGACGAAAAATGAACCAAAAAGCAAAAATAACCTGTAAAGTATGGCCAAATTCTGTAATTTACAGACAATTGTAGGTTAATACGAAAACTCTTGTATCTTGAATAAATAACAAAGGCCTAATACCCCCACATTTGGAAGTAGCTATCACATGTAAAATTAGCTAACGGAACTATTTATTTACCCAGTTTGGAAATAAAAATGCTACCAATGGTAAGCAAAACTATCTGTTTTTGTTTATAGGAACCGAGTAGAAATCTAGTTAAGGTTCTAAATTAATGTCAAGCCGGCGAGTCGGCGCCAAACGAATGATCAACGCAGATCAATCAAACTGCCATTATTTTACTTAGCACCTGTTTACGTCTTTGTGAACGTGCATTTACATTTCTTCCGTGATCAAGATAATGGATAAGATCTAGTTTGCTTAGCTTGGCTAAAAGTGTTGCTGTCTCTTACTGGCCGGTGAATTGTGAAAGAGACGTAATGTATGTTGATATTTTATTACGACTACTAACCTACTTCTGTTAACATAAATAATAGTAAAACTTTATAATTAACTTATTGGTAAACATGTATGGCAAAATGGTTATGGTTATGGTATGAGTAATGAGATCTAAACGCGGACTGGTACATAATATGGTAGACGAGCACATGTGCATTCTTGCGATCGATGCAATTATTGCTGAGTGTTCGATTAAAACTCCAACACCATTCATGGTAAATTTCAGCCTACCCTTTCGAAGAGAGGCCTGACTAAAAAAGGAGAAAATAATTTCAAAAAAGCGTAGGGTGCTTGATATTCATTGATTTTAATATTACCTCAAAAAGCAACTCACGCTGTTTTGAAATTATTTTCTGCTTTTTTAGTTTGGTGTTGAAAGCGTGTTTTTTAGAATTTTTAAGCTAATATTTATTTTCTATTTTAGTGTTCTGCTTTTAAAGTTTTATTTTTAACATTATGGAACAAATTTATAAAATTATTGAATTGTCATAGGTTCTCGATAAGTTTACAAAGTTTAAATGAAATCTGACTGTTTGAAGTGGGTCAAAATCAAGTCCAAAGGAGTCGGTTACAAACAAACATACAGGTGAAGATATTAAAAGCGTGTTTAAAAAAGAAAAATTAGTAACTCTATCCTAACGAAAATATACAAAATAATTTTAGCGCTAGAATTAAGAATTTAAAAAAGAAATAAAATACTCAACAAAAATGCGCTCGCAAATCTTGCCATTTGAAACCAGCGAGCCTAGATAAGAGCGACCGGTCTTACTTGAACCGTCATTTGTGTCTAAACACCTCCTTAGCCTCGCGGTTTTGTGGCGAGTGGGGTGTCTGGTGGTTCTCAAAGAATTGGCGGCTTACGCACGTGTAGAATTAACCTGCGCACAAGTTGTAGAATCAATCAACGTGGTTATTTTGCTGGGCAATCGCTGGGGAAACCTACCGCGCATGCGTTCTCCAGTGATGTTACACTCCATGTTTTTGTTCGTGAAATTTCGGCTATCGTATTTTCGGGCGTCTTGAAGATTGGGTGGGACGCCCGCCGTCGCGACGCGTATATTGCGGTAACGTTATTTTAATTATTTTTATTTATTTGCGGATTTGACCGCAAAAATTACACTATTATATGAATTGTTATAATACAAAACAAAATTAGGAATCCAAATACAAATATTATATTGAATCAGCAAAACCCAACAGCATGACTGACACAAAAGGATGATGTAGATTTATTAAATTCATGATGACAATTAAATTCAACGCAGATATACTTATCGACAGTTCACGCGGTCAAGCTAGTCGATAGTCGCATCCCTCACACCGTGAGATTCCTGCCGAAACCAGCCAGTAGAAATAGTCGACAGTATCCGCGCGCAACCGGTGTGCGAGAGACGTCCTCATGCCACAGGCGACGAATATCCCTCGCGATCAAGGTACGTTACTAAAACTTAGTTTTGCAAAAATATTTTTTTTGAACCAACATGTATCCTCTTTAAATATGCGAAAAGGTACAATTATTAATAGTATAAAAAATTGTACATTTTTACGTAATTCGGGCGAGCGTCTTAGGCCGGGAGATAAGTGATAGCGTAATTGTTTACTATAAAGGAATATTTCGGTTGTTCTAAGCGGATTTTACAGATATCTTGCGTTTTTTCTCTGTGTCGGTTGAATAGTTTTTAAGTGTGAGTGCAACGAAAACTTTGACAAACTTTTTATGCAGATTTTTTGGAAGTTTCAAATCAGAATTACAGACAGTTCTGGATGGATAAAATTGCGGGATACCTACTGTGTTAAATTGTGATTTTAACCCAAAACCTTGGCGTTTTTTAACAATTTTTGCTGGAGGATAAATAATAGGACACCGTGACACTTGACGAGGGTGTACATTTTTCAAGATTTTTCAGCAGTCAGCAGCCTTCTAATTTTCATTGAGATTAATCAATAACAGTCTTAACGACACTTTGTTTGTCAGTAGACATCCCAATGTTGTACTTTCCGAACTACGTACATAAACTTACACATTATCTTCCTTTAGAGATGATTAATGACTACTTTATATGTGGAAGTATTATTTATGTGTTGTAAACAATTTTTGCTGGTAGGCAGGCAATATTCAAATATACTTCTAATTACCCACTTTGTATAAATCTTGTGGCAATATAATATTGCTCGTTTAACACTCGAGAAATAACGTGGTTTTAACAAGCGCTTTGAGAAGTTTGAGGCAGTGAGATTATCTTCCCCGGTTGTTGATAGGCAATGTTGTCTTCATACCCTTCCAGACTTTTCTACCATCACTCAAGCTGGTATAACCATTCATCTGCTCTTATCAATTCATTTTACATAATTCGGTAGGCGAGTGAAATGTGCCGAGAGCCGAAATAATCGGTTTCTGAAATCAATTTATTATTCGCTTTGATACATATTGTGAATCTAAAAATTAATTAAAAATGAAGCATTGCTTTACTCCACTTACTCACATTTTTTTCTTAAAAAAAATCAAAACTAATATTTATTTCTATACCTAAATTGGATCATAAAACACTTTTTCATACGTTAAAAATACTTTAAGTTTTAAAACTAGATGATTTTGGTATGTATTGCAGTAGTCGGCTACTCTGAAAAGAAAGATCGACACAAACTGAGAGACCACAGTCTCTTTTAAAGTCCAGACATAATCTTGATCACGACACATGAGGACAATGCAGATTAATATCTGCGATGGTGATTTAAGAAGAGAACCACATAGATTTGAGTGGACCTGTTTAGTCAGTGCACTCATTTACCAGTTATCGTGTACCGAACTCAAAAAATAAGGAGTAACTACTGTAACTATCTGCTTTGTTCGCTAGAAGCCCAGTGAAGTAATGGAGTAATTCGACTGTTGTTATACCCTTCTTCTTCTTAGCGTGTCGATCATCATCATGATCATCGTTTCAGCCGAAAGACGTCCACTGCTGGACATAGGCCTCCCCAAAAGGCCGCCGATAATCGCCGCGCTTGGCAGGCGGGTTGGCAATCGCAGTATGGTGATCAAATGCATAGAGAACGCTGCTGCCCATTCTCTAGTAAGTCCCTTAGTCACCTTCTACGACACCCACGGGAAGAAACGAGATGATGCTATTCTTTGACGTCCGGCACCACGCTGAACGATAAAGTATTTAAATTGCCAGATTATCATGAAAACTAACTGGGAGAGAAAAATATCCACATGGTCCATAATCACAATAATTATAATAAACTAGTAATTAAAATACATCCATGTTACGCAATACTCCTGCACCAACCGGGGATTGTCCTTGGGTGCACTTGTATAATGCATTTGGGGATAATCGTTGGCTGGTCACTCATTCAATATTAAATTGTCTAAGGGGTGTCTGCTTTGGCCCCTCGTACGCGTTCTAAAGGTCCGGGCTGAGGTATCGACATATTCAAAGACATTATAATACTTTACAAAGTACATAATTATACATGTCATAAATACAGGGTGACGTAGACATCGACGCGTAAACTTTAAGAATGAATTCAGCACAATCTATTCTTGTTTTCTGGACTTATGTCCAGAGTACTAGAGTAGACATTTTTCGTTGGTTATCAAGAAAAAATCTGCTGTTTCATAGAAAAATGCGATACCTACGATACGATACAAAAGCTGTAAAATTTTAATTTTAATCCCGTTAAGATTGTGTCAAAGTAATAGCAGCCGCACGGGTCATTCGACTAAATTAAGCTCAGCTTGCCACGGTTGCTCCGTGGTTGGGTGACCATTTTTACATACCACGTGCTTTCCGAGGCACGGAGGGGACTCGAAATGTAATGAATGTAATTTACTGCTTAACTTATGGAAGCTTTTAATTGCACCCTAGAAATCGTAGTAGAATATAATTTCTCGAAACTCCCTCTGCCTGCCTTTGGAATACCGTCAACTGTGGCATCTTTACTTTCCATAAGCAACTTTACCAATGAAAACTTTAAAAAGTACCTCTTTATGACTAAAACTTTGTTACAAATAGTAGATTATTCTTCTTCTGCATCGGTTGGATATTAAATGGCGGCAACAGATTTTTAGTAGTCGAGAGAAATTTAAGTACGGTTCTCACTGGGAAAGTTGCTCATGGAAAGTAAAGATGCCACAGTTGAACGTACTATTTGATACTTAACCTAACGAATACTGTTATTCACCCAGAGACAGATGATTTTCTAAACTAAACTCGCACTCAATTCACCCTTAATCCATTTTTACCTTTAAGTATCAAAATCAGCCCAAAATGTTCCCAGTGCTGGGATACAGGCCTCCTCTCTGTGAGAAGGAGTGGGCCGTCACGCGGGCCCAGTACGGGTTGGTAAATGTCACATGTTTTCGAATTTTTGGTTATAGGTGATGCCGTATTCTTCACGATGTTTTCCTTCCCCGTTTTGTAAAATATGTTTTTTACAGAAACAACAATAACATCCATCGCTTTCTTCATAAACTTCAACTATATCTGACGATTCGACTGGTGACTTATCTCTTTTGGTGACTGTACCTATTGTAGTGCTTCCCCGGCCTATGTATCTTTACGTGCCGTACCTATGAAATGACGTCATCGTAACACCTCAATCGTTCACCTCAGCATCTTCTTTCACTAATGGAACTTGTATTTTGTAACTAATCAGGTTTATAAATAACGTAATGCTATTTTTAAAAACTCACACAATACAGGTATTATGTTATCCGACAGAGACAAAACAATACATTCAACACATTGTATTCATACAGACTATAAATACAAGAGGTGCTGTTACCGGCGTGTCCTCATGGAGGCGATCGGCAGCGGCGATGTCTCGAGTCAGGCCCTGGTCCAGGCCATGGTACTGAGCGAGAGTGCATGGCTAGCAATCGCTTCCTTCAGCGAAGAAGTGATGCTCGCAAAGAGGGAGGTGGCGCACGTGAGGGAGAGGCAGTATATGCGCCCTCACGGGCGTGGTCTTCGCAGGAGTTGCCCTGGGCGTCGGGAATCCCAGGCTGATTCCCGGCCACCGTAGGCGCAGGCTTGCGGACGGCGAGTAATGGGTAGCTCGCTGTCCGGTAAGGATCAAGCCTGGGTCGAAAGCGCGTTGTGTTCCACGCGCGCCCACAAGAGATGTTAGCACCAACTGATGGGGCCCGCAAGGCCTGATACCTGCCAGGGGTGCGGGTTGTTTGAAAGAGATACCGCGACCCCTGGCACACAGGCAACTGAGGGAACACGGGTGGGTTTTAGTCAGTAAAAGTCTGACACGCCCTCCTGCTGCACCCAGAGTGGTAGAAGTCATTTGATGATTACCCACCAAAAAAAAAAGAGGTGCTGTTAAGACCATTGCCGAATCTTAATTAAGTTTATAAAATGAATACCCTGCTGACTCATGTTTCACTTGCTTCGACATCTCGTTAAAAGAGCGTGCCATAACAAGCAAGAAAAACGATGTTAAAAACATAGTACTCGTGTTTACAGCTTCGGGAATAAAACACAATCAAACATACCCTGACGTCATACGTTGCACAAGCCTGCACCTCACAATGTAATTGGGTTCCGTACCGAATAAATTATGGCTACGAAGTAATCCTACTCATTTATATTATATTAATTCTGCAAATTGAATAGTTCACAAGCAGTAAAAAGCTCCTCATTAAATCGGTTCAGTAGGCTTACAGCATCGCACGATCATCCAGAATTTAACAGCCAATAATAATAGGTTTAATTGGTCATCTCACTTTGGTGAACTACGAATCGATAGTTCGGTTGAGTAAATACCCACCGAGGTTTATTGACATTGTAATTAGGCTGTGTCTATACCTAATTGAATGATTCTAAATTCCCTATCCTAAAACTACCGCTTGTTGAGTTTGCTTGGAACTTTTAACCTCCGTGTACTATGGCTCTCTAAGTGGTTATTTTTGTATGCAGTAAAGGCATTAATGTTAATAGACGGGCTTGTGGGTAAGTAATAACTGCCGCACGGCTCGATCGATCAGGTAGAGCTACACTTGGTGGTCCGCGGATGGGTCCCCGGACCAACCGCAAGCGTAGCTGTCTCGGCTGCCATTCTTAGTTCTTGACAGTCGTCACGGGTCGTTAGAAGCCCAAAAGTCTAACAACCAGACTTACCGAAGGGTTTCATATTACTCAGTTACTGGGTTGTGCAGGTCAGATACCGGTTAGACTGGAAGCCGACCCAAAATAGTTGGGAAAAGGCAAGGCAGATTGTTTTTCGACATGAGACAGAGTTACTTCAGGGGAAAAAACCCCTTATGAATATAAAAACAGTCCTTTTCAGAAATAAAATGGACGCCGAACTGAAACAATGTCCTTCGCTCGAAAGGACATGTTGTAATTAAAAGCTTCTTTGTTTTTTCTACAGAACCCCAATCCGCGCCGCATCGACGGTCGCATTTTTCAGAAACAAAGTAAAAGCTCGCTCTGTCCGGGCAAGCAAAATCGACAAGCTCGTTTTTAGCTCTTATCTCTATTTTTTTGGGCATTGTGTAGATTTTCCGAGACTTTTCCATTTATTCATATCGAAAATGGCCACTTCGCAAATAAGTTTTGTTTTATCGAGAATTTTAACCCCATTTTTGTTTTGATTGAAAGCACTGCTGTAAGTTAATTTGCGTTTGAAAACGAATATCAAAATATAAGTAGTGACTTAGTTACTTTTTGTAAATAAAAGGCTTTTTGATCCTATTCAATTAAATTAATTCTCAAAGCATACTCTATGGTGTCTTTTTAAATTTTAAATTATTAACTACAATATTATTTTAATAATGGTTAACCAACAATTGTGTACACTCGTATTTAAAAAAAAATAATATCTAAGGTTTGACGGTACGGTTGGCGCAGTGGTTAAGCGATTGACCGCTGCGCTGCGTATCGCGGGTTCGATTCCCGCACGGAACAAATATTTGTATGACCTACAAGTAGTTGTTCCGGGTCTGGCTGTTTGTGTATGTGAGTTTAAATTTTTGAAAGCGCACCCGCAAAACAGGAGAAATTCTTAGAGTGTGGAGCAACGTTTTTTTTTAAAAAAAAGGTAAAAATATACTGTGTAGCAATTTCGTGTGCCACAAGCACATTTTATAGTATACTAGCGTATACTATAAAATTAATAAGTAGATCGGAAAAACTAATAAAAAATAGTTAAAAGTTCTGTGAGAAAAACGTGTCAATGTCCCTTACATAATCAGCCAAGCCTGTTGCGAAGCCTAATAAATAAATAAATAAATAGTGTCTCTGCTGCTCAAATACACGCATCCTCTCTTCGAGGGAGAGTGGGCTGTAATCTACCATATTTTCCCAGTGCGGGTTTGTAGATGTTACATGCTTTGAATGTAGCGGTGATGTAATAATTTACACATAGCAAAGCGCCTGCCTGGATTCGAACCAACGATCTGTAACTCAATGAATTTTAATTTTATGTCGATCATTTTAAATCATTTTTAATTTAATTATCATACATTTTAATTTTATCTCTTTTTATACACCTGCCACTGTTAATAATTAATTTATCAATTTACTAATTTATTATGACTTTTAATTTTATTTTACCAATATTGTCAGTGTCCTAACTTTATGAATTTTATTATGTATTCGTTTTTCACCAATTTTTACTTTCGTTATCATTTACAATGTCAACATTTTTTAAAATTTATTTGATTGAATACTGGCGCTTATTACTGAGTAAGTTAGTTTACTTCTCTAATTCATTATTTTATGCTTGTGGTGTTTACCTATAAGTAATTGTTGCACTGTAATTTAATTTTAAGAATGTGTTATGTCAATTTATTCAGTGTGAACAATTGTTGGTAAACGTAATTAAAAAAATAAAACAAAAAATAAAACTCGTAAGTGGGGTCCGTTAACACTAGGCCAACAGTGCTCCTATGATGATGTGCCTTACAACGTGTATAATTTAGTTGGGTTCCATGAGTAATAACGTGTAATGCATGTTGCTAATATTCCAGAAGCCAGTTAGCCCCATCAATTATCAAGGCCTTGAGGTCGGCTACGGTTCAGGTCGGGTAGCGAACTTACGATCTTTCAGTCAGTGCGGCCTCTCGGGCAGGATATCCCGTCGATATAGAGTACTCAAGTTGTGTAAGATCCTTTTACATACTGAAGATTTTGCTAATTTTATCGATGATATTATTATTTTTTATCTATTTCAATGCGAATCAGCTTTAATTTTTCATTCGTCAGTAGTTGTCTTTACACTAATTGAAAATGAAATCAGAGGCCCTAGTGAGTTTCATTCAACCATCTACACCAAACGCAGTTAGCGCGTTTGGCGCGCCGATTGGTCCGTCACCAATCCAGGGCCGAAATTGGGGGAAATTCCCCGAAATTGGAGGAAGCCTGTTCAACGGTGGACGTCTTTTGGCTGCAATGATGATGATAAGTAGTTATTCTATCGTCAACCCCAGTAAAAATGTAGAATAGCTCAGCTCTTACATACTAAACAACGCGACAGAAACTTGAAAAATATACGTAAGTAGCGCCGTCAAAATATATTCTGGTTATTTCGCATCGATATAAAATATTTCAGATTAGCTCCTGTTCTAATAAAAATATAAGGTAATCAGTGAGGGAGTTTGAGTGGGATTACTTAATTACCGTGAATTACATTTTCATAATTCATAATTAAACGTAAGTTAATTATACCATCGTTTAACAAAGCACAGAATGAACCATAATTCCAGTTTTAATTGATATCTAGTGCAAATAGTCTACAAGTAAAATTGCTATGTTGCATCCGGACGGACAGACAAATGGAGAAACTGACAGAAAGACAGACGAACAGACGCACATGACGAAATTACAAGGGTTCCGTTTTTGCTATTTGGCTACGGAACCGTGAAAACCACAAACCACTCAGAATACATTCCTAACGCCACTTATGCATAAAACCGGCCACAATCCGAAAAGCTAATATCACAATTTTCACGACGCACCGTTGTAAACAATGTTCGCTTACGTAAGGGCGGGAGCAGGGTAGCGAGTAATTATAGCTACTATTGACATATATAATATATATTATAATTACGCCATAACTTTAAGCAGGGTAGACAGGAAGGCAAGTAAAGCTGGTGAAATATTGCAGACGGCGGGAAGTGTAGCTTAATTACTTTAATGTCTAGTAGATATTGCTTTGTATGCTGTGTACCAATACACTAAACTGATGAGCGACTAAAAAACTGAGCATTTAACGGCGTCCTAAGTTTGGGTAGCACCTTAAGAGTAAATACTAGGATTAAGGCGGAGATTTCTTGAAAATTATCAAAAAGGTGGTTTTCAAAACCAGTGTATCTCTATAACGGTAAATAATTTTGAAAGCAAAAAAATATACAGTATTTTCAAGTTTATTTTGCATACAGTGATGGAACTCAAAATATAATAAAACACACTTTAATGCATCAAAAAAATCATCAAAGTCACCTCTTAATTATCTTTAAAATCGGTGTATCCCTTCAATTACAATTATAATTATAGTTAAAAATATACCATACAATTTCAAATGCCAAACTGCATCCAGTGATGGATTATTTATTATTAAATATATCTCAGCCATGAGTCCCAATATCGAAGCGATGCTCACTGTGTCGTCACTGACGGGTATCTCCTATCCACACGTCTGTTCATGGAAGCTATCTGTGACACGGAACCAGTCACAATGTCAAGTTTAGCCACAATATAACTTTCTGAAGTCAAGTGGAATGTTGATAGTGTGTGCCAAATGTACGATAAATGCATGAAAATTAGGCGATAACTTACCAATACCAATTAATTACCCAATAACTGCCGTCTCAGCCATGAATAATTTCTCCAACATAAACAATAATCTTTTGATCGTAATAAGTTAATTTCATAAATTTGAAACACATAAAACGATCAAAAAGGTTTTATTGCCCTTTAAATCAAAAATCAAAATCAAAAGTCATTTATTCAAATTAGACTGAGAATCAACACTTTTCGAATGTCAAAATTACATAAGATATTTATATTTTACTTTATAACCAGCCACCAATTAAAATAACATCGAGCGAGTTATAACGTGAAATTAATTCGCAAATTGGCTTAGAGACCTTGAGGTTTCAGTATGTTATTTAATTCATTTTAATGGAATCTCTGTTTTTTAACCCTAAGCCAATATTGGAATGAAACTTTGTGTCAAAGCGCAATGGCTTGGTTCACATTGGCGAGTTTGTCAATAGTTCGGGTTAAAACGTCTAGAGATATTCAGTGTGCTTATTTTTTATAAGAAACAATCCTGTAGGTTCATAATCTTACTAACGAGATTGCAACAACGTACAGACACAGTGTATTAGCTCAAAATCTTACTATAATTATCCTTAATCCTTAATTTGCAAAATATGCTCATAAACTGCAATTCTATGAATTCTCCAAAATGTAAATTCAAAGGTTTATTATAAAAGTAAAAGAAACCGAACAAAATACCCAGTAACAATTCATTGGCTTACAGTCCACAGTTTCAAAACAACAGTGAAAATAAAAATAAAGTAGTTCGAGGACAAGTACGGACATAAAAACCATTTCTGCTGAACCCTTTGCGAAAGAATGGCCATCAGATAAAAGATCCGGCACAAATCTCTGGCTCCCTGTAGGATCCTGCAGCTAAGAAAGACGTAAACCTTTATTTACTAGAAAATATGTTTCGTCGTTGAAAACTAGCTACGTCCGTGTTAATTATGTATCGCACGACATCATTCATATAATTTTCCCATAACCATCTACTTATTTTAAGGCTTGTGGATGAGTTATTATGGGTCAGTTGATCAAGTCAAGCTACGATTGTCGCGGTTGGTCCGTCGATCGGTGACCATCTTAACATACCAAGAGCAAGAGGCACTTACCATTAGACACGTACGAATTTACGTTGTCAAATTTGAAATCACATTCTATGCGGGTGGTGTCATAAATCTACGTACTTAGAATTAGATTGGGAATACATGGATAAAAAAAGTTTATCAATTACACCAATGGCAGACAGTGCCGCCGTATCGTGGCATGCCCGCAACATAAAATTTTTCAATAAATTTAAGTAAAGCAGTATTACGTCTTCATACAAAAGGCATTCTTTTTTCAGTTCCCTTGGCATTAAAATGTTATTTATCATCACCCAGTGAACCCAATGTGAAACAAAATGATTTTAGATTGGAAATAGATACTTAGATAAAAAAAGAACAGTCCATCAATTAGACCAATGGCACACAGTGCCGCCGCCGCACCGTATCGTGGCGTGTCGCAATATAGAAATGTCACAATAAGTTTACGTAAAGAAGTATTACGTCTTCATACAAAACGGCATTTCTTTTCAGTTCTACGGGCAATAAAATGTTATCATCACCGAGTAAACCCAACGTGCAACAAAACGCAAACTGACGAAGGAGACACGTAAAATTATTTTCGTCACACCTACTCATAAAGGGTTATTTTGAAACCGAATAATATGGGCAAAAGTAGGTCGTTTTCGCACAAGGAACTGGACCAAGATTTCGTACAAGGGTGGTAATGTAATCGACGTATTTGATTGGTCGTCTAACATTACTTCACGCTAAGTTTGGCCTTTGATTGGATTACAAAAATCTTGTAGACTACGATTTTCTTTTCTTTAATTTTAATTTTGATTTTGATTTGGTTGGTTTCGGTAAATAGGTTTTAGTTTTGGAGAACGACATTAGGTACTTTAACCAACTCAAAAAAAAAAAGAATATCATGACTTTTACGTATCCGTACAACTCCGGTAATTATTGGCAGATTTCAATAAAATTTAGCATAGAGGGTGGAAGTGGGGACAGACTAAGTACTTTAACCGACTTTAAAAAAGGAGTCCCCATAATTATGAATGTAAAATTCTGTTTATTTGTTTGTGTGGTTTTCATGGCCAACAACGACTCGGCCGATTTGGTTGAATAATTTTACATTAAGACCTACTTTTCCTCGTATTATGCGGGAACAAAATAACCCTTTACGAGTAGGTGTAATGGTTTGTGATTTATTGATAACTAGCTTCTGCCCGCGACTTCGTTCGCGTGGAACTCGTAAGTAAAATAACAGCCACAATTTATAAAACTTTCCTGTATACTACGTTGTAGTTTTGGTTATAGTACAGTTGTCCGTATGAGAAGCAGCTTTTCCTGAGGTTGACACCCGCCCAATAGTCATATGGCCTTTGACCTTCAATTTGCTAGAGAATACTGTGGTTGTTCACTACAGCTTGATAACTTTTGGGCGTTAAATGGCCCGTTCACACACCCAAGAATTCTCTTGGGCTGATTCACCATACATCAAACCAATCTGGTCTTCTAAAGTGGGAACTACTGTACCAAGAGCCTCTGGTAGGTTCATCTATGACCGCTCTCCTCTGGTAGTGTCTTCACTAACTTTAAACCGTACTCACATGTTGATGGTCAAGCGCAGTGTATAAACTTACGACCATAGAGTCCACCTATTTAACGTAGCTTTCACCTCTGCAGTCCTTAGCTCGTAGTTTTTGCCGGAAATCGCAACTAAACAGAACTGTGACACAACCCATCATATTTTCCCCCCCAGTGGGGTTCCCGCATTGTCGTTGCGGGGGGGCTCAGTAACCGTGGTCACCCTCCCGCGGTGAAGCGAAGAGGAACCCCAAGGTGGGGCCACTCGTCAGGGCTTGTGCCTCCAAGCCGACGATGTAGCGGCCAAAAAGTAGGTTGCGGTGAGGTGCACCGCAACTGAGGCGGGCCGCGATGTCGAATGGGAGGCATCGCGGCTGAGGGTTACAGGCTGCGGCGGAGGAGGAGTGCCGGTACTTCTGAGTAGCGCTCTTCCCTTCCGTGGCCTGGACGGGGCCGCCACCGTTTGATGGCGGACGCGGTGGGGCCGCAGGGGAAGAGGAGTGTCGGTATAGCGTTTGCCGCTCTCCCTATCCCCTGCGGCCGAAAATTGGTAGGCGGCGGGGCCACTGTGCTGACCCGTCGCAGGAGGATGTCAGCAGCAGCTGGTGGGGCCCGCAAGGGCCGATGCCTGCTAGGGGTGCGGGTTGTTTGAAAGAGATACCGCGGCCCCTGGCATACGGGCAGCTGAAGGAACATGGGTGGGTTTTAGTCAGTAAAAGTCTGACACGCCCTCCTGCTCCAACCAGAGCGGGAGAAGTCATTTGATGATTTCCCACCCACAAAAAAAAAAAAACCATCATATTTTTGTTGCTGCGGATGTCTTGTCCCGGCCTGCCCTGTTTTGCTACCAAGAAGCAGTGTGGTAGCGATTTCGAAAGACACGACCGTAATGACAATTTTGCCTCGCTCCGAATATTTTTCAAAATGTATGTTAATTTTATGCTTGTTAATATAAACATCAGCCTATAATGGTTCCAATGATTGGACAAAGGCCTCCTCTCTACGAGAGGGAGTGGACCATCACTCGTCAAATAATAAATAAATTGGATGGTGCTATTCTTTTACGTCCGGCACCACGTGGAACAAGCATGTCGATGGCAAAAATAAAACTAAAAAAATGTAGGTACATAATATGTACAGTTATTTAAATTTGTTTGGCTCAAACTACAGCAACGCGAATACCATCCGCTGATGCAGCCATTAGGTTCCCAAGTGTGCAGGTAATAGGCATGCGGTGCAAGATGGGAGGTGAGCCATTGTCTGTGCAGAGACGCCGCACACACACCGGAGATCTGAGCCGTCCATGAATCCCCACTTGTAGAGGTTTTCCTACCTGCGACCTACTTGGGCTTGAAGACTATTTAAGGTTTCCCAAGTGGCTGGATGGGAGTGGTTCAGTGAAGAAATCATGAGTCTTAAGTAGTTCTTGCCAAAGATCGCGTCTTCCTGTGTTGGGGGTGCCATCGGCTGGAGTTTTTGTTCGCAACGCAACCAAGAATTTTTTTTATGGCCCTAGTATTTGTGTTCGCTCTCATCTAGTCTAATTTCCTACGTAAATGTATGGCAAGATTCTTTGCGATTTCCGACATTAGTAATGCTGAAACCTTTGTCGTCCCGTAGACCGTTTTGATCTCTATAAGAAACAGGATCGATTGAAATCACATTTTATTTTTGGGAAAATTGCCGTTTTCTTACTAACTGTAATTTTTTTTCAATTGGTGAATGCGAATAAGAACAGTCTTCTACGGCCGTTTTCATGTAGTGACAACGGTCGAATTACCTACCCTGATTGCCCTATCCAACCTGTATAATGTTGTGATGTTCATCACTGCTACTTAGGTGTATAATAAAAAACCGTTAAATCTATAACGTTCTGCAATTTCCTAACCTTTTGTCCCATATCTTTACAATTTGCGGTAAACTATAGAAGAATACGAATAATTGCTTACTGTTCATCTCCCATGGCAAAAAACGTGATAATTTATACTCTACAACCTGCGCAGACATATAGGAAATATCTTTGCCAAATTTAAACAAAATCTGTTCAGTAGTTTTCACGTCATGCCGGAACATACTTTCAGACAAACAGATAAAAATGATTTTAAACAACTTTTCGGCATTAGAATAATTGTTCTCAGACTTCGCAAAAATTACCTACTAAAAAATAAATATTCAATGTATAGTTTTGACTTCGCTACGATTTTATTATGTCTATATTGTGTAAGATGATTTTCTATTTTCCTTTAGTTTATTTAGAAAACATTTCACTTCATACAAGTTATTTGTATGAAACGATTTTAATCAAATAAATCTAAGTAAACTCTAGATTACGTCACCTTACAAACAAAAAAAAAACCTAACGAATACTGCTTTACTTGCCTCTACTATGGCAAGAAGAAGGTGAAGAAGAAGAAGTTTAATGTTTGATTAAATATTTTTAAGTAAACAAAATAATGCACATTCAGTCAAATTACAACTACATTTATGTATCGTAATTTGCATGTTTAATTAGAATTATAATCGGTTCTTAGCTTATAACTCATAGACGCACGCGCACGGTCTGCTGTCTTGCCATCTACTGACACTAAATATTGCCAGATATAACACATATATTTTTTTCTGCCAACTACAAGAATCTCATAAAACGATCTCATAGAACGAAACTAGTACCAAAATTGTTCTACAATATGTTTTCCTAGATTGTGTGCATTATTAGATACGTTGCCAAAGTTAAGGGTTAAAATATATTTTATTGTTAGATTCTTCTTTTCAGAGTGGTATGATATTTATACGTTAGTCTAGTCGACTAGCTTACTTTGACCCAGCAGGGTGCAGTTTCAGTGAAATGAAATGAATTGTTTATCTATGTAAGTAGATCTTTTTTTTTTTTTTTTTTTGTGGGTGGGAAATCATCAAATGACTTCTCCCGCTCTGGGTGGAGCAGGAGGGCGTGTCAGACTTTTACTGACTAAAACCCACCCATGTTCTCTCAGCTGCCCGTGTGCCAGGGGCCGCGGTTTCTCTTTCGAACAACCCGCACCCCTAGCAGGCATCGGCCCTTGCGAGCCCCACCAGCTGCTGCTGACGTCTCCCTGCGACGGGTCAGCAGTGGCCCCGCCGCCTACCACTTTTCGGCCGCAGGGGATAGGGAGAGCGGCCAACGCTATACCGACACTCCTCTTCCCCTGCGGCCCCACCGCGTCCGCCATCAAACGGTGGCGGCCCCGTCCAGGCCACGGCAGGGAAGAGCGCTACTCAGAAGTACCGGCACTCCTCCTCCGCCGCAGCCTGTAACTCTCAGCCGCGATGCCTCCCATTCGGCATCGCGGCCCGCCTCAGCTGCGATGCACCTCACCGCAACCTACTTTTTGGCCGCTACGTCGTCGGCTTGGAGGCACAAGCCCTGACTAGCGGCCCCTCCTTGGGGTTCCTCTTCGCTTCACCGTGGGAGGGTGACCACGGTTACTGAGCCCCCCCGCAACGACAATGCGGGAACCCCACTGGGGGGGATGTAAGTAGATCTTGTAAGACACTTTTACACGTCAATATTTAGTTGGTCAATATTTTAAACCTGAATGGCGCCGGCATTTCCTAGCTGACTGTTCCCTGAGAAGAAAAGCCGAAACAAACTCAGTGGTCATGGTCTCTTTTAAAGTCTAAACATTATATTATTTGAATTTTATGTGAGTCTAACAATGCAGGGCAATGCGTGGAAAGGCCTTTTGAAGAGTTTTGAAGAGCCATTGCAGCTTTGAGCTGACCTGTCCCAACAGACGGCATGTATGTATCAGTCAACCCTATTTTAGGGAGCTCAACGACCCGTCACAAGACGCTACCAGATCTGCAGGACATTTGCGTAGGCCATTTACAAAATACTCAGAACCACCAGACGAGTTATAAAGTCATGTGTTCAATCTAGCCTGCATAGTATTCACATTTACAGTAAATTTTCTCAAAGTAGTGTGCTT
The DNA here is from genome assembly GCA_949091785.1 of Polymixis lichenea. NCBI lineage: Eukaryota > Metazoa > Arthropoda > Insecta > Lepidoptera > Noctuidae > Polymixis > Polymixis lichenea. The sequence continues at coordinate 57,419,279 of OX420931.1, read as the reverse complement.
TGCGTCCTCAAAAGTACAATTGTTAATTTTTTTTTTTGTAGGTATGTTTCTTCCAGTCTTATTTTATACTTTCTAGAATGTCAAATAAACTCAAATTAATAAGCAATCCTTATCAGCATATCTAGCTTTTTATAAACTCAAATGTCATGTAGCCAAAACTAACCAAAATTTGTGAAACTATCTAAAAATCATACATGGCCAGCCCAACGAAACTACCGTTAAGGCATCCAGTATTGAATACTGAGGCTAGGTTAACAGCAAGTAGCGACTCCAACGCTTTAATCCCTCTAAGATTGATTATTGGGATACAGTAGGCATTAAAATTTTGAAGCTTCAAGATTTTCCCACCTGCAAATTGGTAGGTAGATTAGAATAATCCCTCCATGCTCTTGACCTACTCCAAAGGAATATTACTGTTATAACTAGTCCAGCTGGTGTGCTCTAGTGACCAAATAAAACGGTGCGAATAATAAAGAAACAAAGACTAATTTCTTGCGTTCTCTGAATGCCTGGTAGCTGGGGGCCGTCCTGTTTGCCTATACACTACACTTGAACCGAACCGGAAAGGGAAATTGTGTTTCCGCTTACTTTTCCTGTTGATTAAACTTATTGTGGCTCCTAAGAAAACGTAACGCTTCACAGAGATGACCGATAATTCTTATGAAGATCGGATATTTTATCTCTTTGAATTGTTCTGGTGAAGAAAAAGTTTATGGTTTTGATTTCATTTAAGTATTTTGACAGCATTTTTATGGGCTGAGCCGTAAAGCCCGATGGGACTTTCCATCGGCAAAAATGGCATTCGTATACATTCCCCTACTTATGTAGTAAAGGTTGAGAGTTTTTATGAATGGTCAATGTTGAATGGTTTTTGAAAATTAAACCCCTTTAGAGGATGAGTTTTAGAAAATCCTTCCTTAGCATAAAGTTTTTGCACATGAGTTATGCCTTTCCATAACGAAGGTAACTTTGATAGGGAAAAGAAGAACGCAATTGTAACTGCATCTTGAAGAAAGGCGCTGTTGCTGCTTAATTTAGTAAACTAATTTAACTTATACCCCAAATCCTTCCCTTTACAAGTAAAAGAAAGAATTTTCTATTTTACAATAAATTCTATCTGTTACGTACCTACTTAACTTGACACTATCCATAGGTTTTGTCTAAAGTAGTCAGTGAGAGCCTTAACTAACGATCCTCACATGACGTACAATGCGCTCCGCAAAGTTCGATAATGCTAGGAAACTAAAAGATTAGTCTAGAATGTAATAGAACTATTCATAAAATACTTTATGTGCGATTGTATTACAACTGAATCGATTTAATCTGTATGAAAGGTTATCCTGGTCTTCCACAAAGCATTTATCATAAATACTAGGCCACACAGAAAGTATAGCGAAAAAAAGTTTTTATGTTTGAGAGACTGGCCAGATATAATCTATTTTGAAAATATGATTATTTGAAAGTAAAAATAGGTACGTTCCAATTGCAAAATTTCCCATTGTTTGCGAGCCTATTTAAATTAACGTGTCTCATTAAAAAATCGATCTGCGCCGGGAACATTTTCGCTCTATGATTTTTTACGATATCAAGTGTTGCCTGAAACCGTATCGAACGATAGACTTCAAATAGTATTCATAGATGGAGGCCCTTCTAAGGCAACCGTGTATCGTTAGTATAACGAATTCAAGCGCGGTCGACTAACTTTGAAGAAAACGTGCTGGCAGTGAAAAATTTAATCCATGACAATAGTCGAGTTACCTATCAAGAGATTCAGCACGTACTGCAGGTTGTATCGGGACGCCTTCACGAAATTCTACACGTGCATCTTCAGGTGAAGAGGATAGTTTCACGCTGGGTGCCGCACAACCTCACCGATGCTCAGAAGCAGGCCCGGATGGAATGGTGCCGTGATTGTGATAAACAAATTTGAAGCAGGCTCGTCTCGGCGTGTTTACGACATCATTATAGGTGATGAGTCTTGGATTTATAAATACGATCCAGAAACGAAGCGCCAGTCGACGGTTTGGGTGTTTCAAAAGGAATCAACGCCTACCAAAGTGAAGCGATCTAGAAGCGGGGGAAGATTTTCATCGCGAACTGTTTCAATTTGACTGGCTACTTGGTGTCAATTGTTTTACGGAACTAAAGAAGCAATAACGCTGAATGGTATACTACCAAATGCTTGGCAGAAGTTTTCTCTGTTGTGAGCAATAAGCGAGCAAACACAGGGCTCCGCGGGCTACTGCTCCACTACGACAACGCGCTTTCGCACATCGCGCGGACTTCCTGGATAGTACACCGGTCAAACTCTTAGGTCACCCTCTTTACAGTCCTGACCTAGCACCGTGTGACTTCTTTTTATTCCCGAAAATAAAAAATCAGCTCAAAGGGATACAATTTTCGTCGCCGGAAGAAGCGCTGTCAGCGTTCGAGCAGGCTGTAAGCGAAGTGTCTGCGGCGGACTGGAAAAGTGTTTCAAAACTGGTTCAGACGTATGAAACTTTGTATAGAGGCTAGTGGAGAGTACTTCGAAAAGAATTAATAAAAAATATTTACCTATAGAACATTTTTTTATTATTTTTGCCAAACTTTCTCAGTGTCCCACGTATGTGATCTTTTGTGGAAGAGAAATATGACAAGGTCCATTAAAAAGGTCTATGTGAGAGACTGATATAAATTCCATTTTAATGCAGTTTCAATTTACTGACAATTGTTGTCAAAATTAGTGAAGCAATTACTTGGTCGACTATAGTAAGTCGCTGAGTCCCTAATGAGGAGCAAAGATAAGGTGTCATTCTTTATTCAGTCATTATAAACTCAAAAATATTCCCTCCTAAAGACGATCTCGATTATCTTCATAACAATGACGCGCCTGCCTGACGGTGGCCGCAGTATTCCTTCTAAAAGGACACCATCGCTGCCCGTCTTCATAAAATAATCCTCCAGTCGCCTTTGACAGCGACGTGAATAAAGCGAGGCCTCTTTTTGCCGAAACTGATACCCCCTAGTCTGCACAATTTTAATAAGTGACGTACACCGGAGTATAATGATCCTGTGAACATTACGAGTCTTTTTTAAAAGTCACTGGAGCCTAATTTTGTTTGTAACGCGAATCCTTTTTTATTAAAAAAAACGGAATTTTCTAAACTGAATATGATGTTATGAATATTTCATGAAATACTTTGCTTAGTGTGGGTTTGTTGGGCGTTATCACAATTGAACGCGGGTCCAAAATGCTGCGGGAATGTTTTATGAGAGAATTTTGGTGGTACAAAGTTCGTCCGAGGGGGTACTTCGTTTATGGGTACCAGGTATTCACATACTCAAAGAGAGGTTCGAGTGAGACGTCCAGACAAAACATAGATAGATATGACATGGCCATTATTGGAAACCCTCAAGTAACATAGACTATCGATTGGACAGAGAACAAAAGATCAAGTGACTCGGACGGTAGTCTATAACGACTTCATCGCAATTCATATGGGCTCGCTGGCTAGTTCGTCAAACTGACGACGTTCGGTGATGCGATTGTTCGAATCCAAGTCGAAACTATAAACTCTTTTTAAAGTATTCTGTAGATTATTCGTAACGGATTCAATGTTGTAGCAGTGTAACATTTTAAAACTTGAGGGGTTAGCACATACAGACGCTGTGTGTACCAGGATCGCAATGCACCGTCACGCGTTCGCGTTCTACGGGAGCTTTAACGCGTCTTTGATGTAAAAACGTCTTTTCGCTCGGAGTACTAGTATTAAGTTCAATATTTGTGACCAACAAAAACATGTAAGATTTCAAAAGCTAATAACTACAAGAGTTTTAGTGCTAGATTAATGGTTATACATTCAAAAGATAGGTATTATTTATAAAAAAAAATTGTGGTTTTAAATTTGCCTAAGACGTCACCAGCGTGTACGTTCGCGACCCTCTATTTTTCACTTCGACACAAAATTTCAATTCGTATAGCGCAAAAACGTGTTTAGTTAGAACACTGATTCTGGTGTCGTTGTCAAGAGTAGACAAAGCACTGCTAGGGCATAGAAGGAAACAACAAAAATATTGGCCAAAATAGGGAGTGCCAAGCAAATACAATAGTTACGGCAGTGACTAAAACCGTAAGCAGATCTGTTGCAAGTAGCAAAACAGTATATGCTACCGTTTAATATTAGCTTTAAATCTGCTCAAAACAAAACATCATAAATGGTGAAGGCTTTATAAGAAATAGTATCGTCTGTAATTCTTTCCGGAATTATAAAAAACAAAAGACAATCGAAAACCTTTGCATCACAAAGAACACAATAACTTAAAAACACAGTTATGAGCGAATAAAGAAGCCAGGCTAGCACCGATTAACTAATGATATATAAAAAAACCGTCATATTTATCAATCGGTGGCGCCGTGCATTTAATTATGTGTGAGAATTTCGGGTGGGTGGAGCATACTTTAACATGCGTAGAGCGAGCGAAGCGAGCCCCTGTTACAATAAAACTTGGTTTACCGAGCCTACTTTAACTAGGTATGAGCGAATGATGCGTGCACACTTTGGAAAATACTGAACACCACCAACTGCTGTTTGCTCACTCGTGGCGAATGTAGGCTTACTTCGCACGGTGGTTTCGAGATAAACTTTCCTCCTGTCGCTCTTATGGGGAAGGCATGCGCCGCTCGCTTGTCTAATTTTAAAGCTGGCTCATGGTGTAGGGGGTCTCGCGTCACTCGCTCGATTTTAGACTTTGCTTGTGTGTTGCATTCGCTTGTCTAATAGGAGTTTTGCTTGTTATTGCATGCCGCTGCATGAATAAGTGCTCGTCTCATTCGTATTATCAGTGGGCTCGCTGCATGTTATGAAACTGAGTTAGAGAATCACACCATTTAGTCAAATCAGTTTGACGTCATATACCTCAAACTAATTTGACTTAACGATGTGATTCTCTAACAAGTTTTTTCCTTTTCCTTTGTCTGGTTTGAAAGCTGACTCGTGGAGTAGGTGAGCTCGCTTTGCTCGCTCGATTTTAGAATATCCTTGTGTGTTGCACTCGCTTGTCTTCTTAGGGGCTCGCTTCGCTCGCTCATTGCTTAAATGACTGTTCTGCTCAGTCGTATCATGTCTGAGATCGTTTCGGTCGCACGTCACGAAACTGTGATCGCTATACTGGGCTGAGTTAGAGAATCCTATCATTTAGTCAGATTAGTTTGAGGTCAACGTGACTATGCATTATTATGGGAATTTCTCTCACAAGGTTAAGGTCAAGTTACAGTTGTGAGCAAATATTTTCACGAAAACAAACGCGGGCTCGAGCTGCGCCTGCTCATTTTGTTTGAACCGACTTCAAAAAAAGAGGAGGTTCTCAATTCGATTGTATGTTTTTTTTTGTGTTTGTTGCCTCAGAACTTTCGACTGGGTGAACCGAATTTGACGATTAGTTTCGGAGACAGACAACGGAACTCTTCAAAAAATAACAGTAAATTAACCGCGATTGCTGCTATCGCATAAATATGCATTGTTTTGACCCCAAGGATGATGAAATTTCAAATTAGTGGGGTAGGTACCTATAAATAAAAAGTGAAAAATAAAATCTTTTGTATTGTTCTTGAATTAGCCGTTAAAGTTCACTAACATGTAAAAAAATGGCAAAAAATATTTTCTTTGTATCAATGATTTTCATTTATAATTTTACTGTACCAACAAGTTCTACTTTAAATGAACATAAACAAAATGCAGTCAATAGTGTTGAGGAGAATAGTACGAATTTATACTAGTACGCGTCAGCGAAGCCGCAGGCACACATATCGACACAAATTTTCGATATGTGGTTCAGGGTACAATTTAAAGGATATTAAATATTCTGTAAGTTGTTCCATGACATCACTGTAATTTTGTCACTTCTTACGGGGAGGTTGCCTTGAGACTCGTTTAGTGGGGACCTGACTAGCCCGCGTTTAATCAGGCTGACTCCATTCCAACTAGAACGATTACCGGCGAGCCAGTTGAACGGAAGCGGGTTCGGCAGAGTGCCAGGTACACGAGATTTTTCCCCTATTGCATTTTGCTTTCAACTGTAATTTCTACGTATGAAGCTTATTTGTATGAAGCATTTGCTCAGGTTTTAAGGAGAGAGGTAATTGGATTTACAAATATTATGATTGTTATGTTTTTAATTGTCATAATTACTTTTCGGGCTTATCGCTATTCTGTATTATATATTATGGTTTTTGGTACTGTTATTTTGGTATTGGTCAAAGGCACATCTCGGCCACAAATAAGAGCGATTTGTTTGATATTAGTTGAATGAAAGAGTACCACACTAATAAAAAATAAAAAAAAGTAGCACGTTGGAATAATTTTTAGATTTTTCTTTGTTTTAGCTGATTGAATTATTATTACTTAAATATGATAGTTTACTCAATACTTTGACAACTACGCGAAGAAAATATCGGTCAAAATCATAACCCTCCTTTTTGCTTTGTCGTATTTGGGTAAAATCAAGACATAATTTTCACAACACAGTTGAAACTATTTGCCATCGTTTACCGCAGGAAACTTCAGAATAAAAATCACAGTCAGAGATAGCAATGGAAGCCTTAGTAGTCTGTGCCGTGTTGGATTGTATCCTGATGCTGTTGTAATAAGGGCGATTATCGCAGGCGTAGGTTGAGATCAAACACTCAAATAATTCGCGTTGAATGAAATTTGAGTGATGTAATTACCTATTACCTGATTAATCCTTTGTTTCCCTGAACGTGGATCCGTGCGAGACACAATGGCTTTTTTATCGTTTCTGTAATTAAGGCATTCAACTGGTTAAAAATGTCAGTATGCCTGTTATTTTATGTGTTAATGTAGTTAGTTTTAACCCGCACTCTGCCCGCATGGTAGATTTCAGCCGAGTCCCCCTCTGGGAAAGAAGCCCTGTATCCCAGCTGTGGCAATATTGTAGGCTGATTATGAGTAGGTAGTTCTTCTATCGTATTAGAGAGTTAGGACGGTTTTTCATACTTTTAAAAGACGAATTGGCAGTTTACTTTTTTACTTAGATCACTGACCTGTCTGCGTGGTTCATAAACATTTTATCCGAAAGACGTCCGAACTTGGCTATCGAAAACCAGCAATTGGTTATTATTATTATTGTTTTTTTTTTTTGGGTATGGCATCTCGCAGTTGACCTTGAGAGGCCGTGACTGCCTAACCGGGCTTTCCTGCGGTGACTTTTAGCTTTTAGACTAAGAGCCTCCAGCCAGGGCTTACAAAACTACACTTATACCTATAGCGACTGCGCACTGAGGGCACCCCCTGCGGGGTACGAGCCTCGGCTCAGGGAGTCACTGTTGGGGGGGGGGGCAGCAAGTGGGGACAGGCTGGATCAAACAATTTTCTTATTATTAAATCATGGGGATTTTAACTCTACTTGCTCAGCTTCGGCGCGGGCTGGCAAATCTGCGGGGGCAAGGGACGGTTGGGGGGATTTCGTTTACTCGGGGTCTTCGCGGGGCGCGAGGACCTCGGCGGCGAGGTCGGAAGGACTGGTTAATATTACGAATACACGTAAAATATAAAGACTTTTAACATGAGACAGTTCATTTTCTATTTCCGAGAACGGCGCACAAATACAAACGAAGTGAGTTGAATAAACATTCGAATTATATTTTGTACATGCCAGGCCAATCGGAAAGCAATACATCTTTGGAGAAAATAGAGGGATTGCATTTACTTAAGAATTATGTCCCCATTGTTCACGTATTGCCTGTATCGGGAGAACAATGTATTGAAAAATCTTTTCTTATATACAGATAATTAGGTACATTTTCCTGCTACAGAAGTAAGCAAAGTTTTTCTTAAGTATTTTTTTTTTCTAATATTTTTTTTTAATTTAGTGTCCCACTGCAAGGCCTCTCGGCCTCTCTTTCTTCTTTCCACTCGTCTTTCTCTTGAGCTGGTGTAGACCAAGCCCGTCTGTAGCGTTCACTTCGTCCCGCCGTCTACTACTGGGTCTGCCTCGATGTCGCTTGACGTGTTCTGGGATCCAAATGGTGGTAGATTTAGCCCATGACTCGTTCGACATGCGCAACAGCTGACAACTTTGCCGCAAGCTTGTCTTAATTTTGGGTGACGTCAGCGATTTGTGTTTTGGAGCGCAGCTCGAGTCCGATAATCTGAGTTCAAGAATGCTTCGCTCCATACTTCAAAATTAATTAAGAATTTCAAAGTCCCACAAAATTAAGAATATAGAAAACGAAAAGCTAAGGTGCTCGTCCATACTTTGATACCGTTGAAGTGTTTATAATATTAACAGGATTTTATTTTAACTCGCATCGCCGTGCTCTTTTTGATCTGTCGAATGTAAGATACTGCTGACACGTTACAGCTGTAATTATATGGAGTAATGCAGAATCAAAAATTGAACACTATTTACTTCTTTTGTTAATAGTCAAGATATGAAAATCATTTCATCGGTACATTTCCTAAGTATACGTTTTATTTGATCCAGATGATTCACACTGGTGCAATGTTCGCGCAGACATTGGAATCAGTGGCGCGTGCAGTTCCCAATTTTGATATTTCAGACACACTGCATTCAGTCCACACATACGTAGCTATTTTTTATCGTTTTAATCCTCTAAAAGGGTAATTGTACTCATCAATATAACAACTTTTACAATGGGATCAAACCTGAAATCATTAAATAAAAATGAGCTGGTCTATAATTGCGTTCAGATCTGCGAACATAAATGTATGGATTAGCTCATTTTTATTTTACGATTTCAGGTTGATCCCATTGTAAATGTAAATATTTTTGGTAAAATTCTCTTAATGACGTATGCGGTCACGTTTAGTATATTGATCTAAAAAATACAGTTTTAAGTGTCTCTAAGACGTCCTGGGCTGGGCGATTATATGAATGAAAACATTTATTTTGCAAACACATTTTCATAGTTCGGCACTGTCTATAATACAAAGAAGGAAATTTTAAGCCAGGTTATATGTCTCAAGATATCACATCGATTCGAAGATTACTTGATTAGGTAACCGGACAATACTCTGGCCGAAGTCAGGACTTTAAAATGGGTACTTACATTACACATCAGTGAACAATGAAACTCTAAAAGACAGGCGTAATATAAATAAAAACACTGTCTTGTACCCTAATTGGGGAATAAACTTTTAATCTCAGCTTCTAAGGTTTGAAAAATTCGCCTACTCACCAACGTCAATAATACTAAGGGGCTTGTGTGGTCGATCGAGTTCATCCGTAGATGGATCACCATTTTTATATACCTAGATCTTTCTGTACCTCAGAAAGCACGATGACCCACTAGTCCCATCAATACTTGACACTGACAATTTGTCGCATAAATTTTTCCGTTTTTTCAATTTAAATGTTTACATTTTCAAAGACTCATAGGCAAAGAATGTGCGCGATATGGATGGAATAGAGTTATGGAACTATGGTAAAGTGTCTTGAGGCTGCGTAAGCTTGCGTGATCCATCGTCGCCCGTTCGATGTCCACCGCGCACGAATGCAGAACATGAAGTATTTTTTTGCTGCTATGGTGTAATTTCTGTATGGCGTAAATAAAATAAATAAATCCCAGCTATCATTCGTAGATATTCGACAGTCGTTATGGGTCATCAGCAGAGGTCGGAGTAGGTAGATTGATTTAAGGTCATTGACGTCAAACGTAGAGGATAATATGGATATGCCTCCAAAATACCGGAACTTCATATTTATTGTGATATTTGTTCCGGAATTTTGAAATTAGCACGAATTTGTGTTTAAGGTGAAAAACGTATTAATAATATAAATCTTCGCTACCAGTGTTAGCTAATGGTGAAAGAAATCAGTATTTTATTTTATACAAAAATACCTTGGAATAGTTACACCGTATTTTGTCCCTTACTGTTGAATTAGAAATGACGCTTGACAGTATGAGACAAAACTTAGACAGGGCCTTTTGTTTCTTTATCTCATGTTCATCTATGTTCACAACGCATTGACCGCACGCAACGACCAAACAGAAGCAAGTATTCTGTATGACTCATTGGGTGTTTGTTAGATTGTTTTTTATTTTATTTTATTCCATAATTCTAATTCCGGAACTTTTTCCGGTACTTCCCGCATATTATGGATCAAATCGAATCAATATGGCATGTCCATATTATAATGATATAGGGATAAAATGGCATGTCCATATTATAATATCTTGACGCAAGTATATAAAATCAATCTACCTACTCCGACCTCTGGTTATCAGATGTCCGAAAGTCTGACAACCAAAGTTACCAAGGGGTTTCATAATACCCAGTAACTGGGTTGTGGAAGTCAGAAAGGCAGTCGCTCTATGTAAAATACTGGTACTCATCTATATCCGGATAAACTGGAAACTGCAAACAAAGTTGGGAAATTACTAGGCAGATGATGACCAACGTAAATAACGCAATGTATGTTATTGAACTATTAAGACGAAAGATATTGCCGTTGTAAGTGTGTTAAACAATTACCCGCTGGCTGCCATCTCAGCCATGAATAATTTCCCCAACTGAAACAATAACTCTTTGATCGTTATATGTTAATTTCATAAAATTAAAACACATAAAACGCTCAAAAAGGGTCCTTTATAACCAGAAACCAATTAAAACAACATCGAGCGAGTTATAACGTGAAATTAATTCGCAAATTGACTTAGGACCCTTCTCAAAGTGGGACTCCTGAGTGGCTTCAGGGTGTTATTTTAATCAATTTAATGGAACTCCTGTTTTTTTAGCTCAAAGTCAATAGTGAAACGAAGTTAGTAGGATAATTTACTTTCTGATTAAGCGCAATGGTGTGACTTGGTTCGCATTTGGGAGTTCAATAATGGTTAGTGTTGAAACGTCTAGACATCTGTGTTTTTATTTTTCACTAAAAACAGTCCAGTGAATATAATCTCACTAACAAGATCGCAACAAACGCTCGAAATGTTACAATCATCCTTAATTTGCGAAAACTTGCTAACAAACAGCAATTGCATGAATTCTCCAAAATAAAAGAAAAGGTTTATAAAAGTACCTTAAGGAAACCGAACAAAATACCCAATAACAATTCATTGGCCATTGGCTTTTCGGCCACAGTTTCAAACGGCAGTGAAAATAAAAATAAAGTAGCTCGAGGACAAGTACGGACATAAAAGCATTTCTTCTCAACCCTTTGCGAAACAATGGACATCAGATAACATATCCGGCACAAATCCTTGGCTCCTTGAAGGATCCTGCTGGTCAGAAAGACGTAAAGTTTTATTGACTAAAAAATATGTTTCGTCGTTAAAAACTTCGTCTATAGTGGCACGACATACTTCAACATATTTTTTTCATAAATATCTTCTTGCTTGTAGCAAAGTAATAGGATGACCGAGCACGGTTTCATCTAAAGTGAAACCGCATACTTATCGCTGTTAACAAGAATATATTATAACTTCATGGCAAAACATTGAATAACTTAAACCAATGTCTGAAATGTATCACAAATATTATAAGAATATTGTTGAAACGCGATATTGGAAGTAGTAAAATTTATTTCGTTTTACGTTATACAAAATCGCAAGTAGGTACAAAATTGAGTCATAAAACGGAAATAAATAAAATATAAATGTGAATAGAAACTCTTATAATTTACGTTGGTGCCAATCGCAATACGGTTTTGTACCGAAAGTTTTTATTATTTCATCTTTCAACTGCTACAATAATCATGTTTCAATCTCTGTCAATATTTTGCTTTTTTACTTTGATCGTCGCTGGAAGTACTACTATCAATAATGAAGTGATCAGAAATGAAATAAACACAAATATAAAGTTGAATGAAGAAATGTGGCACAACCACGACGTGGCGGCTGGAGACTATCCCTTCATCGTGAGGCTGGCGTTCATTGAAGATCTGGTGGTGACGGGGCACTGCACTGGATCACTGATACATCCAACATGGGTCCTCTCAGCTTCACACTGTTTCTACGACTTACTCGACAGGAAATTCTACGTCTGGTACGGAAACTTCACTGTGTCGCCATTAGTATCGACATTATTTTCTTCAGTATTAAAGATTTACATACATCCAGATTTTCTCAACACTAAGTTTACTGAACGCGCGTTCTTCTTCGGCGATAACGACATAAGCCTGTTAAAAGTTGGGAAAGTTATCTTGCCGACCTATGGAAGGTTGTCGACTATTGACCATTCGAAGATGTATGGACTTACCGTGAAGTACATAGGAGGCGCTGCAAGGAACTTAGGACTTGCTTCAAAGTACGTAGGAGGGCTCAGGAGGAAAACTGGTGGACTTGGGAAGAACAAGCGTGTGGGAAAGCAGTTGAAACCGCTGCAGATCGGTGAAGGCATCGTCATCAACTGTGGTATGGAACTGACGATGTGGTCCAAATACGTGTTATGTGTTGCCCCAAAGTGTTCAGACAAACTGCATCAGCCATTACACGGTGACTTCGGCGGACCGTTCATTTACGATGGTAGAATTGTTGGTGTGATGTCCTTAAGTTTCCAAATACCCAAAACGTTTTTATCGTCGAATGGATTAACGCCTGTGAGTCCTTATTTAGACTGGATTAGTCACGTTACACGACTGGAGAGGAGCAAACTTAACTTAACCCTTCAGGAAAGGCTTGAAATTTGTGAAGAAAAAGTTAGCAAGTGTAATATTACAAATTAGTTATAATAGTTAAAATATAGGCAGCATCGTTTGGGTTCTTGACTGTTTAAACTATTTGCATGGGCGTATTGTTCTCGTGGTGATATTTTTCGCACACTGTCTTTCAACAGTTTTTTTGCTTAGTACCGAGAGTAGAAAATCCAACAATGTGTTTTTCAAAAGCAATTTGTTGTGCATGAAATTACTTCCAACAATAAATCCGAAATCATTTTTGCGACTTGCGAAACTCAATTTACAAACAGAATAAGTACTAAAAGTATTTCACAATAATTTCTTATAGATTTCTAATTTCTGATTGTTCAAACTGTTCTCGGCAATGAGGCTCATAGTAACATAAGTTGTAAAAAGGTTATATTTGAAACGGACCTCGTTGGTTGAAGCAGTCAGGTCTATTAGTACCCAGATACTGGCTATTATGGCGCCCGTACACAGTCTTATCTTCCCGATGCCTAATATCAAAACAACAACATCATCATTAGTGATGTCTGTGGATGTGACTTCAAATGAACACATTAGGAGAGAGAGTACCCACATAATATGTTCTGGACTAATATGTCGTTCCATCGATAATAAGTGCGCGTTAAAATCCTGCCGTGAAAGTTGATATCCGGACGTAGGCTAACTATAATATTTCCCTGTAGTTGGTTGTAAAGCTATTAATTAGAACATACTTTCAAGCAATAATTATTAGAGTTTTTTGGCGTTGCTTTATTTTTTAAATTTTACTTTTGAATATAGGCTTCGCTATTGTATGCATGACCTCCTAGACAAGCAGGTGGTTATACCTCGTGACATTTTAGTTTTCTTACAACGGCAGCCCACTTCATGTATCCAATGACTACTAATCATATATTAAAAAAAAAATTTGGACATAATAATATGAATAATAATAATAAAATGTAGTTTTGAACGACTCTATTATGGAGAGGGAATGAATGATGAAATTATTAACAGGGAGGGTGTTTCATAATTCTAAAAGCATTATTTAATTCTCTTAGTACCTATTATCTTGATTAATGGTAGCAATTTTAAAATCGCGCCTGTAGGTATTTTATGTTGGATACATTGAGTGGACCCCCTTTGTAAGACGACTAAAATGTCATGATGTATAAATTTCGAAATGTAAAATATCAAAAGGGGCTCGTGGCTAAATAATAGCAGCCACAAGGGTCGAGCGAAGGCTAATCAGCGCTTGTCGAGGTCAGTCCGAGGTTACCATCCATTACACACCAAGAGTGAATGGGTGGTAAAGAGGGAGGCGGCGCACGTGAAGGAGAGCCAGTATATGCACCCTCGCGGCCCTCGTGGCCGCAGAAGACGCTCTGAACATCAGGAATCTCAAGCTGATTCTCGGCCACCGTAGGCACGGGCTTGCGGATGGCGAGTAATGGATAACTCGCTGTCCGGTAAGGACCAAGCTCGGGTCGACGGCGCGTTATGTTCCAAGCGCGCCTCACAGAGATGTCATCATCAAGTTGTGGGGTCCGTAAGGGCTGATGCCTGCCAGGGGTGCGGGTTATTCGAAGAGATACCGCGGCCCCTGGCACACAGGCAACTGAAGGAACACGGGTGGGTTTTAGTCAGTAAAAGTTTGACACGCCCTCCTGCTCCACCCAGGGCGGGAGAGGTTATTTGATGATAACCCACACTAAAAAGAAGAAAAAAACGCCCTTCGTTGGTCCTAGCTGTCATTCGTACATCTTTGACAATCGTTACGGTTAGTCTTACAACCTACCTTCCTATCAAATGAGGGTCTCGTGGCTACGTAATAACAGCCGCACGGTTCAATCGATCAGGTTAACTCACGTCGATCGATCAGGGGGCCTACAAACGCCACATTAAGCGATTCCTCTAAAAGCCTTCCTGGATCCCCCTATGATTCTGCTTTTTGACATTTTACTTTAATAAAGCAATTCATAAGTTTGTGACCATTTTACGAATTTCCATACAAAACTGTCAAATAGATGAATTGCGTGCTGTATATACAGATAATATTATGAATTGTCAGTTTGTGACCATTTTACGATTTTAAATATGATTCATAATATTATCGGGCTAAAGATATCTTTATTTCCTATAAGAAAGAAATTTCACTTACATGAGAAATATTTTACATAATAAAAAAAATACATTGTTGATATAACGTACAGTTTTGGTAAGGAGAAAAAATATATAACATACAGAAATAGTCAAAAAGTGTAGGGTAATAAAGTCAATACAGCTAAAATGTACACGAAATGATTATCCTATTAAGAGTCTGCCAAAGTGGCCTTTTTAGACTCCCTGTTCGTCAGACCATCTTTAAATACCCCTTTGTGCCTTAAATAGTACGCTAAGCCGTTGATTCCGGCTATCATTCGTGGATCTTTGACAGTCGTCATGGGTCGTCAGAAGCCCGAAAATCTAACAACCAGTTTTAACAAGGGGTATCGTATTACCCAGTTACTGGGTTGCGGAGGTCAGATAGGCAGCCGCTCCATGTAAAATATTGATATTCAGCGGCATCCGGTTGGACCAGACACCAAAATAATTGACGAAAACCCTTGGCAGATGATAAAATACGTACATCAAAATAAAGTCAAAAACATTAAATATTTCGACATTATGAAATCGATACAAGACACGATGTTGAAATGGTTTCCATATTTGACAAAACATCACTTCTGTGATCCCCGAAGGGTAGGCAGAATGAATACTAATTACTTTTTATACTAACTTACAGACATCTACTTACCATTGTTAATAGTTCTTTATCGTTAATAAAAGTCTGGGAATGCGGGCTTCATTCCTTTTTCCATTCTTGATACGGCACGTTCCACTAAACTGCCAAAATTACTTTAGGCCAGACTTTATTTCTAAAGATTCAAACCGTACATAAGGCTAAAGTTCCAATAGCACATTAAAACTTACGACTGAATGCCCGAATCGACATGCGCTGCGCACTATCATCGATAACAATGAAAAGAAACGGGCTAACTAAAGCAATGGATACTGAATAATTAAGATTCCCAAGTCGCTAAGTTTTGTTCAATAAAAACAAAGTGATACGTTTGGGTTCGAAGGGTCATACACGGTAAGTTTTTATCCAGTGCGCAAACTGTAACCATGAATTCAGCATAGCATTCTAGAACCCCCAGTGCAGAAATTTTACGTCGGTTTTATAGAAGGCTGTTTCATAGAAAAGTGCAGTACCTACGCGGTCAAAATGTATGCAACGGCTGATTTTTTTGTATTACCGACGAAAAATTTCTGCGCTGGGAGTCCAGAATGATATGCTGAATTCATGGTTACAGTTTGCGCACTGGATAAAAACTTTCCCTATATAGAAATTTTATTGACTTTGTTTTCGTTTACAAATTGAAGTCACTTTTCGTCTGTCCATGACGGCGTTGTTCTATAAACTACTAGATATAATCAATTAGATAAAATCGCTAAAAAATCGCTAGTCGGTTATATCGGCCAGTTTCTTCACAAAGTCAACCACATTTCAATATGGCGTTAGCATATAATGTAGTTTGAATATCAGCTCGTGCCAAATAGTTTGGTGTAGTGTTAAATCTGTGCCAGTATCGTGCCCCTCTCAAGTTTAGTAGCGTCGTGAACTTCGAACTAACGGTTATAAAGCTTAAGATAATATCAGTTCAGTTTATTATGTACGTAGTAGGTACGTAAGTCTCAGAATAATGGCTCCCAAAAAATATTAGCTGGTTCCAACCAATATTTTTTGTCGGATCCCGTTTACCGACCGCTTCTTATTGAAACCTTGCTCACTGGGCTCTGAAATCTGGAGGCAAGCGTCTTGGCTGTATGCCACGCCATAATACTCTTCTCCTCTTTTATATTTTTAAACTTGGTAACCCCTCGCTTTTATTAAGAACGCCCTAAGTTTTTTTCTGGTTGGGAAATCATTAAATAACTTCTTCCGCTCTGGGAGGAGCGGGAGGGCGTGTCAAACTTTTACTGACTAAAACCCACTCGTGTTCCTTCAGCGCCCTAAGTTACACCTCAATTTTGTAGGTTCTCGCAAAGAAACTGGACTTTATCCTTTAAAAAAAAAAAGATTCTTTGAATGCGTTTCAGATTACAGCTGCAGCAAAGTATTTGAGTGGTTCTGGACTACTCTTGAGGTTATATTTGAGTTATCTTAGTAGATAAGAATACTGATTACCGTTCAAATAATGGCTTTTGTCACGGAATCAATCGCCTGATTTATATGCTAATGAAATTGACATTTTATCGTTTGTTACCGTTCATATGATTGAAACCTTGTCAAAAGCTAAAATTTTCGCAATTAATATCTATTAAACAAGTTCATTACTGATTTAATTTCAAATCACTATGGAGATCAAACTAGCGTAAAGGCAAGTAGATAATTGATAATTATGATCATATATTTATGAAGGTACCGTACCGGAAACATTTTCCGAACATCGGCCATGTTTGTTCACGATTCGACGTGACGACGTAAATTGCCCGCAGTTATTGCTGCCTTTACTGTAACATTGTCGATTAATGCGATCCTCATTAAATTGTAACTCTTCAGCAAGTGCGTTAATTTAAAATTTAAAACGCTGCATGGATACAGCTCATGTTTAACCGACTTCAAAAAAGGAGGAGGTTCTCGATTCGACTGTATTTTTTTAATATTTGTTACCTCCGAACTTTCGACTGGGTGAACCGAGTTTGATGATTCTTTCTTTATTTGAAAGCTGGTGTTTCCCGTGTGGTCCCATTAAATAATTAAATAATGATTAAAAATTCATATAGATCTTATGCTGAGTTTCGGAGACAGACAACGGAACTCTTCAAAAAATGACAGCAAATCAACCGCGACTGCTGCTATCGCATAAATATGCATTGTTTTGACCCCAAGGATGATGAAATTTCGAATAGGTGTGGGGTAGATACTTTAACTAAAAAGGGAAAAATAAAAACTATTAAAAAAAAATCGACTTCCGAAAAACACTACAAAATGAAAATAACTTTAATTTCGGAAGGCACAAGTGGCAAAAAAGTCACCAACTTCCGAAATTAAAGTTTTTTCTCACTTTGTAGTGTTTTTCCGGAAGTTGGTTGTTTTCTTTTTAAGTTTTTATTATTTATTGGACACTTAAAGAATTCGTGGAGTGTGGTCATTTACGTTATTATTTATGATATGCGCGACTACAGTCACATTAATATTTATTATCAGAGAGTAGTTTTATTAAAGAGTGAGTATTTCAGGTAGATGTGATTGAATATTTTTTTTTATTTTGTATCACCAAACTTTCTACAAGCTAGTGGAAAGTTTGATACAAAGTATATACTAATTAAATGATATTTTGTAAGAAACTTGTGTGGTGTGACTATAAATGATAGGCTGAGGAATATTGTGATGAGGCAATGCAGTTTCAAAGAAGATGTAGCGACAGACATTGAAATTAGTATGCTTAGATGGTTTGGTAATGTTGAGAGGATGAATAAAGGAGGACTAACAAAAGGTATTTAAAAAGCAGATGTGAGTGAAAACGTCGGGAGGGAATGCCCTAGGCGGACACATATTGGCTTTATTTTAAGAAACTGACGTGATTTCCGCAAACCCCAGGTTATCACGTTTTTGGGGCATTGCATTGGTCCGTAGTAAGCTTGAGTCTAGTGCGTGCCTATGGAATCCTTTCGAGAAGCAACTGCGTTAGCATTAGAAAAAGTTAAAAAAGCTTTCCATAGATGGCTCTACAAACACTTGTATGGGTTTTATTCTTTCTTAAATCCCACTAAATTCCTCTTGGGTTGCATAGGTTTCAATTCTCTAGAAGTAAGACGGTAGCGCGATGAGATCACTGTAATATTTGAAATAATTTTTAGGTGGATTATTGATGTTCCTGATCTACATAACGAAATCTACAATCTATTTTGTCCCGGACAATTACTGTCGTGGCAGAAAACACCACGTACTGGCTGTTACAACTTGCCGTACTGTTGCACAGTCCAAGTCACCTATACCACGGACATTAACCGCTATTAACGCTCTCCTGAACTCGAATAGCTGCACATCTCGATGTTTTTGCGAATGAATGGACGATGATGTTGTCAGAATGTTTGAATTTTTGTGACAAGAATGCATGACTGTGTTAAATAAATTGTAATGTGTACATTGATATGTTTAAATAGTGTAATTGGCTTCGGCCGTTCTATTTAAAATAAATAAATATAGCGATATAATAGGTGCGTAGAACTCGCAACTGGCGTTGGTATGACCAGAACGTAATGAGGCAAAATAAGTATCTAAGGATCGCAGCAGATGGCGTTCTGTAGTTTCTGCCTACTTCCATGGGTAGAAGGCGTACACTAATTAATAGGTGTTTAAAATATCATTATTTGTGAGTGTCAACGTCCTGTCTGCGAATATTTAACGCAGAAGTGTATCGTTGAAATTATTGCCTCTGACGAGGGTCTGATCGGCAATTATTTCACCTTTCTTTATTAATTACAGCGGTCTATTGTCACCAGCAATATGTTAACAGCTTTATACATTTAATTTTTTAGTTTTACAGTTACAAAGATTTTAAAATATAAAGTGAAAATGTTTGAAAGGAATTCACGAGAAGTAACACAGACTCGCATTCCCTCAGAGCTATAGTGGACAGTCTTTTATACAAAAAGGATTTATTATAGTGAATATTCTTGATAAAATCAACACTTTTCCGAACCAATCTCACAACCCAGTAACTGAGTTGTGGTGGTCAGATAGGCAGTCGCTCCATGCTCCATTGTGTGCGAAGAGCGTGGCACTCCTGAGGGAAGGAACCAAGGAGATTTTTTTTCCTATACACCGTGACATTTTAGTCGTCTTACAATGGCAGCCCACTTGAAGTACCCAATGACTACTTATCATTTTTTTTTTTTTTTTTTTTAACATTTGCACAATTAAAAAAATGAAAATATCATTCACTAAGACGCATGACGTAGTTTGAAACACCCTGTTATGGAGATGGAATTAATGATGGAATGTAATGGTAGGCAGGCAGATATCTTCTACCGTTTGATACGTAAACATTATTAACAGAGAGGGAGTTTAATAATTCTAAAGCATTATTTATTTCTGTATAATTGTGTTCTTAATTATGTTTTAATCGCGCCTAGAGGTATTTTATGTCGGATGCATTGAGCGGACCACCTTTGTAAGATGACTAAATGTCACGGTGTATATAAATTTTACAAAAGTAGCTTTATTCATTCACAAGATTTTTTTAAAGGTTTTTACAGATACATTGTTAGTGTTTGGGTTTTTCGTCTGACTTTATAATATGGGATAGTCAAATTGGCTAAGAATGAAAGTAATGTATTTCGAAATATACATAAGTAAAACAAATAGGAAAATATCAAGCATTTCAACCTTTTCAACCCCAAGTCACAGTTATTACTAAAAAAAAATTTAAAAGATAAAGTATAATAACCCCAACCAACGGGAGAAGTCAGAAATCAGAACTGCACGTGTATCGGGCCACTGAAGAAATGAACAATTCAATAATCGACTCCACGTACTAACCTATTCCGGTCACGTATAAGCACAGAATAAAAAAATAGATTTTTCTCAAGTTCCGTTGGCAAAATTATGAAATAGTAGCTTCTGCCCGCGACTTCGTTCACGTGGAAGTCGTAAGTCACCACAATTGACTAAAATGACAGCCACAAGTTATAAAACTACGTTTGTAGTTTTCAGGTTGACACCCACCCAATGGTCTTATGGCAATTGCCCTTCAATTTTCTAGAGAATAATACGGTTGTTCGCTGCAGCTTGATCATTTTTAAAAATTGCCCGTTCACAGACCCAAGAATTCTCTTAGTACGGTATTGGACCGATATCCCCGTACAACAAACGAATCTGATCTTCTAAAGTGGGAACTACTCAACCGAGAGCCTCTGACAGGTTCACCTACCTTTAACCAGTCTCCTCTGGTAGAGTGTCTTCTCTAACTTTAAACCAAACTCACATGTTGATGGTCAAGCGCAGTCTATAAACTTGAAACCATAAAGTCGACCTATTCAAAGTAGCATTCACCTCGTCAGTCCTAGTTCCTCGCCTCACGGCGTCAGTCGCATCAGTGTGTGCGGGAAATCGCCACTTAACAGAACTGCGCATGTCTTGCCTTGGCGTATCCTGTTTTGCTGTGTAGTGCGGGAATGTAGTTGTCACATGTCTTTGAAATGTTGGTTCTAGAAAATTCTGGTTTCCTCGCGACATTTTCCTTCATCGTATTAATATCGTGATGTAACAGTAGCGGACGACAGAGGCGCGTCTAGCATCACTCCCACTATTATTGACGTGTTCTCCCTAATATCTGTGTCGAGTGACTCCGCTGGCGGCACACGTAACCACGCAGCCCTGACTACAGTAGTTTAATGTTAATACCTGTATTGTAGTACAATCTATAAGGACCATGGGGAGAGACGGATAGCGATGAGGAGGCTATGTTGAAATAAAATGCAGATTTCTTGTTTGAGTCTTGTGCGCGGATTTTGACTTCTTTGGCTTTTTATTTTGGGATGCCTTATACACCGTGACATTTTAGTCGTCTAACAAAGTTGGTCCACTCAATGTATCCGTCATAAAATACCTCTAAGCGCGATTAAAACATTTTTTCCATTAATTAAGATAATAGTTACAAAGAAAATAAATAATGCTTTAGAATTATGAAACACCCTTCCTGTTAATGATGTTTTTTTTTTTTTGTGGGTTGGAAATCATCAAATGACTTCTCCCGCTCTGGTTAGAGCAGGAGGGCGTGTCAGACTTTTACTGACTAAAACCCACCCATGTTCCTTCAGCTGCCCGTATGCCAGGGGCCGCGGTATCTCTTTCGAACAACCCGCACCCCTAGCAGGCATCGGCCCTTGCGGGCCCCACCAGCTGCTGCTGACGTCCTCCTGCGACGGGTCAGTACAGTGGCCCCGCCGCCAACCACTTTTCGGCCGCAGGGGATAGGGAGAGCGGCCAACGCTATACCGACACTCCTCTTCCCCTGCGGCCCCACCGCGTCCGCCATCAAACGGTGGCGGCCCCGTCCAGGCTACGGAAGGGAAGAGCGCTACTCAGAAGTACCGGCACTCCTCCTCCGCCGCAGCCTGTAACCCTCAGCCGCGATGCCTCCCATTCGACATCGCGGCCCGCCTCAGGTGCGATGCTCCTCACCGCAACCTACTTTTTGGCCGCTACGTCGTCGGCTTGGAGGCACAAGCCCTGACGAGCGTCCCCACCTTGGGGTTCCTCTTCGCTTCACCGTGGGAGGGTGACCACGGTTACTGAGCCCCCCCGCAACGACAATGCGGGAACCCCACTGGGGGGGCCTGTTAATGATGTTTACGTATCAAACGGTAGAAGATATCTACCTACCTACCATTACATTCCACCATTAATTCCATCTCCATAACAGGGTGTTTCAAACTACGTCATGCGTCTTAGTGAATGATGTTTAATTTTTTTTTATTATGCAAATGTTCAAAAATAATTTTTTTTTTTAAATCAATGATTAGTAGGATACTTTATGTATCCAATGACGATACATAAAGTGTCCTGCCGTTGTAAGACTACTAAAAAGTCACGGTGTATAATAATAATAATTAAGCCCTAACCGCCGGAAGCTCGGACCCTGTTCATGATATCGGTGGGTTACAATTTTTAACCGACTTCCAAAAGGAGGAGGTTCTCAATTCGTCGGAACCTTTTTTTTTTTTTTTTTTTTATGTATGTTCCCCGATTACTCGAAGATGGCTGGACCGATTTGGATAAATTTTTTTTTGTTTGAAAGGGTATACTTCCCAGGTGGTCTCATGATCATCAAGTCAGGATCTGATGATGGGATCCTGGAGAAATAGAGAGAACTCTTCAAATTTTATAGGCACACTTGAAGCAATTTGTGTAGTTTTTGGAAGAGTACTTTCTCGGAGTGGTTCCATTTCAATTTGGTGAAGACCTGATGAAGAACTTCGGAGATAGGCAACGGAACTCCTCAATAAATGATAGCAAATGGACAGGGATTGCTGAAATCTTTTGTCTGTCAATTGTTTACGCCAGTTAATAACATAACATCACGCCGGTACGCTGTGAAGGGGTAAGCACATGTGAACCACTAAAAAGTGAAAAATAAAAAACTTTTTTCAAAAAAATAAACAACCGACTTCCAAAAAAACACTAAAAATTTAAAAATAACTTTAATTTCGGAAGACGGTGACAAAAAATTAAAATACATATCCAAAGTCACCGACTTCCGAAATTAAAGTTATTTTTAAATTTTTAGTGTTTTTTTGGAAGTCGGTTGTTTATTTTTTTGAAAAAAGTTTTTACATATTTAAATGTTTCTATACTTTTATATTAATATTGAAAAATGTAAGTTATATGTGTTTTTTGGTGAAATAAAAGAAGTATAATTAATAATCAAATGTTTATTTGCACACACAGAAGAACATACATAAGTACACAAAGATCAGGGAAATATTGTACAATAGAGTCACATTAAAGGGCGAAAAGCCTGTGTTTTTGGAGCCAAGGTTCCTCCAGATATAGTGGCATACAAATGCTATTAAATATCGTGCAACTTATAGCTACAAAAAACATAAATTATACAAATAATGCCTTTATTTACTAACATAACTGTTAGGAGACAATTGTAATAAGATTCTCAGTTTCGTCATACGATAACTTCTGAAGCTGTTCTATGAGTTTGATTTTAACTTCATGTTTAGTCATGGTGTAAATGGGCATAAGTCCCGTCCGTAACTGGACTTGCCTACGGTTGTGTCCATATATTAAGGCCTCCAGCTAGGGCTTAAAAACTTAAAACAAAGAGGCTACACGCTAAGGGCATTCTGTAGACTACGGACCTCGGCTTAGGCATCGCTACGGTGCGGGGGCAGCAAGGGGCGGGCTGGGTCGGAGTTATATAACTAATAATTTCGTCCCGAAATATTATTAGAGACGAAATTAAAGCTACAGGGTCAGCAGCGCGGGCTGGTTCGAGCAAGGGTCGGGGTTGGGACGTCGCAGCGAGCCTCGGC
Source organism: Polymixis lichenea (assembly GCA_949091785.1). Taxonomy (NCBI): domain Eukaryota; kingdom Metazoa; phylum Arthropoda; class Insecta; order Lepidoptera; family Noctuidae; genus Polymixis; species Polymixis lichenea. The sequence goes on along the minus strand of OX420931.1, from coordinate 57,395,558 downwards.
GGGGAGGATGGAAGGATGGCGTTCTGTGTTTATGCATTTTGAGCGTACTATTGGACTTGCAACTTTCCTGGAGAAAGGTTGTTGCGTCATTGGGAATGGTTAGGGTATGACATGGCCAGCGATTAGTAGGACGTTGCCTGGGTGGCAGTCGGCTGCCGCCATCAGGGGGGTTCGGGTGCTTTATAGCAGAATCGACCAAATACCGACAAATGGCACGCCTTTCATATGAGCCTACTTTACCTAACAGACAATTTTTTTGTAATTAAACCTCCTTAATCATACAAAATACCAATATAGAACATTTCTACCCGTAGTAAAAAATCGAAGAAAATTAACTCGAACAACTGTAGTTTTTACATTTACCCTTAAAGATAATTTTATACATTGCTGATGAATTTTATCGGTAACCTTTTTGTCGGTAGGTACCTAATAGAATCAATTAAAATGTCAACCGGGCAGCGATGCGTGTACGACAATTTAGACAAACTTTATAATGGCGTAAAAGCTTTGCTATATTTTGACCTCCACAACCGATTAGTTCTTAGGAAGTTCGTTACGTACTACGTAACACTTACAAAATTAAATCATCTGCAAGAAAGGGCCTAAGCAAGAAGCAAGAAGTCCGTAGTTTTGCCCAAAGTTACGGGCGTTATGCTACTTCGTATCACTTACAGACATGAGATTCGTTTGGAGCCTGATCACAGAATGAATGACAATACGATTTGACAGATGTGCCTACTCGCGATGTGCTTTTTCCCGTCTGAAAAATTGAATTTGTCACTTGTTGGACGAATCAAGTACTTTTGGATTTATTTAATTATTTATTACGGCAATCCAACGACTAGTTCACATAAACATTAACAGAAAGGCTAGACATAATTAATCTAGTACTATCATTAATTTATCACTTATGGGTGTGCAAACCAAGTTAAAGTGTCGAGAATGACAATAAAATAAAATCATATTAGTTAATAATTATAAAATATATAATAACTTACTAAAAAATATAAAATTAACAATGATGAAATCAACTAAATTAGTAAAAAAATATAAAATTAACAAATATAAAATCAAATAAATCAATAATAATACATACAATGAAATGAGTGAACTTAACATTTTTAAAATGATAAAAAAAATAATTCGTAACAAAAGTGGAAAAGCTAACAAAAAATACAGAAATAGGCGTGAATGACGGAATACAAACAAGAATCAACTATCAGCAATCCAATCTGCAAGTTTTTATAGAAGATTATTCCGAAATTGGACCAGGGTGTTGGAGAAGGGCCCCTATCTTCGTTAAAGTACTTAGAGAGTAGACCTCAAGAAACGGAGTTAACGACATAGCCTGAAGAGTAAGCAACCGGACGGGCCGGTGGGTTAACCATAATTGTTGAAAGACCGATGGCCGGTGGAGCAGACGAGTTCTAGAGTTCCAGCAGGCGTAATGTGGGACGCCCCCAAGCTATATGGACCGACTACCTTATAAAGTGGCAGAAACTTTCTGTTTGCGGAAGGCCGTGGACAGGGTATTATGGACAAGCCTATGGCAAGCAGTATGGACTGCGGGAGGCTGAGATGAATACATATTAATATTCTAAAGTTGGGCCAGCTGTCCCACTTTCAACTATTCATGGTTAGTTTCCTATAATTTTGCACGGACTCTATGAATTAGCAATGGGCAGCCATCAAAAGACAGACCCCGGCAAACACAGCTTAACTTCGCAGTTCTATATAGGGTGTAACAGAAACAACAATATCCTCAAGCACTAAAGATAACAGCTGGTATAGAATCACTATACATAGTTTCAAATCAAAATAAAATACTCTAAGAATTGATACCAAATTTTCGGTTTCATGTTTCTTAAATTCAAATCATAGCAAACGTGTCACTGCACTACGTAGGTCCATAACTTGCCAATATCACGACAAATCTCTTCCAAGTGATGTGTTTATTTTAATTTGAAAAGCTCGTATTCAAAATTCTCATAACTTCCGAACATGTAGCGATAGGATTAAAAAACCCTTCCAATATCGTATGATATCATCCAAAAAAGCCGTGCCCTTGGTATGTTATACCCTTTCCGTTGCACGTTGTATAACGAAGCAGGTTTTATTAACGTTGAAATCGCGGTATGAAAAAAGAAACAATATTTAGTGAGTAAATACTAATGTTCCTAAATAAAACACAGCAATCATGAAAACTATTAATGAATTTACAAGAGATCAATATTAATATTAGAGTTTCTGTGAATTGACTTATGGATATTCGAGGTGTGAATGATTTCAACGTGATCTGTCATAACTGACCACATTCATGGACACTGTTTAAAAAGTAGTAATTTATATATTTTGAATGAAGGTTTGCAGGAATCCATTAATTATTACTGGCCACTCTACAAATGCCGAGCTTGTTTATTATAAAATAGTCTTCCATTTTCATGTGCTCTTTGCAAATCAAGAGTTATGAAACGTTATTCAAAAATGTTATTTTCATTCATTCATTTTACGTTACTGTTCATACAGGAAAAGTTTGTAATTGCGTGATTACTTGAAGGGTCAAGTTATTTATTTAATCAAGTTATTACGCCCGTGAGCCATTCCATGAAAAATTATACCGTTACTAAGTAGGGCAAATGGAGCATTAAATTTAAAAAAATGAGGTTTCTTTATGATTAGATGCGGCATTTATCAGAGTTTAATGAAACGATATAGTTTCTTACTAAATAGTAATAGCTTTAAAAAAAAATCGAAATTTCTATGACAAGTACTGTCCATTTAGTGACGATGTCTTACGTAATATTTAATCAGCAATGTGAGTTATCTATTACAAATTCGTAACAATTTTAAGTTAAAATATACATACTCTTTTTTAAATCTATTTCGTTTACCCTGTCTGCAATATATGTCTACCTTTAAATCACGTATTAAAATGTTTTCGTCACGTTTTAGGTCAGCCCGACTCATATTTTTAAGTTTGTAGATAATTAGCACCTTAAAAATGAACTCAAATTATTTTAAATGAAAATGTGTATCACATTCTACTATATTTCATCTAAATTAGATACCATTACTAGTAATAAATTCCACATGACATGACAGACGATAAATTAGAGTAAAAATTTGTGACAGTGACTTAATAGGAAATATCATTGTGACTAAATGGATACATAAGCAGTGTTCATAATAAGTTTCATAATCAAAAGATATAAATCAAAAACGTTTTTGTCGTATGTAATTGGTACTGAAACAAAACACTTTTCTTTACGATCAATTTTGCTCCATGAAATTGTTCATATCTGTATAAAACCTACTTTCTGTTATCGTCACACATTTCTGGAAAATTAATTAAATAGGAACTTAGTATCTACGTAGATACAAAAAGTTTATTTTTTGTTCCTCATTTTTTTCTTTATTTAATTATTTATCTGAGTAACGTTTCCCTTGTTCAACAGGTATTAGATCCATTAAATAATAAATAAACTGAACGAACAATAAATATTTATAAACTTCCCATCTATTATTATAATGAAGTCCATCGATACACGGCTATAAGTTTACAGCCGTGCTTCAGTCGACTTCGGGTTAAGCTATGCTAGCCGCGGTTGATTCGTGGCTGAATGATCATCCCTTGCATAGCTATCAAGCGAGAGGCTTTCCTTAACAAAATAATCTATGCTTTGACCAAAATAACAAATTGTCGTTGCGACTTTAAGTCCCCTTGTTTTTTTTTAATTTTATTTAACTTAGAAGCAATTAGTGTAAAACAATTATGTTGATAAAAGTATCACATAAGAGGTCCAAAAGTCACAATGACAAAACATTAGTTTTCCTAAGCAACGTCTTCTTTTAAATATATGTTTATGAAGGGAAATTATAATTAAATAATTTAACAAACCATTTAACAGAAATACATATCTCCATCTTAAATGCTGTCGGTAAAAATAGACCACGTAAACTTAGCCTATTGTGTCCATTTTGTCACAAAAATTGACACGACACTAATCGGACGTGACGAATTCCCCGCTTTAGTAACAAAAATGCTATAACACCAAATATTCTTTGTTCTTTTAGAGATAATCATTATTTCATTACATACACAGATACATTTAGTATAATTCGCAAAGGAAATAATGTTTTAAAAACGTACCGGTATCGCTTTACAGCTGCGACTATAGCGGACTTTTTAATTGATTACACGTAGTTCGTAAGCCTTTCTTCACAGATTACTGCGTGCAACAAAATTACTAAACTAACAAAATTTCCTTTTTTGCTACTTATTTTAATTTTTTTATCAGTTAAATTTACAACAATTCACTCTGTTATACAAAAATTTTAAAGCTTGTGAACTAGACTGTATAATAAAAAAAACTGCAATCAATAGAGAATAAGATGGTCTTGTAAATTGTTTGCAAATTAATGTGACAGTACTTTTTCCATATATTCAATTGTTCCCGGATTGGCACACGCAATTAAGTGTCTCCTTAAGTAAAAGCAAGCGTGGCACATAGCTAAATAGTCAGTATGTTAAGGAAAAGATACAAAAAGATAGGAACTAACCCAACTCACGTACTCACCCAATTAATAAAGACTTTTCTTTTGTTGCAGCTCTTAAAAGGAAAACGAAGTCTCTCGGCTTCTTAGCCGGAGGTAAGTGCCTTGTATTGAAACATTTCATCTTCAATTAGTTAAGTACTTTCTGATGCAGATTTTCGGAAAATATTTCTAGGTGTAATGCGTTAAACAAATCAAATGTTCCAATGTTTCCAAGGCCGCATTTCACCAATAAAACTGAACGCAACCAGCACATCTAAACCACGTTCAAGAACTGTCAGTGTCAATATTGCATAACAATTATTCTACTGGCAGTTATTGATTGCTGCTCCTTTGGTGCCATTCATCCGCAATTGAGAGCTTATTTGTTAGATCAACGGGAAATGTATTTCTAGTCTAATAAATAATTAATTTTGATACAGTGCCTAGTCCGGGTACGTAGGTAATTACCTGACCAACATTCAAGTAAATGTGTTATATGACACTGCGTTACTATACGAAAGGGCGTTTTCAGAAAGTTTCGTACACCATTAGTGCAATCTCATATGGTAAAAAACTGTTATTATAAGAAGTGACATAGGCTTTAACTTTTATCCCGGTAGCACGATCCCGTAGTATCATTTCAGTATGAAAAAGCCCAAGGTAAAGATACTCATAACTCCGGTTCCACCATAAATTTTAAAAGATTTGACATAAGTCACTACAGTCCAATCTGCGTTTAATGAATTAAAAAGTATTTAAATAAATAAAACAAAAAATAGAACATATTTCTGTTAATCCATAAAAAATCCACGTAGCAAAATCACATCGCGCTTGACAATACCCTCCAAACGTGATCTCCAAACTCTCGCTCATTACACAGGTTCAGATTACCATCGTCCAATAAAGTCCACTAATCCAATTCTATTAAATCAGCCCACCTAATTACTTGGCACCGCGTCCAGCGGCCGACCCCTTTCTATTACGAAGAAAATTAATGCGTTTCTTTCTTGGCCCACTTTCATGATACAAACAAGAATTCGAAATGGGAGCTTGCAGAGCACTTCAAAGGCTCTGGGGAATAATTACGCCTAGTAACAGTTGATCGCAGTGTGGTAAATATAAAGAAAGGTGAAAGGGTTCATTCAATTCAGCCTTGGCAATCGATGGATTGTGAATTACTTCGCAATGTCTGAATGCTGACAACAGTATACTATAACCGACCTCCGAAAAACACTACAAAGTGAAAAATAACTTTAAACTCGGAAGTCGGTGACGTTGGATATGTATTTTAATTTTTGTCCCCGCGTTCCGAAATTAAAGTTATTTTTCACTTTGAAGTGTGTTTTCGGAAGTCGGTTGTTATTTTTTTTGGAAAAAGTTTTTTATTTTTCCCCATTAATTCGAAATTTCATCATCCTTGGTGTCAAAACAATGCATATTTATCCGATAGCAGCAATCGCGGTTTATTTACTGATATTTTTTGAAGAGTTCCGTTGTCTGTCTCCTAAATGCACTATCAGATCTACATGAAATTAAAATGGGACCACACGGGAAGCACCAGCTTGCAAATAAAAAAAGAACCATCAAAATCGGTTCACCCAGTCGAAATTTCTGAGGTAACAAACATAAAAAAAAAACTGTCGAATTGAGAACCTCCTCCTTTTTTGAAGTCTGTTAAAACACAGAGGTTATTGCAAAGTCAGGGAAATTAATTTTTGTGACTACCAAGGAGTTTGTTCCACCACTTCTTCTTCCCAGCTAAAGCACTAGGAAGTGGTGAAGGGTGGGCGTTTTGGGGGACTGTCTCATGTACTTTGACGTTCGAAAAGTGCTGATTCTCAGCCTAATTTGAATAAATGACTTTTGATTTGATTTGATTTGATTTAACTTAAATTGTCCGTAGCAGTATTTAAATCACAATTGTCGTTCTTTCACAGTTGTTTCTTTCCTTGCTGGAAATCCTTTACTCGTGCCGCCATATAACTTTGTTATCAAAGCGTGCTCATAAAAATATTTTAGGTCAACTCACTAAACATTTCCCACTCGGCCCTACACAAATACCCAACTTTGCTCGCTCTGCCCACTATTTGACGCGCACTTACTCCTAAAATAAGCGCGTCAGCAAATCCCTTTTGAGACTACGATCTAAACAGTTTCCAAACGCAATGAATTCATAGCCCTGGTATCGGTAGGTCGTAACATAAGTAATACATTGACGGCAAACAATGATCGCATACAAAACCCAGCCATTACTGTTTCGGGATAGTTTCTATTCGAACGATAACACTATGTCTTTGGGAATTTGGAGGTCAGCAAACGGAAGGTTATTCGGGAGGGTTTGTAGAAGTGTTGTGTTAGCACTTTCAACGGTGTGACGATTTCATTCTTTTATATTTTTTAGGGTTCTAACAAAATGTAACCTCAACGTTTATTTGTCGATAATTTTGCCCGTCAAAATCGGTCTAGTCGTTTCAAAGATTAGCCGGAACAAACAGGCAGAAAGAGAGACAAAAATTGAAAAAAAAAAATATTTTGGTATATGTACCTTGTATACATCCATATGCATTTAGCAAAAAGCGGTTATTTTAATATTACAAACAGACAGTCCAATATTATTTATCTGTATGTATAGATGTATAGATGTACCTTACCTCCCCTTGTAGGCTGGTTAACACGCATTACATATAAAATAACCACACCTTCTAATGTGTGGTTTAAAACTAAATGTGCAGTAACGCTGAAAAAGTTCATTCTACTTAATACGACATGCTAAAGCAAAAGATTTTGTTTACTTATTGTGAAAGAACTTTGCGATAAGTTCAATTTAACCAAAAAACTGGTCGCCACAACCCACAAGAACAATGCAACCGAAATCACAGTATTTTTCTTTTACTAGCTTAACCCGCTTCGACCACGTGGATGTCGGTATTTTACCGGACTGAAAAGTACCCTGTATGCTAACTTAGGTTATAAATAATTTATGTGGGAAATTTCATCAGAATCAATTCTGCCGCTTTTGCGCCAATCTAACACAAACGGTCTAAAGTGTTAAAACTATATTTTTGGCATCAGACTCTACAAAACTAGTAGCAATAACTATTTTCAAAATAGTTAATGTGTCGTTTGGATTTGGTTCCGTATGGTGCCGGACTTAAAAGAATAGCACCATCCTATTTCTACTCGTGGGTGTCGTAGAAGGCGACTAGTCGCCTTCTCGTCGCGTTCTCTATGCATTATTATTACCACCATACTGCGATCGCCAACCCGCCTGCCAAGCGTGGCGATTATGGCAACCCCCCCCCCCTTTTGGCCTTCCCCTTTTGGGGAAGGCTTATGTCCAGCTGTGGACGTCTTTCGTCTGATATGATGTAGTTTGGATTTCGTTAATGTACCTAATAATTCAAAATATTTTAAAATATTTGATGTAAATCTGGCAAGGTTGCATTTGCTTGCCGATAGTATGAAATATCGGAGAGCATTAACCCCCTAGAAGTGTTTTTTGTAGCGATTATACAGATTTTATATTTGACGTACTAAGTGGCCGCCCGAAGTGCACTCCAAGTTTGTAACTTGTTATATCAGATTAGCTGATAGCTTTGTGTAGCTATGCAGCGGTCAATAGATTCAATGTTAAAAATAATACTGAAGCTTCATTTACAATGCTTTTTGTAATTTTAACTTGATATAATAAAATTGAGACTCTTAATTTCACCACTGCCAATCCTCGGAAAAACACAGCTTGAGGATTGACATACTTTTTACAGTAGGGAAAACGTTTTTATCCCGAATTGAAATCACAAGAGCATGCACAATGAAAAAACAAAGTCCACGATTCTTCTGTGGAATGACAACGTATTAATATTGGCCCTACTCGTGCCGTATCGATACTGCAGCGACAATTGAGCCATAAGGTACATACGCACTTTCATATAAAATGCGAGAAAAGGTCGTATCCCTTATTTCAGCTGCCTCCCACAATTTTACGAACGGCTGCAAGTTTACATGAATATGCCAGAACAAAGGATAGTTTGGCTAAAAGCTATGGTAAAGCTTCAGTAATTTATGAGTCGTTGTGTGGATGCAACTTACAAGTTACGATTGGGACGATCCGGCCGCGTCGTGTGGTTATCGGGTACAACTCGAGAAATAGTTTTCACGCACCGCGGCCACATAGGTTGGTGTTTGTCGCACATCGCTCGTTTTGTTAGCCGGTCGGGTAGTAGGCCACTTAAATTGATGGTCGGACAACGTAGTTAACTTCTATGTGCTTCTAACTTTATAGCCTCCAGCATTTTATAGTTCAGGCTACTTTGTATAAAATAAAAAAAATAAAAAATAGTTTATTGGTAACACAAGTATAGGTATTAACAAAATTTTTGTGATTGGATCCTCCTTTTAGGCAAATAGTGCCTGTATTAGGAGAGTCCGCTCTTCCATAGCACGACGTGTTAGGTATATTAAAATCAATATGTATAATTCTTATGCTAAAACTACTTAAATTAACATTATCTTAACATAACATAACATAACTTTAAATCGAGTGTGTGCATGAGTGGGTGTATGTATGTGAGTATACGTGAGTGAAAGTGTAGCCTGTAGGTGTAACTGAGAGTACATGTGTGTGAGGGTGCGTATATGTCAAGGTTTCAGAAGTGTTTCGGTTTCATTGTAGGTAAGCTTTTGAATCCATTCCATTATAATTTTTTTACTTTCATAGTAGTTTTTGGGATAAATGTAGATGTATTTATGGATTTTATTATATAGCACAGCAGATCGTTTACTAAATTGCATACTGGCAAACAGTGTCCTTGTCCTAGGGATATTTAATATCATATCTTTCCTTCTTTTTGTCAGAATGCCAGCATCATAGGAAAGAGACTTGTGTTTTTTTTATATAATTAGTAACATATAAAGTTTCCTGACTGAGAGCAAATTACTAATTCGAAATAGGTCTTCAGTAGGATATCTCTTCTTCTTCTTCGTATATTTCTGAAATCTAAGTTCTTGGTAAAAGCGTACATATATTATGGAAAAAAGCTTGAGTCATAAATAAATGTTACCTGTTATAATAGTCAAAACAAAACTCGACGCAACCCGCCCAGCCGGATATGATGACTAAACAATATGACGTCATTTCCTCTCATCCAATTAGCCAAAATGGATCTTTTGTTTTAACCTTTTAAGCTCAGAAGCTTGAAGTTAATATTCCAAAATTATTCGTAAGCGCTTACTATGGGAATGCGGTGATAAAGCAATAGGTGTATCTGCAGGTGATGATGTTTGATATGTGGTCGTAGAAATTAGTAATTTCTTTACTTAAGATCAGTTTTGCTGTTTTACACTAGTATCGATACAGCATAGCTTTTATATACAAAAGAATGTACTAAAAAATAATACTAAGTGAGACAAAAATTACATAAAAGTCAGTTCAAATTAAGCAAGTTCTCGTAATTTTGAGCTTTTCTTGAAAATTATTAAAAAAAAAAACTTTTTTCAAAAAAATAAACAACCGACTTCCAAAAAAACACTAAAAAGTGAAAAATAACTTTAATTTCGGAAGGCAGTGACAAAAAATTAAAATACATATCCAAAGTCACCGACTTCGGAAGTCGGTTGTTTATTTTTTTGAAAAAAGTTTTTTATTTTTCACTTTTTAGTGGTTTACATGTGCTTACTCCTTCACAGCGTACCGGCGTGATGTTATGTTATTAACTGGTGTAAACAATTGACAGACATGAGATTACAGCAATCCCTGTCCATTTGCTATCATTTATTGAGGAGTTCCGTTGCCTATCTCCGAAGTTCTTAAATTGAAATGGAACCACTCTGAGAAAGTACTGACCATACATAAAAAAAAAAAAAAACGTTCCGACGAATTGAGAACCTCCTCCTTTTGGAAGTCGGTTAAAAATAACACACCTACATTTAAAATTGAAAACCAACTTGAAGTTAATAATCCAAAAAATTAATTCAACTTGTTTTCATAAACGCTCACTATGGAAATGCGGTGATAAATAAATGTATCAGTAGGTGATGTTGTTTGTAGGTGTGGGTGGTGTTTGTAATTTCTTCACAGAATTTTATAGATAGTGTCTAAATTTACCTAAGAATTGAGTAAAATAATACTAGGTAGGCCAGGGGCTTATGGCTAAGTAATATTAGCTGCACAGGTCGATCGATCAGGCTAAGCTACGCTTGTCGCAGTTGGTCCGTGGATGGGTGACCATCTTTACATACCTAGACCCCTCCGTGCCTCGGAAAGCACGTTAAGCCGTTGGTCCCGGCTGTCATTTGTGGATCTTTGACTGTCGTTACGGGTCGTCAGAAGCCCGAAAGTCTACCAACCAGTCTTATCAAGGGGTATCGTATTACCCAGTCACTGGGTTGTGGAGGTCAGAGAGGCAGTCGATTTTTTTATTTTTTATTCAATGCTGCTTCTGGCGAATTTGGCTGCGATCTAGGATGAAATGTATTTATCCTTCTCCGGGTCCTAGGATACTTATTTGTCAAATTTCATAACGCTCCATTCCGTTGTTTTTGCGTGATTGCGTAACAAACATACAAACAAACACATTTATAAAGTTGTTTAAAAGGTAAAAACTAAATGCATTCGATTTCTGACACCTAATGTTAAGCAAGTGAAAAACAATGTTTTAGTAAATGGGGTGGAATTGAATCTTGTGGACACCACTGTGTTCTTTGGACGCGAAGCTACAGTGGAGCCCAAATTACAAACAAATTATCGAATTGGCTAAGCTCTGCAGCCTACGCGGGCTATAAAATCCGTCATTTGACTGATGTAGAAACAACTCGATTAGTATATTTTAGTTATTTCCAAAGTGTAATGTCCTACGGCATTTTTCTGTGGCGAAATGAAGCCGACATTCAGGCTATATTTGTGCTGCAGAAACGAGCCATTCGAGCAATTTATAACCTAAGTTGTAGGCATTCACTGAGTGATAAATTTAAAGAAATAAACACACTGACAGTCGCATCTCAATAAGTACATGAGAACTTAATATATGTTAAAAAAAACATTCATCTATATTCTAAACACAGCGACATTCATAGCATAAATATGCTATGAATGTCGCTGTGCTGAATGAAATAGCTAAAAATCAAGATTTCCTTATTGTGCCCACGACTTCTTACGGTTTCAAAAAAAATGTAATTCATTTAAGTGCCCAAGTACCTTTTCGTTTTTATAACAAACTCCCAAGCTATGTTAAAGAACTAAGCTTCAATAAATTTAAATCATTTATTAAACAGAAACTTGTCAAAAAGGTAAATATAAAGTTAAAGATTACATGGATGATAAAAAGGCTTGGGATAAGTTAAGTTGCTCCAATGTTATGCTAAGTGTATTCAAATAATATTGACATATTTATATTTTAAGTATTGATTTACGTGACTTTATTTTTGATGGCATTTAAAGCGAAAACTGACTGTGAATGTGAGTACTATGCAGGCTAGATTGAACACATGACTTTATAACTCGTCCGGTGGTTCTGAGGTTTTTGTAAATGGCCTACGCAAATGTCCTGCAGATCTGGTAGCGTCTTGTGTCGGGTCGTTGAGCTCCCTAAAATAAGGTTGAGCTACACGGTGACTGATACATACATGCCATCTGTTAGGACAGGTCAGCTCAAAGCTGAAATGGTTCTTTCTTCAAAAGGCCCTTCCAGACATGGCCCTGAATTGTTACACTCACATTAAATTCAAATAATATAATGTTTGGACTTCAAGAAAGACCATGACCTCGGAGTTTGTTTCGGCTTTTCTTCGGCTGTTCTCAGGGAACAGTCAGCTTAGAAATGCTGGCACCATCTAGTTTTTTTAAATATTGATCAACAAAATATTGACGCGTAAAAGTGTCTTATAAGATCTACTTACATAAATAAATATTTTATTTTATTTCAGGATTAGTTTGGTTTTATTTGGTTTCTGTGTTATTTCCGTCGGAACAAACTAACATCGACACTGTCAGATATAATCAGGCTTGGCACTAACAATGAGCGTGACACTCAAAAGCCTTCAATAGTGAAATCCTCGCGTGGAGTGTATGTAGAATGAAACATATTTTATAATCACCAAATATTATAAAACAAAGTTCTCCACCCCGTTTGTCTGTTCGCGATAAACTCAAAAACGACTGCACCGATTTTCATGCTGTTTCCACCAATAGATAGAGTGGTTTCCGATGAAGGTTTAAGTATATAAATTGTTAAGATTTTGTGTAAATTGGTTGAAATACGACGATAACTGTTGAATATGTCGGTTATAATCAAGCCGGCTGGAATCTTTACTGGCGTGCGCCGCGTAAACCAATAGAGTTATATGCAAACAATGTATTCCGGAATGATTAATTAACACAGAGGATACTTTTTATCCCGATAGTACGTTCCCGTGGGAAAACTTCCAACCTCCACGCAGATGAAGCCGCGGGAAAAAGCTATTATTAAATACAAAACATACAAAATACGAGAATATGTTAACAAAGTTGTAGACCGTTCGTTGAAAGTAGGTAAGCGAGAAGTTATCTGAGTGTCGAGTAAGCTTATGTGGGAAGGTTTGTGCATATAAAATGTGATGTCGAACCAACGCTCTGAACCGAATCATATTTTATTTGCATAAACTTTTTTTCAGTCAGTGTTTGTGGGTGTGTTTAACAAACATTTGAATACACTTTTTCAAACTAACTTTTGCTGGAGACGGTCGATTTTTTTTATTTTAACAATGTATGGTGTGGTTTAAAATATAGTTATACACAAAATGCTGAGGATTTCAGTGGCGATGTTATAAAGTATCTCTTGCTTTCAGTGAAATATCTCCTCTGATGATGGTGATCAGAGTAATCATTCAGCTTTATAATTTAGCAATTTTTGGTATAAGTGTATCAAAAATTGCTAAATTGTAAAGCTACCAGGTTTTGGTATGTAAGTATATACCAAAAACTGCTAAATTATTTATCTTACCTAACCTGCTCTCTCTGTCGTAAATATCTTTGTTCCTTAAATTACACAAGGGCCATTTAAAAATTAAGTAAAACGGGTCTCGGCTGTACTAGATCATTCCCTAATCCAGCGAGAGACACCAATTTCGTACAAAAAGATAATCTGCAGGAGTATTTTAATTACTTTTAAAGCCCCCTTGTTAAACCTGCATTGTATATTCTGTACAAGACCGGGATTACCTGGCTTCCCTTATAATATTATGACAATTCTGGACGTGAGCGAATAGGTTGGAGCGTATATATGCTCCAACCTTTTCGCTCACGTGACAGAATTGTATTTATATCTCTTTTGCTCTGACCTGTTTCTGACATGTAGAGGTAAGCTGGCGACCTGTGGAGTGTTTTGATGTTGAAAGTTGATTAAGGGGTGACATTTTTAGCCTTGGGGAGTTAAGATGCGAAGGACACCGCTGTGGGTAATGCCTTGACGTACATTGTGTGTTAGATTTATTGCTGTTACAGCCGCATCTGGTTAAGCCACCGTGCCAACGTTCTTGGAAATCTTAGACGCAAATAGAGTACTTTTGTTTTTTGTTTTTTTCTGGTTGGGAAATCATCAAATAACTTCTCCCGCTCTGGGCGGAGCGGGAGGGCGTGTCAGACTTTTACTGACTAAAACCCACCCGTGTTCCCTCACTTGCCTGTGTGCCAGAGGCCGCGGTATCTCTTTCGAACAACCCGCACCCCTGGCAGAAATAGAGTATTTTAGATGTTCTCTATGAATCGGACCTATTTTTGATGGTCACAATAGCCGCTTTTCATGAATTTCAGGCTGAAAGCAAATTTTACTCTATGTTATGGTCTTGCATGCGGTTTTACTAAAGCTTTTCTGTTGCCGTGTGTAACGATCGCGACTTACGAGTTCGTAGAATCCCAGACAGGATCTCACTTAGTGTAAATTATATCATCATTACAACTCTCTTATCGGTAATGTAAATTATCACGAGAAAACCTAGAACCGAAAATTCCAAGACATGTGACATCCACCGACCCGCACTGGGCCTTCGTGGTAAATTACGGCCCACTCCCTCACACCGAAAAAAGGCCTAAACCCCAGCAGCGGAAAGATTATAGGCTGGATATCCTAATGCAGCTTATAATAATAAATATTTTATCCTTCACAGCAAGGATGATAAACCCGTGCGAGCGCCGCTCGGTAGCCTGCCTGCTCCTGGCCATCATAGCCGTGGTGGCCGCCGCCTCCTACGACCGGGAGCGACTGGAGATCGCCAAGCAAATCCTGGAGGAAGTGCCTCTTACTGACGGGTAAGTCATGATGGTACGAAGTAGTAGTCTTTCACTGGTTAGTTCACAACTTATAGAATGTAAGACATCACAATAATCTCAATGTTGCAAATCATGTCTATGTGTCTGTGGTCTATACATCTATTACGTCAAACAATGTGCATAGCTTTTTCTCAACATATGTAGTTGGGGTCCGATCTGCAGTCTGACCGGAAGCAGCTGAATACCAGAATGGAGCAACTCTCTATCTGACCGACCTCCACAACCCAGTTACGGGATACACGATACCCTTGGTAAGAATGGTTGTAAGACTTTTGAGTTTCTGACTGCCAGTGACGACTGTCGAAGATCTACGAATGGCAGCCGGGACCAATGGCTTGACGTGGTTTTCACGGCACGAAAGGGTCTCTATATTATATAATGGATGGTGACACCGACCACGACGAACGTAGCTTGACCTTCAATCGACCGCTCGGACCCCTTGATGGATGCCAGTGATAAGTTAAATTTTTACAATCACCTCGATTCATCTTCTTTATTTCCACGAGTGATTCTTAAGACACCTTTTATTTCTTATCACTATAACGTTTTTTCTGCCCCCAGACACAACGACCTTCCGTGGAACATCAGAAAGTTCCTGCGCAACCAGATCAACGAGTTCGAGCTGAACACCGACCTGACGATGGTGGAACCCTGGTCCATCTCCAAGTACTCGCACACGGACCTGCCGAAGCTGAAGACAGGGATGGTTGGGGCTCAAGTAAGTCTTGTAATCTTACATAAATTATAGATGTGATAATAAGTCTGCAGAGGTATGAGGAACAGGGTGTAAAGTTCACTCATACTCTATAGAAAAGGAAGGATCCTCCGACCAGTCGGGTGTCTGGTGGGCAACTGCCAAACGGTTGACGTCAGGAGTACCTTGTATCTATGCGAGTCGCGCGGTAAACTCTGATTGCGCGATGCAGGATTTGTGTGACGTGAAGTCTTGCGTCTTTCACCTGTGGCATTGTAGATGGCGCCACCTCACTTTTCGTGTTTTTTCGAGTCTTTGATTTTGTAGTTCGCATGTGCCATTGTAGATGGCCGATCTCACACATCGCTCTGTTTGTAACCTTTACACGATTGATCCACTGAACCGATCTTTAAGAAATTTGACAGATAGGTAGCCTGGGACCTGGAAATCAGGATATTTTATCTCCAGGATATTTGTATGAACCATTACTATTGCTCAACCAGTCTACAAATTACCTTTGACTTAATAATAACTCTAGTCATCATTTCTTTACATACAAAAAATTATACCCGTGAAGTAATCGTAATAAAAACCATCTCAGAAATAATAATAATTTCAAGGTCTGTTAATACCAAACCAGCACAATCTACGCAACATTGTTTTTCTTATTAATTCAAATAAGTCTGAGGATCAACACTTACTTAAGACAATACCCCAAAATAACCACCCTTCACTATTTCTTTTTGGGCTTTAGCTGGAAAGAAGAAGTATCACAACAAACCCCCCAGCAGCACAGCTGTCTGTTCAGTAAGAAGAACTTGATTCTACACTATTGTGTAGAATGAAATGAATTTGAATATTCATTATTATGAATATTCAAATTCATTTAAACAGGGGCAGAGCGTTCTTTCGTTTTTTTTTCCGTTGGGAAATCATCAAATAACTTCTCCCGGTCTCAGTGAAGCGGAAGGGCGTATCAGACTTTTACTGACTAAAACCCACCCGTGTTCCATCAGTTGCCTGTGTGCCAGGGGCCGCGGTATCTCTTTCGAACAACCCGCACCAAGCGTTCTTTCGTTTGTCTACCCATACTAGAACGTCAAGAACATCAAGAACAGGATGCTTTTGCTCATAATCTGCACCTTAATTGCATAATTTAAAAATTTGAATAATTTTGAAAACATTGCTAATCCATTGGTCCATTATTATGTTCCAAAAATGTCTTTGATCAACATCGTAAATGCAGCCCAATGAATGTTGGCATGATCATAATTAAAGCCATTTCTACTGTTATGGCCGATTTGTATAATTTACAGATAGTTGTAGGTTAAAATTAAGACTATCTAGTTACCGAAAATGAAGCAAATACCTCATAGCTTTGCAGAGTAGGCCTTCCTATATGGAAGTAGTTAACACAGGTACAATTAGCTTACGAAACTGTTTATTTGCTCAGTTTGGAAATAAAAAATGCTACCATTGGTAAACAAAACGATCCGTGTTTTTTTTAAAGGAACTATGTTTATTTGTTCTAAAACAAACTTTTAAACAAACATCAAAATCTAAAATAAAAATTCTGTTTTATAATTGGTCCAGTTAATATTATATCGCAATTCGTTACGCGGGTATTTCTCGCTCATAGAACAAAGAGCAACATCGTAATGATAATTGTAATTACAGCCAATGGCTTGATAGCCAAGAGCCTCGACCAACACCTAAGGAGGCTCTCGTTGGGCAGCTGGGTCAAGGGCCTGATTCAGAAAGTGGTACTTCTTGACACGGCTCGCATTGTTAGGAGGTTCCTCTCTCTAGAGCCCTGACCGCCGGTAGCTTGGACCCTGTTCCCGATACCGGTGGGCTACTATTTTTTATATTTTTAAATGTTTCTATATTTTTATACTAATATTTAAAAATGTAATTTATATGTCTATTTAGTGAAATAAAAGATAATAATTGTAATGAATTGAATTAAAAGTTCGTATTATAAAAACATTAAAAAAAATATTATAATAAGTATTTAAATGAATAAACGAGATTGTAATGATAATATTTTTTAGTTGCTGTGGTTTTCAAAATGTAAGTACAAGTTACATAAATAATGTAATTGTTTCCATGCCGAATGCTAAAATATGGCTGACCTTTTATGTATCTTAACAACTATTGTTTATTACCCATATTTGAAAAATAAAATTCTATTCTATTCTAAAATATCTGACAGAAACCGATTGCTCAAATATTTTGATGTTAGACTAAAATGGAACATTTATAAATCCACTATGAGGCAATAAATTGTTCTCTAAATTAACCGATCGTGTATTATTTATATCATCGTCATAATATTGACTTTCGCTCCCGGTTTGTTATTGACAGATTGTTGTTAAAGCGGCCCAGTAGTTACGCGTTCTCTGTAATCACCTTTTACGATACTCACACGAATGAGAGTGAAGTTGGCCTAGTTATGGTGGATTTAATAACCCCTAATACATATTGTGAACTTGGTGGCGTAACGAAATAAATTCTTCAACAACAAAAATAAGCGGTGGATTTGGATGTCTTAATTTCTCCGCTCCATTGCAATTGGAGTAAATTTCAACATTCTAATGAGACCCATTGTGAGTGACTAAGTTTCAGTGCCAAATGTCATCTCAGGCGTCACGCACTGGGCTATATGCTATGTATATTATTGTGAACAATACATTATTAAAACAAATAAACAAACTTACCATAATCTGACAAACACTTTTCGTTATAAGGAACTTTCCTTTTAACAACTTTGGTTCACGCAACACTCCCAACATGTCATAACAACCGACAACAAACATTGGTCCGTACCCAAAATCTTAGAAACAAGTTCCTTTTTAAGTCAACCTCATGCGTCTAACATTCGCGAACTAACTAGACATTAACGTGGCTATTATTGTTTGATCTGGGAACTAATTACTGGTCCCTACAGTTTTGTATTTAGAGTGCGTTTACAAATCAACAGAATCAGATTAGCACAAAAAATGTGCCAACATCGGTCTATCTCTAAACAAATAACCTTTTAAAATTGTACGGGCATAATAAATTGTACCCAATAATAAATTCTCCCGTAGCCAGCAAATATATTTATTGCTGGCATAAATTCAAATTAGACCCCAGTTTGCGACTGTGGGTATAAAAATACTGATCGGCCGAAAGGAAGGGTTTTTACGCACCATGTAAACCCATATAATTAATAATACGAGCCTATACATAGGTAGGCGCCTTTCTTTCATTGAATATTAATTATAATCTTTGCTATGGAGCCATTGGTTTTTGGCCTTAGAGCCTATAAGCTCGGGTTGGTCCGACTAGCTTTGAACTTAAACGTCTTGATCATGGGCTTATCATGCGGCGAACTCGTAATCGAGAGATGAGAAAATCTCTCTTCTATAACCATCAAAAAAATTTAAAAGGAGAAGAACAAGAACCTCATATTTAAAACTTGCTTCTAAGCAAGTTTATTTTAAAGTCCGTATTTTCACGATTTCATATTCTTAGATAAATTATTAATTGTTTTAGTGATGAATGCTGTATGTCTACAATTAAAATTCATTTATTCACAGCTGATTATGTACCAAATAAATCAAGAAATCGGCGTTTGAAACACTATACAAATGGGTAGTAACGATCGGTTCAAAATGGCCGCTGTAGGAATATACGACCAAAATAAAGCTACACAGTATAGTCATAATGACACAAGCGAAGCACGGTACATCGCTAAACGATTTTCATTTCACGCAATTTTTCACCACAACAAGAGCGCACGTCACACCGATTGGTAGTTCGAAAGATATAGCTGGGAGTTCCAATGTGGTATTGCTCTAGTTTCTATAAAAGTGGCTAAAGGATTGTGGTGAGTAGCGGTAGATTACCTACTGTTTACCAAAATTGAGAGGTCACTATCTCCCTCCCTGTGCAAGCATGGATGCTTTACTAGTTATTTATTAACTTACAAAGCCGTGTGCTTGAAATTTCGTCATAGGCAAAAATCATGAACTTGTATTCAAACTTTCATCCCCCATCCCCTTCCGTTATATCGATGAGGAACTCTTATGCAAAACTTCATGCCTCTAGACCCAGTGGTTAAGGCAATTTTTTCTTGAATTTCAGTGAATGAATGATTTTCAATTTCACTGGGGGTTAGCACCAATAGTTTGTTATTTCTGTCTCATTACTTTAAGGCTAGAACAATAATCAAAATACAGAAAGTAACCGCTTCCGCTTTCTTCTGGTAAAGCACACTCTACTTTACTTTCCGTTTGTTGTTTTTCATTATTTTTGTTTTCCGTCTTCGTATCTAATATCCTACACTTTTTCCTTCCTCATCACGTTCCTTTTCTACTTATTTTACGTTTTAAACATTCATTCAATATCTCTCATATTTCGTACATTCATCTCTGTCACTCGTTTATGCTTCACATCTGTCATTTATCTTCACATCTCATTTCACTTAGTGATGGCAATTTATGCGATTTCGCATAAATTTCATTAGCATGCGAATTCTTGAGCCTTAGCATGCTAAATGCTATTGCTATGCTATTTGCTAATATGAATTTAGTTAATATGCGAATAAAGAGTGTGGTCGCCTTAGGACGTCTCCTAGCAAGCGTTTTTAACAATCTAAAACCTTTTATTGTTTAAGATTGTATGAACTTTCCTTCATACTTTATCCAGGCTTAGGACTGGCAGTAAAATTTTCTAAACGGGCTAAGTTCATTTGATCGTATTTACATGATTTAGTTTTGTATTTTACACATGTACACTTTTATATACAGCCAGTTCTAACTACTTTGACTACCTCCTATTATTTACAGGTAGGTATTGAGTTCTCAGTTTTACACTAGGTATTATCTATTTTAAGTACAATATTAGGCGTAAAACGAAATAATGTAATTATTGTTTATACGTAAACTAAACTCTCACCATCATATGCCAAAACTTACTGAACTTTGACAATAAACGAAGCGAGTCACGCGCGTGCCGCACAAATTATTATTGAACAGTCAATCACGCATTCATTCAATATACATTCCTAAGTACGAGCTAATCAAAGATAATAAGAAAATAATTTTTTGACCTCATTCTTAGCACCACCCTGCTAATAATTTAAATAAAATAAACAATCACATGCATTCATTCAATATACGACCCTAAGTATGAGCTAAGTAAAGACAATAATGTAATAATTGCTTAATCTCATTCTTCGCAACATCTGCTAAATTACCAATAATTTCACTTGCGAACAACGTCAGGGTCACGTGAAACAAATAGATTTAGTGGTCCCGCCTTCCCGCGGGTGGGACGAAGAGCGCACACTGCGTCGTCGTGCGTCGCTGCGTGCGTCGGCGCGTATGATAGCTATGAAGTACGAAGCGATGATAATTCACACTTCACAGAATTTCACAACTACATTTCATTTGCTAAATGCTAAATAAGCATTCGCATGCTAACAATGAATGCGAATGCTAATATTAATCCATCACTAGTTTCACTATCCTATCATTACGTTCCGTTTCAAGAAACATAAATACTGACGTGGCACAGGTACACTATAATCCACAGGAAAAACCCACACAGCTATAGTAATTATTGCGCTTTAACACAAAATATACCACTTAATCAATTCTTGCCCCACATTAGCGCCGACGGACTACCCTCAGACAATTTGTAGTGAGGTCAACGGCATCTTCATAATATACCGGTGAAAAATTGTAGGTCATTGAACCCTCAGGGTCTGGGCTGGCGATAAACCGCAACTATTTGTGAAACCCGTAAACTTTTCTTTGAGAGTTCTTATCATGAAGGGAACGGAACGCTCCCACATTTACGAATATTAAGGCAATTCTTTTTAAAGAACTAGCTAGCTAATATTTCGAATGCCATGCAATATCGTTTTCTTGCACAATTTTTAATGACGTAGTAAAATAAATTTACGATTGAAAGTGCAACACATGAGAATATTTTTTATTAAGTTAATTAATTTTCTTTCAACTAATTCCAACTTGGTAGTGCCACTATGAAACGACGCCATATTACGAGTGGTTATAAGTTAGAATGATATCATGATTCCCAATTACATTTTCTATTTTTATCGTAGAGGTAAGTAAGTATCTGAAGTATATTGTCCATCTATCAATCAAGAGTTAATCTTTTTGATATGGGTCCACCACATGGGGTTATTTAATTTTGAGAAGTGATGGCTTGAAGGAGAGGCGATCGAAGATAGCTGGTCGGCTAGCGAGAGAATCATCGCGTTCAGGAACACGTCTTTGTTATACTCTAAAAATTTTCCACTTTAAAGAATAGGTATCAATAAAAACTTTAATTTACGTTTCTTTTTGTTATTAAACAAACAATACCTATTAGAATTTAATTAGAGGAGCTCGTGACTAAATAAAAACAGCTACACGGGTCGATCTAAGGGTCGTGTCGTTTATACGTAACATATCGAGACTCCACTGCGCCCCGGAAATTACGTTTAGCCGTTGGTCTCGGCTGCCATTTGTAGATGAGAAGACTGACAACTAATCTTACAAAGGGGTATCATATTTCCAAGAAACTAGTTTGTGGAGGACAGATAGGCAGTCACTGGATGTGAAATACTTGTATTCAGATGCAGACGGTTAGACTGGAAGCCGAACCCAACATAGTTGGGAAAAGGCTAGGCAGGTCTATTGGAATTGAATTTTAACTTTCCATAATCTTAAATGATAATGATACTGGCACAGCTTGATAACAACGTACAATTTTATAACAACGTACAATTTTATAACAACGTACAATTTTATAACAACGTGCAATTTTATAACAACGTACAATTGTATAACAACGTACAATTGTATAACAACGTACAATTTTATAACAACGTACAATTTTATAACAACGTACAATTTTATAACAACGTACAATTTTATAATAACGTAAAATTTTATAACAACGTACAATTTTATAACAACGTACAATTTTGACCAATCGCAGGTATAAATATCTATTTTTATATTCACGGTACTTTTTAATTTTTGAAGCACCTCCCGAAACTACGCCATATAATATGATCAGACTGCTTGGCTTCATCCCAGTTATCATCATCATCATTTCAGCCGGAAGATGTCCACTGCTGGACATAGGCTTCCCCCAATTTGGGAGGCTTGCCATAATCGTCACGTTTGGCAGGCGGGTTGACGATCGTAGTAGCGTGGTAAAATGCATAGAGAACGCTGCTGCCCATTCTCTAGTAAGTCCCTTAGTCGCCTTCTACGACACACACAGGAAGATATGGGATGGTGTTATTCTTTACGTCCGGCACCACACGGAATAATCATTCCAGTCCTCTAATAAAACGACCGCCT
This sequence comes from Polymixis lichenea, assembly GCA_949091785.1. Lineage (NCBI taxonomy): Eukaryota > Metazoa > Arthropoda > Insecta > Lepidoptera > Noctuidae > Polymixis > Polymixis lichenea. Next base: position 57,372,658 of record OX420931.1, on the reverse strand, counting down.
TCATGCGAGCTCATAAAACGCACGGGCACCTACTCGCATCTTACTCCTACATCCAAAACCGTTTACGAATTTATAAAAGAGAACCTTTTGCAACTCGGATTCAATTACGGACAAACGAAATCTTATTCCATTTAAAACCCTATGACCGAAAGTTTAAAGTCTATTTTTAGATCAAACTTTTAGCTGGGGTAGATGATTTGCTTTGTAACCATTGTTTGGTATTTCCTTAGAACGTATTTGTGTTGCGTATGGAAATTGTGGACTTTCATAGGAATACTTTCGCTTTCGTACAAATATATCCTGGAGTGTAATCAGAAATACGGGAGATAGAGCAGTGGTGGCCAAGTGGTAAATACTTCCGCATTATAGGTCGTAGTTTCGAAATTATCTGTAGTAGGTATAGCTTAGTTTGTATTTTGAGACTGTTGATTGACGGGATAATACGTGATAAAACCATAACAAAACAGAGCTAGTTTTTTTTTGGGTGGGAAATCATCAAATACCTTCTCTGGGCGTATCAGACTTTTACTGACTAAAACCCACCCGTGTTCCCTGAGTTGCGTGGTGCCAGGGGCCGCGGTATCTCTTTCAAACAACTCGTACCCCTGGCAGGCATCGGCTCTTGCGGGCCCCTCCAGTTGGTGCTGACATCTCTTTGAGGCGTGCGTGGAACACAACGTGCCGTCGACCCGGGCTTGGTCCTTACCGGACAGCGAGCTACCCATTACTCGTCGTCCGCAAGCCCGTGCCTACGATGGCCGGGAATCAGCCTGGGATTCCCGACGCCCAGGGCGTCTCCTGCGAAGGCTACGGCCGTGAGGGCGCATGTACTGCCTCTCCCTCACGTGCGCCGCCTCCCGTTTTGCTAGCTATTTTAACTAACAGCTCTGGCTTTGCGTCAACCTAAAAGACTGATGTAATTTATTACAGCTTACAACCTTATTCTTGATCGCGTGAATATTGTCAGGGCCAAATTCTCCCGGGACGCAGCGATTCCGTGCAATATGATCGACACTGTATACGGCCTACGAAAATCAGTCATATAATAAAACGCTAACCAACAATCGTCATCTGCTTTCTCGCTTAGACACAGAATTACATTCCACTGCATAACCACAAGTTGTTGATAGATTATTACCAGCTTCACCTTGACAGGAAGTCAGCAGAGCTGTGCCATGACATGCAATTTCCTGTTTCAACAGCACCCACTATATACTAGGCATGATCGGAATGAAGCATTCATGATATGCCCCACATAAGTGACAGCCAGGAAATGTAAGCCTTACAGAGTCACTTGTTCAACTAATGTACGATGTTATTATATTATAACTAGCTTTTATCCGCGGCTTCTCCCGCGTGGAGGTTGGAAATTTTCCTCAGCGCACGCTAGTTAAGGTCTCAGTAAGCATGATTTTAATCGACCTAAAAATGAGGAGGTATTCAAAGCAATTGTTGATAAATTAATAACTTCCAATCCCTGGTATAAATCACCCTCTATAAATAACATGGGACTTTAATATCACTGGAGAAATATGGGAACACCACATATAGATACTGGATACACCACTGTTTAACCCTTCCGGGAAAACAGGTGCGATGTTCAAAATTAATTTAGGGTTAAACGCATCAAGTTATTTTGGGGCAAGCAATCCTAAGACTATGACAACGTTTGAGCATACCGCTTAAAAACTTTTCTTGGATCAATCAAATTTACATTTGAACGCGAAAATAAGCAATGAGGGAACATTACTTGCTGAATCATAACTTTTTATAAGGCATTAAAAACTGAATTATTCTTTTAAAGATAAAATATCAAATGCAGAAGTCATTTGCGGTCTTCGATGATAGAACGAGCAGAATTTCGAGAGAATTCGACGTAATTCCACAAATTACTATTGTTAAGAAGAGCTGACTTTTAAAGCGTGTTACAGCAGTTTCTTTGATAGCGTACTTTGGCCTTGATTGCAGAGGCAACATAGATGTTGGTAAACCTTCTAGGCGACGACACTTCCAATGCAAATTAAGGCTTTAGCCTTGCTAATTACAGTCAGTTGCAACGAAATGTAATCACCCCGAATGGCAGGACATTAACGTGTCTGTTGGGCAAATGTGTTGTTTCAAGAATATTTCAATCATTAGGTAGTTGCATTGGTTGGAAATAAATAAGTATACAAAATATTGTATTCTATGTCATGACAGTTCAGATGATGATATTACAGCGCCATATTTGTGTATGTCGTTCTCGTGGTCCCTCACAAGGGCCAATGGGCTTAAAGTCACCCAAAGGGTAATAGAGATGACTTTGCTTAGAGTTTCCCTACGTGATCGAATCAAGAATGAAGAGATCCGCAGGAGAACCAAAGTAACCCAAATAGCCCTAAGAATTTCCCCTGCCTACTGCTACACATTGCTCGTAGAACAGATAGGCGATGGGGCCGAAAGGTTCTGGAGTGGCGACCCCGTACCGGAGGACGTAAAGTTGGAAGGTCTCCCACAAGGTGGACTGACGATCTTGTGAGGGCCGCAGGACTACGCTGGATGCGGGAAGCACAGAACCAGTCGAAGTAGCGGAGCTTGGGGGAGGCCTATATCCAGCAGAGAACGTCTTTCGGCTGAAATAATGATGATTATGATGATATTTGTGTATAAAACTAAATAAGTGTCTTGTAACTGAGAATCACAACACAAAGTTGCTACTGTTTGTCATGAACACACTCAATAGTATGAAGTACTCACCGTTTGCCAATCATAATATCGTTTACAAAATAGTGAATATTCTTTTATTGAAAACCCAACAATAGTCGCATTCTGGAGAAAAGTATGAATCCAACCGAGTCCTTTCTATCAACGCTAGAAAGCATTCTGATAATAAAGTACTTCGATAAGTCGAAATTGCGAGAAAATACTTCCCTACTGCAATTATCCGACGAAGAAGACCAGTAAATCTTTCTTAACTTGATTTCTTTCCCACAAAAGAGCAAATTCTTAAGAATATCAATGCTAAAATAGAATAATTCCAGCTAGAAGGTAATAAATAAAAAGACTCATTAATCCTACCGTACGTAACTGTAGGTAATAATTGGTTGCCACTAACACTACATAATCGTCGCGGTCGTCTAAAATCGGAAAACTATTTGAGTTTAGTAAAACGTTTTAAGGTATTTCAGTAATTTTTACTATTTTAAAACCAAGAATATTTTCCATATTCATGCAAATATTCACTTGATTTTCAATAACCTACTACCTACATATTTTTTTTATTGGGGAAGGCTTATGTCCGCCAGTGTACGTCTTTCGACTGAAATGAAATAAGAAAGAAAGAAAGGAAAAGTATTTATTGTGACTCGCACAGGAAGATCACATACTAAAACAAACACACAGTGGTACAAAAATGATAAAAAACAAATTTCTTGGAATTAAAAAATAACTAAAAAATAATAAAACAGAAAGTCCTGCACGAGGCCAAAAGGCTCCTACTTCAGCATGATGCTACGACATTTAAAAAATGCGCTGGTATTCTGATAGGGCTCGAAATTATACATTATGATGACCTACATTACGGGGAACCTAGTCGCGGGCTCGAACTCAATGATGGGCCTGGCTAAAAAGCACGCTGTCTCACCAGACATCGTGTCCTACAGGGGTAGTATCAGTGATGAGCAGTTAGACACTAATCTACACGCACAACGTTATTGAGTGAAATGCAGGATCATTTATAGTAAAACAGGCGCGTAAAAAAATAAGAACAGTCCTTCGGAAGATCGGGTTTTATGAAAAAAACCACTACATAAATCAATGACCAATAAAGTTTATTGTACTTTTCGATATTTGAGCTTTGTCGGTACCGACTTGGTTTTTCAGATCTTACACTTCTTTTGTTACTTAAACACGCCCAAAGTTAGGTTAAATTAGCAAGAAAAACTAATCTTTGTTGGCTCCCAACTTTTTAGTGGTTTTTTATTATAGTATTCTGTTTCCGTACAGACAATATAAATAATGAGACAAAACCATACCATGTTTAAAATACAAAACCTATATTTTTTTTGTACAAATTAAGCATAAACACTACTAATTCCTATCAAAGTTTCAGAAATATCCATTAGCTACTCGTAGTTTTCGAGTTCTGAGGTGGCTCCTCAATCCAGACGTCTGAATTGAGGAGCCACCTTCAACGTCCTGTAACTTTTGAAGGATTTTACTACAAATTCCAGGATCGGGGCTAAAAATTTAGCTAATTGACCTCGTTTAAATCTGAGACATGGCTCCTCAATCCATACGGACACTAATTTTTGATGTACATTTTCGAATAGTGGAGTAATACACTCCCGAAGTTTGTATGGGAAAACTGTGGACTTTTTTACTATGAGGGTAGGCAAAAACTACAGAACCCCACCTGCTACGATCCTTATATACTCTGTGTGCCTCATTAACGATCATACATCTGGTCATCCACGCACGCCGATTGCGACTACTACGCATCTGACCTGAAGAACTTCACCAATAAGGTCACCATAATTATATCCTCCGGTTCCGCGGTTACATTGGTCGTGGTCGAAACGTGGTCGCTCACAATAGGCCTTATCAGAAGGCTAAAAGTCACCCAAAGGGCAATGGAGAGGGCTATGCTCGTGATCGAATCAAGAATGAAGAGATCCGCAGGAGAACCAAAGCAACCAACATAGCCCCAAGAATTGACAAACTTAAGTAGCAGTGGGCAGGGCACATTGCTCGCAGAACAGATGGCTGATGGAGCTGAAAGGTTCTGGAGTGGCGACCGCATACCAGAAGACGTAGCGTTAGAAAGCCTCTCACAAGATAGACCGATGACCTTGTGAAGACCGCAGGAATCCGCTGGATGCGAGAAGCGCAGAACCTGTCGAAGTGGAGCAGCTTGGCTTGCCTATGTCCAGCAGTGGACGTCTTTCGGCTGAAATTATGGTGATTACTGTTAATTATATCAACCTAAGGCGTCCCGACGTTTATGTCAATCTAAAATATATCTAGCGCTTCCTATTTTATCGTTTGCGTTAAAAGGATGTCACTTGTCTAGGGACCAGCAGTCCCTAGTGTGTCAGTCACAACGCTAGTTGTGTCAGTTACCAAATATGTATAATATTATGTAATCTGTAAGTCATCAAATCAAATTGTAGAATCTTTGGAGAAAGTAAGATCAAAGTTTTCTTTCAATTCAAAACACCGCATACTATATTACACAGTGAATGTGATCAGTTCTCACGACATGAATATTTTACTGCTTTATCGAAAGATCTAAGGCGAGCGAGAATATCCAGTAATTACAATAGGTAAATTGAATTCATCCACGGTAAACAGTTATTTGAATATTTATCCCTGAAGCTTGTACATAATTTTTAATTAAAGTATTGTTTGCTCTACAAAATTATTTGTTTCATTTAAATACTGTCGGAACATTTCCATTTTACGAGGAACCCATAACTATATTTTAATTTCAGAAAAACATATCATATTTTGGACCATTATTGTCGTGAAATTCAAAGCTTAGCAAAAATTCGTGGAACCACGGAATCCTTTTTAATAATTAATACATAGGTCGTCATGGAAGTCGTAGGTAATTAATTTTCAGAAGACACTGTAGGTTAAATAATTAATTTTACAGTTTTTATAGTATTTCTATCAAGTAACTTCAAACAACTCAGCCTATTGCAGTACACTGATAGACAAAGGCCTCTCCCAGGCTGCGACATAACACTCTGTCCTCTGCTTTCTGCATCCCGTCTGTCCCAGCCACTTTCTTAAAATTGTCAGTCCATCTAGCGGAGCGCGTGCGATGCTACGCTTGCGCGGTCTCCACTCCAAGACTCGTCTGCTACACTGGCCATCGGTTCTTCGACAAATATGGCCAGTCCACTGCCACTTCAGTTTGCTTACTATACAAGCTATATCAGTAACGACAGCTCTTGTTCTGATAATTCCATTTCTGATTGCATTCCTCAAAGAAACCCAGAGCATAGCCCACTCCATAGCGTTAACTTGAATTAATGGACCAACCCTACTGCTAGTGCCTACGTTTCGGTACTGTATGTCATAAGTCTTAATAACCATATTAATTACCAATAATTTACTAGATAAATGAGAAAAAGTTCTTAGTGCAATACACAGCCTCTCTTTTATTCAAGTCAAGCTAACACCATACCTACCAACTGTGCCTAAGCAAAATAAAATAATTATCTAGCATTCATTAGAAAATAGTTGGAATTCTACCGTTGGCGTTGCAATAAATGCTGCACGCACTAACTCGTAACGATATTCTTTCAAAGAATTTGCTTTTGAATCTAGTTCAACATTTCTTGTCCAAAATTAGTTTTCATTCTTTGCACTCGCGTTAGACCACATCTGATTATATTTTAATTACAATCTGAGCTTGAATACGAGTTTAGAAAACAAACAAATTGAGTCATAACCACGAATGAGCCTGTAACTATGACGCTACTACAAAACAAAACAATCTTCAGGGTTTGTTCATGATATATTTTAATGGATAAAACAAGTATACCATTTTAAGTACTTAAAATGTTGTTTAAGGCCACTGAAACTCCTAAAAGCCGCGCTTTTCGCATTAAGAACATACTTTCTTCATCTTTCTTCAAATAGCTCCATATTTCTAACTCACCGACCTTGACAATTCAAAAGTACCAGTAATTGGTTTATTTCAAACTAGCATTTTCCCGCGATTCCATCCACGTTGATGCCAGTTAACGCGTAAAAAAGTAGCTTATGTTCATGTTCATACGCCAGGCTATATCTCTGCCAAATTTCATGATGATCGGTTTATAGTAACTCTGTTTGTTACGCTTTCACGCCTACGCCGGTAGGCGTGAAAGCGTAACAAACAGAGTTACTTTCACATTTATAATAAAAATGCTTGCACTTTTGACTTAATCATCTTACAAGCGTTTTAATTTTCTTCAAGCTTAAGGAAACAGCGTAAACTGCCTAACTTATTTGAAGGTGACTCGTCTTAACTCTACGCTAAATTGTCACTACTACTCTTAATACTTAGACAAGCATGTAGACCAATACTGTTGCAACGATTCCGTGAACAACACTATTGCTTGAAGTATGCAAGTTTTCCAGAATTTCGGAGAAACACGATTTGTGTAACTTCTCGTAAATACTTTTATGAGCCCTCCTTTTCCATTATAAGAACTTAGACTGAACTGGATCTGTCCCCGAGTCTCCATATTCCTCCTTTGTTAGGCGGAATCCCTGCAAGTTTGGTAACGTCACCAGTACGGACCCTCGTGCCCACGCCACTTTATGTCTATTGAATATTGCATCGATGTTCACCTTGACATCGGGCAGCTTCTTGTTCAGGAGAAGGGGTTAGCTCATTAGTCACTCGGTCCACGAAAACCTGTCATCATACTGGACCCCCGGAAAACACTATGTTGTTATAGAACTAAGACCTGTGAAAGCAACAAATCCGTACAAAAAATTCTGATATTTTGCTAATAAAGCTACCTCATTGTTGTGAGTAGTATTATATTACTGTTGTTACCAATATATCTAAACACTGTGTTACTTTGCCAACCTGCTACTCGTTCACGCACGTTAGGGAGAGGTAATCTATGTACTCTCACGGCCCTAGTCGCTGCAGGAGATGCCCTGGGTGTCAGGAATCCTAGGCCGATTCCCGGCCACCGTAGGCCCTGTCCGGTTAGGAGCAAGCCCGGAACGAAAGCGCGTTGTGTTCCAAGCGCATCTCAAAGAGTTGTCAGTACCAAGTGGTGTGGTCCGCAAGGGCCGATGCCTGCCAGGGGTGCGGGTTGTTCGAAAGAGATACCGTGGCCCCTGGCACACAGGCAACTGAAGGAACACGGGTGGGTTTTAGTCAGTAAAAGTCTGACATGCTCTCCCGCTCCACCCAGAGCTGGGAGGAGTTATTTGATGATTTTCTAACCTCAAAAAAAAGGTAGAATTTTCTAGTTTATAACAAATGTACTTACCTATATAGATGTAAGTATTATGTAGAATTCAACCCGTTGCGTCGTGGCGTCGTCTTCATCCAATCTGTATTAAACTAGTTTAGAGTTTTATTCAACTTGCCCGGGGACAACTTCAATATTTTCTGGATTTTCATCTGATGCGATGGAACTTATTCACCGTGTTATTAGCTAGCTGCAACTTTACACCTAGTCTGTTTCATGTTATGTTTGTGTTGTCTGGAGAACCTAGAACATTTTTCAGGTTTATAACGCAATTTTAAGCAATTGTTACTTTGTTGTTCTAGAGAAAGGTTTTTATAATCTGCTTTTGACTATAGCCATAGAAGATCTCCAGGTTTGAATGGGGTTCATTCGTTTAACTGCTCATTTATATCAGTTTCTTGAACTATTTACTTTTCTCCTTAAAATAGCTCCAATCAAGATCAATCTGCCTACCTTTTGCCAAACAATGTTGAGGTCGGCCTCCAGTCAAACCGGATGCATGTGACACCTACATATTTAAATTGGATGTAGGATTCACTCCGAAGTTTAGTACTAGGTTTGGACGGCCCAGAATTTTCGTTGACGGACTTAGAGAGTAGGCCCCCTTGGCCCCCCCAGGCAGGATGGACGGATGATAATGAGAGTCACCTGGCTACTGTTGTAGGTACCAAGGCTCGGGGTATGGATCACCTGCAAACACAGCTTTCAAGTTCTGAGAACCAGCATCCAAAACTATTAGCGTATCTTAACGACATTTGATTAATTTCTATTAAATTAAAGGAATATTTACGAAACTTAAGTCGAGACCTCCGAGATTTTGAATACAGCTGGATAGTATTTTTATTTCGGTAGTTCCACAATAAGGAGCGTTTCTACTTGAACCGCTAATACCAGTCCGGCACGGCGCGTACCACAAATGGAATGATACAATAGAAAATCAATTGTGTCTCATTAGCCGGTGTTGACTGGTTAATAAGCAAATAATGGTTATCTTTTGAGCATGGACAGTAAAATCGTTAATGTGGTACCTTCTTTATTAGTATCAATGCGAAAGTCACTCTTCCTGATTGTTACCGTTTCACGCACTTTACTTTTTAATGGATTTCGATGAATTTAGCACACGGAAACACCATGGCCCGAGTTAACATACTGGATACTTTTTTTTTTCGGTTTATAATTTCCGTGGGATTATATCCTTTAGCAATGTGAGCGAAGCCTCAAACAAAAGCTGATATAAAGAAAAAGCGTTTTTGGTAAATAAATAAAAAAGGTCTAAAAAGGGTCCACAGACACTAACACCGAATCAAATTCAATTTGAATCAAACTCGAATATTTCAGGAGCCGGCAACTTTGTCGTCTCGATACTTAATTCAATGTAGTACCTATATCTGGAAGGTCCTTTTTATTTGACGCCATGACCTGTTCGTTTGCTGTTGTCACTGGAATGCTGAGGTGAATCTTGCGTGGAACGGAGACATGACTGCGCGCTTTGATTTGTTTAGTGATTAAGAAGCGGTCCCCGTTATAAGTCAGGTGGAAGTGAATTCTATCTCACATTCCGCGCTTGATTTACTTTAGTTTGGCCAGAGATTAACGATCGCTTCCAGCCAATGTTCATTTTGTGTCCATTATTAGCTCATAAGAATGTTTAATTCCTGCACAGTTCTGGTCAGCATTCGTTCCGTGTGCCACGCAGAACAAAGACGCCGTGCAGCTGACCCTGGAACAGATTGACGTCATCAAACGCCTCGTGGACAAGTACCCGGAGCACCTGCAGTTCGCCACCTCAGTTACAGGTAAGTCATCATCTGCTTAATATGATGGAGTCGGCACCTAATCTCACCAGTCGCAGCTCCATACTATTAGGTATTTCACACAAAGCGACTGGTTATTCGACCTCCGCAGCCCAGTTAATGGATAACACGATACCCCTTGTTGAAACTGGTTGTCAGACTTTCAGGCTTGTTGAATCGCCGACAGCTTGCATGTAAATATGGTTAGATTAGATGGATCAGTTATAGGTGTACCACTCCTTATTATCCTACTGTCCATTGCTGAATGTTGAAGGTACCATGAGTTCGTGTGACTTAAATGGAGCTCAAACACGGTTTTGTTTTGTTTCCTGTTTCGCTGTTTACCGTATTTTGTCAAAGTTTTTGTTAAATCATCTAAGTACGTAACTTTACTTCAGAAGGAATCATGGTATATTATACAATTTACCCGTTTGCACACCACAACTTCGTTGCGATATGATTTATGGAAGGTGTAACTGTTAAATTATAATACCCAGGTGAAGGGCGGGCGTTTCGGGAGACTGACTTATGTAATTTTGACACTCGAAAAGTGCTGATTCTCAGCAGGCATGAAAAATCTACTTCGAACACTACCTAAGCCACCATAATTGGACTACATTACGAAGATACGTTTGAACACCTCAGCACTAGCTGTTTTACCAACCCTTTTACAAACGATCATAAATATAATATCTCTCTAAGTTAGTCCTCTCAACATAATGAAGACAATAGAATACTTGCCAAGTTTATGCCTGACAATAGAAGCCCTATTCAGACTCACTCAAAAGAGTTGATATTCGTTCATTTAGCGCCTCCTCATGCATCTACCTCTTATGTCGTGTGAATGCGATATTCATCTAAAAATAAAATGCGCTAATTGCTTGCGTACACATAACTGTTTTCCAACGTTTTGTGTGCTGCGTCTGCGATTTGATTTGGTTTGCTAATAAAGAGACAATAAGTAACAAAACAATGGTTGCGAAATTTGTTACAAAAATATTCACAAGTTTTGGAGACAAGCGTAGGATATTTGTAAATGTAAATTTCATAAAAATTTTATAATTTATTTAGGAATTCTTTTTTTTTTCAGATATCCTAGAAGCCCACAGCGCACGCCCTCGTAAGATCGCCTCTCTCATCGGCATCGAGGGAGGCCACTCCATCGCCAACTCGTTAGGAGTCCTCCGGTCTTACTACCAGCTCGGCGTTCGCTACATGACCCTCACTCACACCTGCAACACCCCATGGTGAGTGCAACTGAACGACACATCATCATAGCTAAATTTTGGACCATTCAAACTGAAGAAGACAAAAAGTTTCAACTTTCATATCAACATAAAGTTATTTCTAAAATTTATTCCCCGCCCACTTTGTTTAAGCAGTACCAAAGATTTGTGAACATAAATATCTTTTCGTGTTTCCATAAAAAGTGTCTGATAAATTATTCGTGTACAGTCACCGACTTCAGTTTGTATGTACCATGCCGTAGATTGCAAAAATTGCAACTGAAACTGCAATTAATTTTGCACGAAATAGCGTTTCCCATATCGCCGATTCAATTTCTACTGTAAACATTTCAATGCAACGCTGTTTTTCTTGTAATTTTGTACAATTGTCGTGAACAAAGAACTACATATTTGTGAAACTAATTGGCTACGATGTTTTTGGGACTTGTTCTGATGTGAATTTATTTTGCTAACAAAATAATGGCCTAAGTTTTGGTACTAACGTTTTCAAACTAAATTAATTCGTAGCATCGTTTTCTGTATTTACGCAAACAATTCGTTCTATTTATTGAGGTTTTATTGTTGTATTAAGAAAGTCAAAGTGTGATCAATTTTCCCTTTAATATTGTTTGAAATACGGATCCACGCGATTATAGGTTTCAATCAATACGCGGATTTCAAGTTGGTGAGTCCGTAAATTTTATTCGTCTTTATTTCAAGATACAAAATGTCCTAGATTAAGAGAGAGAGGAAGACAAAACTAAGATTATTCTTCAGAACTTTTACTTCACAAAGTAAGAACATGGTCTAAACTTTTAGTAACTTAAAAAGACGCATCGAAGAAGAAGCAGTCCAAATCGAAACCCTAGTCGTCAAAGTCTGCGGAGATAATAATTTTAAAGGTGTGTAGGAAGTGAAACTAGTTATTTTAAACACATTTAATAATTATGTAGCATTTAAATAATTTAACTCAAAACTATAAACGCATTGAATGTCAACGCGTTAGTACTCCTCAAGTTTCAATTAGCTAACTCGTTAATGTTGTTAGAGACCGCGTTTGTTCATATAAAGTGGAGACACTACAGAACACAGATCATACACTAACTTTAATATTATAATAGGTTCTTAAATATAATTCTTTCAAGAGGGTTTCGTAGCTAAATAATAATAGCTGCACGGGTTCACCGAAGGTTAAACTACGCTTGGTGCGGTCAATTTGTGGATGGGTGACCATTTATTAAATGTCGAGTCCAAGCTTCGGAAAACATGTTTAACCGTTGGTCCGGGCTGTCATTTGTAGGTCTTTGACTGTCGGGCCGGGTCGTCAGAAGCTCGAAAGTCAGACAACCAGTCCTACTAAATGGTAACGGTTTCCCAGTAACTAGGTTGTGGAGGATAAATAAGCAACAGTCGGTGTAAAATACTAGTCTTCAGCTTCACTCGGTTAACCAGACGCTAACCCTAAAAATGCTGATGAATAGTCGATACATATGCATAAAAGCTATATACCTATATATGAAAGAGTACTCATATCTTAATGATCATAACATTGACGTTTTTATCGATGCAAATTTAAAATACACTCAATAAGACAATGTGTTACTCAAATTGTAAAAAAAACGGTAATTTGCAAATCACCTCGATTTAACAAAAAACTTGTACAAATCACTGATCTCCAGGTAGTGAGTACAAACAGTTGGAAGCGTGTCTTGTATTTATAGATATGGCTAAGGCATTCGACACTGTGTCTCGGCCGATATTCTTGCAGAAGCAATCGCTAATGGGAATACGAGGTCTGGCTTTGAACTGGTATCACTCCTACGTATCAAACCGTCAGCAAAGAATACAATCTAAAGGCGAAGGAATAAGCAAGACTTCTGATATTGCTTTTGGTGTTCCTCAGGGAAGCGTGCTCGGCCTAACTATCTTCTTGGCCTGTATCAATGATCTCTGAAATCTACGAATAGATATTGCACATTTTTCACGTTTGCGGATGACACGGCTAGTGTATTCTATAGCAATAACTGGGCTGGAGTCATTGATGCTACCCAGAGAGGCCTAGCGATGGTCATGAAATGGTTGCAGCAAAACCTTCTTACGCCGAATGCCCTTAAGACATAATATATGGCATTTAAAATATCGAAGCTCCTTAAGCCCGAAAACCCACTCCAAATCAAGCTCCACTCCTGCCCTAGCAGTGTTTCTTGTCAATGTGTCGAGATTGGACAAGTTGACCATATTAAATACCTTGGTGTCTTGATCGACAATAAGTTATCTTGAATCAAGCAAATGGATGCTGTGACTGCTAGGGCCTATAAACTAATGTTCATAATTAAAAAACTTCGGAACATAGCTGACTACATCGATACCCTCAGATGTTTATACTTCGCTTTATGTCAATCTATGTTAAATTATTTTATAGTGGCATGGGGTGCAGCAGCTAAGACTCATTTAATAAAACTGGAACTAGTGCAAAGGGGCATCCTATAAGTTGCTCATGGAAGGACCTATCGTTGTCCCACTGACAGGTTGTACCAAGAATGTAACGTTCTAAGAATAAGACAGCTTTTCATTCTATGTATCTGTCTTATAACGCTTCCACCGACAAGCGTCTACCAGGTCATACAGATAGAAAATATGGAAAACACCCGTTACTCGCACTAAATTCGCTCAAAGATCTCCTAGATACATGGTTTCATTAATTTATGAAAAACTTAATAAAATTCAGGGCATAGTAGGTTGTCCAAAGCGCACTTGTAAAATAAAAGTTATTAAGTAGCTATCAGCTCAAGACTATGCAAAGACTGAAGCTCTCCTTAATCACTTTAAATCCTTCGGAAATACTCACCCAGGCACATCACATCACTTTAACACACATTAATACACATAACTACAAATACAGACAAACTACACTACACTACATTACACTACACAAACCTTATAATTGTAATTTTGCATGTTTCTTTTAGATAATTATGTAAGTTTAAATGTTGTTTAGAGTAAGCACCAAATTATTACTGAACTACCCACTAGTGAACTTGTAACAGGACTATTAACTTCGAAATAACAAGATCCCACGACACAGGGTATCCTAGAGTGTGATCTAGGAATACTTTATTGCACTTTATCTTTATTTATTATTTCTTGATATTTTGTAATCTTTTATTTGATGTGTTAAGGTGTCAAACAAAACAAGTCTCATTAAATTTACTTTAATGTAGGAGCTAGACTAGACAGACGCTATTCATCAACTGTAAGCCATAACCTTTGCACAAATGCCGCTCATAATTTTTTCTTATAAGATTGTTACTTGGTAAGTAACAAGCGAAGAGAGCAGTGGTAGTCCTGACTTACACATTACTCTTACATTGATATTGACTAGTTCGTATTGTTTTGTTTATTGTGCAATTTTACCATGTTTTGTTAGTTTAATTTTAATTAAGGGAGCTTTTAATTTTGACGTTTCATTGAAATTACAATTCACAGAATTGTAACAAAAATAAAACATGTTATTTTATTCCAATTCTGTGACTTTTAATTAAAATTTTCTTAATGGCATTTTATTCTTTTCTGTGGCAGCATTTTGAAATTTTATTTTATTTTAATTTGTAATATAGGTTTTGCCTGAAATAAATGAATTTTGATTTTGAGTTATTTATTCTCATAAAAAACATGTCATTTAAAGCTGCAGAAAGGTAAGAAAACAAAATAGCGGATTTACCGCTGCTACTTTGCAATACCCCTACATTGAAAGTAATGATGTCAGTGACCAGCACTTTTTGTTCACCATTCTCCTTTCCATGAGTTCGGGCTCCGTAAATCGTTGTTGCTTTAAATTTGCCTTTTCATTCTCCGTAACGACGAAAAAGATGCCCAAGGAAAAGTTAAAATTTAAAAACAATGGAGTTTTGTTGGCAATTCATGAATACGTAACTAATCCACCCGGATAAAATTTTAATAATAATTCGTGCCGAGTTGACCACTAATAAATAAATGTGGAATAAAAAGACAAGTTGCGTCCACCCCAAATAAATTGGGATTAGGGAAAATTGTATACACCTTTGTGCATTAAGGTTGCATTAGTCGGCTCAACTTCGTTAGTTTCTAATATGCATGTTATTAAGTTTATTTATTTATATAACAACCTTATGGGCATTAAATATATATGCTCAATCTTCTGTATGTATCTATCCAAAATAAAGTTATTTAAATTCTTGAATAAATAATCTATCCCTGCACCTTAACAATTTTGCCATTTTCTTACTCCGGGAGATATTTATTTGCGCCCAAAGATGTGTTAAAATGAGTGTGTTTTCATTATTCTCCTTATGGGAGTATGACAGGATAAGTAAATGTATTTTTTATTGTTCACTATCTAACAGTGAAGTTAACTTCTTATAGGTTCCCGCTGACACGTCATGAACTTATTTTATGAAAATTTCATGAAAATTTTCTTCTTGAAACTCAAGTTGCGTCGCGCTGTGGTGTCGCGCCTAATTGCGAAAGCCTAAAGAAGTTTATTTGAACTAGTGAAAATGGATTTTATTTTTTGTTTTTAATATTGGATTTCCGTAACAGATTACTTAGGTACTTATAATGAAATATAACCTCCACTGAGATCGCTCAGTTACGCAAGACGCAGCCATAGCTCGTAGGCACTACAACCATCTCCAGTTAACGTCAGCTTGACAGTCTAATTGGCACAAGATTAATCGTCTGTTACCCGGAGAAACTAACTCACTGAGCTCTGACTGTGATTAATTTTACTTATCAGCTACGGGAATGGTGGAACCGACTTTTGATTACTTTTTCGTCGATGAAAATTAATTGTTCCTATAATAATAATAATAATGAGGGATGTAAGGGGTCCCAAATAACATCACAATGTCCGGACGATTATTACAGATGAGCGATTAATTGAGCTTGAAAATGCTCTAAAAGATATAACCCGGGACATTTTAGGCCTGTTAGAAGTTAGAAGAGAGGATGAACACACAGAAGAAAGACATCGATGCTGTATTCTTCCACTTCGGTGAAACCAGTGGACAACATGGAGTGGGGTTTACGGTGGCAAAGAAGTGGAAAGATAATATTATCGAATTGTTATGCTATTCTGAACGTGTTGCGGTGCTCAAATTCCAACTTACACAAAGCAAAACTTAGCACTAAGGTAGAAAAGAGATACGATCTGGACAGTGAAGATACTCTCGGTCACTTTGGTTCAGAAGACTGCAACGAACAAGCTGCCCATGTAATGCAGTT
Source organism: Polymixis lichenea (assembly GCA_949091785.1). NCBI lineage: Eukaryota > Metazoa > Arthropoda > Insecta > Lepidoptera > Noctuidae > Polymixis > Polymixis lichenea. The sequence goes on along the minus strand of OX420931.1, from coordinate 57,356,410 downwards.
TGTATTTGGATGGAGCATGCACTTAGCCAACAGCTTATTTAAAAAAATCGCAACGGCGTTGGACGTGGGTTGCACCTAACGGTTCCACACGAAACGAAATTGACTACATCTTGTCGTCAGACAAGCATATAATCAAGGATGGGTAGTGTAATTAATAAAATTAAATATGGCTCCGATCACAGACCAATCCGCGCAAAAGTACGATTTGATTTTAAAATCCACCGAGCCAAATTGTTCACAAAACAAACTAAGCGGCTTTCAAAAGAGACGCTTATCAATAACTTAGAACATTTTAATCTTGAAATATCAAATTATTTTAAAGACCTAAAGTTGACGAAACAGACGCTCATTATAATTCAATAGTTACCGGAATAATCAAAAGTAGTAAAAACATAAAAAACACAACCATAAATAGAAACAAATTAACAGCTCATAGTGTAAATTTCATTGAAAGAGGAACAAAGGAAAAAATGGAGACAGCAGAATACAGAACAATAGTCAAAAAAAGTACGAGGAAAGATCTGAGAAATATTAGTATACATTTAGTCAAAATAGCTCTAGAAAATCACACATCTTTAAGACCCGAGTTCACCAATTACAACATAACCATTGATTACGTAACCGTCCTGTTAGCATTAAACATATGTTTAAACAACCCGCGTTTTTTTCGAGTTCACTATTCAATTCTACGCATCGGTTAGATAACCGAACGTTTCTGAATGAGTGAGTCGAAAATGACCGAAAGATCGAATGGTTTAACATTCTTTTGTGAAAGACGCTACGACAAATGCCGAAAAAAATGGATTCGGAAACATCTGGCTAACAAATTTAATGCTTTTGGCAGTCACAGCAAACGTACTTGGCTATTCAAACTTCTTTTAAATTAAATCAAATAATTCCAGAGCACTCACTACGTTTGTATGTACGAAATCTTGTACAAAATGCTTTCTCGTCATATTCCTCGAAATTGTTGTGCCGTGTTTGGAATGTACGGGAGTGCGCAAAATTATATATTATCATCAAAATCATCGAACACATTATCCTCTTCAAAGAGTAAGTAACTCAAAGCATAATAACTATAATAACTCATTTTTATTTTGTAACAAAAAGTGATTCACAATGCAAAACTTCAAATCAGAAAGCATAAACCAACGGTTAAACTGAGTTGGCCACCTCGATTAAGTTAATCATCCGATTACTGGACTTAACCAATGGGTAGTGCGTGGTGAACAGCAAAATATTGGTAATCAGCCGGTTATGGTCTAACCGGCTGTTTTAAATTTAACCATGTGTTGGTGAACTCGGGTCTAAGGGTTTTAAAACATGGAGGCAGTTTAACTAATGAATGTCTTAAACCTTCTATAAGCTTTTTCTGAACAAGACCGCTAAGGTTTCATAATTTATAATTATGTACGCTATGAGATTATTTTGTCGTAGACAAAGAAAGTCAATGATCGTTAAAGGTTATGTATCTTTAAATAGTATATTTCTTATCAGAATTAAATTATTTTTAACTTTTTAGTTCGTTATATTAACAAGTATCAAACCTTATTAGAGACCTTACTAGAGAATGGGCAGCAGCGTGCTCTATGCATTTGACCAACAAACTGCGATCGCCAACCCGCCTGCCAAGCGTGGCGATTCTGTCAAATGCCACCTTTGGGGGCCTTATGTCCGGCAGAGAACGAGATGATGATGATGAATAAAACCCTGTTTAAAAAATAAAACTATTTTTTTAACGGATTACGGCGTTAGAATGGCTACGATCACCAAATCATGCTTAAAGAATCTGACAAACCACATCGAAAAAAGGTCAGCCCAGATCTTGGTCAACAGATTGATGATCATCAATCAGTTTACCAAGAAGTGGGCTAATATTATTTACTCGCAACATATCTCGAAACCTATCTTCAGCATGACATGTTAGAATCCAACCAACATCAACAGTGGATGCCTTGGCCAATCCGTTCGAAACGCCAAATATTAATTGACCAAAGAAAGTCAATCACGAGCGCTCGGCTTCTGTGTTTGTCAGACCTTGCACTAATATTCCCCTCCAGCGATACGTCAAAATCACACTAATTTCAATTTGACATACATCGCACTTTTGATTGGTCGTAACGCGTTTTCTTTATCTAGATTGTACTCTATGTGGATGATCAAACCGATCAGCTCCCAGCGAATTAATTTACGATGGTTTAGATTGGATTATGTGGGTTAGTTTCAGGGTTTGCGTCTGTATATTCAACTATCACTCGGTAGCAATGACCGCGTCAAATTTTTGGGAAAGCCAGTTTATGGTGCCAACGAAATCGTCAGTTAACCTCGGCAAAACACTGATACAATATTCTGGAACAAATATTGGTAGACAATCAAATTAATTCTTGTAGGTATAGGATACAATCATCTTCTTGAGGGTGACTGCACCCGTCCAACTGTCGATTACAAAGTTCTACTGAGTTCGTACAAACGAAATCTATATTTTGCTAATTGCCGACTTTAAATTATATTTTACCTACTGAAATGGAAAACAAAGTGGCTGAGACGTCGCGTCGATGCAAAAATAGTAAATACCATGTATTCAGCACATGGTTTTAAACCAGCTGTTTTAAGGAAAAGTTCACGCGTTACCGCGTAGAAACTGAACTTTGCTTTTTGAAAGCGTGGTTAAATTGTATAGAACAGATTTTTTTTATAACGGATTTTTTTTAACACCATGGCGTTCAAAATCGTTTACTGAATCCATGGTTGTAGTTTACGCGTGGATATCCCTGCCCCCGTGTATAGTTTAGGTTTATATTTTAGGTACCTAAAACTACATCGTTTGAATCTTTCATAAAGTCGATAAAATAAAAGTAGTTGTTGTTAATAAATACTTTACATTCGTAAAAAGAAGAAGTCCAAGGACACTTTTTCTTTTAAGGAATGAAAAGGACAAAAATGTTAATTTAGAAAGGCAATAATCCAACGAATAAGATTTTGGCTGTATTTTAAAAAGCCCATTCCCTAATGCTCAATTACATAAGTAGGTTGTCCAAAATATAATGATTCTGCGCTAACGAGATGGAAGCACAGCGTTGAACAAACACAAATTTTCAAACGTTATCACATCACGAGAAAATGACCCGATAATTTTCAATTAATAGAATTAGGTTGTCTACCCTTCTTGGCAATGAGCTGACACTGAAGATATTAACACTGTGTGTAATCAATGTTGCAAACGTTGTGTCGTGATTCAGAAGTGCCGATTACATCCGAGCGCGACTTCTCTTTTGTACATATTTAACGCTGCCACTCAATAAAGATCAGTTTTACTAATTATTAAATAATTCTGTTAGGAAGACTGGTACTTATATTTGTATAAAGTTTTCTGGGGAATTGATAATTTTGAAGATTTAATTTAAGAAGAGAATCATTGAAATGACGTTTGACATTCATCAGCCATTCCCTCTCACAGAGACGAGACCTGTATCACAACGATGGTGAAATTCTTGACTGATTTTGTGTAAGCTCATCATGGTTCAGTAGTATTATACCCCTTTTTGACCGGTTTTATAATAATTAAATGGACGGTAAAGAGTATACAACAGAGTCTACTGAGCACGAACGCCGTTAAAGTTAATTGGCGGTAGCACAATACAGAAAAACAAAACACTGTTATTCACACAATAATTTTCTTTGACAACTTTCCTGAGCTCGTGCATACACGCGTAGGCATGGCATTCCTCTATTCTTAGTGGAACAACTACTTTGAGAAGCCTAATCATTATACTAATGCTTTAAAACATAAAGAAAATATAAGAGAACTTCAACAGAAAACAATGCTCGGAAACAACCTCCCGGACACAATGCATTGTGATAAAGAAAAGATGGCTCGTTTGCAGTTGCCAGCAGTCTCAACTAGTTCCGAGTAGTTTCGAGTATTCACTGTGATTTTGTTTTGATGGATGTTGCCTCTATTTATGTATACATGAGCTTGTATTGAGAGTATTCCTTCAACACGTCAGTATCTTGTGAGATAAACGACTGCCAAAGAAAGCGTTGCTAATAAACAATGGCGAATGTATCTGTTTTATACATGTATCTTTTTATTGTACATTTGTTTTCCTTTTTGCGTCATTTACTCCTTCCTTTCAGGGCCGACTCATCGAACGAAGCACCCGCGGCCAATGGACTGACCGAATTTGGAGAGGTGAGTGAATTTTGAACTTATTGTTTGTGTTGTAAGAGCTACGCGAATGCCTGATTGCAAGGCCATTGTTAATATGGGTGGAATTAAATTTCGATTTATTTTGTAAGGAATGTTAAAAATGTATCTGGAGTAGGTTGGATAGAATAGATGCGTGGTAGCTCTGTGAGGTTATTGATCGGGACAGCCCTAGCAGTCATACTCCTTCATTACCCTTCAAAGTATCTATCACTTTCAGACCACACTGATATCAAAATAAAAGAATATTTATGAATAGACATACTGCTTAATAGGCCTATTTTCTGATATTATCTCATATCTTTAGTGGTGCGATAACATAATTATAACGATACAGATAACGAACTTACGATAACTCAAAACAACGATGATCAAATGTAGAATTAACTTTAAAAAAACATGATCATTAAAAAAACATAAAGTAAAATCACCACTAAGCTTTACTTTATCCTCAATCTTAGTTAATTAATCCATGCAAATCAACCGAGTTAACCTAAGCGAACAAGAAAAACAATAAACAGTACCTTAGTTACTACGTCTTACCTAAGTTATGAGAGGCTCGTGTATAAGAGCTAATTCGAGTGGCTTCCATTTCTAACAGCTGAAACTAGTTAAAACTAATTAGTTGATTTCTATTTTCATTACCACTGTCGCCCACTGCAGCGGCTGGGGACTGTTCAATCGATTTTAGAATGAATTGTTCACGTGGTTGGATATTTAGGGTTGAATTGAATTTTTAGTTCGGTTACATTTTGTGTAAATTAATGAAAACCACTAGATTTGCATAACTTTTAACAAATATGTGACAGTCACAACGAGTTTATCACAGTATACACATGCATGTGCCCCTATCAAATCTTAATGTTCCAATATCAGACACGCAATTTTCGAAATTTTAAGAACGTTCACAGTCTGGTCTCAGTTCACAATCTGTCAAAAATATCTGTAGTTTTCATAAATGTTTGACATTTTACTGTCGCCTAGGTGAGACTGTGACTACATTTTGAACGATTTTAATAACGAGAATTGGCCTTCAATTTCAAACTTATGAACAGCCACCAAATTGAAGCTGACGTGACGTTTGGTAAGTCATTCATGATGAATAGTACTCTGCAACAAAACTATTGAACAAGCACTCGTCTAGTAACTCACTGCGAACGGTCTTGCAAAGGAATTAGTTAGGCCGGAATATAATAATCATTCTTTTAATTAATTGTGAGATAACCAGATTGAACAATTGAATGTAAAGCATAGCATTAAACAGAAAATTTATAGGAATATTCCGGACACATAAATGAACGAAATCAGGTAAAAAGAAGTTAATTCACATAGCAATATAGTGCCATCATAACAACGATAAAGAAAAAGCAGCGATACACACCAAGCTCTTAATAAGAGCAACTGTCTGATCTACAAAAAAGGTAGCAACGCCTACCGCTTTGGGCCGTAATTTAGGAGAGGCCTTCAGAAACTGAAATTTAATCACTGGCCTATCATGAGCTCGCTTTTCATAAGCATATTATTAAATTTTCTCGAAGACATCTCCGTAGTTAAATGGATGGTCCTTCAGCCACTTCTGATCCTTCGTCTCAAGCCCACGCTGCGAGCTCTCGCCATGTTTTTGTATGGTTCACGTAAGCTCGGTATTACATAAATGATTTAGATGCTCGTTCGTGTAGTTAGAACGGAGTCCTCTTGTTTCTCATTACTGTTACTGTACTAGGGTTGGCAAGTGTAAGTTACATATGACACAACGCTATTTATTTGCTGCAGAATTTTGATTGCGCAGGTTTTGTTAAATTCTACATTTTATAAACGAATAGATTCCTGCAGGAAATTGTTTTATTGTTGACAAATCATTATTGCCAATGTGTGTTATGAAAAGTATTTCTCTATAAAAATTGACTATAAGTACGAATCACCTAATTGCCCACATTTAGATCAAATTTAATAACAGGATACAATATCGATCAATTAATCAAAGATATGAAAACGTTAGTATTTAAAAAAATGTTTATTTCAATTACATACTCGTAAATCTATAACATACGTGATTTGCAGATCACTTTTCAAAGCACTTTTTTAAGCAAGAAGTTGCTCGTGTTAGGTGACTGCGCATTTCCACTTGACATAATACAGAGTATGCAACTGAAAACAGAACAGTATAAAAAAAGAAAATACAAAATTCAAAAACGAGCGCTCTTGTGTGATTTATGCGGGTGGGTATTGGGTATGTGCGTGCGTGACTGTGTGTAATAGAGTGAGTGTGTTTGAGTGTGTATGGAATAGAGTGAGTATACACATACTCACTCTATTCCATATTCGTGCGTGAGTGTGTATAATAGTGTGAGTGTACATAGTATATGAGGTAAATTCGTTTACCTTCTTACACATATAAGTTTAGGTTTAAGTCTAGGTTTAGCTTAGCCCTACGACAATGTCTTGGGATCGGAGGAAGCCAAAAACAGCTTCTTCCACTAACAATTTCGTTACTGAGGTCCTTTTAATTACTAGTCAGATTTATGGAAGTGATGTTACCATGGCCTCAATGTCCTCGTAGGTTTTAGTCTTCAGCTATCCAGTCACAACTAGTTTACAGTCACGGAGTTTCAGAAGATAGACGTGTAGTTCTTTATTCAATAGGTTGTATAAAGGGGAAGATTGCCTTGCATACTGCCTCTTAGCAAAACCAAATCTAATTTGGACAGTTGGAGCAACTAAGTACGTCTACTAACGTCTTCTGCCAATCGTACTCGGTAGTGTGGGATCATACGGGAGGGATTTGTGTTTTCTCAGGATAAGATAGAGTACGTAAAGTTTTCTTACATACAGAAGGTCAAAGGTTAGGTAAAGGCGGTGGGGAACCTATAAGGTTCGAAGAGCATAACCTTATAACAGAGATCGCTGCGCCCTCTCAAGTTCTAAAAAAATGTTTTTGGTGACCCACCCCAGCATGGCAAACAGTACGTAAGAATCGATTAGGTCAGTGCAAGTGATACGTAGACTTTCTACAGAAGATTTTTTGAAGCAATGTGTCGCAATGTTTAGAAAGTCCATATTAGTTTCCTTACCCTTTTCATAATCAGTTCAGTATGCATATGCCAAGACAGGCGCTGGTCAAGGTATTTAGTATACCTGTCAATTTATGTACAACAGCAGCCAGGAATGGGGGCTTGGCACAGCAGTGGATCTTTATTTAGAATTCGATTGGAAGTTCACTGTGTGCATACATGGTGAAACATATGTAGTTGGATTTGGAGGCGTTTAGTGTGAGGAGGTTACGATTGAACTACTTTGAAATCTTTGAAAAGCCGGTTTCAGCTGATCTTCTAACTTTTTCCCAGATGTTATCAGCAAAGATTTTGCCAGTATCGTCCGCGTAAGAGAAAATGCGAACCCCGTCAATACTCATACTGCATAGATTATTAATGTAAATGAGGAACAATATCAGACGAAGGACACTCCCCTGCGCGATGCCGTATTTTTTCTTCTAAGCTAGTGAACTCCCCTATTTTTACTGTTTGTTTGTGATTATTGAGGTAGGATTTTGAATAGCTCAAGAGGGGGTCTCCTTATGCCAATGCGTTCAAGCCTGTGCAGAAGTATGGGGACATACACTGTGTTGAAGGCCTTTTTGAGGTCAAGGACAACTGCCAGACATTTTCTACCCCTACCCATATTGTCAACTATAGTAGATGTTAGTGACAAGACCGTATCCTCGGTAGACCTTCCTTGCCTGAACAGAAACTGAGAAGAAGACAGAATGTTATACTTAGAAAGGTATTTAATTATGCGTGAGTTTAAGGGTCTTTCTAGGATTTTCGAGATAGAAAGCAGAGCTGAAATTGGCCTATAGTTTGACGGATCTGAGCGGTCTCCACATTTGTACACTAGCGTTATTAGGGCTACTTTCAAGGCATCCGGGAAACGACCCTGCTCAAAGCAAAGGTTTGTTAAATAACTTAAGATTGGGACAATTTGATCGTGCGCAGCTGAAAGGAATTTAACTAGAATATTATCCCAGCCAGGGGCACGGTCAAGTTTTAAGCCCATTAGTGTAGCGTGAACTTCGCTAGGGTCTGTATCGAGTGGAGCAAAAGATGAGGACGATATATAGGAGGAGTTAAAATCGTTCATATGTACTGTAGAAGACAGAGATGATGTGATATTATTTGCAAGAAGCTTTCCTATGCTAGAGTAAAAGCTATTCACCTTGTTTATAGAGTTTAGTGGGGTTTTGGATAGTTCCAACAGATCCAAGTCAGTTGTTTTTTAGGTTTTCGCTGTGTAATGTTGAATTTAGGAAGATAATGTAATCGCGAGACAGCAGTAGTGATGAATGGCAACAATTGAGTTTATAGTTAATCAGATATTAACTCACGTTAATTTTGAATTCATAAATGTGAATATGTAGGTACACATTGGGCGAAATCTCTTCGTTAGAAGTTTTGATATAACTTAAAATATTATAATATTAATACAACACGTGCCAATGCGTATGGTGGTACCGACACATTGAATGAACCTGTCACAAGTAATACAAGCAAATCTTTTTTAAATGCTGGCGGTTAGCGTAACATCATTGTAAGATAATATAGCCGATCTGGTCTGTAAAAATCTCATCGTGAAACTTAGGTGAAGTAAATTTAAAGTACGTTGTCATTCCACTTGAGGCTAGGGATTGACAATATTGACAGTTCCGTTCAACCTCACTTCAAGGTTGAGATTTATACAGAATTGATCGGCTTGTGTGCAACCTTAGATAGGTCCTTGTCTACAGAAAGTGGTGCGTGAGATGAACCGCCTGGGCATGATCGTGGACCTTTCCCACGTTGGAGAGAACACCACCAGGGCCGCCATCCGCATCTCCCGCGCGCCCGTGGTCTTCACCCACTCCTCGGTCTACAGCCTCTGCAACCACAAGCGGAATGTACCTGACGACATTATTCACTCACTGGTTTGTGACTCTTGACAGATTTATAAATGCTATGAAAGCATAATCTAGCTAGCTAGCGGAATAGTTCCCACATTTTGCTAAAGAGACATTATGAAAATGCGATGCTCCTAGAGGCCCACTCCCAAAGTACCAAGTCCGTGGTTTCAGCGTAAGTTACGGACGATGCCTACTCCATATCACCTACGGATATAAGATAAAATTGGGTCTCGACCTAAGAATTTAAAAAAATTTGCAATGTTAACTCGAATGAGCTTTTTCACAAAAAGCTGCTGCTGCACCTTCGAAAATCGTGGCAATAGTCTCGCCGTGTCAGCAAACTCTCGAGGATATAGATTCTATAGAATTTGATGTCACAGCATCTCTATTGATGCGATATTCTCGCCCATGTAAATGGCGCCATAAGTTATAATTAGCAACTTGGTTTACTGGTTAAAGATAACGTAGTAGAAAGTGATATTTATGTTTGTTTGCAGAAAGAAAATGGCGGCATTATCATGGTGAACTTCTTCCCCGACTTCGTGAAATGCGCTCCCAATGCTACCATCTCTGACGTCGCTGGTAAGTAGTTGGGCTCAGGTAGCATTGAATAAATGTGCTGTTGCTGTACTTATTATAAAGTAGCTGCAGCCCGCGGTTTCACACCAAACATCCATCCTAACATTATAAATGCGAAAGTAACCCCGTCTGTCTTGGGCACACCACAATTGCGGCTGTAACTCCCATCTTTGATGAGTGGCTTGAGTGGCGGCAGGGCGTCCTCACCTTCCGCCTGACGCAGGTCCTCACCGGACCCGGTTCTTTAAGGAGCTTCCTGTTTTGCATAAGGCGGGAGGAAACGCTCGGCTGTTTCCACTGCTAAGATCGCCCTAAGGACACGGTGGAGCATACGGTGGAGGTCTGCCCGGCTTGGGCGGAGCACCGCCGTATCCTTGTGCAGGCGATCGGCGGCAGAGATCTCTCGCGTCCGGCTCTGGTCCAGGCCATGGTACGGAGCCAGAGTGCATGGGTAGGCGTCGCCTGCTTCAGCGAAGCAGTGGTACTCGCGAAGAGGGAGGCGGCGCACGTGAGGGATAGGCAATATATGCGCCTTCACAGCCCTAGCCTCGGAACAAGACGCCCTGGGCATCGGGAATCCCAGGCTGATTCCCGGCCACCGTAGGCGCGGACAGCGGGTAGCTCGCTGCCCAGTAAGTACCATGCCCGGGTCGACAGCCCGTTGTGTTCTACGCGCGCCTCAAAGAGATGTCAGTACCAAATGAAGGGGCACGCAAGGGCCGATGCCTGCCAGGGGTGCGGGTTGTTCGAAAGAGATACCGTAGCTCCTGGCACACAGGCAACTAAGGGAATACGGGTGGGTTTTAGTCAGTAAAAGTCTGATAGCCCTCTTGCTCCACTCAGAGCTGGAGAAGTTATTTGAAGATTTCCCAATCTCAAAAAAAAAGCACCCGTATTCAGTGGAAAGTACTTTTCCTTTTTCAACCTTAGATTAAAAATGAGCACTTCGAAAATGACACATATTTTCTAGGTAAACACACCAATTGGAAGCTAGTATTATACCTAAGATAAAAATCAACAAATCAACGTCTACTTGTAGCAGTAAATTCCAAAAAGATATCAGTATAAGTGCCATTAGATCTGTTAGTAATCTCCAGAAATTTGGGCATTATATGTAGATACATCATTCTTCGTATACACCGTGACATTTTAGTCGTCTTACAATGCCAGCCCACTTTATTTATCCAATGACTACTACTACTCATTAATATATAAAAAATTGAACATTTGCATAATTAAAAAATTAAAATATTATTCACTAAGATGCAAGACGTAGTTTGAAACACCCTGTTATGGAGATGGAATTAATGATGAAATGTTATGGCAGGTAGGCAGGTATCTTCGACCGTTTGATACGTGATTTGTTTTTTTTTCTTTCTGCCTACTATAATAATTAATGGTAACAATGTTTTAATCGTGTCTAGAGGTATTTTAGACGGATACATTGAGTGAACCACCTTTGTAAGACGACTAAAATGTCACGGTGTTTAAATGGAAAATGTATACAAACGTATCCAGCCCGCGCTAGCACGATGTGTAGGGAAATCTCCTATGATTTATTTATATGGCCGCGTCTACTGATACCGGAACTTACTACACCATCAGTATATTAAGATGCTTGTATATAAAGAGTGGCTAGTCTGTTTGTCATTCCTAATCTTGAACCTAAACAGGTTATGCTTATATTCTGGTAGAAGGTTCATTTGTACCTACTGCTCATTCAGATGGCTCAATTGTCACTTTACCAATGACGTTCTTCATACAAAATGATATGGCCTACAACATATTTATCACCTAATTTTATCCTCATAAAAAAAAAAACATAAAATCGATAAATTAGACTCCTCTATCGAGGCACTTTAATTTGCTTTCCCTACAATAACGAAGTAATCCTAATATCAGTAAACAAAATGAGCGAAAGCAAAGCCACAGTATTAGCTAGTATGTGATGTTTATGCTGCGACTGATTTATTAGCATCACCCTTTCGGACCGAGACGGAATACAAACTTCCGACATCTTTGCAAGTTTTGGATCAATGGCCAACGTACAATAATATTATGAGTTTTATTCCGGTTGTAAGTTGAAAAATGAGCTAATTAATTACAATTATTTAACTGTACATTGAATGTATATTGGTTTTAGCAAGTTTTATGAGATCTGGGAACGATAGAATCGTTCCCAGAATACCGAAAATATATTTTTTGTCTGTTGAATATGAATATCAAGTCGTGAGTCAGAATAGTTTTCTAAGAAACCAATTAGAATTTAAAGAGATTTTGCTTCATTAGATGTTTATGCTTCTAAATTTATCTATCTAGCTTAAATAGGCAATTCGCTGTCATTTTAAAATCTATTAAGAGTTATTGAAGTAAGTTTATAAGGTATTTTGTAGATATGTTTTTTAAGGATAGTAGTATAATTACGTAACATGAAAATGTGATTTTTTGTATAAGTACATATTTTTTAAATTTCTGTTTCAAATAGTAGAGTTATGTTTAAAACGGATATTGCAGTTGTAATCATGTAAATCAGATCACTGGAAAATAGTGGGAGATGGTCGTCCTTAACCCCCAGTTCGTCAGTTACTTTGTGAAAGTTTTTTAAACAGTATTGCTTTCAATACGATAAAGAAATACATCGTGAGGAAACAAAAAATTGAAGAAATGGTGTGACGTCTACTAAGCCGCCCTGATAGTTCTGAAACTGATTCAAATCAAATCAAATCAAAATATTTTATTTCACATAAACCTGCAAGGGTACTTATGAAACGTCAGGAGCTAGGTGCACGGTTCCAATTTGTCGCTTCCTATGGAGAAGAGCCGGCAAGAAACTCCACGGTTACTCTTTTAAAAATAATTGGGTTTTACAATGTTTTCAAATTACAGTGATAATAGGTATGGGAGGACAGTGCAGGCCTGTTAATAAGTACCAAGTACTTAGAGGAATGAAAATTAAGAATAGAAAATCGTCTATAAATCTAGTCTGCAAGGCCTACAATGTGTAAAAGAATCTACATTAGTAAGATCAACCTATTTAAACAAAGTGACATGATTTTCATGAGAATCACTAATAAATAGTTGATATTTGAAGCGATGTATAATGTCAAAAATGACGAGAATATGTCATGATTCTTTGCTGCATCTGGTTGGATTGTCTTTAAGCAATGTATTTCTATGCGACATATTTCTTGTGAAAAAGTATTTGGTTTTGCAATATTTTTACCAATTCTTGTTAGTAAAAAATCAACGTCATCACTGTTTGACGTCAAAATTACATCATAACTGTCACGAGGGAACAAACGTAGGTACGTTGCCTGTCTGTTGATCTATTTCCGATCAAGGGAAATGATGCGAAATACTTTTGCCAAGCTTTCGACATGAAGCTTCGCGCATGCGTGTTTAAGAAGCCTTATCGCGTCCTTTTACTTATAAAAACAGTCGTGAACGCAATGGCCATCATTCTCTATTGGTCGTCTGGCACTTGGTTAAGCTTTTTGTAATCTTTAAGTCAATTTAAGCTAGCAATTAAGCCAACAATTCATAATCTTATAGTAGTGTCGAGTCGACTGCTGAGAATCCTGTATGTATCGTTCATCTGCCAGAGCTCGAAGTTTAAGTAACTACGGTTGACCACACTAATCAAGCTCGGCCTATGTTCATCCACCACTTCGTATCTCTGCAATAATCATTACAACAGACAGACATTTTCAGTTTTGTTATTTTTTTTAAGTTGGATATATGTGTCAACATTCATTTACCGTTTTAATAGCAAGCTATTCTTTTAGTTCAACAATTCTGATTTTTTTTCCTCCGAGACTTCAAATAAAATCATTTCAGCTGCAAAGAATGTAAACTGAAAGTTCGTTTTGCATAATCTTTTCTCCAATTAAAACTGTTTGCTTGTTTGCAGAGCACTTCCACTACATCAAACGTATGATTGGCGCTGACTACGTCGGCATCGGTGGAGACTTCGACGGTGTAAACAGGTGAACTAACTTATTTATTACCTCAAATTTACTCTCACTAGTAGTTCTTTATTAGTTCTCCCTTAGAGTTTTATTAATTGTCAAAATCTATTAAAATTGCAAAGAAACATCCGACTTCTTCTTTTGTCTGCCCTTTTCAAAAATCATCAAATGGCTTCTACTCTGGGTGGAACGGGAGGGTGTGTCAGACTTTTACTGACTAAAACCCACCCGTGTTCCATCAGTTGCCTACGTCAAGGCCACGGTAACTTTTTCGAACAAATCCGCGACCCTGAAAGGCATCCGCCGTAGCGGACCCCTTCACCGCCGTAGCCGACCCCTTCAGTTTTGCTGACATCTCTTTGAGGCGCGCGTGGAACACAACGCGCCGTCAACCAAGGCCTGGTTCTTACCGGATGGCAAGCCACCCATCGCTCGCCGTCCGCAAGCCCGCGCCGACGGTGACCGGGAGTCCACTACGGACTTCTGACGCCCAGTGCGTCTCCTGCGAGATCTAGGGGCGCAAGGGCGCAATCCTTGCCGCTCCCTCACGCTCTTTGCCTCCTCCTTCGCGAGCATTACTGCTTCGCAAAAGGAGGTGAAAGCTTCGGCGAACCGCCCGAAGCAGCCGTGTCCGGTGAGGACCTGCGTAAGGCGGAAGGTGAAGACGTCGTGGCGCCTCTCCTTAAAGAGGGGACTTACTGCCGCAATTGTGGCGTGCTCATCTTTTGTCTGCCCTTGTCCCATAATACTCGTGGTCAGCATATAATTATTCCTTTTGTCCATCCTAACTTTACGTCATTACATACATTATAGTCACGTTATCTTTACAAACATTAAATTTTTTACACATTCTGAAATTACTTATGGGACGGGTAATCCTTTCTTTGGTCTTTATCTTCCCCTCAAGCTATCGACAGCTAGATTCATCACTCTCTTAGCCACATGACTGTCCCCTTCCTCTCGGACCGCGAAAGCGTATAGACGTGCATTCCGTACAAGTATTTCCATTTTTTTATTAAAAACAAATACTTATTTCGAAATTATATGTTAAATATATTTCGCAAAAGTACTAGGCGCGCATAAAGTTTAAAGAGAACGTAAAACGCGGAGTACTGGAGGAAACGGGCCAGCAACAGTTGAGACGGAGATAGAAGGCGGAGCCTGCTGCGCGTACGCCGTGCGTGCGTCATCCTTGTCGGCTGCCACAACTCAAGAGCGATAACGATTAGCGAGTAACTTACTTATATTACTTTGCTTTATTTTGGTTTGTACTTCTGTTTATACTAACAAACAAGTTAAGGGAACACGTATAAGACACCACCCAAAACTTCTCCGAATAAAAAATGCTCATCGCTTTCGGAGTCTGATATCCGGAAGCTGCACGCAGACGAAGATTCAACAGGGAACGTCACCCAGAGAGTCAAAACCAAACGCGGATGCCGCTCGGATGAAGCCACCGCTGATGCCCTGGGTATGTTTAAAGACGACATCAAGAAGATGATCAGTGAGATGATGTGTACTCAGAGCACCCGATTGGACAAGTTGGAAGGTCATATTAAAGAAATAAAAAATCACTACACAGAAATTAAGGTCACAAATGCTGATCTCGAAAAGGCAATGACAGCGATTTCCGATCAATTACAGTCACTCGAAAATAAAATGATAGGACTAGAACAACAACGTGGCTCCATGGTAATCCAGTTAGCTACGTTAGAAAACAAGTTGGAAGTTCTCGAACACAATCTTATCAAAACCTCTATAGAATTACGCAATGTACCCAAAAGGCAGAATGAGAACAAAATCATGCTGTTTGAAACTATAGCGCACCTGTCACGACATCTAGGCCTTAATACAGAATCCGCTAGTATCCGTGATATTGTAAGACTACCCTCAAAAAAAGAAAATTTAACATCGAGTTTATCAGTTGAGTTTTGCAATACACTGACGAAAACGAATTTTCTTGCTGCTTTTAAAGACTACAATAAACGCAACCCCGAAGCCAAGATAAAATCAACCCATCTAAACTTGAAATCTGCACAGGAAACACCTATTTAGATCACTGAGCTATTAACAGCAAATTCTAAAAGGTTATTTTTCCTTGCTAGAAATCATGCTAAGCAACATCAGTACAACTTTTGTTGGACGTCAAATGGAAGAGTTATGCTAAAAAAGGACCCTGACAGCCAGACTATCTTGGTAAAAAGCGAAGAACAACTGAAGCAGCTGGCGACAATAATCAAAGCATGACTACGAGCATTTAAGTATACCCTGCTATATTTTATAAACTATTTGATTACTTTTACGATTTCTTCGAATTGCTCTATTAAAATACTGAATACAAACACAAATAAACCTTACACACTTATCGATTACTATCAGCACAACATACTCTCATACATGAATCACCTACATTTTACAACCTCCCCATGTCACCATATATACTGCCTACATATGCTTGCGTCCATCCCTATCATTTCTCACCTAGCTACTTTAATATCATAAAAAACCTGTTTCTAAATCTACTACCCCCAATCATAAGCTACCCACACACGTTCCTAAAACAAATACCACCCTATTTTCTTGTAACCTTCAAACTACCATTACTTTACCGGAAAAATGACCACTAACATAAACAATTTAATTGACAACATTGACGAACTAGCTGTATCAACTATCTATACATGCGCACCTGAGGAAACACTCTCCATTGTGAAGTGTCCTAATAACTTTATTAAAATCCTGACACAAAACATTCGCTCTATAAACCGTAACTTTATGAACTTGCAGACCCTTCTCCACCGAATTTCTTTCGATTGCGATCTGGTTGTTTTAACTGAATGTTGGTTGCCATGCTCCAACAATAGCACTATCCCGATTCTGAATAATTACTCCGCGTTCATGACCACCAAACATATCAATCAAAGTGATGGAGTAGTGGTGTATTCAAGATCGGACCTGTCTGTTACTTGCGAAGAGCCAGATTTCCACGGATCTGCTTCTGGACTTATTATAAAAATTAACCTTGACTTGGTGATAATCTGTATTTATCGATCGCCGTCAATAGACAATATAAACAACTTTCTCACAGTTCTTAACAACATTCTTCCGTCACTGCATAGATTTAAATCGGTTGTTATAACAGGTGACCTGAATGTGGACATCAAACCTAACACATCTGACATGCGCTCCCATGAGTATCTAAATTGCCTCGCCTTTCATGGCTATCTTCCTGCCCACACCCTACCGACCAGGGATGGAAATTGTTTGGACCATACGTTATTAAAAACAATTTCCCCCACCCGCACATTTGTCTTAAGCTCCACAATAACTGATCACTCCTCCTCCTTGCTTTGCTTGCAAGATAAATGTTTACGAACGGTCGTAAACTCCTTTATAACAAAAATTGACTATGAAGGGCTTGACAAATCAATGTCGCAACTGGATTTCTCACCTATTCTCGGTATAAAGGATGCAAATACGGCTACCGATGAATTACTGAATTTAATTACTGCGTCCATTTCTGCAAATACCACAGTCAAAAAAGCTTCATCAAAAAAAAGAATCCTCAAACCGTGGATAACACCTGGTTTATTACGGTGCATAAGAAATAGGGATGCTCTACACAAGAAAGTTAAAAATTTCCCAGGAAATGAAGTTCTAAAAATTACCTACCTTCGATACAGAAATTTTTGTATTAGAATTTTAAAGAAAGCAAAGAGAATTTATGATACAGAGGAACTAAACAAAGCAAGTAAAAACCCAAAAGCATTATGGGACACAATTAAAAGGGTAACTAACACTACTAAAACTAAGAATAAATCTACACAATTACTAACTTTATCATCTTCACCTATTGAGTCCTGCAACACTGTAAACTCATTCTTCGTTAACATTGGCGACAGGCTTGCAAATGATATAGTTCACACTAGTACGACGCAGCCACTGACAGTCACTCAATCCACTTCTGATACCGCATCGATTTCATCTTTCGTCCTCGACCCTACTGACCTCGACGAAATTACAACAGTCATCCGTTCATTGCGCTCTGATGCTGCAACTGGCTGGGATGGTATATCGCCCTACATCCTGAAGAGGTACTCAACCTTCCTGGCACCCATACTATGCCATATTTTTAACCTCTGTTTCGAGACTGCCGTCTTTCCCACTTCATTTAAAAAAGCCATCATTCACCCGATCTTCAAGGGAGGCGACGGGTACTTACCGAATAATTACCGTCCCATTGCAGTTCTGACTGCCCTATCTAAGGTACTAGAACGTCTTATCAATAAAAGACTTGTACACTACCTAGAACATTACAAACTAATATCACCACAACAATTTGGATTTCGTAAAAACAAGTCGACCTGTGATGCAGTTCAGGAATTAACTGATAATATCGTACAAAACCTAAACAGTAATAAAAAGATCGTGACAATATTTTTGGACCTTGCGAAGGCGTTCGACACCGTCCCCGTTCGTTCTCTCTTACTCAAACTTGAAAGGATGGGTGTCAGGGGGTTACAACTTGATCTCTTTCAAAGCTACCTCACAAATCGCTCCCAAATAGTAAAGATTGATTGTCACAGCAGCAGTGAGCTTCCCATTTACTATGGCGTTCCGCAAGGAAGCATTTTGGGTCCCACCTTATTTCTCATTTTTATAAACGACTTATGCAATTTAAATATCCCAAATGCCAAGATAACGTCTTACGCAGATGACACTGCAATAACTTTCGTCGCCAACACGTGGTCTGAGCTCGAGGGAAGAGCACAGCATGGCTTTGATGTAGCGCTAAACTGGCTTTATTTCCATACGCTTACACTTAATACCTCCAAAACCAAGTTCATTACCTACTCAATCAGTTCTGCTACCCAACCAAATCCACCGATATCACTTAAAGCTCACACATGCAATTTGCAAACTCAGGCTTCATGCCACTGTGCAACTATATCCTTCACGGATGAAATTAAATACCTAGGTATAGTCATAGATAAAAATCTTAAATTTAAATCTCATATTAATGTCCTTACTGGCAGAGTTCGCAAACTTATATATATGTAGGATCAGGAGTGCCGAGCGGTATATCGTCAGGATTTGGAGTACCCATTATATTGGGATAAACAAGACGGTATGAATAATTACAGGGCTTTTATTATAAGAATAATTACACTTAAAAATAACACAAAAAATAACACAGTAAATATGGTAATAAGTAGAGAAATAAAAGAAGTTTAAAAGGTATAGTAACAATATAGTTACACGAACAAACCCTTTCAGGTTCCCAGTTCGTATAGCGGCGTAAGCCACCCAAACACAAAGTGTATCGCTCACTATGGGCAAGCCAATACAGCTAAGTAAATATACAGCAGCGCTGTACCAGGTAAACCGACAGTTTTGTCGGGAGCAGGTGCTCTGTATTGAGTCGAATCCGAAGATCGACTCACTCGAGCATCGAGTGCTCGCTCTTTTATAGGGCGATGCCCCCACCTTGCAATCCCTCCACGACAACTCTGTCCGTTGACGTACCGAAGTAGGTCACGCGTTTACTTGATACAAAACATTCAAATATTATGCTAAATCTAATAAGACTTACATTATAAAGTAATCAAATAATACAAGGATAATTATCGTAAATAAACAATGTTGATTTAACAAAGTAAAACATTTGAAAATCACAGTAACTGTCATCAGTTGTTTTGAACAAAACTATCGGTCACAAATATCGAAATAAGTTGCCAAAAATCAATTAGTGCGAATACCAAGTACTCCATAAATTATGTACCGATTTATGAGACAATAATTGATAACAAAAATCATGTTAATTAAAAACTAGGAAAACAAAACATAACAAATTCTCTGATTACCCACAATTGTGATTGACAACCAACTCCGACACGGCCAGAACTGACGTTCTACACGGCCTCGTGTGATCCTGTAACAAAAATCTCTTTGTGAATATCGATCGGCCTTTCTGACAAACAAAAGCCTTAACAATAGGTACGTTGAAAAGAAAAATCCTGAATTAGTCAGATAAAATATTACTGTTACTGACTGACAATACATAGCTCAAAAAAAGTAGAGACATAGTCTCCCAGCCAAACTCACACCATGGGAGTTGACAAGTAATTTGGAGTTAAATAGACAACCCGCATAGGCGTCAACATAGACAACCCGCATAAGCGTCAAGTTCAACGTCCAAATCCAGGAGTCAACATAGACATCCGATTAAGCGTCAAGATAGACATTACAAACAAGAGTCAACATAGACATCTTGTCAATTCAGCTATAGTATGTCAGCAGTAGATGAATCATCATCAGAGTCAACATTGACATCATCATTAACAGTGACTGGACATTCAGGCATTTTTCGTACACGATCATGGGCATATTTGTAAATTCTATTGGTACTCAAAGATTTTAACAAATACCTGTCACCATCCAATAGTTCTAAAATTCTAAAGGGACCTTTAAATTTAGGATCTAATTTAGTTTGATTTCGTTCCTCATTAGCAATAAGTACAAAGTCTCCAACTTGAAACTTTTTCAAAATAGCTTTAGTCTTATCATATCGTACTTTATCATATTCGGCATTTTTAGTTATACCCAGGGCTGCTTGTTCTCTTACACGGGACAGATTCACTTCTATCTCCCCACTTTCAACAGTCATCAAACCTAGAGGTCTAGCAACCCTTCCAATCAATAATTCTAAAGGACTAGATTTAGTAACCCGATTAGCCGTGCAATTAAGAGCAATTTGAACGTCTTCAATGGCATCTTGCCATGATCGTTCACTGGTTTCAACGGCGGTAAGCATACTTTTTAATGTTCTCATTATGCGTTCAACCTGCCCATTAGCCCTACATGCACCGGTAGCTATTAAATGCAAAGCAATATTATGGGAATCACAAAAATCTTTGAAGTTTTTGCTAGCAAAACAACGACCTTGGTCAGCTATAACCCGAGAAGGTGCTCCAAATAAAGAGACGCTGGACTTAAGAGTTTTAATGCAATTTGCTGCGTCAATCTGGTTAGTATGGTACAGTAAAACATACTTTGTAAAAGAATCAATTAAAACGATGATGTATTCCTTGAGATCACTCTTTCCACTAAGTTTTCCCGTAACATCTATGTGCACTGTGTGCCAAGGTATACTGACTTTAGGTATAGGGTGTAACTCTGCTT
Organism: Polymixis lichenea; assembly: GCA_949091785.1. Classification (NCBI taxonomy): domain Eukaryota; kingdom Metazoa; phylum Arthropoda; class Insecta; order Lepidoptera; family Noctuidae; genus Polymixis; species Polymixis lichenea. The sequence continues at coordinate 57,335,541 of OX420931.1, read as the reverse complement.
GAATTTTACCCGAGTTAGATTTCGAGACTTTACACGTGATACAGTTATCTACAAATTTTCTAACATATCTGGCCATTTTATCAAACCAGTAATGCTCATAAACTTTTTCAAGCGTTTTATCCCAACCTAAATGCATGATTGCTTCATGGATATGATTTATAACAGACCATCTAAAAGCTCTTGGGACAATAGGTAAACAACGAGTTTGTCCATTGCGTTGTATTTTACGGTACAAGGTTCCTGATCGTAATTCGTAACTTTGGGCAAGATCAGAGGAGAGAGAATTATTTTTTAAATTAGAAACGATTGCTAAAATCTCAGAATCACGCTGTTGTTCAGCTAAAAGCCAACTATCAGACAGAGTCGTAATATCGACACGTTTTTGTTCTGCTTTGTCGATTGATTGTGGAAGGGGGTTTCTTGAAAGAAAATCTACATGGTTCATATATCTACCTTCTCTATACAAAATTTCAAAATCATAAGCTTGTAGAAAAGCCCACCATCTATGTACTCGGGGAGTTAAATCAGCTTTACTGCGCGAAGCTTTGAGGGAATTACAGTCAGTAACAACAGTAAATCTATGTCCTTGCAGATAATGGTGAAAATGCTTAACTGCGTTAACAACGGCCAAAGTTTCTAATTCATAGGAATGATATTTACTTTCAGTTGCAGTCGTCCTTTTACTATAATATTCTACAACGTGCATTTTTTTCTCAACTTTTTGAAAAAGAATGGCACCGTAACCATCAGCGCTAGCGTCAGTGTGTAATTCGATGGGATATTCAGGATTATAAATCATTAAAACTGGCTCATTAGTAAGAATGGAAATTACTGTTTGCCTAATTTTCTCATGTTCATCAGTCCACTTAAATGTCTGTTTACTGGTAGTTAAGAAGAACAAAGGTTTCATAATCTGTGAGAAGTTCTCCACAAATTTTCTAAAATAAGATGCAAGACCAATGAACTGTCTCAGCTGGTGAATTGTTTTGGGTGACTTTAAGTTAACTAAAGCTTCTATTTTACGAGGATTGGGGCGAAGTTCCCCAGAAGTAATTTCGTACCCAAGATATTCTACTCTACGCTTAAGGAAAGAGCACTTGCTAAGGTTTAAAGAAAATCCTGATTTGGACAATGATTCAAGGACTTCTTGTAATCGATGTAAACCTTCACAGGGGTCTCTACTAGGCACCATGATGTCATCGATGTAGATGATAACATAAGAATAGGCTAACTTACCTAATGCATTAGTTACAGCACGTTGGAAAACACTAGGAGCATTTCGTAAACCAAATGGCATAGCCAAATATTCAAATTGGCCATCTGGTGTTACAAAGGCAGTGGCCTCAATGCTATCAGGATGAATAGGTATCTGATGAAACCCAGAAGTACAATCAAGGCAAGTGTAAAAGTTAGCACCGCATAATCTTGCAATTTGATCGGCTATAAGGGGCAGTGGAAACCTATCTGCTACAGTATTACTATTGAGCTCACGGTAGTCTACACACATACGATCAGATCCGTCACGCTTCTTTATCAATAAAATAGGACTTGCAAACGGAGAGCAACTAGGTCTAACTATTTGAGCATCTATTAGTTCATTAACTTTGGAACGAACTAACTGCCTTTCGTCAGGAGTAAGTCTGTACGGCCGTCGATGGACCGTCTTATGTGGATCAATAAGGCGTATTTTAAGTTCACCCGACGTGACTCTAGTACATGGTAGTCCCTTTACGAAAGCATGAGAATACTTTTGAAGGAGTTCAATCAATTGTGATTTATATTCAGATGGAATATCAGTATCAATATCATTGAAATTTGGAGTTTCAGGAATAGAGCATTGATCAATAATCTTAACTTTTGTAATGGTAAGACTATTTTCGGTCATACTAACCGCAAAACCTAATTTTAATATCTCACGGCCTATCATGATACTATGACTTATATAGGCATCCGGTATCACATGCAACAGTATCTCTAAATGGTAACCATCTATTTCTACTTCAGTGAGAATTTGTTCGGTACATGTTATGTTAGAATTTCCTATTCCCATTATGTTGACCATACAAGAAAAACGTTTGCCAGACAACCTCTCAGCAAAAGTTTCAGCAATAAGAGAACATTCAGCCCCAGAGTCATAACAAAAAGCAAGCGACTCACCAGATAGGTGTAGAACACCAGTGATAGGTCTTACATCACAAGATTCAACTCGTTTCGCAGATGCTTGGCTGCTCGAAGGTCGACTCCCGGCATCTTCTCTTGAACCTCCCGGCCGCTTTTCGGTCGCCTTTGGGCAGCGAGGAGCGACGTGACCCGACTCCCCACAGCGGTAACAGACGATCTTCTTTGGAGACGCCTTATGTGATGAGCTGGTTGGTCCAGGATGCTTGGTCTTATCGGCCTTCTTACGACAGTTTGTAGATTTGTGGCCCACAATACCACAAAAGTGACATACTATTGTACCTGGTTTGAACTTCTTAGGTTGAGAAGAATCGTGCTGGTCAGAGGAAATCGGAGACTTTCTCTTAAGATTGGACAAGACACTCAATTCTTGTTGAAGTTTATGCCTAGTATGTACTTCGGTAGTAAATGCTAGTCGATGAGCACGGGAATCAAATTTGGAGACATGGGCTAGTATGGTAGAAACAGCAATGTGTTCGACACTCAGGCCATTCCATTTAGATGTCAGTGAAGTGACCTGCCGACTGGCATATGCGGCTAGAGATTCTCCTTCTTTAGGTTGGCTAATATGAAGGTTAATGAGGGTAGCGGCAACTGTTTCCGAAACGTCATATCGTGAGAGGAAGAAACTCTTAAAGTCTGTCCAGGTCATGCCTGCATACGATACTTGGGAGAGCCAGGCGTTTGCACTACCCTTTAAGGCTTTAGTAAGGGCAATAATAAGAGCGCCACCTTGAAGAGGCTTTTCCGATAGGCAAATATCAACCGTAGTACTCCAAGATTGTGCATTGGAATCTGGTAGGTCTGGGTCAAAATCGGGCAAGCGAATTACAGTAGATGGAGTGTGAGTCTTAATTGCTTCAATTAACTGAGCCATATTTTGGTTCTGAAGCTCTAACATTACTCGCCATGGATCACCAACACCTTGCGATTCCTGGGCTAAACCTAATCCCACTTCTGATGTAGGATCAGGAGTGCCGAGCGGTATATCGTCAGGATTTGGAGTACCCATTATATTGGGATAAACAAGACGGTATGAATAATTACAGGGCTTTTATTATAAGAATAATTACACTTAAAAATAACACAAAAAATAACACAGTAAATATGGTAATAAGTAGAGAAATAAAAGAAGTTTAAAAGGTATAGTAACAATATAGTTACACGAACAAACCCTTTCAGGTTCCCAGTTCGTATAGCGGCGTAAGCCACCCAAACACAAAGTGTATCGCTCACTATGGGCAAGCCAATACAGCTAAGTAAATATACAGCAGCGCTGTACCAGGTAAACCGACAGTTTTGTCGGGAGCAGGTGCTCTGTATTGAGTCGAATCCGAAGATCGACTCACTCGAGCATCGAGTGCTCGCTCTTTTATAGGGCGATGCCCCCACCTTGCAATCCCTCCACGACAACTCTGTCCGTTGACGTACCGAAGTAGGTCACGCGTTTACTTGATACAAAACATTCAAATATTATGCTAAATCTAATAAGACTTACATTATAAAGTAATCAAATAATACAAGGATAATTATCGTAAATAAACAATGTTGATTTAACAAAGTAAAACATTTGAAAATCACAGTAACTGTCATCAGTTGTTTTGAACAAAACTATCGGTCACAAATATCGAAATAAGTTGCCAAAAATCAATTAGTGCGAATACCAAGTACTCCATAAATTATGTACCGATTTATGAGACAATAATTGATAACAAAAATCATGTTAATTAAAAACTAGGAAAACAAAACATAACAAATTCTCTGATTACCCACAATTGTGATTGACAACCAACTCCGACATATATATTTAAAACCTTAAGAAATATTGCAAATCCTATAATTATACGTAATGTCTATTTTGCCTTATGCTTATCTCTTATTACCTATTGTATCCCTTGTTGGGGTGGTGCTGCAAAAACCTTCCTTAAACCATTGGAAGTTGCACATCGAGCCATACTGAAAGTGGCTACCTTCCGGCCACTAATATATCCAACTAATCAGTTATACAAAAACTGCAACGTCCTCAACGTGCGGCAACACTTTATTTTACAATCAGTTCTGTTGCAACACCGCATAACCCCATATGCTGAAATTACCAAACGCCGAAAAGATATAATATGTGCTCCTCCAAAAACCCGTTTGCTAAAAGATTCTTTTATTATCTAGGTCCGACTCTATACAATACAATAAACAAAAAATGTCCAATATATAAATTGTCTTATCAAAATTGTAAAAAGTCTGTACGCACATTTCTTCAAGATAACACCTACGAGGAAACAGAAAAACTTAGTTAAATAACTAACTTTAACTTAATATAGACCCACAATAATCCAATCCCCATACTTACGCACGCTTACGCAGCCGTACGCTCATGCTCACGCACCTACACACACAGACACACACACGCAGATCCATACACGTACACACAGCATACATGCACACTCACACACGCACCCCCATACACACAAGCACACACACACAAATGCGCTCGCGCACTAATACCTGTATTTAAATATTTAAAAACTGTATTTTGTAAAATTAAAATAAAATAGTAGTAATACAATTAGAGGGGATCGGCACTGTAACTCCTTAATACAGGCTATTTCATAGCCTAGCAAGGAGAGCAGCACGTCACCCACTTGATTGCAGACATACTACCCACTTTGTAAAACTGTTACATGTACTGTGTTTCATGCCTCCTCACCATAGGTAACTTCCAATAGGAATATTTACAATGCTTCATCATCATCATTTATCATCATTTCAGCCGGAAGACGTCCACTGCTGGACATAGGCCTCCCCCAATTTGGAGGGCTTGCCATAATCGCCACGCTCGGCAGGCGGGTTGGCGAACGCAGTATGGTGGTAAAATGCATAGAAAACGCTGCTCCCCATTCTCTAGTCAGTCCCTTAGTTGCCTTCTACGACACCCACGGGAAGGGATGGGACGGTGCTATTTTTTATGTCCGGCACCACACGGAACTAATAATGCTTAACTGAAAGTATTCCAACAATGTCATTTATTATGCGAAGAAAGACTGCAAATGGTCAAACGAAGAGTGTTTAGCTAAGGAAGTTAGTGCCAACGATCACAACATCGAGAAACATTTAATTGTTATAAATTTCACCAGGCAAGCAGCGTCAACTATGTCCAATTATCCACCATCATATGACAAAATGTTTATTTGTAAAAACAAATATCTTTAAAAAATATTAGATCACACCAATTATAACACTAGTTTCTATGAGATAATATGGACGCCCCAAATTCCCATTTTATATCAGCTTATAGCAGAGCAGTCCTTTGTTGGACAAAGACCTCTTTCACTGCATGCCAATTGATTTGATGTTCGCTCACTCTCATCCATCTGCTACAATCGTCATTTCACCTAACTTGCGGGCATCATACCTTTTAATGACCTTTTCTAGGATTACATATTTGTATAATATATCCTCCTAATTTCCACAATGGCCATCAAGCTAAACGGAGATTAGCCAAATATATACTCGTAGATACATAAACTCAAGCCTTTTTCCCATGCACGGTTGACACAACAGAAAACACTACAGCCACCTCCTACGATCCTTTCATACTCCTTTTGGCTCGTTTATTTTCATATACCTGGTCTCACACCAGGACGGCGCAGTAAATATTGTAGTGTACATTTTTATGCAAACACAAGTGCAGTCTCTGTTAGTTCTTCTGCTCTTATAAGCTGATTAGACAGCAATGCGTCACACCCGGAGGTATTAGGCGCAACGGGGCAGTCAAATATAATAATAACCTCGAAATTCAACTTCTAGGGTTCCTCGTGGTTTAGAGGACGTGTCCAGATACCCGGAACTGTTTGCTGAGTTGCTTCGTTCTGGCCAGTGGAACGTGCAGCAGCTCAAGAATCTCGCTGGGCTTAACATGTTACGCGTAATGCGTCAAGTTGAGAAGGTGGGTCTTTACGGTTACATTTTTTAAAGCTCTTTGAGCAAAATACAATATTCCCCACATAGAATACCACATACAATGCTGTTAACAAACTCCTATGTCCCATTTCTTTTCCAACCATACTTGATATTACAATATACATTTATAACCCAAATCTCAAGTACCTATTCACCGGTTTATTTAAATGATGCATGTTGGATAAACATAATGATATGGACAATAGGTAATAATAGATATTGGATAGTGTGTAGTGGCGACGATGCAGTGAAAATTATTATAGTGTTCGTAAATTATTGGGTTTGGTCGGATTACATGTAGGGTCAGGTGCCTAGCAACTAAATAGTTTAGAAGCACAAAATTGATGGTGAACAATTAAAGTATTAACTTTTAATTACTTATTAATTAACAAAGTTTGAAAAAGTATAAGCGTAGATACTACAAAATAGTTGTGTGTGAGAGCACACTGAATAACTATGAAGGAACCAATTCCAAATGACTTATTTTTTTAAAGATACATTTTTCCTTGAATTTGTTAAACTTACGAAAGCTAGACTTTCAGATCTTGTATTTGTTATCGTTACTAACACTAAGCAAGTAGCTTAAGTGTTACTTGTCGATGTAATCATTTAACTTTGAAGAATTCACTGTTGTCTTTTAACAAAATAACAACCAAGCTTACAATTTCAATCTTCAACTTACTACTTCATTAAATCATTTGAAAAATGCATAGGTAAGCCGTTGAAGATGTGGAAACTTATAATTAATCTGTCCAACAATAAAGTAGTAGTAGTATTCCTCCTAAATTACAAACCTCCTCAGGCCTCATCACAGAAGACAAAGATATCTGTGAATACTTCAACACCTACTTTGCCAGTATAGGTATTCTTCTGGCAAATAAAATAGCTCCAAAATACAACAATACTAACATTAACACCACTTTATTACACACCAACGCTCCGGGTCTCTCACAAATGTCACCAACAAACGTAGAAGAAATCGCAAATATGTTTGATGGTCTAAAACCAAACACTAGCGCTGGCGTGGACGGGTTTACCATCGAAACCATTAAACATATAAAAAAACGAATACTGCCACATTTAGTGCAATGCATGAATAAATCTTAACTCGAACTCGCTATTTTCCAGACACACTTAAAATTGCGAGAGTAACTCCCATTTTTAAGTCAGGTTCGAAATCAGATCCGGGAAATTACAGACCAATTTTGGTATTGCCAGTGATGTCGAACATACTGGAAAAAATAATTAATTCCAGACTTATGGACTATCTAGGTTCTTTCGGTTTTCTTTTTGAACGGCAATGTGGATTTAAACCTAAAAAGTTCAATGCACTAGCTGCTGCAACTGATTTGGTCACGAAACTTTAGACTAAAATTGATCAAAAGCAAATTGTTTTGGGAGTGTTTATGGATTTAAAAAAGGCTTTCGATACCGTAAGTCAAAATATACTCCTGCAAAAATTAGCGTTAGCGCGCGCGCGTTAGCGTTTTTAGTCGTTAAAATAGGAAACAACATCAGTAGCTCCAAGTTGATAAAATGTGGTGTGCCTCAAGGATCAATATTGGGTCCTCTCCTGTTCCTTATCTATATCAACAATGTACACGAATTAGGACTTAAAGAACATATAACACTCTATACTGATGACACCTGTCTGTTTTACTTCGGTAACTCTATTGAAGCAATTACACAAGACGGATAGGATGACCTAGTTATTTTGGAAAGGTGGTTCTTAGATAAATCACAATCACAAGCCTTTGTTGATAAATGGAGATGTCCTTAGTAAGGTTAACTCAGAGAAGTACTTGGGTCTTACACTTGATAGTCACTTGACGTGGCAGCTACACGTTTAAAAGGTTAAAGTTAAAAAATGTTAAAGAAACACGTCTTCGACGGCTCCAACATAAACAAATAAAATATAATATTATTGTTGTCTAGTACTATATAGTGAGCACGGTGCTTTATAATAGTGCTGATAAGAACAGCGCGCTCGATGTGTACAACGACGCGCGTTCTGAGTAACTTACTAATATGTACCCACTTACCAGATTTATTAAAATAACAAATTTTATTACTAATTCACTACTACTACTAACTGCACAACGAGCGCTCTGGACTATCTTAATTATTACCTACATTATTATTTTTGAAACTTTGTTTCTCATTAAGTGATTATGTAAATCATTTAGAAATAAATGATACTTTGAACCGTAAACTGTGTTGACGGTAAGTAATGTACTTCACGGCTGCCATGTAGTTTCAAATTAAATCCAGCAGAACTTTCACTGCAACCCGACAGTATCGGGTGATAAAATATTTACACGTTCGGACACATACAAGACTTTAGTTGCTTCTTCTCTCCCACTTCAAGCCTCACTGCTAACGAGGCATAAATCATGTTTATTTGCGCAGGTCCGTGATGACATGCGCACGAACGGCGTCGAGCCCGAGGAACACCCCGACTCGCCCAACGATAACGGAAATTGCACCAGCAACGCGTTCTACACCGAATACGTGTAGATTGCCACTAACTCTAAACACACGACTGCTGATATGAAAATTGTTTCTATTTGTTAGGATGTGTATTTTAGTGGAATAGTGACACGTCAATCAAACGGGACTGACTTCAAAATATATGACAAATGACGAGGTATTATAAATTAAAAATTTAAACTATTAATTTCAGCTCATTCAGTCATCAACTTCGATCGCACCTCGATTTCATTCGGTCATTAAATGGAGGTGCAACCTGTTTAGTAAAATCTAAGTAAAAAGCAGTTAAACCAATATCTTTAAATTAATATTATTTGAAAGAAACAAAGACAAAGAACAAAACCAACTGTATCAATTGTTAAGACCAACAACTGTTGAGTATCTTCAACAGTACCATGACTAATTCATCATACGTGTTTTTGTCGCTATTCTGTAGTGATCCACGATACCTCCCAATATACCATCACGAGGTCGAAAGCGACACCTTTAACAACTGAATACAATACTTTTTCTACATTTACAACGTCCCATTATATGTGTGTATGTATCTCATTTGAACATATATACCGGCTGAAATTTTTTAGCGTCTGGACAACAATATGACGTTTTGTGTAAGTAGAATAGAACTCATATACCCTAATATTTACCTGGTACCATTTATTTAATAAAAGTTCCGAATATCCTTAAAATACATGAAAAAGAATACATCCTACGGCACTCGCGTAAAACTAATATTATCCAAAATAGGTAATAGTAAACGGCGTCAGCTGCGATTGCACATGAATGAAGCATGATGGAAGTGTGAGCGAGACGCTAGCACTAACTTCGCTCTCCTGCGCACAGGACGATACCGCCTGATCCCTACACACTCACGCACACATTTGCGCGTGTACCTACATACGTCACCGTGCTGTATGTAGTTGTAGTAGGCAAATAATTTGATACACTGAGTGACGCGTGTCTTGAAACCGTAAACCAAATAAATTACGTCTCGTAAGATCGGTAAAGCTTTGATAGAAATGTAAACAAACCGCTGATGTTAAATACTTATAACAATCACTCACATTCATATGTATTTCGAAGGTTTTAACGTGATGTGTAATAAAAAAGGATTCCAACAAGGTTGTTTAATCCAAATCGGATACTACAACTTACTAGGCGTATTTAAAGATCGTAATCAACTTATTTACAAATAATTACACTGATTAATTTTTACAAAATTACAGAAAATGAGTTATTATTTACAAGAAAAAGTACCTTTTCCACGCTACTGCAATATTTGTTCTAAATGTCCACCGTTTCTTTCTAAACACAAACTCCCACGTTTTTGCAAATTGGTTGTTAGACTCCTAAGCGTGTCTCTGTCACTTTTCAGAATATTAAAAACGTCTATTATTCGCTGTTTTAACTCATTTACACTACGAGCTTCTTCGGTGTACACTAAGCGTTTTAGTTCAACCCACAAATAAAAGTCTAATGGCGTTAGGTCTGGTGATCTCGCCGGCCAGTTCACAGGTCCACCGCGACCTATCCACTTATCACGGAATTCACTATCTAAATACGCGAGCACAGATCGCTCGTAGTGAGCTGGACACCCGTCGTGCTGAAAGTACATGTCCGGCAGATAGTCCAGAGGAACGTCTTCCAACATTGTGTCGATAACGGACTGTATAATTTCACGATACATTATCCCTGTCAATCGACCTTCGATACAAACTGGACCCATTATGCCAACGTGTATTATCCCGGCCCAAACATTGACACTGAATAGAACTTGATGAGCGTGTTCGTTTATTTTAAGTGAGTTTTGAAACTCCACCATTGCTCGTTGTGTAGGTACGTTGTAGATACCAGTGCGGGTAAATATGGACTCGTCACTCCATAGAATGTTCGCCTGCGGGTGGAGTTGGAGTATGCGTACGTCATTATGAAAACAATCACTGGGCGGTCGAAGCACACACGGTTCAAACGTAAAAAAACAGCGATCGACGTCACGCTATGGCTAATCGCAGGTGACTAGAGAGAGAGAGAGCACGAGACGCGGTACTCGGTTCGAAGGGCGCGCGGGCGGGAGGGGATGCGCATGCGGTGACACGTGAGCGGTACGCCTAAGGAAAGATATTTTGCGATAGTAGTTACCTATCCCCGGCCGGCTTCAATCAAAGGATTGAATGTCGCTACGAATTCATTGATAATTTCTGCGCGTAGAGTAGGGTGCCTATAAGTTGGGTTTTGATATTATTTGCCGATATTTTTACTCTTTTCTATTTTTATTATTTTTTAAATTTTAGTATGAAAAGTTTACTACAAATAAGTAATAGTATTTATTGATAGGTTCATTTCATGTTAGGATTTAAAAAAAAATGAAGTGAAATTTCTATGCCATAGGCTTCTACTCCGTTCACCTATTATGCCCTATTTTTTTCCAGACGGTAAAAAAAGTCATACGGTATATATTCGTTCTTATACCGAAAATCAGTTAAATCTATGTAACAACTGCTACTGAAATTCTATTTTAAACTATCATAATCAGCGCGTACCATTTCGAACGCCAAACTTATTCAATAACTCGCACTGAGGCCCTAGTGTGAGTTTCATTTAACCATCTCGATCAAACGCAGCGAGCGCGTTTGGCCCTTCGATTGGTCCGTCACCAATCCAGGGCCAATCAGAACGCCAAACGAGCTCACTGCGTTTGATCGAGATGGTTAAATGAAACTCACACTAGGGCCACTGTATCCAAGTAGTATTCGCGACGCAGGAGTTGAAATCAAATGCATATTATTAACACATTTTACCACGAGCCACGAGATACAAGCCCCAGTGCTCAGGAGAACGGTCTGTCACATTAGACTAATTACTTGCTCTAAAATGCTCGATGAATTCACCTAAACTATTGAATTAACCTCTAAAATTTTGTTTACACAATTTAAAAAAACGCATAGAAAATGTAACCCGGGATCAAATTTGGTAAACCTGATACTAGTATTCGCTACAATTAGATTTTCTCTAATTCAGTTGGACAAAACAACTCTTCGACAATTAGGTTTATGGAAACTCGAGCAGCGTGTGTAATTGGCGAGTCTCTCGTTTGCACGTCCCGTTTGGTGTGTCGCTGTTAATATTTGAAAAGCCGTAATAATAATTTTTGGTCGGAAAATAGACATTTTTAATGAATGGCCAGCGCTCCAGTGACTTCAATCCGACAGTCTGATTCCAATTGTTGCGTGTTTAAAATAATAAATGTCTGTGTACCAATAAGCGACGCTCCACATTTGCTCAGTGGTTCACTTCCATTGTATCGATACTTTGCATGATACAATTTTGTGCTGCTAATCCTATCGGTTTCAATTAGCGTAATATGCATTAGTTGTTTCTATTGCAGATTCTAATGCATATTCTGCTTATTGAGTTTAATAGGATTTTAAACTCTCGATTAATAAACACTATCTGATTAATAAAATATTGCTTATCAAAACAATTTCATAGCTTATCATCCGAAAGAGATATCTGAACATACTTTTATTTTGTACAATAATTAAGGCTGCCTTAATTCACGTCAAATTAACCTACTGTCATAATTCATGCATGAACCAATACTGCAGTAACCGAGCAAGTGTGGAATGTCTTTAACCGATGATGTAATTACGTCTTTATGTGTCTGTTTAGTTACTATTCGAGATAGCCGCTGTCATATTTCTTAAGCGTTGGGATTTGGTATGGAAATGGAATATCAGCCTCAATTAGCAGTCATATTGTCTTTTTCATTATGTTAATGAGAAGTGCAACCAATGACCGACCTCGACGATACAATTTAAGATGTAATACGATCTGTGACGTACTTTAGTGTGGAACATTATGGGAGATTTGCATACTTCCAGCCCATGTAGGGTAGGATTGACAACCGTTTAACTGTTTAATGGATGTAACACTTTTAGGTCGCCATGATTTCAATCAGCCATGAATTGTTTGCAGCCATTATCAATTAACTTGCTTCGAACAACTATTTCAGTTTTAATTGAAGCAAATGACACAAGTTTAAAGCTAGGAACGCAACTTTGTCTTCGGTGACAAGTTACAAATAAGATCGCGTGGGTTTAACAAGCTCGCCAGAGGACATCTTTGTTACGTTCGTGTACTATGGCTGACATACTGGACACAGTTATTCTAGAGAAATTATGATACCTGTCATTATTCAATATCCTTGTGGATATGGCGGGTTTGACAACACTTGTGATATATGACGGTAGTTTGTATGTCGTAACTGTTAGATAATAATATAATCGAGATATGTGTAATAAATGTTGTTCCTGCATAGTAGGTGCATAATTGTGAACTCAGCACTTCCTTCTTCACAATTGAGTTCACATATCACTCACTCCTTACAACTCCACTGTTACTGATAATACGACTTCTGTCTGTCTTTCGTTCTCACTCTCTTTTTCCGAGGTCACATTATCAGGAGGGTATTAGATAGAGAATTCAAAATTGGAATTAAATGGAAGACTCTAGAGAGAGAGAAAGTAAAATTAACTGAATAAATAGAGAAAAAGTAACATTTATTTTACTATTGTAATAAATAAAATATGATTTAGGGATTATTAGAATACTAAATTTAAAACATTGTTTGAAAATTTTATGATATCTTTGATTCCTATTGTTTGATGTCAAATTATATGGAAGGAATTTAAAGCTAGTTGTGTGTAAAAGGAAACATATGGATTGGCGTTTCGTCAAGTTTTTTTGACGCCGTATGTTTTCACCAGGGGTTCGTTCAACTTCACTGTTTGTTAGTAACTTTTATGTGTATCTATTATACTATTATTAATCTAAATTAACATCTATTTGCGTGTATTGTACGTGACAATATTATTTTGTTTTGTTACTTTATTTATAGGTACTTAAATCGGACTAGAATTAACGAGGTTTTAACTGAAGCGAGTTATGAGCGAAGTGAGCCACCACCGCATGTGTTGTGATGAGACCATCAACCTCTATCTTGACTTCGTTCATAACTTCGCTTACAAGTTTGCAAGCATTAAATGTGAGTGAAGCTGAGCTGAGCTAGAAATGAGAGCAACAAAGCCTCGAGTCGCCGGACAGAACTGGAGCACACACCTGTCCGGTACTGTCCGAATATGTAAGCTAAAAGCTAGTATACAATGTATCGTAAGGTCTTAACTTGTGATGAACATCGTTGTGCCAAAATGACCTAAACTTTTTATAACTTCTTATACAGTTTGGTATAAAAACTATTATCTACTAAGGAGATGTTTCAAAATGGGCCAGGTCTATGTACAGTATCTCAAAAAAAAGAGAAAATTCCGTAGAATTCGGGAAAAATACAGATAATTCAATTAAATGTATACTGTTGTGGTAGTGAATTGATATTTATAAATTATTTTTATCGACTTTCAACATGGCGTCTCACTGATTCAGTTACGCTGTGCTTAAAAACAATGAGACTCGTCGTCGGTCGTGATTGTGTTCGTTCTGTTTTGAGTTTCTGGAGTTCTTTTTAACTACCTCGCTTTCGTTTTTTGGATTCAATACCGTGTCTTTCCCATCTGTTTACCTGGCTTTTGTTTTCGGACTTAACGGCGTAAGACTCTCGGGAGTAGCCGGGAGTCAACTTTCAACCACCACAGAAAAAAACATGTCAAACGTCAATGTCATTAATCAATCAAAATGACAGCTTACCACCATGACAGGTTTTTATTGGGTGTTGCAATTTCAAGTGTAATTTCTTGTGTTTACCAGCAAACCAAGCCATTTTAAAGTAATTGGACAGTTGAGAACTATTTTAAATGAATTTCCCTATTTTTAAGTATAGTGTACAAGGACCTGGCCGAGGCTCCATACATTTTGGAACATCTCCTTTGTTTTTATAATTTTTGTATTAAGAGGCTTTCAGTGCCTCAAGGAGGGAGAAATGAAAATATATGAAATACTAAATGTATGTTTAAATTTAACTTTAATATATGATGTGAAAGAACGACTATTTCTTATAAATTATGACTGAACGATTTTTGAAAATATACTCAACTATAAACTAAAGATTTTCTTCTAAGTTCTGGCTGTTATTTTGTAGTTCTTTTTTCTGTATTAGGTATAAACATGTTACTTCCGTCAAGCGCACTGTCGGTTTAAAAAAGTCTATTTATTGCTGTTGTACTGTTTTACGCAGTGTTGATGATACTACAGGAAACTTACTGAGTAATTTTATGACAATGCGTCGTTTCACAAACCGGGGGGAATGTGACGCAGGTGAGGCATTGTGACCACAATGTCTGGGCACTGTGCGACCACTCCCGCGGAAACTAGCTATAATTTACATTCTGCATTTAATTTGGACATTAAAAAAGAACATTGAACGAAAGTTTATTAAGCTCTAAAGGGGTTCATTTTCAAATTGAAGTACTTAAACTTTTGCTTGGCATTCTGTAACAATCTAAGGAACACTTTCTTAACTGTTTATGTACTAACTTTTATGTCAGCAAAATGTATAAGTTGTTACGACTTTAGTAGTTAAGCATCTTATTTAATGTCCAATACCCTAAATGATGAGCTTAAAACCGAATATCCGACGTGTGTGCTTATGTTGAGTTGTGTGGCGCGTTGCTGCGTATAATTCATGGTACCTTTATCACTGGTCCTCATTTTTATGTAACTTCGGCACTCCGAAGGATGTTTCTTTGGAGGGACTGTCACTTCCCTTACTGTCTTCCTTTTCTAGCAAAGCGCCAGGCAACTGTATACTGGACTATTTGTATATTTAATAAACTTGGTAACCAATAAAAATATTTGCTGTAATTTATATAACTGTTTGATTTCAATTAGCACCTAGCATTTAGCTAAAAATCTAGAAATTTTCTTTTAGCGCATATTTAAGAAATACACTTCAAAAGGATTGCCCAAATATACCAAAACAGTAATGAAAAATAAGCAGCTAGCGTACAAACAACAAACCCTTCACCCGGCCGCATATACCTAAAAGATATTTGATCGCAATACAGACTTCAAAAACAAACTCTTCTACGAGTGTATCTGGTTCAATGGGAGCTTATCACGACCACTGACACGTAGTCAAGACATAGGGCCTGACAATAATGCACTGAATTGAATAGCGCGTCGAAGTAATTTCACGCTCAAATTAAATTATACATTTTACCTAATAAAAGCACTTCACTGAGGTATCTGTTAAATTTTGCCGCGTTTCAAATCAAAGTTAACATTTATTTTTTTGCTGCACAATTCAATTTAGAGCAACTATAGATCTTTCAAAAACCTAATAAAAAAACATAACTTTGGTGAGCTGTAGGTGTCAGAATAAAATACGCAATGTGAATCAGTTAAAAACAGAATATAATGTCACAACTTTCTAACAAAAACAAATAGCACCACCGAACAATTTCGACTAGGTTCTAGGATACTGTTTGTACACAAGGGGCCATCAAAAGCCTGTGTTGAAAAATAAATTGGACCCAAGCCCCAACAATACTCACAAGATCACCGGCTTTTTTTGTTATTTGAAGATGATTTTAATAGTTGTCGAACAACTAGTGCTGGCTAGAAGTATTTTCGCTGCTAGTCTGCGCAAATGTCTCATGTGTTTATTAGAAGATCCATGCGAGACATTATCGCTTTATCTGTGGGGCGGCACACAACCTACTATGCCCCTAGTATTTAATTGTAGTTATCAATATACGGTGGTGAGTACTTACCAACAAGTGCGTCACAGGTTAGTTTTCCATACTTACGCTCAACTTAAGTAGGACTAAGCTCGACATGTCTGCCGCATGCAGGGTGAAAAATAGGCTAAAAGAACCACCCATTGGGTCCCTAAACATACGACGTCATCGCGGCAGGCCATGACGAAGATAGCGGGACGAGTTTGACTGCAAAGATTACATTATACAATACTGAAATAGAGACCAATCTTGTTCCGTGGAACGAGTCATTTGCGTTCGTGAAGAAACTAGCGCCATCTGATATTCAAAACTTAGAACTACCTTTGGATAGGAACCTTGTATGCCTATAGCTATTTATATATGGATTTCATTATGTAGTAAGCACATAAATGTTAATGTCAAGGACTGATAAATTATATACAATTTAGCGAATCATGTTTTTTTGCTATGAAATTAAGTAATTATTCTATGACACAACTTAAGTAAAGATTTAACATAGCATGGTAGACCTAAGATGACCCAATGACCAGAATTTTTCAAAATTACCCGTTTGGATTACTGGCTAGAGCAATATAACACAGAAAGATCACAGAAATAAACAAAATATCAAAAAACACCGGCGGGAATTAGCAGACATTTCTATTGGGGTTACCTGTTTATTGTTAATAAAACCACTAAGGCAATTCTACCATCACCGCAATGAATGTTTGCAAAATGTTTGATGTACTTAATTTATCAAAAAATTGTAAATTCTGTGTGCGAAAACTGTAATTAAAACCTTCAACAATGATGTAGCGACGTACACGAAAGGATCATTGTTCTTAATCCAAGACGATACGTTACGAGATATCGAAACTTGGTATGAGAACGTGAATATTAGCAATGTTATGAACCGGCCAAGGTCATGCGTAATTATGTACTCTGTGTGACCGTATGTGTTTTGTTTCATTCGACGCCGGTGTGTGAGTTCTGAGGTGTGTGAGTTCTGAGGTGTGTGAGTTCTGTGTTGATACGTCACTTACACACACAGATGTAGGTACGGCCTGGACCGCGCGTGTATAGCAATATAACCTTTCGTATGCTACATCATTTATGACTCCATTTTTGTGTTGAGTATTGTCAAACTAAATTAAACCTGCTTCTGCCATCTTAACTACCGCCGATAATAATTACGAATTAACGCTGTGATTTTTCATTTCTTTAACAGCGAACAGAAGGCGAATCACCGTACTTAAAAACGTTGAAAAGCTAGTCGTAGGACATGGAATAAGTATGTGCTATATTGGCCTCGATTTAATCTCAGCGACAACCAATGTAAAAACTGCTGGACCGATTTTAAATATACAGGAATTTCTCTTCTGCAAGTTCTATTTGAAGCTAAAACTTTTATTTCAGTAACTAACAGAAAACATTGTTATTTTAACAATTTGAAGTCAATAATATTGGTGTCACTGCGCGTGAATGATTTAAGAAGAGATTAGTCGAAAGCAATCAGTTTCCATCGGCTGTCAGGCGCCATCTCTGCATTGGGCAGCTATCCTGATAGTCGCCTAGTGCAGGGATGACGAGCCAATCGCACACGATAAAATAATTTGGTCACGACAGCAATTGCAGAATTTAGGTACCTACCTAAGTCACGGTAACAAACATAGAAACCAGAGCGTGATATTTTAATCCACATTTAACTGTGAATAATTATCTTCAGAAACCGTTTGTGAGATGATTTCAGTAAAATATGAACCAGCAGGCTTAGCATGACTTTTTCTGTTTCAAGAATAGACAGTGCTTTTTCAATACAAAGTGACATTTCGTTTCTCAATTTTTGACATCGCACCGTAGATATCCTTCTACAATCTGTCATTTTGTCTTTCGTTTCTAACGATCTTTGTCTAGCTCCTTTTTATATGTAGACTATTACAGAAGCATTTTTCTTCCCAAACTGTCAAAGTCACACTGACAACAAACTTTCTACTTGACAGCCACAAAGTATATACGATTATCTACAAAATCATGATTCGTTTCGAACGCATAACTGTGATAACTAATCGAAAAACGTAGCTATCTTCTCCTATTGTACATCATTTAGTTAATAGTCATGTTTATTTTTCCGTCGACAACTCGGTGCTCGTGCTAAGCCTACTGATGTAAATTATTTGCCATGTAGTTTGCAAACGCAGACGAAGTTGCACTAATTTGTTCAGTCATTTCAATTATATGGTGAGATGTTGATTACGGTATAGGGTGGCAGGGACATCTTCGCACAAAGTTTTACCAAGGGGGGAAACTGATCGGAAAACTGAACTGAAATAAGTAATTCAAAACATGCTTCTGAGCCCGCTGCGTCGTAATTCTTCCGTTATAAAAACAAATCTGTCGCATACATTTTGACCACATAGGTATAACCTACGACAAAATTTCTTCACTAAAGGGTCTCGAATCATATGCTGAATTCATGGTTACCGTTTGCACGTCGAAGTCCTTGCCGCTCTGTGTAATAATAAAGGTACATTTCTGTTTGTGTAATGCAAATGGGAGTACCAATTATTGCGAAAATGTTTTTTTCCCAGTATTCACTAAATCAAAATTGTGCGTTATATTCAAATTATATACAATATATTTTATAGAAAAAACGGCACGACTATGTTTAGAAGTTTGCCATCCCTGCTCTAGCTGAACCAAGAATTTATATTTCTATACCGATTAATATAAGCTTGAATAAATAAGCGAAACGTCTATGGACAAATCAGGGATTTCGCGAGCCGTAATATCAATTAAAATTCTATTTCCAGACAGATACAGACTTTAGAATTTGATATCCTAATTATTAAGTAAGGTAACACGCTAAATGTCACGCTGTAGCTCTTAAAGCCGAGCAAAATGGAAAAATGTCGCTAAGCGGTTTAAGTGAGAACGACGGGAGCCGACGGGGTTTTATAAAAATGTAGCTGTTATTTTAGTTTGTTGTTTATCTTACAATAGGGTCGTAGTTAAATGCTAACAGCTGCACGGGTCGAAATTTCATCATCCTTGGGGTCAATACAATGCATATTTATGCGATAACAGCAATCGCGGTTTGTTTATTGTCATTTTTTTAAGAGTTCCGTTGCCTGTCTCCGAAACGCATCATCAGATCTATATGAAATGCTTATGAGACTATTTCGGAATAAACCCCTTTCGAACAAATAAAGAATTTTGCAAATCCGTCTATATTTGACGGAGTTATGCCCGAACATACATAAATGTGTATACAGGGTGTCCCGAAACTCAACGTCAACCGGGTACGGGGCAATAAGCTAGGTTGTACCAGTTCTAGCAAAAATAAGAAATAAAATCCATGTTACTTGGTTAAGTGATAATAGGGATTCTTTTGAAAATGTTGAAAATCAACACCCTAGATCAGATATTTAGGTACTGTGATCACAAATTTCTAAATTGTTAAGTGTTTTTTTTTAATGTAATCCTAAATAACTATGTTATTGATTGCAGTCACAAAACCAATAATTAATATTGTGAGTCAGGTACAAAAAAAAAAAAGTTTAATTAAGTCATGGTTAAAAACGTTTTATCACGTAACTTAGACGCCTTGTCTTTAAAAAAAATGTACTATATTAACATAGGCAAGTTGTTGAATGCTCTGCTGCAAATACATATTAAGAGCATTCATTCCACGCGGACTGGCAACAACTCATTTGTAGTAGTTTTTCGTGATTATTTCATGAATAAAAACAAAAGTAAACATTTTTTTTCAGCCATGCACTAGATCGTTGGTATTTTCAAGTTTGTATGCTATTTTTTTTACAGTTATTCTGGTATTTTCTTCTAATAATCAATATACCGTCAATTATTTTCTATTTGCATTGCTTAGTACGATAAAATGTTTTTATTAAAGAGTAAATATTAAAAATAATTATAAATACCAACGATCTAGGGCTTGGTTGAAAAAATAAATAGTACTTTTGTTTGTATAATCACGCAAAACTACTATAAATGAATTGTTGCCAGCCCGCGTGGAATGAATGCTCTTAAACCCAACTGTAATTTAACTAATGCAACGTAATTGTAATTAACTGCTGATGTAACTTAAGCTAATGTGTTGACATTCCCCATTCCGGGAATGTGTGTACAACATTTCAGTTAATACCTTAATATTATTGTCGTTGGCAACATTATAGTATATTATTATTTTATACATTGGCAGCATTGTATTATTATTTTATGCATTGGCATTGCTACCTGACCAGTCTTGTAAACTTCACCTTTGTAAAACCAGCTATTGTTCCGTGTAAAATTATAAAATGATCTAATTTAACTCTAATTTGGAGCTCAAGCGGCGTAATTATTGTAACCTTATGGGTAACTACAGTTTTGAGCCGTTTGGGGTCGAAACGCTCGGGTCATGGGGCCCGAGTGCACGGAAATTTCTCGACGGTTGGTCGACACTTCATGTGACCTGAGGGCTGGGTCATTCTTTGGCCAAAGAATTAGCATTGCCATTCAACGTGGCATTGCTGCCAGTCTTCTGGGCACAAACGTGCCGTGGCACCGAAGTATTCGTCCGCATCGCTGTCATTAGGGTTTCCTGATGCTAAGTGTCTTTGTGTTTTTGTATTTATTTGTTTAGTTAATTAGTTTAAAGTCAGTTGTTTATAAAGAAATAACATTAAACTCTGAATATATTCAAAACTTTTGTTCTACTCAGACAATATACGTCCGTTCACGGTTAGTTTACCTCTGACGGCAGCAACCCAACAGAAACCTTATTGCAACAAGAATAAAGATCATTGAAATGTTAACAGACAGTCAACTCAACAGCAACCTTATAAAATCCACAGTAAAGATCACTTTGATTTTGACAAGGACGCAAATATTTTGAATTACCTATATATATTCCCTTACAATTAATACAAGCATTATTCTATACAGCATCGCTCAGGCATCCATGTCTCGGACCAACAACCAACTGCTCCAATAGTTTGGATAACTTCACACTATCGAAGCGTGCAATAATACAACGTGCGACGGTGCATGTTTCACTGTAGAAACATATCTCCGAGCTATCGGTTTTCATCGAGACAGACAGTTGGAGAACTCATGCGTCAAAGCGTATGCGAAAGTTATTTTAAAAAATATCCTACGAAGAATTACGACGCAGCGGGTCCAGATGCATATTTTGAATGACTTATTCTAGGTCAGTTTTCCGATTTTGCTTCCGAAGTTATCAGAACTAGGGATAACTATAAAATAACTTTGCCATTGTGATTAATTTTATCTGATATGTTTAACAATTTTATCAATGTTACCAATTTTATTCAATGAATTTTAATTTTATGTCGATCATTTTTAATCATTTTTAATTTAATTATCATACATTTAAATTTTATCACTTTTTATACACCTGCCACTGTTAATAATTAATTTATCAATTCACTAATTTATTAAAACTTTTAATTTTATTTTACCAATGTTGTCAGTGTCATAACTTTATGAATTTTATTATGTATTCGTTTTTCACCAATTTTTACTTTCATTATCATTTACAATGTCACCATTTTTTTTAATTTATTTGATTGAATACTGGCGCTTATTACTGAGTAAGTTAGCTTACTTCTCTAATTCATTATTTTATGCATGTGGTGTTTACCTATAAGTAATTGTTGCACTGTAATTTAATTTTAAGAATGTGTTATGTCAATGTATTCAGTGTGAACAATAAACTATAGCCAATCAAACTTTACTAAGGTTACCTTTACTTTTACCAATATTAGCGCGGGGAGCAATAAAAGAGTGGACAGTATATTAGGGAATGGTTTATTGCCATGCTTATGAACAAATTTAAACTTTCCAGGACATACAAATAATAAAATGAGGCTGATTCGTCCGTCGCGTCATGAAGTCCGTGGAAGCGAGGGCGATGTGCTCACTGCCCGAGTACGGCCGCTTGTACACACTAAGAAAAGTCGTCGTGTGTGCTGCAGATAGGATCAATTCATCATGTACACAACAAGATTTTTGTCGGATTTAGGGACGAAAATTTATCGTGTCTGCTGCAGACAAGACGAAAAGGAACGTGTAAACGATAAGATCTTTATCGGGCAGTCGTGTGTAGGGTGCTATAGACTATACACGTCTGTTGTTAATTTTCGTTCGTTTGTGGAGAAAATAATGTTAACTACAAGGCAAAAAAAAATGATTATTGCATATTATGTCTATAAAATAACGAAAAAGGAAACAAAATACAAGAGACTTTACTGGGTTCATCCAATATTAGAAGAAAAAAATGAGTTTGGTGGGTTCATCACCCTTTATCACATAATGCGACAATATGAGAAAAAATTGTGGACGTTTGACAAGCTGAGCACTATAGATACGACATGAAAATTCTAAAATGGGAGAAAGTATTCCTGCATCATTAGATTGGCCGTAACATTGAGGTAAGTTAATAAATAAACACTTTGAAGATTTATTAAATTAAATCGTTGTTATAAATTTGGTACTAGCAGCTACAACACGTCCACGCAAACAAACGTACAAAAACTACCCGAGCCACCTTATCTACCCCGCCCCCCTTCGGCACCGCATCAACTTCGCGCGTCGCGTCTAGCGCAGACAAGATTTTTCTTGGTCAGCGCCGAAGCAGTGTACACAGTTCGTGTATAGAAACGACACGAATTCTTGCATAGGCACGGCGACTTTTCTTAGAGTGTA
The DNA here is from genome assembly GCA_949091785.1 of Polymixis lichenea. Classification (NCBI taxonomy): domain Eukaryota; kingdom Metazoa; phylum Arthropoda; class Insecta; order Lepidoptera; family Noctuidae; genus Polymixis; species Polymixis lichenea. Next base: position 57,312,520 of record OX420931.1, on the reverse strand, counting down.
CAAGCGGCTTACTGCTCGATGGCGGTAGCACGGGTAACTTCGGTGCTGAGTCATTTTGCGGTAAGCTGGGTTTGCCGCGACGTAGTGCGAGCGCCACCGTGACAGGTATAAATAATAACACTTCACTAGTGAAAGCAACCGACGACACACGCCTGCCATATTTCTTATATTGTATTCTTATATTGTGACGACTGTCAAAGATTTACGAATGCCAGCAGGCTGAGCGTGCTTTCCAAGGCGCGGAGGGTCTTCATATTTAAAAATACACAAACTATGGCAAACGTAGCTTAACCTGATCGATCGACCTGTGACTCTTATTACTTAGCCACAAGCTTCTTGATTTAACTTACGATATTTAACTACATGTAATTTTTTTTCTTATTGTATACAAATAATTTGCCTCTTGCCTCCAAGACTTATGGGTATCACCATCGACCGAAAGGGACCAGACATTAACATAATAATATATATTATTTCATTATAATTTATCTGCAAATAAGGCATCTATTCCTACGAACCGGCTACATAACGTTAACCATTATTTTGTCTTCGAATTTGACTAAGAATTTTAAGTAAACAATCATCATTTTGGTTGGCTATAGTTATCCCTAGTTCCAATAACACCCGAAGCTAAACAACCACTTCCTCCCTGCACATAGAACTACAGTAGCCTTGTGTGTACTTAGGCTTGTTTGCTCACGCTGAGTACTAGATTAGTTAATCACTTGCGGCAAGTCAGGTAGACTTAGTAGGGAACGATAACCTTGTAAAGGCCGTAGGAATCCGACGGATGCGGGAAGCACAGAAACGGTTGAAGTTACGGAGCTAAGGGAGAGGCTCATGTCCAGCAGTGGATTTCTTTCAGCTGAAATGATGATGATGAGGGAGCGAGCCTATTTCCATCAACCAAGAATAAACCCAGACTCTTATGTAACTATGACAAAGAAACTCCTTATGGTAAAACCCAATAACGCTTTGCCCGATCCGGGTTTAAACTCAAGGCCCTAAAACCAACAGTTGCATTTGCGACCACTAGAATGACGACTAACGAAATCGCCTTGACAAGTTTTTTTTTTTCACATAAACCTGCAAGTGCACTTATGAAACGTCAGAAGCTAGGTGCACGGTTCCAATTTGTCGCTTCCTATGGAGAAGAGCCGGCAAGAAACTCCACGGTTACTCTTTTAAAAGTAATTTGCGTTTACAATGTTTCCAAGTTACAGTGATATTAGGTATGAGAGGACAGTGCAGGCCTGTCAATAAGTTCCAGGTACTTATAGGAAAGAAAATAAAGAATAGAAAATCGTCTATAAATCTGTAGATTTATAGACGACGTCTCTATGGCCTACAACGTTCTCTCATTCACAATATCTAAAAGAATCTACATAAGTAAAATCAACCTATTTAAACCAAGTGACAGCCCCTTTTAAAGCGTTTCGTATTCCACAACAACTTTCAATGGGATTGACTTAAGTTTTTCGGTAGCTAGTAAGTGAGTCCCATACTTAGATCTATGATAGGGTCTCATTTATTTTGACTTTTTCATCATCGCTATTGCTAATATAATATATTTTTGTTTAGGCTCTGACATACTCTATACCAAAACTGCCACGGCTATGCTCAAAACTTGGACGAAGCCCCTAGGATCAAAGCCAAAGAGGGTAACATGTGGTCGTAAATACATCTGGAGATGCACAGAGCGAGACAGCAAATAAGGAAAAAAATACAGAGAATCTTCTCTAACACCAAAATTATGGAGCTTGGCTATTCTTAGAAATACTCAATAATAAATTGGCTAATTTCACATACCCGTGTTTCAAGACCAAACCCCGCTATTCCTATCCAATAAAAGCAAGCGTGATTGCACGATGAATACTTTATTACCTTCGAAAGCATACACCTAACAGCCTTCTCGCAAAGATATGAGAGGCTGCATATTTCATTAGATTCCTTCATCAGTTTCATTACCGTGTGTACGTTGCCAGCTGAGCTCACAACAGTGTACAGTCTGAAACGTTACACGTAAGAAAATATATTTGACTATAAGCAAGAAAAGGATAGACTTTGTATACTAAATTGGAGCGAGAGGAAACCTGGCATTACAGGTTCATTTAATTCGAAGACATTAATGACATCTCGCCCGTAGTAAATCGTGTGGTGAACCGGGTTCTGGCTCAGCCCAAGTTATAGACCGATATTGTTTTGTTATACATCAATAATCTTCATGTTACCAATGCTTTGACACAGCTTTTCTCTCAGTGAAAAGGAGTGAGTCGTAATCCACCGCGCGGGCCCAGTGTAGGTTGATAGATATCTCATATCTTTGTAATTTTCGTTTTAGTACATGTCGGTTTCCTCACGATGAATTTCGTTACCGTTTTGGGAGCAAAAGTGATGAAATAATCTACACAAAGAAAAGCGCCAGTCTCGTTTCGAAACTACGACCAACAACTCGTAAGTCGCCTTAAAAAGTACGACCAACAACTCGTAAGTCGCCTTAAAAAACCTACTTTACCCTTTACCTTACCTGAGGTAAAAGGTAAAGGTTGCACAAGGTAAAAGTTATAAGTTTTATCAATTCCCAACCACATGCAATGCCGCAAATTAGCTGAAACATTGCCAAACAGAAAAAATTAACAGTTTGCACTAATCCTAAAAGTTTGCTAAAATACAGTTTAATTTGAACAAACTTGTTCAAATATTAAACGGGTTGTTGTTTCTAGGTTGACGGTTGACGACTTCTTGTTGGTTCTAGACATTCGTTTCAGGACAACTATTATTAAAGTGATCTTTTTAAACAAAAGATCTTTGTGTTTTTTTGTCTTCCGAGGGATCATTTTCCATCAAAATTACATTTACCTACCGTTTGAGATATGCTTTAAATTTACCCAGAGACGTGCCCCAATAGGCGTTGCACAGAGGGGCTTCGGAGCGGTCTTTTGATAGGTAACGATGCCCCTTCCATGTGTGGAAGATGACCACCGGGGTGGTTTTAGTGAGGTAAAAATCCCACACTCCCCGGTCTTATTTCCAAAGTCCGGGCGCCTTTTGAAGATTTCCCCCCGAAGACAAAAAAAAAGGTGTACCTACTTAATTTCCTTAAATACAAGCGATTAAGTCCAGTAATTTTAACAAACAAGATGTTTATCCTAGAGTCCACCACAACGTTACCCAAATATTCCACTGCCACTCAAATCTAATACCATCACGTCAGAAGCACTAAGGCAAAGTTAAAAGCTTTGTAACTCGATTAAATTATATGAGTCGGCAATCATGACCGGCTAACTTTGTGCCAACTTTCAATGATGTTATGAATTTAGTTGGGTACTAATTGGAATTAGAGTATTTTGTCTCAAATTGGGAGAAAATGAAATAGTATCCATAATTTTGTGGCTTATTGTTAAAAAAGCAACCTTTTATAATAATAAGCAGGTCTATTGAAATTAGTCCGACTATACACCTAAATAATTAATTGTCTTGTATATGCTACTTAGTATTTTTAACGCACATGCACCACCTGCGATCTGACATGTTTTTTACCAACAACAAATGATATAAGACTGCCTTGTTATCCTTGCCACAAGTGCTTCCGATGCTTCTCTTGGGTTTAACTCCCGGCTCATACGAAGTGTGGGCTTTTATTTCCTCGGCAACAGCCCGGAATCTGGTTTGGTGCTCGGTTGATGGTAACAGACTTATATTATATGGGACTTTAACATATGTAATGAAATATGGGTGTGCTGTAGGTACCAGAAAAGCCTTGATATAAGACTCTGCAAGATGCGCTACGACTATTCCTGTAGCCACGGAAAATTTGCTCGTTTAGTAACACCGAGATGATTAGCGATTCAAAAATGGCTTTACATAATGTCAACAAAATACCGTGTCTTCGCGGTTTTCAGGGCCTGTTTCCCCGTTGACTTGGCGTTGTTATCAATAGAAGACGTCATACAAAATGTAAGTTGTTCGTCAGACTCACACATACCAATCAACACGGTTTTTACATGATCTGACCAAGATTATGTCTGGACTTTAAAAGTGACTGACCTCAGTTTGTTTCAGCCTGTCTTCTCAGAGTAGTCAGATAGGAAACGTCCTATAGTCGATAGTCCTCATCTAGTTACTAAAATAGGATTGACATTTTGACGACGCTTGGCTGCGGCAAATCAAGATTCTTTTTAATTGTAACAACATTCAACATTTTCTTTAACCTATCTTGGATATCGAACCAACATTCTTGAACAGCTCTTTATGCAAAAAAACCGGTCGTTATTAGATTATATTCAACAGTTAGGTTGCGACCTAATTGGAATAGTTTGCCTTCCTTTTACATCAGCTCATTCCACAGTGTTTGAGAGGTTTTTTTTTTATATCTCAAGGCCAGAGGGCCCTACGCCCTAAAAAGGTAAGATGGGTGTTACTGGATACGAGAGGCCTACATCTAGCAGTTGAGGTCTATATCTAACAATGGTCTGCGATAAGCCACACAACATGACTGTCTTGTTTAGTTGAGGAGTTCCTATGGTCACCTTCATCATCAGGCCGTGGATAGCAACTAGTTTAATATTTTACTTGTAAAGACAAATCTAAAGAAAGCAAGCAAGACGGGGCATCTGGTTTACTCGAGGAGTTCCATTGGCCACCTTTGGTCTGTATATTTAGACCCAGGACTTAATTGCCCTGATAAATTTGGGTTATCATGATATAAAAACGATCGAATTCAGCAATGTATAGATCTGCCTATTTTCAGTATTCTTCATATTTGCGACGATAAATCTGTGCCTGTTCAAAGTGATACCATTCGTAATATCAATCTTCAGCATCTGCAAGGGCGTTGAGGTTTATTTGTTTCCGTTCAAACCTACTGACTTCTGGGATGTCAACTCGCTGTTCACTTATCTGGTCACTTACCTATGGGAGTTAGCAGGCAATAAGTAATAAAACCATAGCGGAGTCATAACTGTTCATTGAATATTTAAATCAAGAAGTAATTGCTACGAGGTCTGGGAGCGACTTCTCTCTCGACTCTTCTCCATAGGTACCTACTACGCTTTGGAATGGGCAACTATTGTTATTATTAATTATACTAACGTTTTGAGTTGACTCAAAAGTGGCAGGAAATATAGTTTTTAGATTTTTGGTTTGTTTATCTGAACGTGTGTTCCACCATTACACAAATTAGAGACTAGCTTAGATTCTGTTATAATTTTGAATAGAGATTTCCTGTCTGTTGGCTATCAATTTATTCCACTGTTGGCTTTGGGGAAGGGACATTATTGCACTATGTGCCTATTGTTCTATAGTTTACTGTAAATTGTAAAAAGACGAGCCAAAAGGTCAAAGTTCGCTAGTAATAATATTTGTTTATACTATCAAGCAGTAAATGTGTTTCAAAATCGTCTTTGCATTACTGATCCGGCATTGAAAGTCGTCGAGGTTATTTCCTTCGGTGTTTGTGTCAACGAAAGTAAATAAATTTCTGGAAGTCCTGTGGAACGTGAATTCATCGCCAGTGATTGTTCACAAATAACAACAGAAATTTAATTAACTAACAATGAAATAAGCTCTTACCTTTGGAAATGAATTACTATAGCCGCACGATTTTCACCTTACAACGAAAATAGAAGTGTGAATAGAAATTCGGCTAGGCCGCAGGTGACTAAAATCGCAAATTCCAAAGTAGACTAGATTTCGAAATTTGTCGTGCGGCTATGGGTCACATGTAGCGGACGACCAAAATCGACCATGAAAATACTGAGTCGAGGGAAATTGAAGGGCGACATTTTGATGCAAAAGGAACTAGTCACCTGCGATTTGTATTGAATTCGCCGCACGGCTTGAATTGAACGTTGGCTTTCATTGTTAAGCAGAGAATCTACAACTGACCAAGTTTTGTGATAGTTTACATGATTCTTTCTCTCTCTTAGCCGTACCCTGCCAAATCAGTGTCTACGTATCTACGTACTTTTTGAATTGGCAGGAAATATGTTTTGAATCGTCAAATGTCTAACGCATATACAGAGGTGTCGGTAACGGTGTCGCGAGTTCAATTGATTTTTCCCATCTCAAAAAATGCCCAACGCGCATAAATAAGTTTTCACTTCAAAAATATATTATATGTACAGTTTTGACTTAGCTACGATGATAGATATAGATAGACTACTTATTAGGGAAGCTTTGCTTTTGATACCCATTGAAATCTAAGTAGTTTAGAAAAAATTTGGTCTGCCGACCCTAGATAGGCAAAATTTCATCAAAATTGAAGAAAATAAAACACAGCCGGTAGATTATTGATTGCAATAAAATATTGTGCTAATAGGTAGGCAATGCCTGCTTCCACTACAAAGTGAAAAATTTGATAGAAATACAAAATGACGAGTTCTTATAATTAAATGAATTAAATCAGTATTTATAAAATATTAGATTAAGAGTTGGTGTGTAAGGACTAAGGACTTGCTTAGATATCATCGTACACCTGTATCAACAACGAGAAATAGGTCCAAGCTGAGCTCATAATCTGAAAAATAAATACAGATTTTAACTTTGGACGCACGTAAATTTGGCATTTATTCATGTGAGTAATAAGGTTCAATACTGATAGCAGCTTGACTAAAACATACCTTTGAAAAAGATATCAGTGTCAGTTGAGAAAATCCAAGAACTGATAAATAACAGGGACGCTGCGCCCCAGAAACAAGTAATCAATTAATCAATCTATGTTAACCGTAACAAACTGCAATCCGTCAGTCCGTAACAGCGTCACTTGAAAACGGCTGGACGGATTTGGCTATTTTTATTTTTATTCGAAATAGACTGAAATAGGTTATTATGGAAAGAAAAACTGAAAAAAAAAAATCCTCGAGAAATGACAGATTCGGGATAAACTCAACGTCTTTTCTCAAAGTCAAAGTCGGACATAATATTTTTTTAAATAGTGTTGGTAAGGATAGTCGTATAATTACGTAACTTGAAAATGTGTTTTTTTGCTTATGAACACACTATGATAAATATGGTCTCCAAAGGTAGAATTATGTACGAAACGGATATTCCAGTAAGAATCATATAAATAGAACCACTGGTTTCGAAGTTATTAAGAAATTTTTGTATGCGAAAATGTAACAAACTATAGTTTTTAGAGTTTATGTTTTACGACCCGTAAACCCGTTTAAAAACCGTATCTTTTGTCAGCACTTGCTCACCGTTGCAAACCGATTCCTTAGATGAAGTGAACTAAATACCTTATTTTCGGAGAGCACATAAAGGCGGCCCAATCGCGATCCGACTTCGCTCTGATGGGTTTCACTTTGTTTTGCTTCAGGCAAATTTTATCACGCATCTACTCCATGGTCATACGTCCCATCATAATGCGCATGATTAAACATGTGAACTTTACGCCCATCAATTAGTGCACACAACAGACACGCACAGATCTAGCAATTAGTAACAACAAAGGGACAATTACAAGCGAACGTCAGCGATACCCGCATGAATGTCGGTGACGTTCACTTTGTGGCTGATCACAAAGGGATATCGCATTTCAATGTCTGACGCAATACACTGGTAACCGTCTGTCTGCAAAGGTCGATTGCTTTATTAGATTGTTAGGTCAGACACGAGCATAATTGAACACTCCGTGAAATTTGTCCATCACATCGCATCATTTACACGCGTTATTACTGGGTTTTCGCGTAAACTTCTGTCTGAATTTATCTGTTTTTACTGGGCTCCTAAGGTCTTTAGCATCATATTTAATAACATGTAGCTTTCCTGATGAATTGAGGATTGATTAATTGAATTGATTGGTTTTGATTGCTTTTTGATTTTTGTATTTTTTCTTGATTGCTGATTGATTGATTGATTTTTTGATTGATTGATATGCAATACGTTTATTCAAATACGACACATAGTTCCAGAAGTAAGCGCGTTAAAATTAATAAAATATTAATATGTATTATATGTAGATGAATTATTAGTACAGATAATATTACCATTCCATAAACCACCCGAATTTATTTAAGATTTTCCTAGCAGGACCTTCCACGATATACATAGTAGTACGTCAGTAGATAATAATGTAACGTAGGTACATTAAATTTACCTTGATGTTGGTCAGTTTGTAATGGACTTGGAGTAGATTGCACCAAAACTAACTTACATTTACATTAGACTGAACACACGTGTCCCTTTGACCTAACAAACTAGAAATATTCTCCTTGATGTGACCGTGCCATTGATATGTATCTCCTCTCCTGGCCTCAGGGAATATTTGCCCAATATTATTAATCTAATCCATATGGATAAACGTATATGCTTAAATAAAACTACTTACAGAAAAGAAAATGTTTTCACAAATAAATTACTCTTGTTATTATTTCTAACGTTTTTATTCAATGGAAATAATAGGTTAGTATGTTACTACTACATAATTATTATTTAATTTAGCTGAAAGTATTCTCAACTACTTTATTTAAGGGGAAACTAGTAGCTGGCTCGAATTTACTGGTGGGCCTGGCTAAAAAGCACGCTGTCTCACCAAGCTTCGTGTCCGACAGAGGTTAGTATCAGTGATGAGTATTTAGAGGCTAGCCTACACGCAAAACGTTATTGACTGAGATGCAGGATCATTTATAGTAAAACAGGCGCCTAAAAATTAAGAAAAGTCCTTCGGAAGATCGGGTTTTATGAAAAAAAGATCTGCAAAAATCAATAACTAATAAAGTTTTTTAAACTTTTCGATAATTAAACTTTGTCGGTACCGACTTGGTTTTGGAGATTTTTTACTTTTTTATTATTTAAGCGCGCCCAAAGTTAGGTTAAATTAGCAAGAAAAACGAATCTTTGTTGGCTCATAACTTTTGAATGGCTTTTTATTTTAGTATTCTGTTTCAGTACAGATAATATTATTAATAAGACAATATAATACCATGTTTAATTTTTAATGTACATTGTCAAACAGTAGAGTAATACACTCCCGAAGTTTGTATGGAAAAAATGTCGACTAGTTTCATCTTAATCCCTCCAATCTTCGTAATATCAGCTCAAATTAAAATTGCGGTACATTCTACACATGGCGTGTTTGCGTTAGCTCCAACTTTTGATTACCTCGTTGAAGCACTAAATGGGAGCTAATGAACTTAGTTTAATTTAAGCACTCTCGGAGATGAGAATAATCCATATCTCTAGACATGAATGATACTATTTGAAATCTCCGATACAACCTTGAGTTACGTTGTTCTCATTCTTGAAACTGCTAAATCCTTATAACTAAACTTTTGCTTCTGTTTCTAAGACATGGTTACAAAAAAAACCTTCTTTAGCAGCTTCTCTTTATTAAGCTCTAATACTTAAACCTACCCGGCAGCCAGTGTCTGTTCACGTTTCCGAAAGTGGTGTCAAGTGGAATCTCGGTACCTAATAAGAACTTCTTTTCGTGTTCGTCGAAAACGGGATATTCAACCAGAAGTTCTTCTTACTACGTACCACAAACGGCCTGCGTATAACAGGCTGGTCCTCAAACTAAACCTTACTAAGATTGGTAACCGTAATTAGTTTTCTGCTGCGACAAGCAATGTTCCGTTATGTAATGTAACTGCACCCCACTATGTAATGTAACTGTAACTGTAATGTGATGTAACTGTAATGTAACCCGTTATGTAATGTAACTGTACAGCACTCAAGGGAAAAAATCGGAATTTCCAAAACGTGTTTGCTTTATAAACCGGAGTCTATGCCTACCCCCTTATAAGTGTACCTTTTTGTTTACAAAAACACTATTGTCAGTGAAATAATAGTATTTTTTACCAAAGTTATATAACGTAAGTTTAGGAAATCACAATACCTACTTTTATCATTTTATGTTATGGCTGCAGCCCGCGATGCTTCAAGACTTTACCTAATAAGGACAGAGAAAGTAATATGAGTACGTAATACGTATCACTCGTGTCACTAAAAACAGTACTAACAGGTACGAATACACTGGTACTACTTCATGAAGTAATTATTTGTTATATGGTTATATGTGGAAAAAATATTGAATTGACGTAGAACAGATTATCGACCAAAATTTGACATAAAGTCCTACGGTACGAATCGTTTGGGCTGGGGGTCGTTTTGCTCTCTTTTGTCTGACAAAAAATATACACAAAAATCGCGCTTTCGACAATTTTATTACAAAAATACCGTTTTATTAGTCTACTTTTTAAAATATGTTAAGTATGTATAAATATGCGTCAGTTGCTAACTAGCGTTAGTAAATAAAGATAAGATTATCATTGATAAAGACCTAACTAATTAAATAACTTATCAGTGATAAGCGAGATTTTTATTCAATGCTGTATTTGGTAACATTGGTAGCATTTTAGACTGAAATCTTTGAAGTGCAATAAAAAAACACAGTATTTTTCACATTGTGGTCCCTTTTTTAACCGACTTCAAAAAAAGGAGGAGGTCTCAATTCGACTGTATGTTTTTTTTTTGTTTGTTTCCTCATAACTTTCGACTCGGTGAACCGATTTTGATGATTCTTTTTTTATTTGAAAGCTCGTGCTTTCCGTGTGGTTCCATTTCAATTTCATATAGATCTGATGATGCGTTTCGGAGACAGACAACGGAACTCTTCAAAAAATAAAAGTAAATAAACCGCGATTGCTGATATCGCATAAATATGCATTGTTTTGACCCCAAAGATGATGTAATTTCGAATTAGTGGGGTAGGTACTATAATTAAAAAGTGAAAAATAAAAACTTTTTCCAAAAAAAACAACCGACTTCCGAAAAACAAAAACTTTAATTTTATTTCGGAAGGCGGTGACAAAAAATTTAAATACATATCCAAAGTCACCACCTTCCGAAATTAAAGTTATTTTTCACTTTGTAGCGCTTTTGCGGAAGCCGGTTGTTTTTTTTTTTAATTATAAATTTTATATTAAAAACATATTTTCAAGGTTAAAAAGGAGTCGAGTTAACCACATTGGTTTAAGCATCTTCCTCTTGGTTGTGTTGTGTGTGTAGTAGGTTGTGTTATCGTTTCCTTTAACGAGAGCTTATAATCTTCTATTGTAAATGGGGGATCAATCGCCTCGAGGGAAGCCAGTTTACGTCAACTTGGTCTAAATTGACGATCATTCAGATGTACCTAGCCCGTCGGGGTGGTAGTATTGTGATCTAATATAATGGATAATACCAGCAACATTGACATCTTTGCTGACACTTTTTACCAATTCCGTAAAAATATTATGTCCCCCAACCATTCATAACATTTTCATCACGTTTATGGCAGTCGTTTTAAGTATAATAATCACACATTCTTAAATTAAATTATAGTATCTAATTATTTAAATAAGTAAATCTGATGTATTTTCTTTAATATTGTCTTTCTATGGTAAAGTAGGTCTTATTTTTTTTATGATGGTAATCTATTTTTTTTATTATTTTAACGCACTTTGAAATAAGTCTCATAATTTGTATGCACTTTTTGAATTATGTTTAAGCTGTGTACTTCTTTAAGTGACAAATTCACCATACTAATAGATATATAAGTTCTTTTATGTAATATGTTATTAGTTAATAAGTATAGTGTACAAGCACGGATCAATTCGAAGTGTATTGCGTCAGCAATGCACGAATATACGTTAACCAAAGGTGCATTTCTGACATCATACACTTCCCGGCCTCCTTCCTGGCCTCCCTCGGAGCGATTTGCCCTCGATTTCAAAAGAAGTTTATAAGCTATCGGTGCAGATGTGCGAAAACTTTGATAGCGCGATGCAAGATTCTAATTCTAATACGTTTTGAATGGTTGAACAGTTGAGATGAGTCCAAATGCAAATGGGAGTTTGTGTTTATTTTCAATATATTGTAATCGTGGAGACGTTAATATGGCGTAATTTAAACAAAAAAAACAATAAATTCAGGTTAATAATTCATTGAAATTACTTTCAATGAATTAATTATTAACCTGAATTAATTGTTTTACCCAACAACTGCAATTACTTTGAGTTTTATTTGGAAACAAAGTAAAAATATAAAAACAAAAAATAATTGCAGTTGTTGGGTTTCGAACCCATTGACGAGATTGGAATCTGCTTGTTCTGATCTCTAGGAAGATACTTAGTAACTTAAGATTTTGCTTTTTTTTTTCAGTATGTACTCCTATAACTATTAATTATATGATAAGTTTATGTTCTTAGCAGTTAAAACTACATTTTTGTGTTATGCTACAGCTTTTAAAGGTAAAAAAATATAGTAAAGGAATCCACGATTTGGTTCAAACTGTGTCCTTTTAAAACCATTTAATGATGGGTTAGGAACCACGTAAGTAATTCGAAAAGGATATTTTTTTTGTATTGTATTTTAGCATTATCCAATGCCATTCTTCTGTACTTACCTGCACGGTTAAATTAGTGAAAACGGATTGGCTTTGTCATTCATGTCGAAAATGAGTAATTTATATTTTTGAATCAAAGAGCTTTTTTCGTTAATTATTACTTTAAACATTTTTTCGTTTCACTGTACTATTTTTGGCTTGAACAGAAGATTTTTCTATTAATATATAACTCTATTAATAATTATATTAATAACTCCGATATTCTATCCAAATTTTATTTTAACGTTCCCAGAAGGTCGAAGCGATGGACCGTTGCGTGTTCCATTTACGTCTACGAATTACAGTCGGAACTCATTTATAGTGCGTGCAAGTAGCAACGTTAACAGCATGTGTGAACAACATGATTTTGATCCCTTCGCAACAAGTGTGTCCTCGGCCAGAAAGTACCTGAGCCTTGGTTTTTTTAAATAAGATTTTGTATATTCAGTTTTTTATTCTTGTATTCAACATGAAATGTGAATTTAGTTTAAGCTTGAATGTCATACTGTATTTTTTTTCTGTTCCTTTTCCGTGGCTGTGTTGTGCTGTTTACACTCTTATTTTTACAATCTGTTTTTAGAAGTGAAGACTTTTAATTGGCTGTCAGTCTCACATACTATTTTTAATCTGTTTTTTTTTTAGCTGTAAGTCATCCATAGTAAATAAATAAATAAATACATAAAATAAATATTGGTGGTCCCAGTCGCCGGAAGAAAAGTATTAAAATTAAAATGGATCTGGCAACTGGGACCGCGGTTCGTGTTAATTGCGGTCCCAGTTGCCAGAAACCGCGAAAATATTAGATCTATTCTACACCAGGAAAAAAGGGGGTCGAATTAATACAATCGTTCTCGCAGGTGGTGCGTCCTGTCAGCAGGCACTACTGTGTACTATAAGAGTTCTCGTAATTAATTGCTCAGCCCTTAAGACGAACCTAGTCGCGGGCTCGAACTCAATGATGGGCCTAGCTAAAAAGCACGCTGTCTGTCCAGGCTTCGTGTTCAACAGAGGTAATATCAGTGATGAGCAATTAGAAGCTAGTCTACACGTACAACATTATTTAGTGAGATGCAGGATCATTTATAGTACAACAGGAGCGTAAAAATTTAAGGACAGTCCTTAGGAAGATCGGGTTTTATGAAAAACCACTGCATAAATCAATGACCAATAAAGTTTATTGTAATTTTCGATATTTGAGCTTTGTCTGTACCGACTAGGTTTTTCATATTTTACACATATTTTAATACTAAAACACGCCCAAAGTTAGGTTAAATTAGCAAGAAAAACGAATCTTTGTTGGCTCCTAACTTTTAAATGACTTTTTATTTTAATATTCTGTTTCCGTACAGACCATATTAATAATGAGACAAAACCATACCATGTTTCAATTTTGATGTACATTGTCGAACAGTTGAGTAATGCACTTCCAAAGTTTGTATGGAAGAAATGTGGACTAGATTCACCTTAATACCTAGGTATATACCAATCTTACAGGCGAGTACATCTGAATGAATGTCAATTTGAACCAGCTTGACGAGAACTGACTTTCCTCGAGGCGACAAACCCCTGTTGAGTGAGAGAAGGGATAAACTATAAATGCAAAGATGCGCGATTTAGGACTTCTGAATGGTTGATCGGTTGAACTAAGTTCAAATTCCAATTTGAGTTTGGATTTTCATTGTATTGTTATCATACAGCCTTAAAAGCGTTATATTAAACATTTATTTTTATTAATTGAATGAAAGTAACAAAATGAAATGGAAAAATTTACAAAAATAATTGCAGTTGCTGGGTTTCATCCCATGACGAGATTAAAATCTGCTTGTCCTGGGCTTTAGGATGCTACTGTTGCTTTAACTAGATAATTTGCTAATTTTTTATTATGTACCTACCCATGATTATTGTGTTTTAAGTTTACGTTGTTAACAAATATATCTTTTTATCTGTCATAAACTTTGAAAGATAAATCGCTTGGGTCACAAAGTGCCCTAATTTGACTTGACTTGACGGCACGGTTGGCGCAGTGGTTAAGCGCTTGACTGCTGCTCTGCGTGTCGCGGGTTCGATTCCCGCACGGAACAAATATTTGTATGACCTACAAGTAGTTATTCCGGGTCTGGCTGTTTGTGTATGTGAGTTTAAATGTTTGTAAACGCAATCACAATACAGGAGAAATTCCTAGTGTGGGGCAACGTTTAAAAAAAAAAAAATATAATGAGTTAATGTAACTTAGGATAAGTGCATTTTGATAATTGTTCTGTTAGTGAACGAATCTGCAGTTCAAGTGTTGAACTTTTTACTATAAAGAACACAAGAACAAACAATCTCTTGATCTTTGAACAAACAGCGCCATCTGTACACAGCGTGCAGTACTATTTCGACAAAACCGACACTCGTCATCTGTTTTGACTAACAGTACGACCCTCTACATGATCAAACCCTTCACTTCACTAACATAACTAGTAGAAATAAATGTCACAAGAGAGGAGCCACAATATCTTGTGATTTGAGAATAGATTTAAATAGGACTCTAAAGAGCTGCATGAAACAACAAAATATTCCTTAATGGCGTGATCGTACTCGTATGCCACAACGCTTCCTACAATACCTCATTTGTCAAATTATTATAAGTAGTTTTGAATTTATGAAGGAACAGATCAACATTCTTATATAACAGAACAGAACAGGTAACATACATGCTTAAGTACCAATAAAAATCATAACCGTCCTTTTTGCTTCGCCATAGTCAGGTAAAATTCGACTTAACACTAATAATAATAATCGTTTTATTGGGAACAAAAAAACATAAACATACAAAGACAAACAATGTTAAACGATGATAGCTGCAAAAATTAAAACTGTAGCGCAGCTACCAACGCCCGACTCCTAGTGAGAGGGTAGGTTGTTCTAAGACTAATGCATAACAAAGGTCTTTTAAAAACAAGGATTGGAAAAAAAAACTGCGTTTTTACGTATCTTCTTATATAACATGACACAAACTCAAAGTTCAATACAATCTACTTATAAGCATTTCGTGTTACCCGAGGGTTTATATTTCATTAAACTTATTTTCCAACTGTCATTAAATGTGTTTTCAGTAATAAACATTTAGAGAGCTGAGAGCACTGGGGGCCCAGTGGTAACAGCGGTGACTTGTGCATTGTAGGTCTTGGGTTGGAACCCAGACAGGTGCTCTAATTAGTGTAAATAATTTCATCACCACTGCTCTCAAAACGGTGAAGGAAAACATCGTGAAGAAACCGGCCATGTTCTAGAACCGAAAATTCGAAAACATGTACCAACCCGCGCTGGGCCCGCATGGTGGATAACAGCCCTTTCCGTCTCACCACCGGAGGCTGCCTGTATCCTAGCCGTGGAAAAATTATAAGCTGATTTTGTTATGTTGGACGACTGACGTGTCACATTTTGCTGACCCATCATGGAATTCAATCATCATCAGCCTACATAAGTCCACTGCTGAACACATGCCTCTCCAATTGCACCTCTCATCGGTACTGAATATTTAACGTTCTGTGGTTACTCTAAAAGAACTATTTGAATACTCTCTAAGTTGGAACGTATATGTATACGTTATAAATTAGAAAGTATTCAAATAGATCTTCTAGAGTAACTCCTTACTCCGCTAGGCCAGGATCGATTGTTAACAGAAAACGAAATAAATATACAAACTGACTACTGGGGACTGCTCCCCGCCAGCTGTTGAGATTGCAGATATCTTACTTCGAGTTGTACTGCCAGCGGTGCGGGTTGTTTGAAAGAGATACCGTGACCCCTGGCACACGGGCAATTGAAGGAACACGGGTGGGTTTTAGTCAGTAAAAGTCTGACTCGCCCTCCCGCTCCACCCAGAGCGGGAGAAGTTACTTGTTGATAAACCCACCTGAAAAATAATCCGTAACACGCTGACCGTTGTTTTTACCGATCGACATTCACCAAAGATTTTTCCTCACATCAACGAGATGATTTGGTAAGAGTATAGTATACTCCCCGCTGATGTATTGGTTAACTTCGTATGTTCAACTTTCGATCGAGTTGTCTCACGCAGCTCCTCCACAACTTCAGATACAAAGCTTTCTACAAGTCTTTGATATAATATTGTAACTTTGTTTCTGCATCTAAAGTGGTTCGAAGTAATGGTATTTTGTTTAAGTTCATTACTTTTTGTTTTCATTAATACTTAATTTTCCTCATAACAACTGAATATTGATAGAAATTTAATGGTGCTGCGAACATAGTATTTTCGATACCAAACGACTTAGAAATAGGTCGATCCATCAGGTTAACCTCTGCCAGGGGTGCGGGTTGTTCGAAAGAGATACCGTGACCCCTGGCACACAGGCAACTGAAAGAACATGGGTGGGTTTTAGTCAGTAAAAGTCTGACATGCCCTCCTGCTCCACCCAGAGCGGGAGAAGTTATTAGATGGTTCCCACCCTCAAAAGAAAATAAAAACAAGATGTTCTACGCATCCGCGGTTGGTGCGTAGATGGGTAATTATCTTTATGACCTTCCAGGCCTCAGAAAGCACGTTAAACAGTAGTCCCGGCTGTCATTCGTGGATCTTTGACAGTCGTTACGGGTCGTCAGAAGCCCGAAAGTCCAACAGCCAGTCTTAGCGAGAGGTTTCGTTTTACCCAGTTACTGGGTTGTGAAGGTCAGATAGGCAGCCACTATATACAATTAACTGGTAATCAGCTGCATCCGGTTAGACTGGAAGCTGACCCAAACATAGTTCGAAAAAGGCAAGCAGATGATGACTACTAAGAAATAGGTATTTTGTCAAAGTCACAATCGTTATTTTAAGAAAATTATTTTAAAATTGAAAAGTCAATTTTGTGACTGTACACTGCACAAGACTTATATTTAAAACGAAATATGGTATATATTTTATGAAATTATTTCTTTTAAACAGCAATTCAAATAAAAATAGAATAGCTAAATATAGGGCAGTGTTTGCTATAATTACTACTTATTTATTTATTTATTTATTTAATACTTTACGCACAGAAATGTACAGAGGCGGACTTAACTTACTTGGTATGCACCTACTAAGAACAACAAACAAATTACAAGACGTCAAGTTATCTTGACGTAAGTAGATATCGCCATAGCACGTACTGACGTGCTACGGCGTAGCTCGCTACGAGTTCCGTCGCTACGCCTCTCTGCCAACGCTTTTTTTTTGGGTGGGAAGTCATCAAATAACTTCTCCCGCTCTGGGTGGAGCGGGAGGGCGTGTCAGACTTTTACTGACTAAAACCCACCCGTGTTCCCTCAGTTGCCTGTATCCCAGGGGCCGCGGTATCTCTTTCGAACAACCCGCACCCCTGGCAGGCATCGGCCTTTGCGGGCCCCATCAGTTGCTGCTGACATCTCTTTAAGGCGCGCGTGGAACACGACGCGCCGTCGACACTGGCTTGGTCCTTACCGGACAGCGAGCTACCCATTACTTGCCGTCCGCAAGCCCGTGCCTACGGTGGCCGGGAATCAGCCTGAGATTCCCGACACCCAGGGCGTCTCCTGCGAAGGCCACGGCTGTGAGGGCGCATGTACTGCATCTCACTCACGTGCGCCACCTCCCTTTTTGCGAGCATAACTGCTTCGCTGAAGGAGGCGACTGCTAGCCATGCACTCTCGCTCCATACCATGGCCTGGACCAGGGTCGGACGCGAGAGATCGCCGCGCTGATCACCTCCACGAGGACACGGCGGTGCTGACGCTTACGAATTGATTTTGCTATAACATCCTTTGCGTAATAAATATAAAAAATCCAGAAAAACTATAATTGTATCATGCTGAAGTGTGACCAATTTATACAGCTATTTCTTTAACATTAATGCATAGATCTAAATCTGCCCAGATTTTTAAGACATATACACCGTGAAATTTTAATGGTTGTTTTCCCGCAGCGAAATGGTTTTGTCTTGGT
Organism: Polymixis lichenea; assembly: GCA_949091785.1. Taxonomy (NCBI): domain Eukaryota; kingdom Metazoa; phylum Arthropoda; class Insecta; order Lepidoptera; family Noctuidae; genus Polymixis; species Polymixis lichenea. Next base: position 57,294,206 of record OX420931.1, on the reverse strand, counting down.
AATACAATCGTTTTATTAACAAATAAAATATTAGAAACAAAAAATGGCAGATTAACCATTGTGAAAAATCACCACGTGCGAGAGTTTATTTTGCTTTGAACATTTAAGCATCGCTGTTCCCTTTGTCGGCGGTGCGTGCGATTCGAGTAGTACCTACAAGGTACCTCTAGTGTTACTGTTAAGTAGTGTTTTATCGAGTTGATGAATATTTTTTTAAATTATTTTAAAACAAAAAAGTCTATTTTTTTTTAACTTTTACTCTATGCTTCGAAAGTACTAAGGAGTACTTTGGCATGGCAAGTTGTTCTGCCGCGGGAACACAACCATTTACATTTCACGGTGTATATGTAACGTGTACATACATCCTCAACTTCAAAGAAAAAAAATGTTTATCTCCCTTTAAGTCCAAGGAGGACCAAGACTTTCATACAATTTTTGTATCGTGGGCGTTGATTGACAAACGATTATTTCCGATTCAATTTCGTATATGAAGCCAAGAAAATGTCATCATCATGTTGCGTGGGATTTGATTCCTAACGTATTTGCGTTCAACTGGGGTCCGTACCTATTACTACTGTGGAATGAGTTTGAGTAAAAGGGAACGTATGCAGATGTGCGAGTGAAAAGTCATGAGAGAGAGCAAGAGGGAATACAAGATGGCGTAGAAGGAGGTGTGCACAGAACGATGAACGGACACGGACGATGTGCTTAAGTTTATTTTTTATTTGTACGTTATTTTGCAAAAATACAGTAATTCAAGTTGATCTGACCATTTTATTTCGCCGCCTGATCCAACACTACTGTCTAAGTATCTTTATTTATATAGATCACAACTACTATTTATATTAGGTATTAAATTGAATGAATAAGACAGAATAAAATAAAACAACATTTATTTCTAGCAGCACAGTAACAACTTTAGGAACAACAGATTGCATATAATATTTATACAAGGTGTAACAGAATGGACGCAAGACTCGAAACCAGCCCGTTCCTAATCGACCACTGAATCGATTTCAGCAACTTTTAACATGGGTATTTTTCAAAAATTATATGTTTTGCCACACCCACTAAGCCTAGAAAGAGATGCTATATGGTAGTACAAAATTTTGGTAATTTCGAGCAGATGCTATCTTGTAATAAAATTACACTGTGTATACGAAAAGAGTGCAATTATTATAGACAAACGGAGAGCGGAGTTTTTGGCGGGATCGCGTTGGAACATGTCGCACGACTTTTTATTTTCATGAAATTTAGTGAAGTAGCGAATAAAATTGTATAATTTTGGCAGTGAATTATGCAATTTAATTACGTGTGAGTGCACAAGTGTAGTGAAGGTGAAAATAAGTGACTAACGTGGACTTTTCGTGTTCCCCCCAAAAACTCCTAATAGGTTGTTGTAAAGTTACTACCGCTTTACAATAACTTTGACTTAACTTTGACTTGACTGACTAAAGACGACTATGACTGCTTTGTAAATTCGTGCCCGATATCGGGCCATTTACTTGATCAAAAAGAAAAATTACTTGACACTGGCTAAATGCACAAACCGTGCGAAGCCAAAACCCAAAAAAAAAAAAAAAACGGAGAGCATCATGTATGGGGCTCGTGGTTAAGTTATAATAGCTGCACGATTCGATCGATCAGGTTAAATTTCGCTTGCCGCGGTGGGTCCGTGGATGTCTCAATCTTTAACACGTAAATCCGTTAGTCCCGGCTGTCATTCGTGGATCGTTGACGGTCGTTACGGTTGTCGGAAGTCAGAAAGTCTGACAATAATTCGTATCAAGGGGCATCTTATTACCCAGTTACTGGGTATGTAAATCAGATAGGCAGTCGACACGTGAAACACTGGTATTCAGATGCATCCGCTTAGTCTGGAAGCGGACTCCAATATTCTACTACTAGTTTGAATTTAATCCCAGCAAAACAAGCATGCTTTTTTATATGCATGATACGATAGCAAAATATAAATAATTAGGGTCGTATCTTCAACCCCTCGTTAAAGTGCTGAGTCATCTGATTACACACACACACACACACTTACAAGACAAAACAATGTGACGAGTGATTATCAATTTTTGCATCACTATAACGTCACGGCGGCGGTCATTTATTGTTAGAATTTGCGATTGCGTGGTATTAAGGGATAACTTAAAGATGTATTTAGTAGACATTAGAGTTTCTTTTTCTAAAAGTGGATATCAATCTTCCGATAATGACAGGATTCAGTCAAGCAATCAGTCCTAATTTGGTAATGGATGGAAACCATCGATCGTGGCGGTGGGGCTCTCTCGTATCGGCATAAGCTGTGCGAGAATAGCTCAGGCCGTGGGGAAAATAGCAAGTCAGTTGGTGGTAGCGTAGCGGTTTACCTGCCTAAGCTGAGCCAGACGTACATTTAACCTTTTAACCGCTTACGTCGGATTAATCCATCAAATATTTTCGGGTCCATTTCGCCAGGGTCGTATATTTACCACCAAAATACCACAGCTTGTTTAATCTGTTGTAAAAACTTAAGTATTGCACATCCCTCTTTGTTGTAGGTATTTATTTTTCGTTTCTCTGTGCCCGGCACGGGGCACGACAAGTGATATGTAGTCGGGCTCTTGGAGACTATTGATGAGTGTCTAAAATGGATTTCACATACCCAACTCTCCATAAATATAACCAAGCTTTTATAGCGATTTTGCAGGGTAAATGCAGTCCACTTATCTCCTCGGAGAGCAGTCAATTTAGACGGTAGATCGCTGCGACCTCCGCCTTTCAACGCGATGGAAGCGTTATTTAATACCCAGCTCAATGTCATTGCATTCTAATATTGCAAAGCAGCACTTGTAAAATCATACCGTTAATATTGTTGGTGGATACCGAATCAACGACATGCCACCGTTTTTCGGTGCATAGTAGTTAGTTCCCTTTGGTGAGTAAACTGAGAATGAGAAAAAGCATTCGCTCTGTACAATCTAGCAACGGGTTGTGAATATGCCTTTGGTGAGTAGTACCTACAGTAGAAACTTGTTAAGCCATACAAATGAAAATCAACAAGTCTACCGAATGTAATCACGCGGTGTAGTTAAAGTTGTAACCTAACTGGTTACATCACTAAACTGTCGGGATTTCAATCAGCCTATAATATATGGAAACAAATTGCTGCCACCCGACAACACGGCATGAGATGTAAATAATTAAATAAATCACGCACTCGAATATGAAGAGACGATAAATTCGTCAGTTTGATTGAGCGTGAAATCTGCTCATATTGGAATCAAGTAAAAATCGTTTCAAACTAAAGATTTTATTAAACGTTGCTTAAAGTTATGTAATTATTAGTGACTGTTAGCTTTGTTAACTTTATACAGCCTATAATGTTCCCACAGCTGGGACACAAGGCTCCTCTGTACGAGAGGGAGTGGATCATAATTTACAACGCGGCCCATTGCAGGTTAGTGGATGTGGACAGGCCAGTTTCCTCACGATGTTTTCCTTCACCGTTTTGGCAGTGGTGACGAAATAGTTAAGCAACATATAAACGTAATAAAGGGCTGCGTAATAAAAGCAACATGTAAACGTAATAAAGGGCTGCGTAATAAAAGCAACATATAAACATTGAGGTGGTTTTGGGATAGGGAGAAATAAATGATCTTTCGATGAGTTTATGCGTTAATATTACTTCCCTAACCCGACACTTTCTTTACATATAAGGATATTAAACGAAAAGTTCTACATATAACCTTCTGGTTGAATTATCAGGAGAAACAGAACGGAATGTGGACCGAGATGGTCAAAGTTCGAGTGAAGTTGGTTTTTATACAATTTAGTTTTTAATGGATTTAATTAATACAGTAAGTGCTAACCCGCTGCAACATAATTAATAAAATTACTTTCATACAACAACTACTGTCACAGTAAGTTTTTTCATGTAATTTAATGGAAAACAAATCTATGACATACTTGATGGTAAGTGCTCACCACCCTCTATTAACAAACCCAAACCAAAAAGGAAAAATAGAAAGGTTGCCACCCCAGAGGCAAAACGATAATGTCTCATATTATGCCTGTAATAACAGACACATGAGACAATTGCGCATACTGGCAACGTCAACACTACTAATTATTCGAAAATTATTTAAACAATTATCCTCTTCAAATAACAAATAACAAAATGGCGGTTGCTCTTAATTGAATTGTGCCTTTACACATTTATAAACTTCAGGCTACATACACATTGTTGGCGCCATCTATTTTGTTTGCTAAACTATTACGCCAGATGTCAAGCTAATCCTTTATCCGCCAATCAGCACCGTGCACCTTCTCGCCAATGAGCGTCGCCCGCTCGCTCGAGAAAGACATTATAATGACAGTTAAAATATGGATTCCGGCGTGAGCGCATCTCGCTGTGTTTTTTTTTCTCCGCTGTGTTAATTTTATCGCAGAACGATATAATCTTACTATTATAAGTTCATAGCAGTCTTGCTGTTTCTTTAGTGGTGTAATTGTGGCTTCGATGGTAGAACTGAAGTGCCTGTGTTGTGCCTCTGGACATTGGTTCGACACGTGGTAGCCGAACTCTGTGAAGACTCCGAAGCAGAGCTGCTGGTAGATCGAGCGGTTCACGAGGAGGTAGGTGCACGGCTCCCTTATCCCTAACCCTAGGCTTGACACTTGCGTTCATCAGTTTTTTTTCTGTCCGCGTCGAAGGTACCTAATATTTCGCCTTCCGTCGGAGCCCTACCATTATTGTGGTCCTTCGAACCGTACTGATACAGTTTCCGCCCCTTTTAGGTCACCTAATAGGAGATTTAGTGTTAAAACCCGCCGTTTTTAGGTTTTAGTTAGCCTAGAAAACGTAACTTCCGCCATTACGCTCGCAAGCGTACCGCGAAGGCATTTATTTAATTTGTTACCGCTTAACACTAAATACTTATTTTTCCCGCTGTCATACTAATATTTCATCTTATTATTCGCTGTAATATTCATATTCTCAGTGGTATTCGCGAAATAAGGTTCTATTTCGATAATTATCGCTGAGATTTACCTTTTTTAGAAGTACCCACTTGTACTTTATATTACTCGCAAACTCACAAATAAATTATTTTGTTACCTTCAATTTAAAATTCTCATTTCACAATGAAGAAAGCTATTAAGTCTGGTAGTACGGAGTTTTCGTTGTTGGCGTTGGAAGCCAAACGGAATGCTTTATTCGAGTGTTTACAGTCTGCCTACGATTTATCTAAAGACATAGGCACGGGAGATGATGCGAAAGAAGCTTTTCTGGACGCTAGCTCAAACATTGACGCTATTCGTTCCGAATTTCATGAAGTTATGGATCAGTATAATAACTGTCTACTGACAGCTGACCCCACCGCGCGCGCTGACTACAAGGCGCTGGTTTCGTTTGAACAGATATATAGTCGCTTAAAACGTTTGGTTGCTTCTACCAATGCAGACGTCATTCCGTCCATCTTAGAGAAAAAATCTTCTTTCATTAAGTTACCGCCGATTGAATTAATGAGTTTTAACGGTGACATTCGTTCATGGCCATTGTTTTACTCAAATTATAAATCCGCTGTTCATGATAATCCATCTCTCTCGGATCATCAAAAATTACATTATTTACAGGGCAAATTGACCGGTAAAGCGCTAGCCGCATGCGCCGGCATTGTACCTACCGCTGAGAATTACGAACTCATTTTCAATACGCTAGTGAATCGGTATGAAGACAAACGCACACTAGCGGCCACTTATTTAAAACAGATCATAGATTTTAAACCGTTAACTTCCGTTACTTCCGATAATTTAGACATTTTTAATGATAAGTTTGTTAACGCCGTCCGTGCCTTACAACATTTAAAAATTCCAGATTTATTGAATTTAATTTTCGTACAAATAGCTATTACCAAGTTAGACAGTGAAACTGTTCGTAACTTTGAAAACAGTCAGGATCAGTCTGATATTCCATTATTTAATGATTTAGTCGATTTCGTTAATAAACAGAGTAAAATGTTGTATCGCGCTAACGCTTTAACAGCCGGCGCGCAGTCACATAATTCCGCAAAATCAGCTGATCGCTCCCGCAGTTCTAATGATAGTAAAAAACCGCAGTCTTTCCCGCGTTATAACGCGTATATAAGCACGGTCGAATCTGATCCAACAGATAAATGTTTGTGTACTAATGTCACACATCAACACTTATTTAAATGTCCTGATTTTCATAAATCAACTCCGTATGAACGCTTACAGGTTGTTAGGAAAATTAACGGTTGCGTTAATTGTTTAAGTATTAAACATAAATTATCGAGTTGTCAATCCGCATCTGGCTGTAGAACGTGTAAACAACGTCACCATTCACTATTACATTTTACTCGGGATTCGAACCCACGGACCGCGGAAGCGGCGAGTTCAATTATACCTGCGTCGCAGCGCGAAGCGCCCGAAGCGCCCGTGCCCGCGTCCGAGCCGGTGCGCTCCGCCACGCAGCCTGATGTAGCTTTGTGTTCGATGTCCGTTGACGCTCCGCGTTCTGTTTCCTCTAGCGCCGCTTGCAGCGAGACGCCGCAATATGATTCGCATACTACCGTTTTGCTCGCGACTGCTCAAGTCATGACGTACGATTGTTCTGGGCGTGAGCATTTAATAAGAATTTTACTCGATTCCGCCTCGCAAAGTCACTTCATTACTAGGGAATGTTGTGAACTTTTACGTTTACGTCAAAACAATACACGGTCTACGACCGTAAGAGGTTTTGGAGGCACAGAGAGGACGTCGTTCGGGACAGTAAATTTACGTATATTTTCACGCTTTAACAAAAATATCCGATTTGATATTGACTCGTTAGTAGTTGATCAAATTACGGACAACTTACCTTCCGCTTTTGTTGATATTAAGGCCCTACCTTACTCGAATAAACTTCAGTTCGCTGATGATAGTTTCGCTATTCCAAGTAAAATTGATATTTTGATTGGAGCATCGCTGTTCCCGCATTTACTTTTGCCTGACGTGGTTCCTGGTGGCCCGTCAGTGCCCGCCGCTGTCAATACGGTGTTAGGCTACGTACTCATGGGGGTCGTACCTACACTCAGTAACCGCCCAGCATGTGTCACATCGTGCTGCGCCATAGTCCCTTCGCCTATGGATAACAATTTTATTTCCCGCTTCTGGGAACTTGAAGAAGTTCCTGGCCCGCCCGTTCAGCATCCTGCTGATGCTGAATGTGAATATTTTTATCATTCAACTACGCAACGGGACCCAGTTACTGGTCGCTATACCGTGGGTCTACCGTTTGATAAGGATGTGTTCACACTGGGTGACTCATTCAATATCGCTCGTAGACGTTTTTTATGCTTAGAGAGGAAGCTTGAAGCTTCACCTGAGCTACGCGCCGCTTATGACGAAGTTTTAAATGATTACCTTTCTAAAGGTTATATCTCGCCCGTCTCAGTTCTCCCGCATGAAACTGCAGATGTGTACCCTACTTATATAATCCCACATCATGGGGTTCTCCGCCCAGACAAGTCTTCGTCTAGGTTGCGTCCCGTGCTGGATGGCAGCTGCAAAACATCGTCCGGTGTTTCGTTAAATGATTTGCTGCACAGTGGGCCCAACCTACAGGGTAATTTATTCAAAATTATTTTAAATTTTCGTCTACACTCTATAGCGATGACCGCTGATTGTAAACAAATGTTTTTACAAATTATGATTCGCAAATCTGATCGACGTTATCAGAGAATTCTTTATCGTTTTAATCCTAACGACCCGCTGCGCTTATATGAATTTAGTAGAGTTTGTTTTGGCTTAAAGTCCAGTCCTTACCACGCTCTGCGCACTGTGCAGCAACTCATCGCTGACGATGGCGCTGAGCATCCCCGCGCTGCTGCCGTCGCCTCCTCGTGCCTGTATATGGATGATGTTGCATTTTCTGTCAATACCGAAGACGAGGCGATTGACACCGCTAAAGATTTAATTGCTCTTCTTAAGGGCGCTCAATGGGACCTTGTGAAGTGGAACAGCAATTCAAAGTCTGTTCTTAATGAACTTCCCGCCTCTCATAAGGTGACGACTGAGGTTGAATTTGACAAAACCGCTGACCATAAAATTTTGGGTCTTCACTGGTCTATAGGCCAAGATATTTTCTATTTTAAAATCAACCCGCCAAGTTCGAATACCGCGTGCACTAAGCGCACCATACTGTCAACCGTCGCGAGACTGTGGGATATCATGGGATTCGTCGCTCCTTCTATTTTAGTAGCTAAACTTCTTATTAAGCAGTTGTGGCAGTTGAAGGTGGATTGGGACGTCCCTGCTCCTACTCATATTGTCAAGGCTTGGCAACAATTTACTTCAGAGTTACCAGCCCTAAACGAAATTAAAATACCGCGTTGTTTAGAAGTGAAGAACGACTGTGAATTGACATTGGTCGGGTTCGCTGACGCCAGTGGCGAAGCTTATGGTGGCGTGGTATATCTACACGTTGGCTCTGCCTCCGGCAATATTGTCCGCCTTTTATGTTCCAAGTCAAAGATCGCGCCTTCTTCGCCCATTACGATTGCTCGTATGGAACTTTGTGCAGCACTTTTGCTGTCAAAATTGCTTCGGACTGTTCTTGAGACTTATGACAACCGTTTTGCAATTAAAATTTACGCCTTTACCGATTCAAAAGTCGCACTCTACTGGATTAAAGGTTCACCGCACCGTTGGCAAACGTTCGTTGCCAATCGAGTTATTAAAATTACTGATAATATCTCCGCAGATAAGTTTTATCACGTTGCAGGGGTTGAGAACCCGGCAGACTGTCTGTCACGTGGTGTCTCTCCTGCTAAGTTAAAAGACCACCCTCTGTGGTCCCAAGGGCCCCCCTGGCTAACATTACATCCGTCGCAGTGGCCTATTACTGAAAGTACGGAACCGCTCACGTTGGACGAGATACCTGAACAAAAGAAACTCGTTCACTCTGTTTTAATTCCCGCTGACGATTCTTATGTTTATGATACTCTTTGCCGCCTTTCGTCATGGAGTAAAATACTCCGTACGGTTGTTTACATTTATAGATTCGCTAATTTGGTACCACGTCGCGATTCCGTACATATAACCGCAGCTGATTTGAGTTTTGCAGAAAACAAATTGCTGAAACTCATCCAAAATAAACGTTTCAATAAAGAAATTTTAAATTTAAAACTGAACACGCAGGTTTCATCGTCTCTTAATAAATTAAGACCGTTTTTACATAACGATTTAATCAGAGTTGGTGGACGTCTCACCCATTCCGATCTAAGTTACTCACAGCAGCACCCGGTACTTCTGCCAAGCCATGACTTTTTTGTTAACTTATTAATTGAATATTATCATAAGAAATATTTACACGCTGGGCCTGAACAGCTCATGTCACTCTTACGGCAGAAATACTGGATACTGTCCGCTCGTCGTGCTATTCGTAAGGTAGTTCACGATTGTAATATTTGTTTCCGCGCTCGACCGCGTCCCGTCTTCCCGCTCATGGCTGATTTGCCGGACTGTCGGACGCGTCAGGTTATTAAGCCGTTTACTCACACGGGCTGTGATTACGCAGGTCCTATATCTTATACTCCCATTCGCCGTCGGGGTGCAAAGGCTTTGAAAGCATATATTTGCGTGTTCACTTGTCTCACAACTCGCGCGCTACATATTGAAGTAGCCACTGATCTTAGCACCGCCAGTTTTTTAGCTGCACTTAAACGGTTCTTGTCTCGCAGGGGCCCTGTCCAAGTAATGCACTCGGACAGAGGCACTAATTTTGTAGGCGCTAATTCTTATTTACGCGACTTATATAAATTTCTTAATAATGTCGAGTTCCGCTCTCGCTTCGAAGAAGAGCTTGCTGAAAACCGTATCACATGGAAGTTTAACTGTCCGGCCGCCCCACATTTTGGCGGATGTTGGGAGAGTATGGTGAAGGTCGTCAAGACGCACCTTTTCAAGGTCATCGGTCAACAGCTTCTCTCTTACGAAGAGCTAGTTACAGTGCTCGTTCAGATCGAGTGTTTGTTAAATTCTCGGCCTCTTACGGTTCTGAGTGCCGATCCCGCAGAACCTACCGCGCTAACGCCAGGTCATTTCTTGCATACCGCTCCTTTACTCTCATTGCACGCGCCTGAAGTAGAATTAGATAATCTCAACTTGCTTCAGAGACATTCTCTGCTTGATAAATTAGTGCAATCTTTTTGGAAAAGATGGAGAATGGAATATTTACATAGTTTACAAACCCGAGAGAAATGGAATACTCCGTCTGTGCCAATCAAGCCTGGCACGGTTGTTGTTATTATAATTGACAATTCACCTCCTTTATCGTGGCCATTAGCGATAGTAGAAAAGATTCTTCCTTCTAACGATGGTATAACGCGTGTAGTGTCTGTAAGAACAGCTAAAGGTACATACGTGCGTCCGGTCGTACGTTTGTGCCCGTTACCTACGCAATAGGATTGTTTTTTTTTTTTTTTTTTTTTTTTTTTTTTTTGTAACCACAGTAGTTTAAGTGCTAGCAGTTAGTTAGTTTAAGATTGTCGCAGTTTACCTTATATAAATCGCAGTTTCCATATTATATTTTCGCAGTTCTTTATTACACTTTATGATTGGGTTTAAAGGTGACCCTTTAAAAGGGGGAGGAAATGTTGGCGCCATCTATTTTGTTTGCTAAACTATTACGCCAGATGTCAAGCTAATCCTTTATCCGCCAATCAGCACCGTGCACCTTCTCGCCAATGAGCGTCGCCCGCTCGCTCGAGAAAGACATTATAATGACAGTTAAAATATGGATTCCGGCGTGAGCGCATCTCGCTGTGTTTTTTTTTCTCCGCTGTGTTAATTTTATCGCAGAACGATATAATCTTACTATTATAAGTTCATAGCAGTCTTGCTGTTTCTTTAGTGGTGTAATTGTGGCTTCGATGGTAGAACTGAAGTGCCTGTGTTGTGCCTCTGGACATTGGTTCGACACGTGGTAGCCGAACTCTGTGAAGACTCCGGAGCAGAGCTTCTGGTAGATCGAGCGGTTCACGAGGAGGTAGGTGCACGGCTCCCTTATCCCTAACCCTAGGCTTGACACTTGCGTTCATCAGTTTTTTTCTGTCCGCGTCGAAGGTACCTAATATTTCGCCTTCCGTCGGAGCCCTACCACACATAGTGGCCAATGCTTTAAATTTGGCAAGAAAAAAGTAAGTTTACTTTGATTTGGAATGTTAATCGGATTCAGTGAAATGCATTGAGTATGTAAATTGTATAAATGAATTTCAACGTGAAATTACTTCAACGCGCTATTTAATTTAGTGGATAAATGTCTGGTCGTTGTCCGAACCACGTGTCAGAAGTCGTGATATGCTCCCTTTGTACCAAATACACTAGTAAAAGAGACTTTTTAAATCTGTATTGCAAACAGAAATCTTTTGTGTGTTTGCGGTCGGGTGAAGAGTTTGTTGTTTGTATGCTAGCTGCTTATTTTTCATTACTGTTTTGCTATCTGTGGCCGATCCTTTTGAAAAAAACGCCCGCGATACCCATTCATTACCAAACACATTCGTATTTGTCAAGTACGTTGAGTCAAAACAAATGAATTCCCGAAGTTGTTTACTTAAAAATGTCTTGTTTTTAGCACAATTTGGAAGGGGTACCTAATTAAAATAAAACAGTTATAAATTACAGCAAACATCTATAATGGTAACCAAATTTATTAAATATACAAATAGTCCAGTATACAGTTCCCTGGTGCTTTGCTAGACGGGGAAAGACAATGAGGAGAGTAACCGTCCTTCCTCAACCTCCTGAAGGACGATGTTACATTTATTTTTATTTATTTATTTATTTTTATTTTGAAGAAGGCTTACAGACCAACAAACCAATGATTTAAAGAAAGTAATATAAAAAAATTGCTAATAACAAGCCTCCACATATAGTTAAAGAAAAGAGTCGATAAAAAAAGTACATACAAGTTAGTAAATAAATAAGGTAGGTAAGGTAGGTGGGTTAGGTATTAATTAGTTAATGTTAGATAAGTTAATTATCCATAAAAAATGACAAATAAATGGATCATAGATAATGTTATCGGGATCTATATGCAGCAACGCGCCACACAACTCGGCACAAGCGAACACGTTGGAAATTGGGTTTCAAGCTCATCATTACAATGTATACATTCTGATGACATTAAAGTTAGTATATAAATAATTTAGAAGGTATTCATCAGAGTGTTACGAAATGTCAAGTAAAAGTTTAAGTATTTCGTTCTATCATAAAGTGAAACTCTTTAGAGCTTAATAAACTTTCGTTGAATGATTTTTTTTTTTTTTGGGTGGGCAATCATCAAATAACTTCTCCCGCTCTGGGTGGAGCGGGAGGGCGTGTCAGACTTTTACCGACTAAAACCCACCCGTGTTCCCTCAGTTGCCCGTGTGCCAGGGGCCGCGGTATCTCTTTCGAACAACCCGCACCCCTGGCAGGTATCGGCCTTTGCGGGCCCCATCTGTTGCTGCTGACATCTCTTTAAGGCGCGCGTGGAACAAAACGCGCCGTCGACCCGGGCATTGAATGGTTTTCTTTAATGCCTAAATTAAATACAGAATGAAAAATATATCTTGTTTCCACGGGAGCGGCCGCACTGTGCCCAAACGTTACGGTCACGATGTTTTACTCCTAACCATTTTGGATCAGATTATCTGACATATAAATAAATAATAATAATTTACTCGTGTCACATTACAGTCACTCCATGGTTTGTGAAAAGATGCGTTGCCATAACTTGCTTGGTATTTCATGTAGTATTATCAACAGCAGTACATAGACGTTTATAAGCCAACAGAGCGCTCGACAGCAGTTACATGTTCAAAGAACCACAAAATAGCCAGATTTTATAAGATAATCCTTAGTTTTTAGTTGAGTATTGGTTCAAAAATCCTCTCAGTCAATTTATAAGAAATAGTCGTTCAGTCACATCATATAATAAAGTTATATTTAAGTATACATTTTCAGTTATCCCTCCTCGAATCATTGAAAGCCTTTTAAGAAGTGCAATTATGAAAAGAATTGTTAGTAACAGTTTTAATATCAAACTTTAAAAGAAGTTGTAAAAAGTTTGGGTCATTTGGCATAACGATGTCCATCACAAGTTTAGACCTTAAACTACATTTTCTACTAACTTTTAGCTAACACAGTCGGACAATACCAGACAAGCACTGCTCCAGTTCTGTCCGGCGACTCGAGGCTTTGTTGCTCTCATTTCTAGCTCAGCTCAGCTCCACTCGCATTTAATGCTTGCTAACTTGTAAGCGAAGTGATGAACGAAGTCAACATAGCGGTAGACGGTCTCATCACAACACTTGCGGTGGTTGCGAAACGCTCACATCGCTCAATACTCGCTTCAGTTAATGCCTCGTTTACTCTAGTCCGATTAAACTAGAAAATAAAGTAACAAAACGACATAATGCTTTCACATACAATACATGTAAACAGATATTAAGTTGTATTAATAATAGTAGGTTTATTTGATTAACGAAAAAAGTTACTAACAAGCAGTGAAGTTGAACGAACCCCTGGTGAAAACGTACCGCGTCAAAAACATGACGAAACGCCAAACCGTACGGAAATTTATGGAATGTAAGTAATTGAAAATTGAATGTTAGAAATTGGAAACCCATTAATACACAATTAATTTTCAATTCCTTACATGTAATTTAACATCAAACAATAGGAATCCTTGTAAATATTGTTTTTAATTAAAGTAACGCTTTTTTACAAATGTATTCTCTACCTACGTGCCTAGACCGAACGTTTTATTTTTTATTTTAAATTACAAGCGAAAAATAAAATATTTTTTGTAATTTTTACTCTATTTACCCAATTAATTTTATCATCCCTCGCATAGACCCTTCCATTTAATTCCATTTTGAGTTGTTTATCTGATACCCTCCTGCTAATGCAACTTTGCACAAAAAGAGGATAAGAACAAAGGAGAGACAGAAGTCGTATTATTATGGAGAATGGAGTCGTAAGGAGTGATTGATATCAGTTCACAATGATACACTTACCATGTAGTACAACATTTATTACTTATATCTTGATTAACTAACAGTTACCACATACAAAGTACCGTCATGTATCACAAGTCTTGTCGATGTTTCAAACCTGCCATATCCACAAGGATGTTGAACAAAGACAGGTATCTTGGTTCCTCTAGAACAACTTTAATCAGTATTTATCACATACACGGTAGCAGAATGAAAGCCACAGTTCATCGATGTAACAAAGACATCCTCTCGCGAGCTTGTTAAACCCCCGCGAACTTATTTGGCAGCGACGGATTGCAGAAGTAAACTTACCGTTATGAGCTTTAAAGTTTTATCATTTGCTTCAATTAAAACTGAGATTGTTGTTCGAAACAAGTTACTTCATAGTGCAGCGTAAATAATCGACGGTTGATTGAAGTCATGGCGAACATAAAGTACTGCATCCATTATCATCATATCAGCCGAAAGACGTCTACTGCTGGACATAAGCCTCCCCCTAAAGGGGGGTATTTGCCATAATCGCCACGCTTGGCAGGCGGGTTGGCGATCGCAGTATGGTGGTCAAATGCAAAGAGAACGCTGCTGCCCATTCTCTAGTAAGTCCCTTAGTCGCCTTCTACGACACCCACGCGAAGAAATGGGATGGTGCTATTCTTTTACGTCCGGCACCACATGGAACCTAGTGCTGCATCCAATAAACAGTAAATACCTATCATCAATGTTATAAAAAATTACAACAGATCCAAACAGGATACTCTTGCTCGGACGAAATCTCCAATCCTAACCAAAATGGGCTGCAATGTTGCACATAAAGTACGCCAAGTTTAATTAAATAAATTTATTGGACAAAATAAATTGCAACTAGTTTACTGTACGCCATTGCCTCTCGCTTACCGATCGTTTTGATTTCGAATAATTGAATCCACTAGAAATGGCTTATTGAAATAGATCTGGTGCAGGAATTACTGACGCCATACTTAAAATAGACCGATGCTTGTATTCATATTGAACAGGCTTGATATACAAATGAATACCTAACTTTAAAGTTGTATTGATACAAAATAGAATTGTTTTTATTCAGAGAAGATAATTAAATTTGAAAATAAAATCTTAAACCCGGTTCAAAGCAAGCAGTAAGTCTTTCTTGCAGTAAATTTGGTAATTTGAGAACTTGCTCTAAGTCCCAGAATGTTTTTGAACTTTAAAACTGTGAGCTGGTGCTCTCTTGTTCAAAACTTTTAGGAGCTCACAGGGTGAGTAATTTAATTTATAGATTGTATTATATTTGAAATTTCATTGTCTAGGTCGGTCATTTATTGGACTTCTCTTTAATATAATGAGACACAAAATATACCGGCTAATGAAGGCGGAGACTGATACCAAATACCAACTCTTATGAATTATGACAGTAACTCTCTAGAATAATAACTAAATAGACACGTACGTAATTATCTCATCGATTAAGCCGGGTCCAGACATGTGTAACGTGTAATGTAATGTATCGTGAAATGTAACGCGAATTCTGTGTGTGGACGGCACTACGAGCATTATTACATGTAACGCTTGCGCCGGCGCTCGCCGTGATCCATCGGCTGTCGGTTTTTAGCGTGAACACAAAGGCGCTCGCACGCTCGCAGTGCTCGTTTGGACGGCGTTCGTGACGGTTGTGTCGTGTGTAAATAAAAGTAGCATCAGCTATTCATAGCATAGCATAGCTATTCATAATATAGCATAGCATCCCTTCCCCTCGGACCGCGAAAGCGTTTAGACGTGCATTCCGTACAAGTGTTTCCATTTTTTATTTTTATTTAAAACAAATACTTATTTCGAAATTAAATGTTAAATATATTTCGCAAAAGTACTAAGCGCGCATAAAGTTTAAAGAGAACGTAAAACGCGGAGTACTGGAGGAAACGGGCCAGCAACAGCTGAGACGGAGATAGAAGGCGGAGCCTACTGCGCGTACGCCGTGCTTGCGTCATCCTTGTCGGCTGCAACGGCCAGTCGGCTTGGTTTGTACTTCTGATTATACTAACAAACAAGTTAAGGGAACATGTATAAGACACCACCCAAAACTTCTCCGAATAAATACTCATCGCTTTCGGAGTCTGATATCCGGAAGCTGCACGCAGACGAAGACTCAACAGGGAATGTCACCCAGAGAGTCAAAACCAAACGCGGATGCCGCTCGGATGAAGCCACCGCTGATGCCCTGGGTATGTTTAAAGACGACATCAAGAAGATGATCAGTGAGATGATGTGTACTCAGAGCACCCGATTGGACAAGTTGGAAGGTCATATTAAAGAAATAAAAAATCACTACACAGAAATTAAGGTCACAAATGCTGATCTCGAAAAGGCAATGACAGCGATTTCCGATCAATTACAGTCACTCGAAAATAAAATGATGGGACTAGAACAACAACGTGGCTCCATGGTAATCCAGTTAGCTACGTTAGAAAACAAGTTGGAAGTTCTCGAACACAATCTCATCAAAACCTCTATAGAATTACGCAATGTACCCAAAAGGCAGAATGAGAACAAAATCATGCTGTTTGAAACTATAGCGCACCTGTCACGACATCTAGGCCTTGATACAGAATCCGCTAGTATCCGTGATATTGTAAGACTACCCTCAAAAAAAGAAAATTTAACATCGAGTTTATCAGTTGAGTTTTGCAATTCACTGACGAAAACGAGTTTTCTTGCTGCTGTTAAAGACTACAATAAACGCAACCCCGAAGCCAAGATAAAATCAACCCATCTAAACTTAAAATCTGCACAGGAAACACCTATTTACATCACTGAGCTATTAACAGCAAATTGTAAAAGGTTATTTTTCCTTGCTAGAAATCATGCTAAGCAACATCAGTACAACTTCTGTTGGACGTCAAATGGAAGAGTTATGCTAAAAAAGGACCCTGACAGCCAGACTATCTTGGTAAAAAGCGAAGAACAACTGAAGCAGCTGGCGACAATTATCAAAGCATGACTACGTGCATTTAAGTATACCCTGCTATATTTTATAAACTATTTGATTACTTTTACGATTTCTTCGAATTGCTCTATTATAATACTAAATACAAACACAAACAAACCTTACACACTTATCGATTACTATCAGCACAACATACTCTCATACATGAATCACTCAACACCTACATTTTACAACTTCCCCATGTCACCATATATACTGTCTACATATGCTTGCGTCCATCCCTATCATTCCTCACCTAGCTACTTTAATATCATAAAAAACTTGTTTCTAAATCTACTATCCCCAATCATAAGCTACCCCCCACACGTTCCTAAAACAAATACCACCCTATTTTCTTGTAACCTTCAAACTACCATTACTTTACCGGAAAAATGACCACTAACATAAACAATTTAATTGACAACATTGACGAACTAGCTGTATCAACTATCTATACATGCGCACCTGAGGAAACACTCTCCATTATGAAGTGTCATAAAAACTTTATTAAAATCCTGACACAAAACATTCGCTCTATAAACCGTAACTTTATGAACTTGCAGACCCTTCTCCACCGAATTTCTTTCGATTGCGATCTGGTTGTTTTAACTGAATGTTGGTTGCCATGCTCCAGCAATAGCACTATCCCGATTCTGAATAATTACTCCGCGTTCATGACCACCAAACATATCAATCAAAGTGATGGAGTAGTGGTGTATTCAAGATCGGACCTGTCT
Source organism: Polymixis lichenea (assembly GCA_949091785.1). Taxonomy (NCBI): domain Eukaryota; kingdom Metazoa; phylum Arthropoda; class Insecta; order Lepidoptera; family Noctuidae; genus Polymixis; species Polymixis lichenea. The sequence goes on along the minus strand of OX420931.1, from coordinate 57,276,465 downwards.
GTTACTTGCGAAGAGCCAGATTTCCACGGATCTGCTTCTGGACTTATTATAAAAATTAACCTTGACTTGGTGATAATCTGTATTTATCGTTCGCCGTCAATAGACAATATAAACAACTTTCTCACAGTTCTTAACAACATTCTTCCGTCACTGCATAGATTTAAATCGGTTGTTATAACGGGTGACCTGAATGTGGACATCAAACCTAACACATCTGACATGCGCTCCCATGAGTATCTAAATTGCCTTGCCTTTCATGGCTATCTTCCTGCCCACACCCCCCCCCCCTCTTTAAAAGAGACTATGACCTCTGAGTTTGTTTCGGCTTTTCTTCTCAGGGAACAGTCAGCTAGGAAATGCCGGCGCCATCTAGTTTTAAAAAATATTGACCAACAAAATATTGACGTGTAAAAGTGTCTTTTAAGATCTACTTACATAAATAAACATTTCATAAACACCCTACCGACCAGGGATGGAAATTGTTTGGACCATACGTTAATAAAAACAATTTCCCTCACCCTCACATTTGTCTTAAGCTCCACAATAACTGATCACTCCTCCTCCTTGCTTTGCTTGCCAGATAGATGTTTACGAACGGTCGCAAACTCCTTTATAACAAAAATTGACTATGAAGGGCTTGACAAATCAATGTCGCAACTGGATTTCTCACCTGTTCTCGGTTTAAGGGATGCAAATACGGCTACCGATGAATTACTGAATTTAATGACTGCGTCCATTTCTGCAAATACCACAGTCAAAAAAGTTTCATCAAAAAAGAGAATCCTCAAACCGTGGATAACACCTGGTTTACTACGGTGCATAAGAAATAGGGATGCTCTACACAAGAAAGTTAAAAATTCCCCAGGAAATGAAGTTCTAAAAATTACCTACCTTCGATACAGAAATTTTTGTATTAGAATTTTAAAGAAAGCAAAAAGAATTTATGATACAGAAGAACTAAAAAAAGCAAGTAAAAACCCAAAAGCATTATGGGACACTATTAAAAGGGTAACTAACACTACTAAAACTAAGAATAAATCTACACAATTACTAACTTTATCATCGTCACCTATTGAGTCCTGCAACACTGTAAACTCATTCTTCGTTAACATTGGCGACAGGCTTGCAAATGATATAGTTCACACTAGTACGACGCAGCCACTGACAGTCACTCAATCCACTTCTGATACCGCATCGATTTCATCTTTCGTCCTCGACCCTACTGACCTCGACGAAATTACAACAGTCATCCGTTCATTGCGCTCTGATGCTGCAACTGGCTGGGATGGTATATCACCCTACATCCTGAAGAGGTACTCAACCTCCCTGGCACCCATACTATGCCATATTTTTAACCTCTGTTTCGAGACTGCCGTCTTTCCCACTTCTTTAAAAAAAGCCATCATTCACCCGATCTTCAAGGGAGGCGACGGGTACTTACCGAATAATTACCGTCCCATTGCAGTTCTGACTGCCCTATCTAAGGTACTAGAACGTCTTATCAATAAAAGACTTGTACACTACCTAGAACATTACAAACTAATATCACCACAACAATTTGGATTTCGTAAAAACAAGTCGACCTGTGATGCAGTTCAGGAATTAACTGATAATATCGTACAAAACCTAAACAGTAATAAAAAGGTCGTGACAATATTTTTGGACCTTGCGAAGGCGTTCGACACCGTCCCCGTCCGCTCTCTCTTACTCAAACTTGAAAGGATGGGTGTCAGGGGGTTACAACTTGATCTCTTTCAAAGCTACCTCACAAATCGCTCCCAAATAGTAAAGATTGATTGTCACAGCAGCAGTGAGCTTCCCATTTACTATGGCGTTCCGCAAGGAAGCATTTTGGGTCCCACCTTATTTCTCATTTTTATAAACGACTTATGCAATTTAAATATCCCAAATGCCAAGATAACGTCTTACGCAGATGACACTGCAATAACTTTCGTCGCCAACACGTGGTCTGAGCTTGAGGGAAGAGCACAGCATGGCTTTGATGTAGCGCTAAACTGGCTTTATTTCCATACGCTTACACTTAATACCTCCAAAACCAAGTTCATTACCTACTCAATCAGTTCTGCTACCCAACCAAATCCACCGATATCACTTAAAGCTCACACATGCAATTTGCAAACTCAGGCTTCATGCCACTGTGCAACTATATCCTCCACGGATGAAATTAAATACCTAGGTATAGTCATAGATAAAAATCTTAAATTTAAATCTCATATTAATGTCCTTACTGGCAGAGTTCGCAAACTTATTTATATATTTAAAACCTTAAGAAATATTGCAAATCCTATAATTATACGTAATGTCTATTTTGCCTTATGCCTATCTCTTATTACCTATTGTATCCCCTGTTGGGGTGGTGCTGCAAAAACCTTCCTTAAACCATTGGAAGTTGCACATCGAGCCATACTGAAAGTGGCTACCTTCAGGCCACTAATATATCCAACTAATCAGTTATACAAAAACTGCAACGTCCTCAACGTGCGGCAACACTTTATGTTACAATCAGTTCTGTTGCAACACCGCATAACCCCCTATGCTGAAATTACCAAACGCCGAAAAGATATAATATGTGCTCCTCCAAAAACCCGCTTGCCGTTTACTAAAAGATTCTTTTATTATCTAGGTCCGACTCTATACAATACAATAAACAAAAAATGTCCAATATATAAATTGTCTTATCAAAATTGTAAAAAGTCTGTACGCACATTTCTTCAAGATAACACCTACGAGGAAACAGAAAAATATTTAACTTAATTCATTTATGATAAGTTTGTTGAATGTACCACCCACCCAAAACATAGACCCACAATAATCCAATCCCCATACTTACGCACGCTTACGCAGCCGCACGCTCATAATCACGCACCTACACACTCAGACACACACGCAGATCCATACACGTACACACAGCATACATGCACACTCACACACGCACCCCCATACACACAAGCACACACACACAAATGCGCTCGCGCACTAATACCTGTATTTAAATATTTAAAAACTGTATTTTGTAAAATAAAAATAAAATGGTAGTAATACAATTAGAGGGGATCGGCACTGTTACTCCTTAATACAGGCTATTTCATAGCCTAGCAAGGAGAGCAGCACGTCACCCACTTGATTGCCAGAGATACTACCCACTTTGTAAAACTGTTACATGTACTACACAATCTGTTTTATATAAATAAAGTTTATTATTATTATTATTATTATTTATTATGACCTTCCTATTCGGCATGTTCGTAGCAACTGAGTGGAAACAGCTCTTGAAAAAGATTCGCTTACACGATTCGCGTTGAGTTCGTGTGCCGTCCACACTGTTGACGCTAAATTACAAGTAATCTTACATTACGCGTTACACACGTCTGGACCCTTTATAGTCCGTCCACACTTGTTCGGTTTCCCATTAATGGTTAAATTTTGCACGAAATTGAATAACAACAAATTAATTTGACGTGCATTTATGCAACCTTAATTATTGGCCAAAGTTATTATTTTGTTGAAATATACGGAACTGTTTTGATGGTAAGCTAATTAATATTTACATAGTTTTGGTTAACAATAATTAATTAATTAGATATTGTTTACAAATTGAGGTTTCGAAATACTTTTGGTTTCAATTAGCGAAATATGCATTAGTATTGTTTTGATTTTAATTTTGTGCTGTTGAACAAAATGGAAGTGAACAACTGAACAAGTGTGGAGCGTCGCTTATTGGTACATAGACATTTATCATGTTAAACAGGCATCAATTGGAATCAAACTGTCGGATTGAAGTCACGGTCCACTAACGGTATCACTAGGCGACCATTCAATATACATTTCTGTATTACGACCGCTACTTATTATCTGGATTTTTTCACAGCAACCATAATTTTGTCAATTAATTTGAACGGATGTTTAAATATGTACAGTGGCACACCAAACGGGACGTGAAAACAAGACTCTTTCATTTCAATCGCTGCTCGAGTAATATAGTTGTCGAATTGTTGTGTGTCTAATCGAATGGGAGACAACATATTTGTAGTGAATACTAGTATCGGGTTTACCAAACATAATCCCGGGACATATACAGGGTGTAAAAAGACACATCAAATAGCCGTCAACTACGCATTCTGTACATCAAAAAAAATAACACTGCGCAAAAATAATTTCTGGGAAACGACTAAATTTTTTTGTGTTTATATTTGTTGTTTACGGTAAAGCGCACATTCACCACGCAAAACATTGTGCTTATGGGTATTTGTGACGATATAGGGGTCAAGGGTGAATTTAAAGTTGTGTTTTATCATTAAAAACTCGTTTTCGTAAAAAAATTACACAAAACGTTGAAATGTTTGCCTTCAATATCTCCGTAAACGGAGGGGCATGGTCCAGTACGAAAAAATAATTTTATTGACGGGGCGTACAAGTGAATCTCGGTTTCGTTTTTTTTTTTTTTTTCTGGGTGGGAAATCATCAAATAACTTCTCCCGCTCTGGGTGGAGGGGGTTATGCGGTGTCAGACTTTTACTGACTAAAACCCACCCGTGTTCCCTCAGTTGCCTGTGTGCCAGGGGCGGCGGTATCTCTTTCGAACAACCCGCACCCCCGGCAGGCATCGGCCCTTGCGGGCCCCTCTGTTGCTGCTGACATCTCTTTGAGGCGCGCGTGGAACACAACGCGCCGTCGACCCGGGCTTGGTCCTTACCGGACAGCGAGGTACCCATTACTCGCCGTCCGCAAGCCCGTGCCTACGGTGGCCGGGAATCAGCCTGGGATTCCCGACGCCCAGGGCGTCTCCTGCGAAGGCCACGGCTGTGAGGGCGCATGTATTGCATCTCCCTCACGTGCGCCGCCTCCCTCTTTGCGAGCATAACTGCTTCGCTGAAGGAGGCGACTGCCAGCCATGCCCTCTCGCTCCGTACCATGGCCTGGACCAGGGTCGGACGCGAGAGATCGCCGCCGCCGATCACCTCCACGAGGACACGGCGTTGCTCCGCCCAAGCTGGGCAGACCTCCACCGTATGCTCCACCGTGTCCTCTGGGCGATCTTCGCAATGGAAACACCCGGGCGTTTCCTCCCGCCCTATCCGAAACAGGAACCTCCCGAAACAGCCATGTCCGGTGAGGACCTGTGTCAGGCGGAAGGTGAGGGCGCCATGCCGCCTCTCAAGCCACTCCTCAAAGAGGGGACTTACCGCCGCAATCGCGGCGTGCCCAGCACTGGGTTGCGACAATCGCACTTTCCACGTCGCCATGAGATCCTGCCGGAGCTCTGTCCGCCGTGCCGCGATGTCCCGCGGCAGCGGAGTTACGCCCCGGCGTTTGGCCTCCTCGCGCCACTCCCAAGTGAGCGCGAGGACGTTTGCCTCCAGATCCCATGGCGGTAATCCGGCAAGGAGGCCCGCCGCCTCACCGGAGATCGTGCGGTATCCCCGGATCATCCGGATGGCCATGACCCTATGGGCCGCCTTCAACGTGCTGGTTGGCGCCTCAATGCAGGCGCCCACACCGGCGCCCCGTATAGGGCCATGGCCCGCACGACCCCCGCGTAGAGCCTCCGGCAGGAGGCGTTTGGCCCCCCTAGATTGGGCAGGAGCCGCTTCAAGGCAGCCCCGGCCCGCTCCAGTCTGGGAGCCAAACGTCGGAAGTGCTCCGCGAAGTTCCACCGGCTGTCGAGGACGAGTCCTAGGTACTTCATCGTCGACTCGACGCCGATGTGAATCCCTCCCACCGTTATCTGGGAACCCGTCAGTGGCGCATTCCGAAGACCATGAAACCACATGGCCTCGGACTTGTGCAAGGCCACCTCGAGTCCCAGTTGCCGGATCCTATCGACGATTGTCGCAACCCCGTGTGTCGCTAAGTCGGCCGCCGCCTGGTACGACCTCCCTTGCGCCAGGACCAGCGTGTCGTCAGCGTAGCAAACTACGCTGACGCCGCTTGGGAGGTCGGCGCGCAGCACCCAGTCGTATCCGATGTCCCACAGATGCGGCCCCAGGACCGATCCCTGTGGGACACCGCACGACATCTCTCGCCGGTTCCATTCTCCTAGGTGACCGGGGTAGATGACGGCCCTGTCCGTCAAATAGGCCTCGACCACACGACAGAGGTAGGTCGGCATCCGGTGATACCGGAGTGCCTCCCTTATGCAACTCCAGGGCAGGGTGTTGAAGGCATTGGCGATGTCCAGAGACACCGCCAAGACGACCCCACCCCGGGCCACAGCATCCCCCGTCGTGAGGGCTCGCACGCGCATGATGGCGTCCACCGTGGAGCGCCCCCTGCGGAAACCGAACTGGCTCGCCGCCAAATCCGGTCCCACCCGCACCAGCCGCCCGACGAGGCGGTCTGCAATTACTCTTTCAAAGAGCTTGCCCACCTCGTCGAGCAGCACGATGGGCCGGTAAGCGGACGGAGAGTCCGCGGGGCGCCCCTGCTTCTTGATGAGGACCAGTTTCCCCGTCTTCCAGTGACGTGGGAACTGGCCCTCCTCCAAGCATGCGCTTAGGAGCCCTCTTAGTCGAGGCCCGAGAGCCTCCAAGGCCAGGACCCAGGCTTTTCCAGGCAAGCCGTCGGGTCCTGGGGCGGTATTCTTGGCATTCAGCCTACGTACCGCCACTCTCAATTCTACCTCGGTCACCTCTGGAGCATCGTCGTCGTCGTCGGTGTGGTCCGCGTCGGGCACCGCAGGAGGCGGAGCCATGGGCGGGGGAGCATGCTCCCCTCGCGAGGGAAACAGAGCGCTCACCACGTCCTGCACGAGCTGAGGCCGGAGACTCTGGGTCAGCGGGGGAGCCCACGGGCGGATTTTCTCCCGCACCGTTTTATAGGGGCGTCCCCACAGGTCTCTGTTCAGAGTCTCCAGCGACTCCTCGCGGGCCAGTGACCTGGCCCGCAGGATCTCCGCTCGGAGGGCGGTCTTCGCCACTCTGTACCCCTCGTATAGCTCCGCCTGAATGGCTTCCGTATCCGGAGGGCGGATACGGAGCCTGCGGTGCCTGGTGTACCGATGCCGCGCAGCAACGCACGCCTCGCGCAGAGCTGTGAGCTCCGGCGACCACCAGTACACCTGGCGTGAAGCACGTCCTGGCTGGACCCGGGGCATTGCCACGTCGCATACGTCGGACATGGCCTCCCGGAACCACTCCGCCTCGTCGTTGATGTCGGCAGGCCTGTCCGGTGGTGACACCCAGGCCTGCACGATCGAGGCTTCCAGGAGGAGCTCCCGGTCCAGCCGCTTCAGCGCCCACCGCGGACCACACGGGGCCTGTTGGACCGGCGCGCTCGAGGCCTGGGCGGAGACGTCAAACCGGATATACCGGTGGTCAGAATACGTCTCCACCCCCTCCATGACGCGCCAGTCGACGACACGCGGTGACAGAGCGGGGCTGGCGAACGAAATGTCCACCACCGACTCACCCCGCATCCGCACACACGTGGCGACAGAACCCCGGTTTAGGACGACCAGGCCCACCTCTAGAGCCCAGTCCTCCACCATCCTACCCCGCACATCCGTCAACCGGGAACCCCAAGCCAAGTTCTTGGCATTGAAGTCCCCGAGGACGAGCACGGGGAGGGAACGAAACCCGACGACGACGTCTCTCAACTCCTCAAGGGAGTTGTGGAACTCGGCGAGAGTTCGGCTCGGGGAGAAGTACACCCCTACCACTGCAATCTCCCCGAACCGTGCTGCTACGCAACCCCTTCCTCTCTGGATACCTTCGAAAGCCGGGGTGCCGGCGGCGGCCGACGAAATTATGGTCACTGAGCCGCTCAGGTCCTCCACCCAGTAATCCCTGGGCGGGACAAAGTACGGCTCAGCGGCTCTCGGTTTCGTTAAGTGTCTTTTTACACCCGGTAGACAATGCGTTTTTCTTAAATGGGCAAACAGGATATTAGAGTATGTGGCCACGTCATGTTGGATGGGTTTATTGCAAAATTTAGGTGCAATGATCGAGAATTTTAGAGCACATAATTAGTTTGATGTGACGAACCATGCTCCTGAGCACTGGGGCTCGTGACTCGTGGCAGACTGTTTTATGCACACAGTAGTCGACGTAAAATGTGTAAAGATATGTAAATTATTTCAACGCCCGCGTTGGTACTACTAATAAGATTCAGTGTGAGCTATTGAATTAGTTTAGCGTTTGAATTGGTACGCTCTGATTATGATAGTTCGAAATAGAATTTCTGTGGCTGTTATCAACTGATTGTCGGTAGTAGAACTACCAATTAAATATATATATTCAAATGAGATACACATACACCGTGACATTTTAGTCGTCTTACAAAGGTGGTCCAGTCAATGTATCCGTCATAAAATACCTCTAAGTGCGATTAAAACATTGTTACTATTAATTAATATAATAGGTACAAAGAAAAATAAATAATGCTTTAGAATTTCGAAACACCCTCCCTGTTAATAATGTTTACGTATCAAACGGTAGAAGATATCCAAATGTTCAAAAATATTTTTTTTTTTTAAATAAATGATTAGTAGTGATTTGATACATGAAGTGGGCTGCAGTTGTAAGACGACTAAAATGTCACGGTGTATATTGAGAAGTTGTAAATGTAGAACAAGTATTGTATCAAGTAGTTGAAAAGTGACGTTTTCGTCCTCATGACTGTATATAACTGGGTCACTATAGAATAGCGACGAAAACACGTATGTTGAGTTAGTCATGGTGCTGTTGATGTTACAACCGGTAGTCTCAACAATTGATACAGTTGGTTAGGTTCCTTGGCTTTGCTCAATTAAATCAATTTTAAAAACATGGCACTGCATTTAGGTGTTATTTGACCGTTTGCACCTTTATTTATTGATTGTTCAAGTTGATGGGTCCGCGCCCACTCGACCCGCTTAGACTCGCTCCGAAAAATAATACCAAATGTTTTACTACCAATTCAGTGCCATTCGTACAGTCAAGAAAAGTGTTATTTTAATTCTAAATAACTTATTTTATTTAACATAGAATATTTAATCCTATTTGGTTATAATACATAATTTATCCTGGTAGTCAGTGATTCTTTTTTTTTAGAAGTTAGTACCTACTTGTTAATGATAATTAACAATAATCTGTGATTTTTGCTACGAAGTACAAAGCGTATACTACATTAAAAAGGGATAAGTACTTACTTGTTTCATTATTGATTTATTTATACAAACATTATTTAAATTGTATACTCTCTGTGGTGTACGCGTTAAAAATGCACTTTTCTGTCTGACTATACATCGACGTTTTTACGCTTCTCAAAATAGAAACATCCAGATATGGGTCGACTCCAAGCGGGTCGAGTGGGCGCGAACCCAAGTTGATGGCTCAAAGAGTTAAAACTAATAGTTTAACTCAGAACTTCAATTATTATTAATTTGAAATATCTCGTCGTTTGTTCGAAGCCAGTCCCGTTTGATTGTCGTATCACTGATCCACTCAAATACACACCCTAACAAATAAAAATAAAGTTCAAATTAGCAGTCACTTGTTACGAGTCAGTGGCAACCTACTCTTTTTCGGTGTGGAATGCGTTGTTGGTGCAATTCCCGTTATCGTTGAACGAGTTGGGGTGCTCCTCGGGCTCGACGCCGTTCCTGCGCAGCTCATCACGGACCTGCGCAAATAAATGGTGTATGCCTCGTTAGAAAGTGCGGCTCAAGGCGCGAGAGGAACAACTAAGTTTGCCAGTCTTGTGTGCTGGAACATTGTGATAAACCAGATCTGTGTAGAGAACATTGCTCATACTTGTAGTAATTGTATGATAGATCTCACCAGATCTCGTCGCAGTAAATTGGGAGCTGCAAAGAATATTCACACGTTACCGTTGGTCTTGAGTACCCAGCTGTATTATATTGCAAATTATTAGATGCGGTAAAACTTCACAAACGCGCATGGGCGAAGTTTGATGTCTAAAAGTTGACAAAAGCATTTCGCAATATTTTCCTTGATCAGAAATAAATCACCGGACTGGTAGGCACGTTTTTTCTCCTTGTGTCAGTTATGGTGTAATTTGGACGCCAGGCAGCGATGACATTGATACTAAGTAGAATGGGTAAAAATATACTGCCTGAAAATGTTTGCGAAACCATCTACTCCATCACCTGGTATATGTACATGGGTTACTTTAAGACAATCAATCTGCCACGCCTCTTCACTACTATGTAGGGGTCAGCTTCGTCTAACCAGGTGCAGCCGAGTATCAGTAATTTATATGGAGAGACTGCCTATTACTCGTGTTGACTTGGACTTGTTCCTGACCCATTTGCCAAAAAAACCAAAACACAATTTGAAAAAGTAAGAGGGCGACTTTTGCTGAGCAGTAGGGGAACATACATAGGTGAAATACAAGCAAAAATAAACAAGGAGCTTCATCGAGTACTTATGTTCCCCGATGAATACAATAAGTGAAAGCAATATTAAAAGTTCCGCGATTCAAACACTGTTTAGACGCCACGATTTTAATAATTTTATTATTGTTTGAACTTTTAATTGCATTCAACAGGCCAATTAACAGCTCCATTTAAATGAACCATTACTAATTCAACGTTTTTGCTAGGGTTTTTATTTTCCATTAATTTGCTCATTTTCTAACTTCCGATAGGGATAAACTAGTAATATTATTGTTCGTTGGCCGCTGATCCAGAACTAACAAAGATATCGGAAGTTTATAATCCGTCTCAGTCCGATAGGAACGATGCTACAAAATCAATCGCAGCATAAACATCTCACGCCAGTTAATGTAGTAGCTTTGCTTACATTAATACAGTTTGACTTTAAAGTAAGTAGGACTTACATTAGGATATACTTAGTTTTTTGTAGGAAAAGAAAATTAAAATACCACAGAGGTATCTAATTGGGTTTAGGTACACAGTCTGTCAACATCTGACTATTTCATCTGGAGTATTTAAGCTGCTTTAAACGAGCTTGAAGAAGTAGTGTCGATCCGGATGTGATCATGAAGATTTCACGCACTATCTAACAGTACTCACCCATTCATGTCACAGCTTTCAATCACAGTACAGATTTAAAGATAGAATTGAAATGCAAGCAGTATCCTGAACAGGAATCGCTTAAGAAACCAGAATATTTTCGGAATTAAAATGAAACCTCTCAAAAGTTCGCGTTTGTTGGAAACTCGTGTCTTGTACCTCATGTCACTAGAGGGCTGCTAATAACGAATGTTCTGAAATTTGGAAGAAAATCTTTCAAACAATGCATAGTTGTTTAGATCGTAATTTGCCAGAGCCTGTTGAAACTCGGAGAGTAGCAGAGTACATATAGCGGTTCATTAATTGGTTGTAACTTGTAATCAAAGTACAAAAAGACGTAGCATTGGAAGGTCTCATAAAAGGTGGACCGATGACCTTGTAAAGGCCGCAGGAATCCGCTGGATGTGGGTAGCATAGACCCGGTTGAAGTAACAGTGCTTGAGAGACCTATCTCCGGAGTGGACGTCATTCGGCGGCCATAATTGTATGAATAAATGAAAGTAGATACAGTAGAACGTGATGTTAGAGTAGTCTTGGCTATAATTCCGATCATTTATGCTAAGCAGCTACTCGTATCTCCTCTCCAGCTGGCTCTTGCGTTAAGAACGTGCCTCCGAATGCAATGCAAACAGTATTATCAGCGTATTATCCGCACATCTGTACGAGGACTTGTTTACTGGGAGACGAGAAACTAAGTCTAGTAGCGTGCTATACACGACGCAACCAATCACAAACTAATTAAAATAACGCGTTAGTAAGCCGTAACGTGTACCTGCCAGGGGTGCGGGTTGTTCTAAAGAGCTACCGCGGCCCCTGCCATACAGGAAACTCAGGGAACACGGGTGGGTTTTAGTCAGTATAAGTCTGACACGCCCTCCTGCACTACCCAGAGGAGGAGAAGTTATTTCATGATTTCCCAACCTCAAAAAAAAAAGCGGTAACGTGTATGGGCCACCATTCAAATACTAGTGTTGTGTTATTCTGGCTACTCACTAGTGATATCAGTTTGTGACACTTTTGAGTAGCATCGGGACGCCTAAATTGCTCTAAAAATATATTAAGACATTCACAAAATTCAAATAAATTTTACAGAAAACTATAATTAAACAATAATTCATTTACATCTGAGTTAACTAAGATCGGTTGGCATTTCTTGAATGATGACCAACATAACCTTAAAATTAAACCTCGATATGTCATATCATACATAGAGATCTCTTGATAAAGCTCGATATTTAACATTAACATATTTGGTCGGTGTACTAAGTCTGTTCCTGACATGCCCTTGTGGTCTAGTGTCTGTGGTATAATTAGCTTACCATTGTACATATGTATAAGGCAGGTTTGGCAGGACATATTAAGTGACTTTTCATCCAGATACTCTAATGGGATCGACACGACGCGGGTGTTGCTTGGGGTGCAGCTGTTTTGTAATAAATCCACCAACAAAAATGATCAAATGCTACCTGAGCACAGCTACCGGTTTTGGATAAGGTGGGAGGAAACGCCCGGGTGTTTTCACTGCGAAGATCGACCTGAGGACACTGTGGAGCACCCGGCATGGGCGGAGCACCGCCGTGTCCTCGTGGAGGTGATTGGCGGCGGCGGGTAGCCGTCACCTTCTTCTGCGAAGCAGTAATGCTTGCGAAGAGGGAGACGGCGCACGTGAGGGATGCGCCCTCACGGCCTTAGTCGCCGCAGGAGACGCTCTGGGCGTCGGGAATCCCAGGCTGATTCTCGGCCACCGTAGGCACGGGCTTGCGGACGGCGAGTAATGGGTAACTTGCTGTCCGGTAAAGACCACACCCGGGTCGACGGCGCCTTGTGTTCCACGCGCGCCTCAAAGAGATGTCAGCACGAACTGGTGTGGTCCGCAAGAGCCGATGCCTGCCAGGGGTGCGGGTTGTTCGAAAGAGATACTGTCACCCCTGGCACACAGGCAACTGAGGGAACAAGGGTGGATTTTAGTCAGTAAAAGTCTGACTCGCCCTCCTGCTCCACCCACAGCGGGAGAAGTTATTTGACGATTTCCTAACCTCAAAAAAAAAAACAAAATCACAGCTACTTACCAGCGACGTCAGAGATGGCAGCATTGGGAGCGCATTTCACGAGGTCAGGGAAGACGTTCACCATGATAATACTGCCATTTTGTTTCTGCAAACAAACATTAACATCAGTTTCTATTGCAGTATCGTTAACCAGTTAACCAAGTGGCAAGTTTAAAACATAACACACACAAACACACTCGCCCGTGAAGATCGCGTCCAATGTTTTAAACTTGCAATTAATTAACGTTTTTCCCATACATTAGATGTGGGACAGTTACTGTCAAATTTTGGTGTTCAATTCTCAGGACGGGACCCAAAATTATCTTGTGTCCGCAGGTGAAACGGAGTAGGCAACCTCCGTAAGTTCTGCCGAAACTACAGACTGTGTACTTAGTGAGTAGACCTCCAAGAGCACCGCATCTGCACAATGTGTCTTTAGCGGAATGGGGGACCGATTCCGCTAGCCAGATTATGCTTTCATAACATATTAAAATGAGTCTGTGAAGAGTCACAAACCAGTGAATGAATTATGTCGTCAGGTACATTCCGCTTGTGGTTGCAGAGGCTGTAGACCGAGGAGTGAGTGATAACCACGGGCGCGCGGGAGATGTGGATGGCGGGTTCGGTGGTGTTCTCTCCAATGTGGGAAAGGTCCACGATCGTTCCCAGGTGGTTCATATCACGCACCACTTTCTGTAGACAAGGATAGGTAGATTGCAGACCAGCCGATTTATTCAGTATAAATGTCACCCGTGAAGTGAACTTGAAGTGGACTGTCAATAGTGTCAATCCATACCATCAGATGGAATGAGAACTCACTACAAATTCACTTCACCTGAGTTTCACGGTGAGGTTTTTACAGAATAGATCGGCTGTATTATCTTACGATAATGTTAGGCTTGCCGCCAGCATCTTTACCCAATTCGTTTCGCCATTCATTAAATTTTCCTAATGTTATTGAAAAATACTAGACTTCATGTCATAGGATACCATAGAAATCATAAACGAGATTTGAAATTTCGTTTACAGGTTGTAAATATTATTTTTTACCATACAAACTGGGTGTTTACTTGGAATTTTCAAACAGCAAAACAAAATACAGGTTTAAAAATATAAATCCTCATTCCGGGATAACGTCCGTATTTTACGCGCGGCTACACATCAAGCTATACATTTCCAGTTTATGATCGCTGATCTCGCACTGTACGGAATCCTATACAATGCGAGATCAGCTTTTACTGGAAACGTATAGCTTGATGTGTAGCCGTGTGTACACAGCACCGCACCTTTCGAAGGATCCTTCCGCTTTTATCTTCGGCGACCAATTAAAAAATTCGTTCTAGTCACATTTAAGTTGCGTTTTTATTTATTTATTTTATTTTGAATAAGGCTTACAGACTAACAAACCAATGATATAAAGAAAGTAATATAAAAAAAATGCTAATAACAAGCCTCCACATATAGTTTTAAAAAGAGTCGATAAAAAAGTACATATAAGTTAGTAAATAAATAAGGTAGGTAAGGTAGGTGGGTTAGGTATTAATTAGTTAATGTTAGATAAGTTAATTATCCATGAAAAATGACTGTGCCAAAAGTCGTCTAAAGGTCGCCACACTGGTGCAGAACAAGTCAACATTAAGGTCCATAGGAAGCGGATTGAAACTAAGTGCACTTCTTATTGAGAAAACATTCCGCCTGTAATTAGTCATTGCGAAAGGTACATTTAATATTGGCCGCTGACGTAATCCCATCAGATTCGTGCGTAATGACAGATTAGCAACGAGTTCAGGACAGTCAATGTGGCCATTTGCGATACCGAATAGTAAACTCATGTCTCCAATATAACGTCTCATCTCCAGAGGAAGGAAGTGGTACCGTTTGCAGCGGTGCACGTAGTCAACTGAGTATTGCTGAGCCCTATAATCCAGATAACGTAAGAATTTTCTTTGGATGCCCTCAATTTATTTATTTATTTATTTATTTAAACTTCTCGCACATAAAAAAGGTACAAAGGCGGACTTAATGCCTTAGGCATTCTCTACCAGTCAACCAAGGGTGGTGAAGAGATTAGATGGCAGGTGCTTAGGTTGAGAGGAACAACGACTACAAAGTATATCATAATTAATAATAAATAAGATTGGTTCATAAATAGGTTATAAACTAATAATACACATACAAGCATACATATCTACTATAATAAATACTTATAATATATATACCGGCTGACATTTTTTAGCGTCTGGACAACAATATGACGTTTTGTGTAAGTAGAATAGAACTCATATACCCTAATATTTACCTGGTACCATTTATTTAATAAAAGTTCCGAATATCCTTAAAATACATGAAAAAGAATACATCCTACGGCACTCGCGTAAAACTAATATTATCCAAAATAGGTAATAGTAAACGGCGTCAGCTGCGATTGCACATGAATGAAGCATGATGGAAGTGTGAGCGAGACGCTAGCATTAACTTCGCTCTCCTGCGCACAGGACGATACCGCCTGATCCCTACACACTCACGCACACATTTGCGCGTGTACCTACATACGTCACCGTGCTGTATGTAGTTGTAGTAGGCTTATAATTTGATACACTGAGTGACGCGTGTCTTGAAACCGTAAACCAAATAAATTACGTCTCGTAAGATCGGTAAAGCTTTGATAGAAATGTAAACAAACCGCTGATGTTAAATACTTATAACAATCACTCACATTCATATGTATTTCGAAGGTTTTAACGTGATGTGTAATAAAAAAGGATTCCAACAAGGTTGTTTAATCCAAATCGGATACTACAACTTACTAGGCGTATTTAAAGATCGTAATCAACTTATTTACAAATAATAATACTGATTAATTTTTACAAAATTACAGAAAATGAGTTATTATTTAAAAGAAAAAGTACCTTTTCAACGATATTGCAATATTTGTTCTAAATGTCCACCGTTTCTTTCTAAACACAAACTCCCACGTTTTTGCAAATTGGTTGTTAGACTCCTAAGCGTGTCTCTGTCACTTTTCAGAATATTAAAAACGTCTATTATTCGCTGTTTTAACTCATTTACACTACGAGCTTCTTCGGTGTACACTAAGCGTTTTAGTTCAACCCACAAATAAAAGTCTAATGGCGTTAGGTCTGGTGATCTCGCCGGCCAGTTCACAGGTCCATCGCGACCTATCCACTTATCACGGAATTCACTATCTAAATACGCGAGCACAGATCGCTCGTAGTGAGCTGGACACCCGTCGTGCTGAAAGTACATGTCCGGCAGATAGTCCAGAGGAACGTCTTCCAACATTGTGTCGATAACGGACTGTATAATTTCACGATACATTATCCCTGTCAATCGACCTTCGATACAAACTGGACCCATTATGCCAACGTGTATTATCCCGGCCCAAACATTGACACT
Source organism: Polymixis lichenea (assembly GCA_949091785.1). NCBI lineage: Eukaryota > Metazoa > Arthropoda > Insecta > Lepidoptera > Noctuidae > Polymixis > Polymixis lichenea. Next base: position 57,260,004 of record OX420931.1, on the reverse strand, counting down.
GAATAGAACTTGATGAGCGTGTTCGTTTATTTTAAATGAGTTTTGAAACTCCACCATTGCTCGTTGTGTAGGTACGTTGTAGATACCAGTGCGGGTAAATATGGACTCGTCGCTCCATAGAATGTTCGCCTGCGGGTGGAGTTGGAGTATGCGTACGTCATTATGAAAACAATCACTGGCCGGTCGAAGCACACACGGTTCAAACGTAAAAAAACAGCGATCGACGTCACGCTATGGCTAATCGCAGGTGACTAGAGAGAGAGAGCACGAGACGCGGTACTCGGTTTGAAGGGCGCGCGGGCGGGAGGGGATGCGCATGCGGTGACACGTGAGCGGTACGCCTAAGGAAAGATATTTTGCGATAGTAGTTACCTATCCCCGGCCGGCTTCAATCAAAGGATTGAATGTCGCTACGAATTCATTGATAATTTCTGCGCGTAGAGTAGGGTGCCTATAAGTTGGGTTTTGATATTATTTGCCGATATTTTTACTCTTTTCTATTTTTATTATTTTTTAAATTTTAGTATGAAAAGTTTACTACAAATAAGTAATAGTATTTATTGATAGGTTCATTTCATGTTAGGATTTAAAAAAAAAAGAAGTGAAATTTATATGCCATAGGCTTCTACTCCGTTCACCTATTATGCCCTATTTTTTTCCAGACGGTAAAAAAAGTCATACGGTATATATACATATAAATACATATATATTCTCAAGGGAATGAGGAGTTTAGATGATTCTACCCTATTCGTTATGAAAATACCTCTGCAATTTCCGCTTAAATGCATACCGACTGGTGGCCGTCCTGATATCGAGAGGAAGCGCATTCCAAAGAAGAATGGACTGAATATGAAAGGAAGAATGAACAAAGTCAGAAGTATGAGAAGGACAGCGTAGAAGAAGATTGTTAGAGGAACGTAGATTCTTAGTGTGAGAAGAACATAGATATTGGAAATGAGACACAAGATAAGATGGAGGTGTGGGAGAGTTGAGAAAGGAGAAAAGCGTAGTCAAAGCGCGCAAACTTCTTCTTTGGCGAATAGACATCCATTTGAGCTCAGACCTATAGCTCGACACATGGTCATATTTCCTAAGATTAAAAATGAACCGGATACAATTATTGAGCAGTCTGTCGAGCTTATCCAGCAAAACCGCATTCAAATCGAAGTAGCACACGTCACCATAGTCGATCACAGGGAAAATCAAAGTCTGCACAAGCATGGTCTTCGTCTTAGCGGGCAAAAAGTTCCTCAGACGATATAGAGATCGCAGAGTACCGTTGACTCTTTGACTAACACCAGAAACCTGGCGTTGCCAGCTCAATGTCGAGTCAAGATGCAAACCGAGATCTTTAACAGTAGGGGTAATGGGTATGACGGTACCATTGAAAATAAGTGGAGGAAGAGAGCTAAGCGTCACCCTACCCATCATGCGTAAGCTTCCAATTACAATGGCCTGACACTTTGAGGGGTTTACTGACACCCCAAAACTATCAGACCACTTTTTGATTGCCTCCAAGTCTCGGTTTACATCTGCTATAGCGTCTGATAAACCTTCTACCCGCTCAGATGTATAAAGTTGAAGATCATCAGCATAAAGATGATACGAACACCGAAGACAGTGAGTTATAAAATTAATGAAGATGGAGAATAACAATGGAGAAAGAATACCGCCTTGCGGAACACCAGCATCCAGATCACGCCAACTCGACGAATTCTCATCAACGCGAACCGACTGCTGACGTCCCCGAAGATAAGAAGAGAACCATTCCAGAGCCTCGGGCGAAACCATAAGATGAGAGAGGATACTTAGAAGAATATCGTGGCTGACGGCGTTAAAGGCATTAGAGAAATCAATTAATACCAAAACGGTAACCTTGGTATCCTCCATGGCCTCTCTAATGTCACCAGTCACTTTAAGGAGAGCGGAGGATGTACTGTGCCCAGGCCTGAAACCAGACTGATAAGTGCTAACAAGGTTGTTCCGGTGAACAAACCTCGTAAACTGCTCGTGAACGCAGGCTCAATACGGAACTTATAAGTCTCATACTGCAGGTTCCAAACCTGAAATGCATATTCTAAATGTCTGCGCACGAAAGAACAATACAAGATTTTAACCGGTTTAAGAGATCGGAAACAGGCCGTGGTGCGTAGTATAAATCCCAGAGCTTTGGATGCCTTTGTAACTATGCTATTTACATGTTGATCAAACAAAAGCTTGCTGTCTATGATTACCCCTAAATCTCTTATGCTATTTAGCCTGCTAATGAGCTGATCGTTCAAGGTGTAACTAAAATTGATCAAAGAAGTACAACGTGAGAATGTTAGGAGAAAACATTTAGAGACATTTAATTGGAGTTTGTTACGAATGCAATATATATCAAACCTATACAGGTCATCTTGTAACTGATATGCATCAGACATGTCTCGCACAACTTTATGAATCTTCATGTCATCCGCATAAAGTAAAATATACGAATGACGAAAGCATTGTTTGATATCTGCAATGAACAATATAAATAACAGAGGACCCAAAATAGAGCCTTGAGGTACACCTGAAGGGACAGAACTCCAACCAGAGGTGTAGCTTTGAAGCACGACAGCCTGTGTTCTGTTCTCTATGTAGGAGGAGAACCACCGGTACAGGTCACCGTGTATTCCGGCGAGAAACAGCTTCTTCAGCAGCATGCAATGATCAATACGGTCAAAACACTTACTACAATTGGTATAGACCACGTCAACTTGTCGCTGTGCCATGCCGTTTGTAATAAACTCATGTGACAGAAGCAAGTTAGACGTGGTCGAGCGGTTCCTAACAAAACCGTGCTGTTCCTCACCGAGAATTGGCTTGAAAGCCGCATAGACATCAGTATAAACTATACGTTCAAGAATTTTAGAAAAAAAGGCTAATTTTAGATACAGGGCGATAGTTTTCAATAGCCCTATCGCCCTTTTTAAAGACGCCCTTTAAATTTAAAACATGGTTATTTATATATTTGTATGGTCAATGGTGTAAGTGAGAGCAATGTTTTGTTAATATTTCACGCTCGACTTTCTCTACAGTAAGAAATTATACGAAACTAATTTTCCTCCAGAAAATATTTTCAATTTCCCAGCAGAGCCTGTACAACAGTGCAATTATTTAAGTTTTCTTATCAGAACGTACTACTTCAAGTGCTGTATGAAAGTTTAAAAGCTAGTTCGCCTTCGGCGCTTCTGTTTCCAGCTGTTTCATTATTATGTTTGACTTTTTAAACTAACCCCGCGTTGTGTACTTAGGACTGAACGCTGAGGTATTATGGCGACATCGCTGCGAATGTTATTATTTCCTTCTTTAACATTTTTGAGCGCATTGACTTTGGTAAAGTTTGTTTGTTTATTCGAGTAGGCTTCATATTACTTCTTCTGAATAGATAAGACTGACTACGCAGTTGCGTGTAAATCTTTATGTTTTATTATATTTACAAAGCCAATATCTCACTGTGGAAGGCTGTGACCGATATGATGAATACGCATGTAGCGCGGTATATCATCACTTATCGATCTGACGATTACAACGAAATTAGACAGATTTTAAAGAGTCCTCAAAGATTGTTTCTGTATTTTTTCTCAGAGAAGTCAGCTACAGTAGTCAGGACATGTGGCTAAGTAAGAACAGCTCCACGGTTCGATCGATCAGGTTAAGCTACGCTTGCCGCGGTTGGTTAATGGATGGGTGACTATCTTTATAATACTAAGTCCCCTCCGTGCCTCAGAAAGCGCTGTAAGCTGTTGGTCCCAGCTGTCACTCGTTCATTCATTTGACAGTCGTTTGTCAGAAACCCGAAAATCTAACAACAAAGTTTTACCAAGGAGTTTTGCAGGTCAGATAGGCAGTCGCTCCAAGTAAAATACTTGTATTAAGCTGCATTCGGTTAGACTGGAAGCCGACCCCAACATAGTTAGGAAAGGGATAGGCTACGCCAATTCATTAATCAAAATATCATGTATATAAGAATAAATCTAAATTTTTAAATGTTACAACTAAATAGGTACCTTGTGATACATTGCAATTAAATGAAAGAAAATTTAAAACTCATGTTAAAAGTACACTTTGTAAACAAGCCTATTACAAATTACAGGATTACATCCAAGATAACAACGCTTGGAAACATGCTGCTCCTGCTCCATAGTAAGAAAAAAGAAGACAGAAAGAAAAATGCGTTTATTCGTCTCCTTTCTTCCTATGGATGTAACTCCTATGGTCATGATTAGAGATCGGATAGTCGGATGCATATTTACCTAAAGTTGCGATGTTGGCTAATATGGAACGCGCTTTTGTATAGAAATAATCTTCATTTAATTTATGTTTAATTTTTTTTACTGACACACACCACCCCCTCCCTTACACCCTACATACACATATTTGTAGCGGGGCTTAAATATTAATTCTAAATAAATATGTATCTGAATAGTTTTGCAATGCTAATAATTTAGAAGTCGCTTCCATACTATACACCTGACTAGTTATGCATTCCCGGTACTGCTGGCATTGATATGAATGCCAAAATGGCCTTAGCTCAGCATGATGTCCAATGGCAACACAGTATGCACCACCTGACGCCAATTTTCAGCTGCAACCCACGAGTACCATACGCTAGAATAATTAACACATAGTGAAGTGTGTGTCCGTAATAATATATTAAAAAAGTAAAAAAAAAAATTGTGGCATACATGTGTGTGGATGAGTGTTTTCTTGTAATTAATGAAAAATAAATTAAATACTAATATCTGTGTACAACCTACATTAAATAAAAAATAAAATTGAGAGGGTAGTTCCTATGGCGATATGGGCGATCACCTCCTTCACTTCAATTTCCCGCGACTTACAATATTCATTTAACAATATACGGTCTTTGTTGCTCCAAGACAATCTTAATTTATTGTAGGTACTGCAGCTGCTTCAGGACAAGTAGATTTATTCTCAAGTTTTAAGGTGCATTATCTTCCGCCTAGCCTTTTTCCAACTCAATTTGGGAGTCGCTTCCAGTCAAACCGAATACAACTGATTACCAGTATTTTATAAGGAACTACTGCCTGTCTTGCCTTCAAGCTCAGTTACTGGGTAACGCGATACCCCTTTGTTATACTGGTTGTCAGACTTTCGGGCTTCTGACCGTACTTTCCGGGCCTTCCAAAGCACAAAGGGGTCTTGGTGTGTAAAGATAGTCACCCAATCGCGGACCAACCGTGGCAAGCTTGGGCTTGCGGACGGCGAGTAATGGGTAGCTCGCTGTCTAATAAGGACCAGGTCTGGGTCGACGGCGTGTTGTGTTCCACGAGCGTCACAAAGAGATGTCAGCACCAACTGGTGGGTTCCGATGCCTGCCAGGGGTTGTTCGAAAGAGATACCGTGGCTCTTGGCACATAGGAAACTGAGGGAACACGGGTTGCGCAAAAACATTTTATAATAAGCAAGCTCGCATAAAAAGTCGCATCTTGAGCTCCACACAATTTGTAGATACAATGTTATGAAATATCCCGGATATTCTAAATGATAATTTCATTTTGTATTTATGCAGTCCGACTGTCACACCGGTAAACTAATTGTTTATATTTAAATTTTTTGGTACCTGTTTATTTAAATCAACTAATTGTTTTGATTTTGGTCCAGTAGGCTTTTAAAAGTAAGATCATTCTTTAAAAATAGGTAGGTATGTATATAGTATATATTGTGGATTCTTTTGGGATGTTATCACGTTCATCATTGGACTATTAATGACATGACCGTTTTCAATTACATCTCTTGTATTTGTGTTGTATGTGTTGTACTCACCACACATACAACACAAATACAAGAGATGTTAGAAAAAATAAATAATCATCTAATCTATTCACTCGGTTTGAGCGCCTACATTGAGGCGCCAACCAGCACGCCGGTTGAAGGCGGCCCATAGAGTCATGGCCATCCGGATGATTCGTGGATACCGCACGATCTCCGGTGAGGCGGCTGGCCTCCTTACCGGATTGCCGCCATGGAATCTGGAGGCCAAACGCCGGGGCGTAACTCCGAGGGAAATCGCGGCACGGCGGACAGAGCTCCGGCAGGATCTCATGGCGACGTGGAAAATGCGATTGTCGCAACCCAGTGCTGGGCACGCCACGATTGCGGCGGTAAGTCCCCTCTTTGAGGAGTGGCTTGAGAGGCGGCATGGCGTCCTCACCTTCCGCCTGACACAGGTCCTCGCCGGACATGGCTGTTTCGGGAGGTTCCTGTTTCGGATAGGGCGGGAGGAAACGCCCGGGTGTTTCCATTACGAAGATCGCCCTGAGGACACGGTGGAGCATACGGTGGAGGTCTGCCCAGCTTGGGCGGAGCACCGCCGTGTCCTCGTGGAGGTGATCGGCGGCGGCGATCTCTCGCGTCCGACCCTGGTCCAGGCCATGGTACGGAGTGAGAGTGCATGGCTAGCAGTCGCCTCCTTCAGCGAAGCAGTCATGCTCGCAAAGAGGGAGGCGGCGCACGTGAGGGAGATGCAGTACATGCGCCCTCACAGCCGTGGCCTTCGCAGGAGACGCCTGGGCGTCGGGAATCCCAGGCTAATTCCCGGCCACCGTAGGCACGGGCCTGCGGACGGCGAGTAATGGGTAGCTCGCTGTCCGGTAAGGACCAAGCCAAGGTCAACGGCACGTTGTTTTCCACGCGCGCCTCAAAGATATGTCAGCAGCAACTGATGGGGCCCGCAAGGGCCGATGCCTGCCAAGGGTGCGGGTTGTTCGAAAGAGATACCGCGGCCCCTGGCACATAGGCAACTAAGGGAACACGGGTGGGTTTTAGTCAGTAAAAGTCTGACAGGCCCTCCCAGCTCCACCCAGAGCGGGAGAAGTTATTTGATGATTCCCCCCCCCCCCCAAAATCTATTCACTCGCCATAATTTCGTAATTAAACAATTTGTATTGAGTTACTCTAACTAGCTGCGAAAACGCCGTAAACTTTCTCAGCATGATATTAATATAGCTACGGAGTACTTGTAGGTACGGAGGAAGATCATCAATTAACTATCAACTAAATTGATGTAATTCATCACGACTACTGACTGGCCAATACATTTATCTTACTAAATTCCAACATAGGGCTGGCAAACGTTTTTGTATATTTGATTGATTGATTAATATTGTAACCTGTTTGAAATTTGATCTAATTCGGGGCAATTAAATGCTTCATACTTGTAGTTCTTGTTACGAAATAATTTTCATAAAATAACATTTTTAACAGTCATTTGCCAACAACCAAACAATTTCCTGCAGTTACTTATTCGTTTATAGAATGTAGAATTTAACAAAACCTTCGAAATGAAAATTGTGTGGCAAACAAATGGCGCGATGTCTTACGTAGCTCACACTTGCCAACCCTAGTACTGTAACAGCAATAAGAAACAAGAGAATTCCGTTCTAATTACACGAACGACCGCCTCAATCATCTATGTAATGCCAAGTTTACACTATTAGTCCCCACAGGAAAGCCCGGTTAAGTAGTTACGGCCTCTTGAGAGGCCGTAACTACTTAACCGGTCCGGTGACCTTGAGGTCAACTACGAGATGCCCTTCCCAAAAAAAAAAAAAAAACGAACCACACAAACCATTGCGAGAGCTCACAGCGTGCGCTCGAGACGAAGGATCAAAAGTGGCTAAAGGAAACATCCATTCAACTTCGGAGATGTCTTCAAGAAAAGATTCCTCCTTCCTTAAACGGTAGGCGGTATGGCTTTACGAGGAAATTTGGAGTGGTCGCAAATATTACTCGATTTAAAGTGGCATTGTTATCTTGCAGACAGTTGCTTTTATTTAGAGCTTGAAGTGTTTTACTGTTTCTTATTTATCGTTGTTATGATGGCTCTAACTGTTTGCATGAATATGAATGACCGTATTTTTATATGATTGCCTTTATTTATGTGTCCGGAATAGTTTCCTTGAATGTTTTTATAAATTGTCTGTTTTATGCTATGCTTTAGATTTAATTGTTCTATCTATTTATCTCAAAATTAAAAGAATTACTCTGATATTCCGGCCGGTAACTAATTCCTTTGCGGCTTGAGTGATTGAGTGCTTGTTCAATAGTTTTGTTGCAGAACACTATTCATGCTGACTTACTAACCAAACTTCACGTTATATGGAATTAGGTGGAATTTTATGAGTTTGAAACTGACATGAAAACATTATAGTTTGATAGGTATTATAGTCATGTTTAGCCACATTGTGGCTAACACGCTGTGACAATCACATATTGTTATTCAAAGTTATGCAAATCCTATGGTTTAAATTAATTTCCGGTCAACTGAAACTAGGCTAAGAATTTTACGAACCACAAATAAACTTTTCAAACAAAATTCCAATCAAAATTCAATTCAACCCAAAATATCCAGCCACGTGAACATTTCGTTCTAAAATCGATTGAACAATCCCCAGCGGGCGCAATGAGGGTCAGTGGTAATGAAAATGGGAATCGATTGATTAGTTTGAATCAGTTTCAGCTGTTGGAAATAGTAGCCATTCGAATAAACTCGTAAACTAGCCTCTAGCAACTTATTTAAGAAGTAAGTACTTAGGTACTCTTAGTTATTTATCTCGTGAACTAAAGTTAACTTGATTGATTTGCATTAGTGAATGAACTGAGTTAAATTGAGGATAAAGTAAAGCTTAGTTGAGGTTTAACTTTAAGTTCCTTTAATGACCAAGTTTTATAAAGTTAATTCTTCTTTCGATTGTCGTCGTGTAGAAATTACGTTGCGTGTTCAATATGATAACGCATTCAGATATTTAGGTACTGGTTCTGCCGTGGCGATGTAGTGCCTCCGGTATGTTTACCGCAAGCAGAGTAAATGACTTTTACGCAGTCTCATGAAAATCGCGGGCCTCAAATTTATGGCGCGATGTCAGATAATATGACTTACTTTATAAGCACCTATTTGTCTATGATTTTTAATTACGATATCAGTGTGGACTGAAAGTATCCTTTGAAGGCTAGTGAAGCAGTATGGCTGCTGGGGATACCTCAATCAATTTCCTCACAAAGCTATCGCGCATCTGTTCTATCCAACCTAGTCCTGACCTCATTCCAACATTACTTACTAAACAAATCAAGACACTCGACCTCTCCGAATTCGGTCAGTCCATTGGCCACAGGTGCTTCGTTCAATGAGTCGGCCCTCAAAGGAAGGAAATAAATCATGCAAAAATGAAAACAAATGTATAACAAAAAGATGTTATGTAAATGTACAAAAAAGATACATTCGCCATTGTTCATTCGCAGCGCTTTCTTTGGCAACTGTCTGTCTCACAAGATACTGAAGTGTAGAAGGACAACGATTACAAGCTCATGCACACATAAGTAATAGCAATATTTTTAACCGACTTCAAAAAAGGAGGAGGTTCTATGTTCGGCTATTTAGGTTCTTTTTTTTTCTATGTATGTTCACCAATTTCTCCGTCAATTGCGGATGGATTTCGAAAATTCTTTTTATTAACTTTGCTTCGGAAGTTTTGCGTTAGCCTCAATAACACGTTTTAAATCCACTTCATGTACAGACGCCAGCACATCAACCTACTACAATCTGTCAAATTTCTTTAATATGTTTTCAACTTTATCGCTGAAGCATAAGGTTCAAATTAGATTGAGAAAATTTGACAGTTTCGGGTAGGTTGACCTGCTGGCGTCTGTACCTCGATATGCTGTTGCTTCTTGTCACGGTTGTTTACATAGAAAGTAGTGGTATACGAATTAGTGTGGGGTAGGTATCATAACTAAAAAGTGAATAATAATAACTTTCCAAAAAAAAAAACTACCGATTTCCGAAAAAGCCTTGCAAAGTGAAAAATAACTTTAATTTTGGAAGTCGGTGGCAAAAAACTAAAATACATGTCTAAAGACACCGACCTCCGAAGTTATTTTTCACTTCTTAGTGTTTTTTCTGAAAGCGGTTGTTATTTTTTTTGGAAATAGTTTTTTCTTTTGTCACAATGTGATGTGTACGTGAAGTTGTTATCGAGCATTGTCTTCTGTTGAACTTCTGTTTTATTTTCTTATTTATTTATAACAATTGCTTGCTGCACTTACAGTAAACACTAAAGCGCGCAGCAAGTCAACATCATCAACAATTAACTAAAAAACTTCACACATACATTGAACATAAATTTACTGCAATACACAAATATTTCAACGTTTGTCTGCCGTCTGAGCAATCCGGGCATTCAGCAGATTGATTACCTGGGTTGTGGGAGCATATGAAGCAGTATGAGTAAAGCCTTAGTCTAATGGTTAGGCTTCTCAAAGAAGTTCCACTCTGCTAAGAATAGAGGAATGCTATGCCCGCGCATGCTTGCACGAGCTCAGGAAAATGGTCAAGCGAAATTATTGTGTGTATAACAAGTGTTTTGTTTTTTCATTTTGTGTTGCCCCGAATTAACTTTTATAGCGCGCGTGCTCTTTAGACGGTGCTGGATACTCTTTGCCGTCCACTTAATTATTATAAAACCGGCCGAAAGGAGGGTACAATACTACTGAACCTGAGTTTATACAAAATCAGCCTAGAATGTTGCCTCCTCTTTGTGGGAGAGTATGGCTGATGAATGACACATGTCATTAAATTCTTGGTTTTAGGGATTAAAATAGTTTACATTTTACAAATCAATCAATTTTCCGGAACATTGAGCAAAAGCAAAACAAGAATCAGCCTTCCGAACAGAATAATTTATTAATCAATTTGATGAAACACTGAACTTTGTTGAGTGGCAGCATTAAATATTTACGATCAAAACAAAAGACGCTCTCGGATGTAATCGGCACTTCGGATTCACGACACAATGCTGGCAACATTGATTACATAGTGTTAATAGCTTCAGCGTTAGCTAATTGACAAGAAGGGTAGACGAAATAATTATATTAATTGAAAATTATCGGTTAATTTAGTACCTAGTGATGTGATAATGAGTGAGAAATTGTGTTCAACGCGGTATTTCCATCTCGTGAGCTCAGACACATTATATTTTGGACGACTTATAATTGGTAATTGAGCATTAAGAAATTGTTTTTTCGAACTACAGCCAAAACTTTATTATCCATTTGACTTTTGCCTTTTCGAAGTAACACAGATTTTTTGTACCTTTCATTCCTGGTAAGAAGAAGTCCAAGTATATTTACAACATCTACTTTTAATAAATCGACTCTAAGACAGATCGAAAGGATACGGTTTTCTATAATTAATGCGTACCTAAATTATAGAGGGTGGCAAAGACATCGACGCGCTAACTGTGACTAATACCTGGACTATGTGGGTCATATTTTGTTTTTTTTTTGTTTTGTATTGCAACTCTTTCTCAGTTAGTTTTAATGTTAATCTGGCAGTTTGAGTACTTTATGCGGCCTACCCAAATGTCCTTTGTTTGGTGTTGTTCGTCAAATCGTTGAGCTCCTCAAGTTCTGAGTTGAGCTGCATGATTACTGATAAATGCATGCACTGATTGGACAGGTCCACACAATCTGTGTGGTTATTTCCTCAAAAGGCCATTTCAGATACCGATCCACATGGTCTTCACGTGATCTGACCAAGATTATCTCTGGACTTTGTAAGAGACTGTGACCTCTGAGTTTGTTTCGGCCTTTCTTCTCAGAGTAGTCAGATAGGAAACGCCGACCACATCTAGTTAAAAAAAATATGATTGACATGTAAAAGTGTTTGTACAAACCTACTTACAGAACTAAAATCATTTATCATTTATCATTAATAATTTACATGATTCTGGTATATTTATTTATATTGTTTAAATATGTGTACGTCAGGGTGTTTACAATCATGTTCTGTATGCATGGTAACAGTTTGCGCATCGACAATGCAATTAAATTATTCACACACCCCAATTAGAGTATTTAATTTAAAAGCATAATACAATTACCAAAACTTTTTTTTTATCTATCAGCTATTATATAAAAAATAGCGATAACCCTAGCATTACTTTATGCATTTGTTTTTACGCATTAAGTTGAATCTTATTATCTTACCATAAGATTTAATTTTGGCTCAATCGGCGGTCAGTACGGCCAAATGCGAAATCGTTTCAGAAGTCAATTAGGAACAAGCTAGTTTCAGGACTTTCGCTTATTCTATTACACTTTGCTTAAGTTAAAGTTTTGTTGTGACAGTTGGAACCTGTAGCTGGCAATTAGCGAAATAGGGTTTTCGTTTCAGCGAACTCAGTAGAAGTTCGTAATCGACTGTTGGATCGAAACAGTCAGCCTCATTAAATATGTATGCACCTGCAAGAATTCATTTAATTGTCTGCAATCTTTGTCCCAAAATATTGCATCAGTGTCTTGCCACAAAACATGTTTCATATTTTATTGCAACTAAACATTGATGTAATATTGTGGAACAGAGATTGAGATTTATACTAAGTGAGACATACTGTGGCTAAGTAATAATAGCCGCACGAGTCGATCGTTTGAGTTAAGCTACGCTTCCCGCGGTTGTTCCGTGGATGGGATCTTTACATACCGAGCTAATTCCGTGCTTCAGTAAGCACGGTGTAACAGTTGGTCCTGGGTGTCAATCGTGGATCTTTGGCAGTCGTTACGGGCAGTCAGAAGCCCGAAAATCTGACAACCAGTCTTAACAAGGGGGATCATATTACCCAGTAACTGGGTTGTGGAGGTCAGATAGACAGTCGCTCCATGTAAATTATAGGTATTCCGCTCCCGGTTAGAATCAGCTGCATCCGGTCAGAATGGAAGCCGACCCCAACACAGTTGGGAAAAGGCGAGGCAGATAATGACTTGGTACCCACAGCCGGTAATTAGTAAAATGCGAAACAGATACAAAATGTTGTATACACCTACAAGGATTAATTTAACTGTCTACAATCTTCATTCAAAAATATTGCTTCAATGTGTAGCAGCTAGACTTAATATGACACAGGGTAATTGTATGGATATGTAGCGGCACTACAGAAAAGATACTTCGCAACAAATATCTTGAAACACAAAAAGTGAGGTGGCGCCATCTACAATACCAAATGCGAACTATGCAAATGTGGACGTCACATAAATCCTACATCGCGCAGTTAGAGTTTACCACGAGACTCACAATATACAACAACCCGACCTCAACCGTCGGGCAGTAGCCCACCAAACAGAACACCCGTCTGGTCGGAGGATCCTCCCTTTACCAATAGAGTATTAGTGAAATTTACACCCTGTTCCTCATACCTTTTTATATACATAGTTAGAACATTATAGAATCGAGAAAAAAGACAATCAAACAGGGAGGAATCACTTTGTGTAAAGCCTTCGTACATTCCTATTCAATTACCTTCCATTTGAATACGAATCACAAAATTCTATCACTCGTGCTTTCCCGTCATGGGATCTCAAGCCAAAGCTAACCGATAACATAAACTGGTAAAAGATTTTATTACACTGGTAAACGATAACATAAACTGGTAAAAGCTTTCATTGATAACATAAACTGGCTTCTCAAATGAATTTGACTACGTTGGTCGCTGCTACCGAGCGATATTCACTGCACCCAGAGAATCCAATCTGTACGATCGTAATTAATTCGCCGGAAGCTGTTCGCTTTCATCGTTCACATAAAGGACAGTCTAGATAAAGCAACCGCGTCATATTTAACCTAACGTGCCATGTATATCGAGTTGAAATGAATGCTTGATTTTGACGTATCGCTGGAGGGGAATATTGTTGCAAGGTCCAACTGATTGAGTTTATCAGTCAACTAGCTTCTGCCCGCGACTTCGGTCGCGTGGAACTCGTAATTCACCACAATTTACTTAAGTGACAGCAACAATTTATACAACGTTTCTGTATATTACGTTTGTAGTTTTTGTTACAGTACAGTTGTCCGTGTGAGAAGAAGCTTGTCCTGAGGTCGACTCCCGTCCAGTATTCTTATGGCCATCGCTAGTCAATTAATTCATATTTGGCGTTTCAAATGGATTAGGAAAGGCATCCATTGTTGTTGGTTGTCCATTAATATTATTTTTGTTTTAATTATTGTGAATGTCAGGACTATGTGGGTCATATTTTGTTTGTTTTTGTGTTTTTTGTTTTGTGTTTCATCTCTTTCTCAGGTAGTTTTAATATTAATCTGGCAGTTTGAGTATTTTATGCGGCCTACCCAAATGTCCCGTCTTTGGTATTGTTCGTCAAATCGTTGAGCTCCTCAAGTTCTGAGTTGAGCTGTATGATTACTGACACATTGTTCACTGAATGGACAGGTCCACTCAATCTGTGTGGTTCTTTCTTCAAAAGACCATTTCAGACATCATCCACATGGTCATCACATGATCTGACCAAGATTATGTCTGGACTTTAAAAGAGACTATGACCTCTGAGTTTGTTTCGGCCTTTCTTCTCAGAGTAGTCAGATAGGAAACGCCGACCTCATCTTGTTTAAAAAAATATGATTGACGTGTAAAAGTGTTTGTACAAACCTACTTACAGAAATAAAATCATTTATCATTTATCATTCTACTAAGTCATGCTGAAGATTGGTTTCATGTTTTGTTTAAAAAATAATTTAGACCAGGTCTTGTTAAACGGATTGATGATTACATTTATTCGACGAGATTAGCCATGAAAAGGAGAGACGAGGCATGAAAGTTGGATAACGAATGTAAAATGTTCATCTGGAACTGTAGTTTGATCACCGATAGATTCGTCACAACCTAGCTGTGATAGAGGTCTACTCGTAATCCGTAGTTTTGGCCGAATTTACTGCGAGTAGGACGTCACTTTAATTTTTCGAACTACTTTCGAATGGGACCGAATTTTCCTTGACAGACTTAAAGAGTAGACTCTTAAGCTGATTTATTTTACAATTCCCAAGTTTTCAGAAGATTTAAGTTACCTCAAGACTTCTAAAAACACAGCGACTGTAGATGCCTAAAACTTGTAAAAAAAATTAACAAAATTATTTGTTAGTTGTTAGTAAGCAGAGTGTTTCAATATAATACAGCATCCAGAAGGAATTAAAAGTTTAATTAAAATATAGCTTTAAATATAGCAACTTATAACTCCACCACGTTCTATTCGGTATATTCAACCCGGTCAAACTTGCATTTACTTTGCTCATTGTGTTTCAATGCACGA
Source organism: Polymixis lichenea (assembly GCA_949091785.1). Classification (NCBI taxonomy): domain Eukaryota; kingdom Metazoa; phylum Arthropoda; class Insecta; order Lepidoptera; family Noctuidae; genus Polymixis; species Polymixis lichenea. The sequence goes on along the minus strand of OX420931.1, from coordinate 57,244,866 downwards.
AGAGAAAATGGTAACAAAATACTAGCCTTTATCACATAACATAACATTGCAGACGGAAACAAAATTGTCCCACCTTTCGTATCGAAAGAGAATGGTCGCGGAGTTTATTTCGAGACAATGCAATTTATGAAGTGACGCCATGACAGGAGCGCAGGACGTTGTACACTGCAGCCGTTTGGGAGTATCGGGAAAGAGAACGTTTGTTTTTATTAGCATAGACAAAATGGTCCTTATAATAGCAATGGAAATAGCACACAATGCTCCATGCTCTGTGGTAGAAGCATTAGTAGGTAGTCGTATAAAAGCGCGGTGAAAAATACTATTTAGTTTTATTAATGTGTGGTGTGTCAAGTCTCATGTTAGCAATACTTCAAATCGTGGTAAGTTAATTGATTAATAGTTAATTAGTTAGTTAGTTAATTTATCAATTAGTTAGTTGGCCATCTGGGTATGTAAGTACTGTAACTGCCTAAAGGTTCGTTCAACTGTAGTTGATACTCTTCGAAAACGACACTGTTTACAGAGAACAACAAACGGAGTCCGATCTATTGCTAATCTTTGCACTGTCGTCTCAATTCTAGCTGCAGACATGAGCTGAACGGCTATCGTCAAAAACGATCTCATAAACTGGCACACGTACTAACAAACAGTTTTACGGCACAATCGTGTATTTTGGAAAACTATCTCTTATCTACGTGGCTAGTACACTGTGCCCCCTCTGCCAACCCCTGCTTAGGCCACCCGACTGCTTCACGTGCAGTTAATTGCACCTATAGTAATGTTGTAAAGTGTCTGATGAAAATCTAAACAAAAACACTCATAGACAAAGAATACGAGTCAGTACGAAAAACGAAAATGACTCTTAAAATATTAGAGCTAGCGGCATAAATGAAACTACACATTGTACATCATTTACAATTTAATAAAACAACAATTTAATAAAACAACAATTTAATAAAACAACAATTTAATAAAACAACAATTTAATGAAACAACAATTTAATAAAACAACATTAAATTTTGGAAACACCATGAGTTTATTTGTCAAATTACATTGCAAAACTTAAAAGGTATCAATAATTTTGACGTTGACAAAAAATAAGGGTTGGTAAACCTCACATATTCTTTGTTTTTTACCTCCACGGGCTCTTTTCATATCTGCCAGGCGATTGGCAATGCTGTTTATTATGTTTCTTATGGAGCGGTTCCGATTTCTTACACTCTTTCCAAGCTCGTCTCAAGCGTGTTTAATTCAGGTCTGGGCTTCTTGCGGGCCAGTCCATGAAATTTATTCCAACGTCCTGAAAAAAATCATTTACAATTTTAGCTGTATGTGGCCTGGTATTATCATGCATGAAATGTTCATTCATATTAATTAAATATGGGCCAACACGCTCATTAAGGATTTCTTCCACATATCATGCACTAGTTAGCGTATCATTTTCTATCAGCACTAACTTCGTGTAACTCTCTGAAGAGATTCAAGCCTAAACCATAACAGATCTACCGCTGAATGGCACTTCTTCCTAAAACAAATTGGAATAAAAGCTCACCTGGCCGGCCGTTGCGTTGCGACTCATCGCCGCCCGTCATACAGCATACATCTGGATTCGTCCGAAAACCTACTTTTGAATGCCAGTTTGTAGTAATTTCATTTCAAGTTGAGATAATTATAATTTTTATACTTACCCGTAATTCTAATTATTTCAAAAGCGTAATAAATAATCGCCGATGATTTTTCATTTACAATTTATTAATGATGTTAAAAACCTTTTCAAAAAAATAAAGAACTGACTTTTGAAAAACGCTACATTCTTAGTAACAACAATTGCAATAAAATGTAAGTAATTAATAAATAATTAATTAATTAACAGTAAATAAATAAATAAATAAATATTTTTTTATTCATATTAATAAATTAATTCAATTTTGAACTATAGGGATGTACAAAATCAAAATCAAAAGTCATTTATTCAAACTAGGCTGAGAGTCAGCACTTTTTGAACGTCAAAATTACATAAGACAGTCCCCCAAAACGCCCGCCCTTCACCGCTTCCTAGTGCTTTAGCTAGCAGTATCTTTATGTACGTTTTTACGTATGTATGTTCCCTCGGCCTGTTATACAGCAAGCCCTCAAATGCAGTTTCTACATATATAGTATAATTAACATCGACACCCCAGGCGCGGCTGGCACACGGAAAATAGACAGGACATGTATGCTGATGCCCGAGGGGTCTGCCTGTCTAACTAATATAGGTAACTGGAGTCTATCAAGCTTCTAAAAAGCCGACCCCGACGTAGTTTGGAAAAGGATATCAAATAAATGCAAAAATTAACAATTCCGACTGGTAATTCCAGATGTTTACACTTAAAGAAGTTTTGCCTGTTAATAATACGAAATAGATTTATATATCTTGTTTAACACAAGTGTGCAAATTATTAAAAAAACTGACCCGCCATATCCCCATATTTCTCAAATCCGGGACGAGTAATATTGCTTTGAAGTTTCAGTAAACCTTATACAGTTCCATGTCGTAAAGAAATGATAAGCGTAGCACTGCTCCTTGTTACCCATATACCCTGTGGACTTGCTCAGATGAAAGGACCTTTACCCAGAGAATTTTATAACATTGTTACGTCGTAGACCAATTCTTAACAGTTGAAAGTTTTGTATTGGTCAGAGTAAAGTTTATTTTTATATTAGAATTATTTTTCATCGACAATAAACTTTCCTACTAAATCAGGATAATAACGGATCCTCAGCTATGCCTAAGAAGATGAGAGGTTGATCACAAGGTTCAAACCAGGGATGGGTTTGATGTTAGATGAATGGAATGGCTACCAAAACAAAAGTAATTTTGCAGTTTTAATTTAAATTAATCAATAAATATACGGCTAAGTGGAATAAATGTTAGCCCTCTTACTAATAAACACGGAATAAAGTTATAACAGGGGCCTATTTAATAAACGAGATAATCCGACAATTATGTCAGTTTTGGACAAATAAGTCGAATTGTCGCGACAAGTGCCGTTTAATAAAGATGACAATTATGTTCAAAAGCGGCAGGTAAATACTGACAAAATTGTCAAACTAAAACCCCGTTTAATAACGGCGACAATTGTGAGATTTTACCTGTCGAGTCTCAAAGAAAATATTCTCTGACCTAATAAATTGTCGTAGTTAATGACATATTTGTCACTGACGCTGAACTGTTAAATAAATCGTGATAAAAACAATCGTAAATTATAAGAAAAAAATGTACGCATTTTTTCTTATATTTTTGAATATGTCTTTTCTTAGAACATTTGACAATACACTACAGTTTTTTTCTGGAGTAATATGTACCTACCAATACGCCTAACTATGTTTGGGCAGTGCCTTAATCGCTGGCTCATGGTTGCTTAGCAAATCCAAGACGTTAACTAGTAAATCACTGTGTTAATTAGAAAATACCCTCCCTCTGTAGGTACACGTAACTACTACTTAGCTTGCATGAATTTGGGAAATATATTCTAAGTTCCAATTCATTGGTATTCTTGGACATTATGACCGGTTTAATTCCTTAGGTTTTAAAGTTTGATTAACATTCTCGAGCAAACTTATAAAAATCAAGAAATCGGACATGATCTAAAGAACGTCCTTGGAGATACATGGTGATTGTGACTTCCAATAATACAGGATGACAGAGAAATCAACGCGCAAGCTATTAACATGCATTCAGTAAACGATTCTGAACGCCCTTGCCATTAAACTGAGGCGGTTATAGAAAAAAAACAAATGAAATGAAGCAGCGGTTTTATTTTATGATAGACGACGAACTATTCTAAGCCAGTTATCTGGAATCTCGTGGTGAATTTGTAGTTAAAGTCTGCGCATCTCAGTCACTCTGTTTAAGTTTTTATTTTAACTTTTCATCAATTATTTAATGCGTAAATTATTCGGAAGCTTATTTTGGTCCAATGAGAACCTAGAATTGCTTAAGCTTGAATTTAGCTTCTAGTGTAAATATTGCGACCTTTCTTAAAGATTTCCTAGTGGCTAAGCTTGAGACGAATGGTAATATTGAGAGCGCGTCGTATTAATTTTCGTAGACGGGCCAATATCCATGACGTCTGTAATGGATAGTTTGAAATTGAAAGGAGCTTCTAAATCTGAAGTCGTCTGAGTCTCGTAGAGTCGATTGGAAACTAACTAACCCATACTTTGATCCAGAATATGAAAATGAAACTGAAAACATGTTGAGTATTCTCCCAAAATTCAATACAACAAGTATCGATACCAAACGCTCAGAAGACACGAAGATATATTTTGTTCAATCGTTCACGCGTCGTCCTGCTACACCGTATGCGAGAGCCGCACAAAAGTAATATTGTTACATTGTACCTTTTTCGTATGAATAGAATAACACCTCATTTGTTAAAAGGGACGTGAGGGGAGCCGCTGAGGAAAATCGTTTCGAATACGTATTTATGTACATATTATGTTTAAGAAAATAAAGGGGGAAACGGAATGAATAATAATTTTTAACAATAAAATAGAATGTGTGGAACTCGGCGGTTGTCCGGGAAAACATTTGTGAAATAGTGAAATGACTATCTCAGCATTGGCTAGTGTATGTAGTGCAATTAACAAGCTTTTTACTTTCGACATCTCATAGTGCAGTTTAGAATCAGAGCGTCTGTAACATTACCCCTTATCATTATTATCATCATTTCAGTCGAAAGAGGTCCACTGCTGGACATAGGCCTCCCCCAATTTGGGGGGGCTTGCCATAATCGCCACGCTTGGCAGGCGGGTTGGCGATCGCAGTATGGTGGTCAAATGCATAGAGAACGCTGCTGCCCATTCTCTAGTAAATCCTTTAGTCGCCTCCTACGACATCCACGGGAAGAGATGGCCCCTACATACAGTTAATAGCGAGTCTGTCATCAGATTGAGGATAAAATGTTCCAAATAAATGACCCATGTTCAGTTTGTTTCGCTCATTGTGTTGTGACATCTGTACGTGAAGCTTGTAACTCAATCAACGCGCAGATCAGACACGGTGATGTGTTGAGTGTAGAACATTAACGTAATACTTTAAAAGGACATGTTACATGTTTGCAACATGGTTGTCGGATTGGTTCAATATGATAATATATTAATATTCAACTGAAATTAGATCAGAGAGAAATAAATAAAAATTGAATGACTAAAAGTAATTTATATCCGGGTAAAGTTTTGTTAGAAGGTCAAGACTGATCTTTGCGTTATGCTCGTGAACGGGTGCTGCTTGTGGTGACTGGTCGTCTTGCTGACCATGATTTTGTTATTGTTGCTAATAATTACCTACCTGTTTATTTATTTTATGTCGATGGTCCTAGGTTATCATTTGTGGCTTCGAGTTGTAACTCGGGTCGTAACAGCTATGTGAACATAATCCAGCATTGCATATGTATGCAATCACGCCCTTTATACTAGGAGGCTTTTATTTTGGTAATATGCTTTATTTACATTTTTTAATTTTTATTCTTTGTGCTTGAGTTTTCATTTTATTTGTTGGTATATTGGCATGGCTAGCTGACGTATGACAAACTAGGTATATAGTTAATGTTCTGTCACGTAATGTTTATTACTTTGCCTATGTATGTATAGAATCAAGTCTATCCGACTAAACAGACAACTTTGCTGCTGGGACGTTTGATGCGCCACTTCATCTTCCCAGCTAAAGCACTAGGAAGGGGTGAAGGGTGGGCGTTTTGGGGGACTGTCTTATGTATTTTGATGTTCGAAAAATGCTGATTCACAGCCTAATTTGAATAAATGACTTTTGATTTTGAGACACGAATGCCGCAATCAGTGCTAAAAAGGGCGACTATCTATTATGATAAATCTATACCACTCTGCGCCTCAGAATGTAAGTTAAACCGTTCGTTGGTTCCTACTGACATTTGTCATATTTTTGACAGTCGTTATGGGTAGTCAGAAGCCCGAAAGTATGACAACTAGTCTTACCAAGGGGTATTGTGTTACCCAGCAACTGGGTTGTGGAGGTCAGATAGAAGGTCGCTCCATATAAAATACTTGTTTACAACTGCCTCCGGTTAAACTGGAAGATGACGCAAACACAGGTGAGAAAAGACTAGATAGATTAATTTAGATTATGCGAGCACAAAACTGTAAGTACCTGGCCTCGGAAAGGTTTTTTATTGACCATTCAAACAGCCAAATGTCTTATTCTGTTAACTTATGTATAAAAGGTTCAGAATTATTAAACCAGACAAAAGACAGGCTAGGATTCAGACTCGAAAAAACATCACTTCTGACAATCAGCAAAAAATAGGTAGAAAACGTTTTTCGGCTTTCACGAACTGTTGGCAAAATGGAACAACAATTGAAAAATATAGGAAATATCTCACCACAGGGAGCAGGGTACAACACAAGTCCGTGTTTTTACAAATTGTCGGACGGAGGAGCGGGTAATTCTTTAAGAATAGCGAGTTGCATGGAGCCGGGAATGACGTGCCACGGAATATACCCGTATTTTCATTGATTACACGCTCTTGAGTTTAACGTCGTATATACACTTATTTTGATTCTGTTAACTTTTGTCCGCCACAGTCATGTACAGATGACAAACGAAAATGCGCCCAGCACGCTACGGTCACGACTACATGACAGAGTTATCTATATCTATAAATGTAATAAATCGGAACGAAGTCAAAACTGTGCATTGTTTTTTTTTTGTAATTTTTGCGAGATTTGGGAATGATTCTAATGCCGAAAATATATTTTTTATAATTTTTGTCTGTTTGTCTGAATGCATGTTCCAGTAGCACGCGAAAACGACTGAATAGATTTTGTTAAAATTTTGCAAAGATATTTCCTATATGTCTGCGCAAACCGTAACATATAAATTATTACGCTTTTTGCTTTGGGGATTAGTAGTATTGCAATTTATTCGTATTCTTCTATACTTTACCGCAAATTGTAAAAAGACGGCTCAAAAGTTTAGAAAATGGAGGAGAGTAACAGATTAAAAATCTTCAATGATTACCATCACGCTTTTCGATTATGCACCTAAGCAGCAGTGATGGACATCACAACAAACTGACTGACTGAAATAAGGGTGGGTAAATCAACCGGCTACATTAAAACAGCCTTAGGAGATTGTTTTTATACGCATTAATAAATTTAGAAAAATATAGTTAGCAAGAAAATGGCAATTTTCTCACCAAAAAAAATGTGATGCCAATCGATCTTGTTTCTTATTGGGGTCAAAAACCTCTATGGGACCACATAGATTCGAGTATTACAAATGTAGGAAATCGCAAAGAATCTTGTCATTCATTTACGTAGGAAATTAAACTAGATGAGAGCGAACACAAATACCAGTGTATGATAACAGTCGAATAAACATTACTTAACTGAGCTACTAGAGAACAAAGCAGTTACAGGTATAATTAACATCCTGCTTTACGTTTCAAAAGCTGAGTAGTCATTCATGATAGAGTAAAAGAACGGCTATTTCACTAAATTTCGACAAAGCAAAATAACTAAGCGTTTGGACGATTCCTTTGCGAACCAGTAGTTGTCAATTCGATTCCCAAGTATTGGTATTTTTTTAGAAGTAGCGGGTGTTTCCCTATGAATATACAAATACATCGTCTGGAAACTTGCATGTCCAACAACCAAAAGTTTGAAGACATGACGTGACATTACTAACGCGCACTCATAGGCCCGCTTCAAAAACGCAGAGGTTCGGAGCAAGGCCAAATGGTAATCACGGTAGCGCCTTCCGGAATCGCTATCACACTGAGTCTTAGTGGCATACAAGCGCACGCCATATTTGAAATTCCCACCGATTTAAAGAGTAACGAAACACCTGTTTTTGGGTGTCACGGAACAGTGTCAACATGCGCGTGCTTAGGGTGCATTCAATGCGATGAATGCACTATATGGCAAACAGGAAAGCAGTAGACGCTGTAAACAAATCACAACAAGACAGCCGTAGGAACCAAGACATATTGGGTGATATCACAGTTTTGTTTAGTGGCGACTTCCGCTATTGCCGCAAGTGTATAGACTGCGCTTAACTATAAACATGCGAGTTTTGCTTGGCGGGCATGCCAGGTCGACCTACCAGAGGCTCTTAGTAGACTAGTTCCCACTTTAAAAGATCTGGTTTGTCTGGTGTACAAGGACATCAGTCCAATGCCGTGCCAAGAGAATTCTTGGGTGTGTGAACGGGCCATTTAAACGCCCAAAACTGATCAAGCTGCAGCGATCAATGACAGTATTCTCTCGCAAAATGAAGGCTCATCGAGGCGGAAATTCTAACAGGTTGCGAAGTTGGCGAGACAGTGCTTACACCGCGTATACCACTAATTTCTCATAATAACCCCTTCCAGTTTAAGAGCATGCAGTTCCCTGTGAGCGTATGCTTCGCGATGACTATCAACCAGTCATAGGGGTCGACACTGAAGGCTGCGGGTGTTGACCACAGGACAAGCGGCTTTTCAAACGACATTTCTACGACACGGTTGGCGTAATGGCTGAGCGATCGACTGCTGCGCAGCGTGTCGCGGGTTCGATCCCCGCACGGAACAAATATTTGTATGATCTGCAAGTAATTGTTCCGGGTCTGGGTGTTTGTGTTTGTGAGTTTCTATGTTTGTAAACGCACCCACGATACAGGAAGAAATTCCTAGTGTGGCGCAACGTTTTTTAAAAAAAAAAAAAAAAAAAAAAAAAAAAACGAGCAACTGTACTATAATGAACTCTTCAAACGTAGTATATAGGATAGTTTTGTAAATGTCGCTGTAATTTTAGTAAATTGTTGTGCGTTACGACTTGACGTTGTCGCGGGCAGAAGCTTAAATAAAGAGCCGTCGAGTCGCGTCGCGTCGAACGGGACGGCTCTGTGTGGCGTCGTCCGTAATATCTAGTACATTACAACTGCTCAGCGTCGCGTCGCCGTCCCGTCCCGCCGCGCCGCGCCCGCTGTGTGCAGCGACCTTTAAGCTGCTTGGAGCTGAGGGCACGTTTTTATTATTGACGTAGCGGTCAAAAGGTGATAGATTTTTTTCCGTTTAGTCGTTTATTTTTATGGCTCATAATATACAGTGGTAGGTTTTAATTTAGGTTCAAAAAGCGACAAACGAACCTTTTCAAATATCAGCTTAATAGCCTAGACCAACTTTTCCTCAAGTAAAAGGTTGTCTTCGTTTGGTAAAAATTAAACAGCTGGATAGCAGGATAAGCTTGCTTTTATTAATCCTTAGTCGAGAGCTCAATTGTATTATGTTAATTAAAGGCAGTTTGTCTCGTGGTCTTGGGGCGTCGCTTTCTTTTCCCATGTGTGCCGTAAAAAGGGGATTAGGGGATCAGATGGAGAGGTGGCTCAATCGACAGTTATATAGAATCGATGTCAATATCTTCACGTTTGCGATGAAGCATGCAAGTCGTATATTAAGAGAAACAATTTAAACCTTGAAAGCTAACACAAAATGGATGGTACAAAATATTTCTAAAATGGCATAATTGTGATTTCAGAGCTTGAAATCTGCACCGAAATCCGACAAGATATTCAACGTGAATAATTAATAATAACAAAGTCTTTACCCCGCGATCTTTTCATCCAATCTTAGAAACAAGCAGGTGAGCCCGCCGCCGACGGCTTCTCTCTTAAATCTTGATATTTACTTTGTTAAGTTACAAGGGATTTTTTTGTCAATTTTCATTTTTAATTGTACGTTTTTATTTGTTTAAGGACTATTGAGTTTACTTCAATTTCCCATTCACCCAACTTTGTGTAGGAAATGAGAGACATCGTGGTGGACGCCTGTCTTTGTGGAATATTACGAGATTAGGAATGTTTGCAATCGACTTTAAAAGTTGGGGCCTTTTCTTTAAAAACTGATGAGCAAGAACGCTTCCATGTTCTTATCTTAGAAAATGAAAAGGGGCTCATTCTATTAGAAGAGCTTTAGAAGTTTTGTATTAGAGTAATCAACACACTGTTGATATTTAATTTTAAAAAGTATATTTTAATCATAATAGTGATAATACAAAAAAAAAAGTGAAATCTAAAATGATACGACAAGTTTTAAAAACGAACTAAATTCATAACAACGAACTGTATAAAATTATCATGAAAATAAAGTGATTTCGTTCGTGATCACGAAAACATAGACCCCCGAAACACAGGTTTGAATAAACCTAGACCGGGCGGGTCGCTACCTAACATTCTAATGCCCAAAACATTATCACTTGCACTAGTTTATTTTTAGGCACTATAATTGTATGGGAAATTAGTAGTAAAGTTGACTAAATGTACTCTATTTGTATACGTTTTTATATTAAATAAATTAAATAAAAAAATATGATTTAAAGGCCGAGGGAAACTTCAAGCCAACCGGTTTCACGCTGTTTTAACTAAAGGTTTTACTCATAGACCTATCCATACCCCAACAATGGCGTACAATGGAGGATTTTACACTCAGCATCGAGTGGATAAAGGCGGAAGAAGTACGTGAAAACATGATTGATTTCCCTGTCGGGCTAAGTGTTACTGAGTTTTCTATAAACGCTTTCGCAGTAGCAGCCCGGATTCTGATTTTGTGACTGAACAGGCTCGGCCCAAATTACATGTGACTTAATGAAACTGGCAAAATCTCACTGGTTAACCCTCACATGAAAACAAGCATGATATTAGCTTATTAGTAAGTTTTTAACCGCTCGATCCCAAAGCAAATTATCATTGAAAAATGACGAAGGCAACACCCAAAAGCCCGAGCTAAAATTTCTCCAAAAATAAATTTCAGTCACTCAACTTATCACTATTACTAAAGCATCGTGTCGTGCCCCACCAACTGTCCTACTCGTATGTACCGCAAGTGTCACGTAACGCCTGTGAGACTAATGGCAGCACATTTCATGCCAGAATTCAAAGTATTTATTGCGGGGGACGTTACAAATGTCACGTCGTTTGTACAGACTAAGTCTTGCCCTTCTACCTACAGTTGGGTGGGACTTGGTGATACGATGTCGCGGGTAGCGTTACCGGGGAGAAATATTCATCGTATTATTCGGGAAGCATTCGAATGTATTGAGTAATATTTGGAATTATTCGCCGAGTAAAATTACAAGGAAAATATCTAGCTAAGTACGTGTTCGGCTACGCATAGGCTAGTAAGAATGAACTGCTGTGAATCACGGGGTGACGGGACGGTATGCCACTGCCACTTGCAAGTGAACGCTGTCATCGCGCCGACCGACATCGGGTACCTACTTATTGGATCACCTATTAGAGTTCGACTATTGACCGCTAGATGCTGAAATTAAATTATTCCGCGATGGAGATTGTGTATTTATACCCACGAATCTTCCTTCCTTCCTAACCTTGGTCACTGCAGCAGCAAAAAGCGCACGCAAGCGAGCACTACCGATGGAAGTTGTACAGTTACAGCTTTTACTTTTACCCGCTAGATAGCGTTAATGTCAATGACTACATATGTACATATTACTACGCGTTTATTTATAAAAAAAGAGTATAATACGATTTGAAAACTTCCGAATATTTCTTTAATCTACTTAAATATGTACTTACGTATGTCAATGCGGTTAAGGTGTGCAAGTATTATTTTGCGAGAATACTATACATAGTATTCTCGCAAAATAATACCTACCAACGTATTTACCTCTCTATGTATACATAGAGAGGTAAATACGTTGGTAGGTACTAAGATGAGTTTATATTAGATACGTATACATTATTATGTAGAGAAGTATATAGTAAAGCGGTAACTATTATATTGTTACAATTGTTTCTATAAGTTCTTCTTTGAACTATTGATTTCGGTTGAACACTACCTATTCTACAAAGGAAATAATCTTTTTGCTAAAATATCGTCGCAAAAAAGTACGTAGGTACGGTACCTACTTATTAAATAAATAAAAAAACCATTATGTAGGTTCATCATAAAGCAAAAACATTTTTACGAAGTAAACTAAACTTGTACATAACATCAGCACAAAATCAGGCCCATTCCAAATTCAACCAAACAAAAATTAAATAATATTTATTCACAAGTAGAGGGAAATAATACTTCGTTGATTATATGAATGAACGGCTACGAGGCTTGGAGGGTATGCTATTATTACGTGTTCACAAAGTTCTCCATTGCCCGCTAGATGGCGTTAATTCAAGTAACGGCACGGCGAAATATCTGATTATACGGCGAGTCTCCTCAAGCTACCTACGCATTTATTTATTTAATTAATAATAAGTAATAAAATATTATATTATATTTAATTAATAATATGTAATAAAACGTAGGTTACCTACTTCATCCTTACAATAATTATTTTACTCCGCATTCTTGTTGCGGTAGTATTCCTTAAAATCTAAGTTCTCCTTTGAATATTTCCGAAATATTGCGAATAATTCCGGAATTTTGCAATTCAAGTCGCGGGTGTGACTTTAAATCACAACACAAGGACTTCAAATATTTTTTCTCCGTTACCCACATCAGCGAGGCTCATTATAGTTTTCCACTAGCTGTGCCTGTGGCTAAATGCTCGTTACAAATCAACGCAACATTGAATTATAGTATATTCGTAAACATTAAATCCATTCTATTAGTGTTTATCGTGAAAAAATACTCAATTACAATTCATGATCACTTTTTTTTACAAGCTTTTATTATGTTTCACCTGTCCCGGTGTCTGTAATAAAATCTTGCAAGTAAAATTTGACCCACTTTCCGGTTTTCGATTGAGCTGAAATTTTGTATGCATATGTATATCGCGAGACAATGCAATATTATGATGACAGGGAGCTGATCTGATGCTGAACTCCGCAATAAAACGACACAGCCCCATCGAGTTGGGGCTCGTTTGATTTGTATTGACGATTAATTTGATCCTATATGAAAACTAGGGTAGATGCTGGAGCTAGAAGGTGGCCATAATTACATACCACTTTAAGTACTCAAAATAACACATATGGTTTCTAGTCATTATTAGGAGCTATATAACGGAAAAACGCTGCTACGAACTAGCCGTAGTAAATCCCGCATCATAAATACTATAAAGTTAAATATAATATTAAAAGAAACAAAAACTTTTTTTAAGAGAAGCTTTTATTATTACTTTTTACTGAAACGAACTAAAAACATAAAAATAATTTCATCTCAATTATTAAAATAAAAGCGTGTGCATATTGACGGTTAGAAATAAAGAAGATGTAGCATGCTAATAAATGTCTTTTATTTCTCCTGCTATTAAAATGAATTTAAATAAAAGCTTGATAACGCTTTTTTTAAATAATGAGATTAAATTATTTTTAATTTTTTAGTTCGTTTTATAAACAAATAATAATAAAAGCTTGTTTTAAAAAAATAGTCTATTTTTCATTGATTGCTGAACGGTCAAGAGTAACCTCGTTGACACCTGATAAAAGCGATGGATGAAGTCTATGATGACTTTTGGGTCCCGGGAATTGAAATGTTTCACATTAATTTACCATTCTAGAAAGCAATCAATCATTGGGGTATTTTTAAGGACATGGCTGATTCTCATCTTACTCCGGAGTAAAATTAATTCTTAATTCTCAGTGGCGTACCTAATAAAAATTTTAGAGGTCTTATGTAACAGTTAAAAGCGCTCATTCCCATTTTTTTCAACAGAACGCATGACACATCCCTTTTTCCTGACCATGGGCATAATATTTAACATAACTGACACTGCGACATATTTGACAAGTGATGTCAAAATGTGCATGTTTTCACGACTGAACGATGAAAAACTTATAAAAGTGTCGTATTTTCTAATTGCCGCCTGTACCTGTTGGATTATTAAACAGGCCTCAACTGTCTGCTCCGCTCGTGTGTGTGTCCGCTTCACAGCAACACCGTGACATTTGTTGCTTAGCCCGTCACGTCGCAGACTGATCGCGGACACTGACACCTATGCTTAGCAAAGATTTAACGTAATTAACAAACGCTGGATAGGGAGTCCGGAGATTTGTTCAGTTTTTCATTAAATAATTACGTTAGAGTTCAAGGAAAGTGGTTTAATCTTAGTCCTTCTATGTTTTCGGCGACAGATGTTAAAGGTTGTGGTGCCCTTTTTGAGAATTAAAGTCTGTTGACTAAGTATGCCTGAATATTACTTTCCTTGGAGAGAATTGGAGAATTTTTAAGCAATCAAAGAAGGTTTACGGATAATAAATGATGCGCCACTGCCAACCCCTTTGTTGCAAAAGGCATTCAGTCGACCTAGCCTTTTCCCAACACAGCTCCAATAAGTGGTTTCCCCGTCCAAAAGACATGTGTTTTCAAAACCGTGCTAGGCCCAAGTTACTTTTGTAGTTTTCAAAATCATTTTTTTATTACTGTATTGTTTTACTGATTATGCTTAACATTTACCGAATGTTATTCAACGTCTAATTAGACCGGACGTTTTTAGACCGCATGCCGTTTAAAAGATTGGACGTTCAAATCCTAGGCACGAAATGTGCTTTTTGCCATGCAATTTATTTTTAATTTAAAGTATTTTTCTATTTTGTTTTAGTAAAATTTAAAAAGAATTAAAAAATCAAGAATAATTAAACACTTTCAAATACATTTCATAATATTTATTATTGCTATTATTTTACAAAACTTTGATTTTATATTACTGGTTTTATATTAGGTACTACAAAGATTTATATTTTACAATTTGGTTTGATAATTTACATATAACTTATTATACATATTTCGGAAAATGACACAAACGGATCCCTAGACAAGTGACATCCATAAAACGCAACCGATAAAATAGGAAGTCGCTGGCTAGTTCGTCAAACTACCATTATGAGTACGACGACGTACGATGCGAGGGTTCGAATCCAAGTTGAAACAATGAACTCTATTTGAAGTATACTTTAGATTATTCGTAACGAATTCAATGTTGTAGCAGTATAACTTTTTAAAACTTGAGGGGTTAGCTCATACTGACGCTGGGTGTGCTGTGAATGTATAAATGAATAAAAACATCCAAATAATTACGCTATAAAAGTAAGTAGTTTTTATTCGTTCCCTTGCCTTTCCCGGTGATAAGTAGTTATCATAGTACCTTCTGTTTGGAACTAAACGAGTTGTTATCCCGTTCCCACGCAGGCTGAGCGTTCACATAGTTTTTAACTCGCATGGTAAGTAGCTCCCTAGCGGCAGTACTTTGGCTTTACCCATTAAATTACGGCGGGGTAGACTTGCCGTACATCCTCTGTACAGATATAGGAACATAGAGATACAGTACCGATAAAGCTCACGATTAAAATTGTTAACGTATTATATACATGTCACCGTAAGATTGTGAACACCGTTAGTTTATAATCTATCTGAAACTGTTAAATCACAGTCTGTCGCGCGTTAAATTGTCAACTGCCCGAAGGCTGTCCCTGATTGGTTGGTCTTACAGTAGGCCGTTCTGTGTCCATAGAGTTAGGAATGAAACATAGGTTCATATACAACAATTTTATATAACTAATACTAAAGCTTGGAGTTATTTACAACACGAAATCAATTTACAATCACCAAAACACTGTTTGTTTACATTCGACAACAAACGAAATTAACAAACAAATAGCCATATTTGTTTGTTAATTTCGTACGGGATTTATGCCCCAAGCTGCCAAGCTTGGGGCATAAATCCCGTTCAACCAATCAGCGCGCGAGGTGCGTTGCGTCGCATTTCACAATTTGACGGTCTCACTTCGATAGATTATAATCTACCGAAAAATAATGCGTTAAATTATAAGCAGTATGTTACGGTTCACAATCTCGCGAGATAGATTATAATCTAACGGTATATTTACAATTTTACGGTGATATATTTAATATAATAGCGTAGCTACAAGTTGCATGAACCAAAATATGTCATAATGTGGGCAAAAATTTCAATAAAAAAATATTCTCCACGATTGAGTTTCATTTCTCATAAATCTAAAGCTCCAAGTGTCTAAACACAACAATGCTGCTAACCTTGTTGTTATGGCGACAGACTTAGATAAGATGGTGGTAGCCAGACAGGCGGACTTATAGCAAGCCTGACCACAAACCAAACTGAGCAGAAAGTTGTGCCCCCGCCGGGAATAGAAACCGGTCTTACCGCAGAGGTGGTTAGTTGATCATTAATAGCCTGTTTTTAACCGACTTAAAAAAGAGGTTAATATCTATTCGACATGTTTATATATTTTTTATTATGTAGGTATGTATGTTTGGGCATAACTCCATCATATATAGACGGATTTTTTTTTTACTTTTGTTTGAAAGGGGTTTATTTCGAAATGGTCCCATTAAAATTTCATATAGATCTGATGATGCGTTTCGGAGACAGGCAACGGAACTCTTCCAAAAATGACAGCAAACAAACCGCGATTGCTGCTATCGCATAAATATGCATAGTTTTGACCCCAAGGATGATGAAATTTCAAATTTTGTGCGGTAGTTACTATACCAAAAAAGTGAAAAATAAAAAACTTAAAAAAAACAACCGACTTCCAAAAAAACACTACAAAGTGAAAAATTACTTTAATTTCGGAAGGCAGTGACACAAAATTTAATAAAATACATATCCAAAGTCACCGACTTCCGAAATTAAAGTTATTTTGATATTTTTCACTTTGTAGTGTTTTTTTGGAAGCCGGTTTGTTTTTTTTTTTTTTTAAGTTTTTTAAGCCAAAGTTATATTGTAAATGCAAAAATCACTCTGTATGGTTGTCGACCTTTTCACGCCTTAACAGCTGATGGTTACAGACACACGGATAGTGCCGTCATGTTGATTTTCTAATCCACATGACGGCCTATCCGTGTGTCCCCCTTTTAGCTTTATTATCAATGTTTCCTGTTTTGTTTCTCAACGTGGGCAAAGCCACGGGTACTTGTTACTAAAAGTTAAAATTATGTTCTTGCTTTGTGAAGTAAAAGGTCTGAATCTAAGTTTTGTCTTCCTCTCTCAATCTAGAACATTTTGTAGCTTGAAATTATCAGGAACAAAACTGACGAAATAACAAACTTGACATCCGTGTAGGTATTGACTGAGACCTATAAATCACTTGAATCCTTCTTTCAAAAAATATTAAAGGGAATATTAATTACACTACAATTTTCATATTTCATCGAGCACGATCAGACAATAAAAAAACGAATTCTTTGCGAAAATACGAGATACGATGCTACGAATTAATTTAAATTAACAACTTAGTTGCCAAAACTTAGGCCATTATTTTCTTTGCAAAACTAACTCACATCAGAACAAGTCTCAAAACATCGTAGCCACTAATTAGTTTCACAAATAGTTCTTTATTTCGGACAAATTAAATTAAATTCCGAGCAAACAAAGTTGCATTAAAATGTTTACAAAAGAAATTGAAACGGCGTTTTCCGATACGCCATTTCGGGCACAATTAATTGCAGTTTTACTTGTGAATTTTGCAAACTGTGGCATGGTACATACAAACTGGAGAAAGCGACTGTACATGAATAATTTATCAGACACAATTTTTATGGAAACACAAAAAGATATTTATGATGACAAATCTTTTGTAGTGCTAAAACAAAGCGGGCGGGGAATAAAGTTTAGAAATAACTTTATGTCGATTATAATGTTGAAATATTTTTATCTTCTCAGTTTTTGGCTGCTGATTGTGTTGCTCAGTAGTACTTACCATGAGGTGTTGCAGGTGTGAGTGAGTGTCATGTAACGGACGCCGAGCTGGTAGTAGAACCGGAGGACTCCTAACGAGTTGGCAATAGAGTGGCCTCCCTCGATGCCTATGAGTGAGGCGATTTTACGAGGACGTGCGCATTGGGCTACCAGGATATCTGAAAAGAAAAAAATCTTCCCAAATACATTTATTTAACGCATGATTGCCGACAAATATCTTCCGTAACTTTTCAAAACTTGTGAATATTTCTTAACAAATTTCGCAACCATTGGTGCCGATTCTGTTGTACACCGAACTAAACTAACTAAACTATCACTAAAATTCCTTACTTTTGGCTATGAGAATCTTAAAGCTATTCTGCAAAAAAAGATCTCTAAATTTAAAAATAATTTTGACACAACTAAAATCGAATTTGACAAACGCGACTTCACGTTTGCCCTACCCCGTGATCTTTTTTAGAGCCGGAATGGCGCAGGGGGGGCAGCCTCAACGTGTTTTAAATGGATTTTTTTACTTTTTGTATCGAAAATATGAAAAATTATTACCTACATGTTGAGTTTTAGAGGTGTATGGGGTCTTATAAAGGGGGTCGAAATTTTCATTATTTTTACGATAGGACACACCAATTTCGAGAAATAGGTAAGCAAAAGAAAAGAAAAAAGATACAGTACTGTATTTGCGCCCGAAGTCGAGGTGTCAGTGTGAATTTTAGTTCTTGACAACTAATTTTATTCCACACCTTTTTAATCGCGATTAAAAATAGTCAGATTTAGTTAGACAATCGAAATTTTATAATGAATAGAATAATGAATTTGACAACAACAGAATAGCAAAATTACCATTTTTACTAAATTAAAAACTCAGTACAATCTTAGTGCTGTCAAACTAAAATATAGATAAGTTGTGTCACTTTAGTCAATTTCAGAATGGGAAATCGTCGTTTGACAGGAATAAACTCAATTTTAGTGATTTTTAGTTTAGTTTAGAGAATTTTGTGACAAGAGAATCGGCACCATTGTTTAGTTACCTATATTTGTTTGTTTGCAAACCCAAGACGTGGACTCAGCACACAAAACTCTGGAAAACAGTTCGTGTACGCAAGCAATAAGTTTTATTTTTTGATGAATATTGCATTCACACGACGTAAGAGGTTGACGCATGCCGCAGGAGGCGCTAAATGAATTAATGTCAATGCTTTTGAGTGGCTATGAATATTTCATAGCCGTAAGCTCAGGGAAGTTTCTATTGTCTGTTATACTTGGCTTGTAATACTTGCTAAGTTTTCTATTGTCTTAACTAAGTTGAAGGAAAACTAAGGACTTTGTTTGAGAAATAATATATTAATTATCTTTTGTATATGACTAGAAAGAGCAATTTACGTAACGTCGTCAAATTATGATGGATAAGTAGTGTTCGAAATGTTTTCATTTCTTTCCGCAATGTAATAATACAACAGTTACATTTGCCATAAACCATACTGCAAAGAAGTTGTGGTAGGCTTACCGGTAAATCTTTACGATTTACTGGTAAGCCTACCACACCTCTATACCGTGACTTCATCTGGAGTAAACTTAAGAAATTTAGGATTTAACAAAATGTTTGACAAGGTACAGTGGACAAGGGAGTAGGTTATAGAAACAAAACTGTGTTTGTACTGCCTTTAAGTTTGAATAGTTAAATTGAAAACAAATACTATGATAAACAAATATCCATTGATAGGGAATGTTCGTATTTATTCATCATTGATTTTGAATCTGTTTGCCAAAAAATATGTAAGAATACCCATAACAATACAAATACAACATTATCATTCTTCGAATTGACAATCTCATAATTTTTGTGTTCGGAATAAAACACTCAAGCAGTAATCAAAGTGTATTTATCAAACGCTTGTAAAATCATGAAACGGATTTGAAGTAATTTCAGCTTGTTTTTGAGCTCACCTGGACGCAGGATTCTCATTTAAAATAGTACTGTGAGTTTGACGGTGAGCCACTGATTAGTTTTTGACTTTCAAAGCTTGGCTTTTTGTGCTAATAATGCTGGTAATCGTCATAAACCGACAGACCAAATAGAAAGTCAAACAGGATTTTCTTGTGAATAGTACCTAACTATTACTATCTGCGTTGCTCATTTACGTGTGATACTGTGGGGAAACAGCACAGAAGCACCCACACTTTTCACAATGCAGAAAAGACTAATAAGAATTTTAGTAAATATAGAAGACACCGAAACTTTCAAGAGCATAAAATACTAACCCTGCCCTGCATATACATTCTACAGATTAAATCTACCAAACTAAGTCAGCGGTCGGCAACCTTTTGGCAGGCAAGGGCCACAAGGTGGAAAAATAAACTAAAGGCGGGCCGGGCCGCACTTGTGATATATCCCACATATACCACATATCGGTCATATCCCATAGAAAAAATGAAAATGCTATTAAAATTGTTAAAACAGGGAATTTAATTCGTACACGTAATACTTATATTATGTTTATATGTTTGGGCTTTATAACTAGAAAAATAATCACCGAAAAATATAAATAAAAACTAAAAACTACAAAGTAACTACTAACAAATAATTGATCGGGCCGCAAGTAAGACGCCCGCGGGCCGCGCACGGCCCGCGGGCCACATGTTGCCGACCACTGCTCTAAGTTAAAAATGCACTGAAGATATACCCTAGTGATTTCAAAGAAAGTATTTAATAAATTACCAGAAATCATTAAATTATTAAAAACGAATAAAAAATGACTTCATTTGTAAATAAATTAAAACAATTTATTTTACGTAAATGCTATTATAATATCAATGTAGGTTTATATAAATGACAAATTTTTAATTATATGATTTTTAATATATTTTATTTAGTAGGTACTTTATAAATGTTTAATGATTATTGTTATTTCTTTAAATAACATTTATAACACCTAATTAATGTTATGTACTTTAGTATACAAACTAATTATGTAGTTAAGATTGCTGTGCCCTTACAGGGTTTTATATTTCTTGTAACAGCCCCTTTGTAACATCTTTTTTAGAATATGGAATACAATAAATGAATATGAATATGAACTAAAGTTACTATTATTAGCTCTATAATACGTTATTTAAAGTAAGTGATATTGCACATATCGTATCTACAAGTGCATACGTGTAAATAATATTACAAGCCTATTGCTGTCTCACTGCAGCGCAGATGTTATCACTGCTCGGGCCTTTTCTGTGTGATAATAAGAGGTATCATACATAAAAGGCACGAGCATTGATAACCACGCTTGCTCCAACTGAGTTGGCGATGTCAGACTTATTTCAACTATAAATTCAGGTTTCCTCATGATGTATTTGTTGGAAAACTCTTTTACAGAATAGTGAATACTTCAAAGGCATATACCATGTTCTAAATCATCTCCTATGAACTTTGTGTGGAAATGGATTTCTTGGAATATTAACGAACAAAAACTATACAAACATATAATTTTTTTTTTTTTTTTGAGGTGAGACGCATTAGCTAGTTAGGAAATATATGTAATTAGTTTTTCAGAAAGTATGACTATTATTATTCGTAACTATCATACTTTCTGAAAAACTCATACAATTTTACGATGCAAATAAAATATCAAAATTAAAAAAATATTTACAAAGAAAAACATAAAACGGTATAAATCACAAGAACGGAACACGACCAATCCGGCTATATCCGCCTCGAGCTGGTTTTAAAGTTACAAATTAGTTTAGTCGATACGAGACGGCGTAGTAATACGACCACTCGGGCTATTGGGTTTAAAATAAAAAAGATTTTCTTTTATACAGTTTACATTTCTGGATATTTATCAGTTTATTCTTTGTGAAAGATGTCTTCTATTCTGTTATCTTTCTTTATTTTTCAAAGAAAAGCCTTTGGAAATTTTACTTTAGCATATGCTTTTACTTGTTACAGATTCGAGGACGCCACAAGAAGACAAGAATAATATGGTGACCCTATTGGTGATGTTCCTCATGAATGTAAAAAAAAACAAAAGAAGAATGTTGGGATCGTAGCAGGAGGTGTTCTGTAGTTTCTACCTACCCCCATAGAACGAAGGCGTAAATTTATGTATGTTTTTACCCGACTGCGCCAGAAGGAGGGTTAGGTTTTTTTCGAGAGTAGGTATGTATGTATGTATGTATAATTGTTTGGCACGCTCTGCAGCCTGAACGGCTCGATGGATTTAAGCTTGAGAGGTGTCGTTAGATTCGTATTTACTGTTAGAGTGATATCGTTATAAAGATAATCGTGATTCGAGTGGAGTCTGGTAATTTAAAAAACTAAAAAACCCGACTGCTTTTCTGAGTATTCATGGAAAAGCCCAAAAACAAGAAAGTCGTTGTACCCGATTGCACTTAACTTAAGAATCGCCAGTTGCTAAGGCGATGCTTATAAGCAGATAAATTGTAGCAGTCGGGACCCATTCTAGAAATGGAGGCTTAGTGAATTGAGAGTACATACCTATATTACTCCAATGTACTGACTAGACGGCTGACTTTCTAGAATGGGTCCCGACTGCTACAATTTATCTGCTTATAAGCATCGCCTTAGCAACTGGCGATTCTTAAGTTAAGTGCAATCGGATACAACGACTTTCTTGCTTTAGGGCTTTTCCATGAATACTCAGAAAAGCAGTCGGGTTTTTAGTTTTTTAATTATGTCGTGGACTTTGAGTTTTATGTCATAAATATGTTTCAAATGTGTTTCAAAAATATAACAACTTCCGTACCATCAATTGTGCGTTTGACAACATGACTTTGGTACGACTAATTTATTATTTTATCGTTGTGCTCACATATCTGCAGACGCCTGTATATGTGGAAGGTTTTTTAAGTGCGTCGGTACGGACGGGACTGCTCACAAAACAGTGAAGGATAAGATTTCTGTATAGTAACATGACATAACATCAAGCTTTTATTCCTCGAAGGGTTTGGCAGAGGTTTACTTATAGTACACTCTAATTTCTCCAGTTATGTTAAAGTCTTATGTTACAGGAGGCGTAATGTAAATGCTTTTCGCTGGGCACAAGTCTAGACTTCGGCTGCCACTGAGAAATTCTGAATACCAGTATTTTACATGGAGCGACTGCCTATGTGACCTCCACAACCCAGTAACTGGGTAACACGATACCCCTTGGTAAGACTGATTGTCAGTCTTTCGGTTTTCTGTCGTCCCGTAACGACTGTCAAAGATCCACAAATGACAGCCGGGACCAACGGCTTAACGTACTTTCCGAGGCACGGAGGGGTCTTGGTATGTAAATATGGTCACCCATCCACGGACCAACCGCAGCAAGCGTAGCTTAACCTGATCGATCGACCCGTGCAGCTACTGTTACTAAGCCACCTGCATATGAAAACAAATTGAATACAGAAACGGAACACAAAAACATTCACAACGTTTTAAAAATGTATGCCTTTGTTAATTGAACGACTCCACAAAACGTCACGGAGTTGGCGAAATGGTACCGTTTTATTTTTTTTAAATCGGAGCTGCTGATGCAAATGCCAGTTCTGTATGATTTCGGAACGTTTTTAGTAAAGTGGACTTTTTACGGAAGTAAAAAGTGTTTTCAATTAAGGCCAGGTCGATGGTGACATACCTGTAACTGAGGTGGCGAACTGCAGGTGCTGCGGGTACTTGTCCACGAGGCGTTCGGTTCAGTTGACTATTTGATTCGGTGTAGTATCTATCGATATTTAATTTATTGATTTACCACATAAACACGTTTATTGTACTAGATTTTGTTTGCGGCTTCGCCCACGTTGATGTACAGAAATAATCCTACAGGAACGATCCGTGCGCTAAATTTAATGAAAATCCGTCCAAAATTAAAGTATGTGAAAAGTTTCCAGGCTCAGTGACTTGACTTGAATAATAAATTTGGAAATTTTCTACAATTACCTATTAGTCATTGGTTTCAAGTAGAAAACCCCCGTCAAAGACTTTGTAAATACCGAAATTAATATACTATCCAGTTGCATTCGAAATTTCGGAGGTCTCGACTAGCATAGGTGTCAAAGCATTCCTCTTATTAAAAAAAAAATCAAACGTTTTCAAACATATGTCAGGATTAGTTCTGGATACTGGCTCTCAGAACCTGAATTTGCAGGAACCTTACTGATACCTACTGCAGTAGCCAGGTGACGCTCCTCGTCATCCATCCATTATGACTGGGGCCCAGAGAGTCTACTCTTTAAGTCTGTCAAGATACGAGCCCGTGCGAAGGTACTTCGAAACCTTGGAGTCAACTCTACACCCGATTAATTAACTTTTCCGGACAGGTAAATTCACATCCGGAGTAGGGAAAACTATCATTTTGTGTTGTCATTCATTGTTGGCTCGGGCGTCAAACTAATATTGTGTCTGTAAGTGAAACGGAATAGCATATACCTAGCGTACGTTAGGAAGACTATATTTCAAAATAAATAGAATTAAAAAAATAACTCTCTCTGTGCCACGGGTATCATCTTGAAATAAAAAAATATCCAAGAATATCAATTTTAACGGACGGAGCTTTGTAAGCCGCAATACAATGCAAATAAACCTTATTTATAACTTACCCAAGACTTCTTTCAAATACCTAGGAAAGTTTAAGTAAGTTATGGAGCTGTTTTATGTTGGGTCGTGGCTAATCAATAACAGCCGTACGGCTAAATTGAAGGTTGAACTACACATCGCTGGAGTCTGATCATGGATCGAGGAACATTGATTACATAGCGAGACTCCTCAATGTCTTGGAAAGCACGATATGGCGTTGGTCCCGG
The DNA here is from genome assembly GCA_949091785.1 of Polymixis lichenea. Taxonomy (NCBI): domain Eukaryota; kingdom Metazoa; phylum Arthropoda; class Insecta; order Lepidoptera; family Noctuidae; genus Polymixis; species Polymixis lichenea. The sequence continues at coordinate 57,220,379 of OX420931.1, read as the reverse complement.
CTGTCATTCGTTTATCGTAAATTAACATTGAAAACTCACAAAGTCTAGTCTGACATCAAGTCTTACCAAGGGGTATCCTGTTACATAGTGGCTTATGGAGGTCAGATAAGCAGTCCCTCCATGTAAAAGACTACTAGTGAGCTGCTTTCGGTTATATTGGAAGCCGACTTTCAAAGCTAGGCTATTTTGTTTGGAGAAATTTTATTCCAACCCAGAAGGAGTGGACACAAATATGTAAGCAATTCAAGAAACTGACATACTTGAGCAGTTTTCAATTAATGACCCCATTCACAACCTATGGCAACTTTCGGCTTCAGTCAAAATTAGTTTGGAACATACATTTTGCACAAAAATCAAACTTTACTAGAATAAATTCGCAAAACTTGCTTTTAAAATTGCACTATGTACCACCTGAAGATTATTCTAGATTTTTCAGACAAAACAAACATCATAATATAATGTTTGTATGTCATATACTAAATGAAACAGACTCGATGTAAAGTTGCAGCTAACTAATAACACAGTGATTTAGTTCCACCGCGTTGGATGGACATCCAGAAAATATTGAAGTGGTCCGAACACCGGTGAGGTTGAATAGAACTCGGAACTAGTTTCATATAGATTGGATGACGGCAACGACGGTTTGATTATGGAATTTACCCTATATGAGAAAAAATCTAAAAATAAATATTATTGAGATAGCTTAGGTAAAATGCAGTCGAAAAATGTTAGTTTTAGTTCATGAAACAATAAAATTAAAGATTTTAAAATACAGTTTTTTTTTTAATTTGTTTTTGAACACCATGAAATAGCAGCCGCCATGTTATTATGTCATATGGCATGTCAACTGAGCAACTTTGTACTTTATAATTTTCGTAACAAAGTAATTTATATTTGAATAACATTTTGCATTCAGGAACAGCAAACCCAACGATAAGTGGAAAAAAAACATTTTTTTTTAATAAACAATTGTCTTGTAAAATATCAGCGCATTTGTTTATACAGCAAACTGACGTCATACCAACAGAGCAATATGGCGTCCACCCAGCATTTTCGTCAAATTACGCGCGAAATGTGTAAATGTAAAATTTAAATGCATTTTTATGGCACTAATCAATTAAATAAAAATGTTGTGTTTTTTTTAGTGGTTTATTAGTACTCCAGAATCTAATTAAGACACTTTAAAAAATGAGTGTAAAACCCTATTCTACATAACACTTACGTGTATGTAGGTAGAGACATTAGTTAGAAACTAGAACATTGTACCTTTCGTCAAACAAATGCATGAAACTTTAAAGATGAGACTGCAACCATATAACTACCACACTTGTTGAAATATTCATTAGAAGATGCTTTTACCTGGTTAGAAAAGGCGCACCTAGGGTCTTGTTAGGTCGTGTCTGAGAGATTTAATTCAAAGTTAGATCACAAAATAAGTTAATAGTTAATGCTTTTAACAAATATCGGATGAAGACATTTAAGTTTAATACGTTGGTACTTCAAATACACTCAAGGACCAGCCATACAATTGCAACTTGAAGTGACCACTCAGGAGCACCGTGGCGGCAGTGCAGCGGTATAACTTTTCTTTGTGTGGAACTTTCGCTGCAACACGAATTCGCTGTATGCTCGCTCGGTACCCGCTTCCGAGCCTTTGTGACAATAAAAAACATACATTACACTAAAGAAAAATATTCTTATAGAACGTATCATACCTGTCAACTTTGTGGTAGTAAGTATTATGGTTTCAAGGTAAAATTAAGAATAACGAGAATAGCCTCCTTCTCCGTGAAAAAAATATGTGATAAGTATTTTACTCTAAAGAAGTAGGATTTGTTGAGTCCAGTTATTTAATATGCGTTTCTAAGAATACATGCGATTGGATCGCTAGCAATAAGAATTGAAAATACGCATTAGGAAATATTACGTAATGATAAACTAGAAAATAGGCTCCAAGATAATGTTGTCGTATTTGGCATCCCTATTTTTGACGTCACTAAATGGTCACTTGACAGATGTCATTTGTCAGTCTCTCGAAATTTCCTTTTTTTTTTCAATGCTAAGAAAACAGGTATGTATGTTAACTAGATTCTATGCATTTATACGTTGAATTTAAACTTAGGTTTTAGAACAAAAACGTCATACCTAGTTTTCTAGGTAGGTACTTAAAATAGATAAATGCATTAGGATATTATTTCTCAGTTTCTTAAAAATCACTCACATAGTCATTTTCCGATGCTCTTGGTTCCAGTACGAACAATGTATGGGCTGAGAGCAATGTATTTTCAGAAAAACATATGCTATACATATATCCCAAGACTATGACAAGGAGCTGGCAGAAACTGCCGGATTTGACGAGAGCAAGGCTAGCTACAACCTGCTAGACGGACAGCACATACTTGTGGAGTAGGAACGGTTCCTCTGCCCAGAGGTCTTGTTCAAACTAGAACTTGAGTGGCTGAAGTGCAGGAAAAACATTGATGTGATTTGCAGCAGCATTGATTTGTGTGATTTTGCTTATAGGTAAGAAAGTTCAATGTTTAATATGAAAATCCACAAAAGTTGCCGGCCGAATGGTAACATCCCCGACTTGTAGGTTCGTATTCAAGTAGGCACTACTGCGGGTCTAAAAAGGCCACATTAAGCAATTCTTCTAAAAGGGATTCATTTCCTGAATTCCCCTATGATTCTGCTATTTGACATTTTACTTTAATAAAGCAATTCATAATTTGGTGACCATTTTACGAATTTCCATACAAAACTGTCAAATAGATGAATTGCGTGCCGTCAACGCAGATAATATTATGAATTGTCAGTTTGTGACAATTTCACGATTTTAAATATGATTCATAATATGATCATATTATGATTCTGCCAAAGTGGCCTTTTTAGACCCCCAGGTCTCAAAACGTTGAAGGAAAATATTTTTAGGAAATCTACAAGTACTAGAACTAACAATTCGGTAACATCTGACATCCAACATCTCGCACTGGGCTTATGGATGACAGCCCACTTTCTCTCCCAGAGAGGACGCCTGTGTCCCAGCAGTGGGGTAATTATAATTACCCGACTGCGCCAGAAGGAGGGTTATGTTTTTCGAGAGTATGTATGTATGTGTGTATGTATAATTGTTTGGCACGCTTTGCAGACTGAACGGCTCGATGGAAAGGCGGCGCACGTGAGGGAGATGCAGTACATGCGCCCTCACAGCCGTGGCCTTCGCAGGAGACCCCCTGGGCGTCGGGAATCCCAGGCTGATTCCCGGCCACCGTAGGCACGGGTTTGCGGACGGTGAGTAATGGGTAGCTCGCTGTCCGGTAAGGACCAAGCCCGGGTCGACGGCGCGTTGTGTTCCACGCGCGCCTCAAAGAGATGTCAGCAGCAACTGATGGGGCCTGCAGGGGCCGATGTCTGCCAGGGGTGTGGGTTGTCCGAAAGAGATACCGCCGCCCCTGGCACATAGGCAACTGAGGGAACACGGGTGGGTTTTAGTCAGTACAAGTCTGACACGCCCTCTCGCTCCGCCCAGAGCGGGAGAAGTTATTAAGATTCGTATTTACTTTGAGAGTGACACTGGGTATCTCAAAATAAAAAAAACAAAATGGCGGATTTTTGGTGCCAAATTCAAATGTTTGGCACGCTCTGCGGCCTAAACGGCTCGATAGTTTTTAGTTTGCGAGGTGTCGTTAGATTTGTAATTACTGTGAAAGTGATATCGTAATAAAAAAACGGTAATTTAAAAACTAAAAAACCCGACTGCTTTTCGGAGTATTCATGGAAAAGCCCTAAAACAAAAAGTCGTTGTACCCGATTGCACTTAACTTAAGAATCGCCAGTTGCTAAGGCGATGCTTATAAGCAGATAAATTGTAGCAGTCGGGACCCATTCTAGAAATGGAGGCTTAGTGAATTGAGAGCACATACCTATATTACATTGCAGATTACTCCAATCTACTGACTAGACGGCTGACTTTCTTCTTTGAGGTAGCTTTCATACCAAAATATCAGCCATTTTCGTACAGTGTTGTTTCTTTCACAAGTCTCTATTCTATACCAACATTGGGTTCCAGGGGGTCCAGCATGAGTTCAGGTCTTGTGGACCGAGTGACTAATGAGCTGACTTATCTTCTGAAAAAGAAAGGTCTCGATGTCAAGGTGAACATTGATACAATGTGTAACATATAAAACGTGGCATAGGCAGGAGGGTCCATCCTGGCGACCTTACCAAACCTGCAGGGATTCTGGCTAACAAAGGGGGGAGTATGCAAACTCAGGTTCAGATCGGGTTCAGTCTAAGTTCTTTTAAAGGAAAAGGAGCCCTCAAAAAAGTATTTACGAGGGGTAAGACAAAGCGTGTTTCTCCGCAATTTCGGACAACTTGCATACTTCAAACAATACTGTTAGTCACGGAGTCGTTGCGATGGTGTTGGTCTACGTGGTTATCTGGTCGTAAATGACATGAATATTGTATAGTGTCAATTCGTGCTAGAGATATGACGAGTCACCTTCAATCGAGTTTGACAGTTTACGCTGTTTCATTAAGCCTGCAGAAAAGTAAAACACCTGTGTGATAATTAAGTATGTTTTTAACGCGAAAAGCGCGACTATTTAAAAGTCCAATGGCCTTCAACTTAATTATAAGTACATTCTTGTTTTCTTAATTAAAATTAATAGTTAGTAGTCCAAAATCGAAACCTGTTTCGTTTTATTTGTAGAAATGAGACGCTCATTCTTGACTATGACTTAATCTGTTTGTCTTTGCATGTTGTATTCAAGCTCAGATTGCAATTAAAATTGTGATATAATGTAGTCTGCTGTTGTGTAACTAAAGTTCAGAGAATGATGACTGATTTTGAAATTAGAAATGTTGAACTAGATTCAAAGGAAGTTATAACGGGTAAATGGAATCGTCTTGTGACAGATCACAGAACTCCCTAAAAAAAGGTTGAGCTACTCGATGCCCGATGCATGCATGCCGTAGGTCAGCTCAAAGCTGCACTGGCTTATTCTGCAAAAGGCACTTCCAGACATAGCCTAAATCCTAGTGATATAATGTTTGAACTTCAAAAGAGACCATGATCCGTGAGTTTGTTTTGGAATTACTCGTTAGCTAGAAAAAACCCAGCAGCTATAGCACCATCCGATCTCTTCCCGCCTGCCAAGCGTGGCGATTATGGCAAACCCCCTCCCAAATTGGGGGAGGCCTATGTCCAGCAGTGGACGTCTCCCGGCTGAAATGATGATGATGATGATAGAAAAAACCGCCGCCATATACTTTAAAAAATTGACGTGAAAAGTGTTTTTATATGTTTATGTTTTTATGTATATTTATATGTTTATGTGTGTATATCAAAAAAATGGAAATTCTTTTAGTGAGTTTATTGTACTGGGTTAGTGTTTTGCAGCTCTAATCGCAACGATAGGATTGTTATTATTTTCTTATGAATATTAAATAATCATTTTATTTTAGTTGGGCCCAGTTGGTGGGCACATTGTAAGCCAGGACAGACTGCACGCGGCAGGCGAAGGACAGATTGTTGTGGCGCAGCTTTGGATAGTCTTATGTCCAGCAGAGGTCTGAGGTCGAATTCTGGTCAAACAAATGGTGTTGTTACGGCCAGGCTCAAAAGACTAACAATTATCCTGAGACACACTGCTCAGTGATTAATAAAGCTGTCAATAAAAATGGTAGCAAAAGACTGGCAAAAATTTTAAGGGTTCTTCATGAAAATTGCAAGAATCTCAAAAATATGCAGAACGTAGGAACCAATTAATAAACAATTTAATAGGAGAGTACAAAAGTGGCTTTATTTCTCTTGGTCACTCTATGGAAAAGCTACGTATTTAATAAAATAGCTATTGACAATATTTAGCCACATGTACGTTATGCGCTAGCCTATAATTAAGTAATCTATTTTTAAGTACTTTATATTTTTAAATGTTAAAAGTACATAAGAAATAACTCAAGATGGGTTTTACTAATAATAGAAGTGCCAATTATTGATTGTGTGTCATATTAAAAAAAAAACATTAAGATTAAAAAGTTATATTGTATAATTATATATGTATTAAGAAAAAAAGAAAAAACAACGAAGAGAAATAATCGTTTAAAAACCTAAAAAGTATTTGTTTCTAAATTCTATTGTAACTCAATGCTGATTTTGTAATACATGTGATTAAGGAAACTGATTGTGATATTAAAATTATTAAAGTCATGAGGAAGTTATATTTTTATCATGTTATTAAACTTTCTACTGATTTTAACCGAATTTTTAATGTTGACGTCCTACAAAAAATAAACGTCCCAACACTAGTACCTACTGATTTGTAGGTGCCATTTGTGGAATAACATTTTAAATAATAAACTATTCCACTAATGGCACCTGCGAAAGATACAATAGGTGCCGTATGTGGAATTCCTCAGGTGTCATTAACTCAGGTGCCGTAAAAGCGGGTGTCCAATGTGGTTTTGGTCTTGGTGTGAACATGGTGTATGACCCAAGATATGTAGGTATCCTTTCTTCTATAGAAATCTTCGGCAAGTTGTGGACGCCAACCAGTTGTATCGTATCAGAAAGTTTAATGTTTAGTCGAAAGTTTCGATGACCCCATAAGATCTCGACACTTTCATTACAAACATTCGTCAATTTATCAAATAAGGAGTGTCTTTACTAAAGGGGATATCTACATCTTATCATTTTTTTTTTTTAGAAAATAAAGAAAACCGACAAAGACAAGACACTCAGATCTACAAAAAGACTGCATAGCTATGTATGTACTATGTAATAAGATTAATAGAAGGGGCATATAAAAAAAAAAATTGACTTTCTAATTTAGTCGTACAAACCAAACAAAAAATTAAATATCCCCTTTTGCACAGAAATCTTTATGATGTTCCCATTTGTTTACAGACCATCGATAAACGTAACAAAGTAAAAAAAATACGGATGTTTTCAAAACATACGATACTTGTATATTGGTTTCCGTTAAAAAAAAATAAAGCATAAAACAATGAAGTTAAAAGAAAGTAAAAACACTATGTAAAAAGTAAATATCTCGTTTTGAAAAGATTAATCGGAACCATCATAATTACAAATTGTAAATATCCTTTTTTGCTATGAAATCAATTCGGCATGAACATACCTATATTTTATGTGTCAAAATACCTTAACTTTTGAAACAAAAACTCATTTTTTAAACTACTTGAAGAATGTCGCGTTTTGATTAGGATCTAAGTGCAGAAATTGTGTTTTTTAGCATTAAGAACAAGACTATAAGTATAGAAACATTCCCTTTTGTAAAGACACTCCTCAAATGAGCCAAAACAGTGTTAAAGTAAATCTGTAATAATAACTGTGGAGAGAACACAGAAAATCAATTATGTTTATACACGCGTTGAACAATGGAACTAGTTAAACCCGACATATATTTAATTGCACTTGTCTTGGCTGTGATTATTTGATTGTGGCATTACGGAGGTGTTGTGGCGTTACTTGGGTACCTATGTCGTTTGTGTTAGTGTAACAATTTAAATAAGGGTGTATTTATTCATTTAAATAATCCGAATCTGCTTAATGATACACAGAATGATTTCCATTTTGATTTCAAGTGCCTATACTATTTTGTGCAATTTGACAATTGTATATTTTTTAATGTTAAATTATAACAGAACACAGAGGTGTTCTGTTATAAGTCTAGGCACTTGAAATCAAAATGGAAATCATTTTGTGTATCATTAAGCAGATTCGGATTATTTAAATGAATAAATACCCCCTTATTTAAATTGTTACACTAACACAAACGAAATGCTAAATATTAAGGAAGAGTCCTTAATATTTAGCATTGACACCTTTATATTCACCGAAATAACCGGAATCCATACAAAAATACTGAAAAATATAGCGAAACCGTGCAAGGACTGCGATTTATGGCAATTTAAAGCGATAATAAATCGCTGTGATCAATCTTGTCGCTTCAAGGTTGTTGCAGACTGGAGCGAGTTCAGTTCGATTTATATTTGCGAGAATATCTTGTTTGTTATATTTGTTGCTTCCTTACAGGAAGACGTTGTAATATATACTATCTATATCTTTACTAATATTATAAAGAGGTAAAGTTTGTAGTTCCTGAGGTGTGAGGTTGTAGGGGGTAATCTCTGGATCTACTGAACCGATTTTGAAAATTATTTTACCAATAGAAAGCCACGTTATTTGTGAGTGTCATATATATTAACGAAAAGTGAAAAGACTCTTTCGTGGTATTCAGATTTGCAATGTAAGTCGGAGAAATAATGGTCGAACGAAAAAGTTTCTTACAAACGCTGCCTTAACGATGAGAGATATATGATTGAGTTCTACAGAAAAGTTTTAGAACGTGATAATACCTACAAATAATTCAGCAACAGCATATGTCTAACTTTTATGTTTAAGTCACAAAAAGTATTTTTTTTTAATCATTGAAATCGTCATGTTTATTGGTCATATTATGAACAATTATGAGTTCTTATCAAAATAAGTAAATTTATCGTCTCAAGTGTTTAAAACAAAAGACTTTTCCTTTTTACTGCATATAATTTGGACGAATGGTTAAAGAGATAATACGACATAGGTATGGAACCGCGACCGTGTCGTAATCTATTGAGTGTTATAAAAATATTTACCACCCAACGAAGTGGGCACGGGTCAGCTATTTGGTTATAAAGCATGAAATGGAATCTGTTATAACAATTGAACTGACTTGACTTACATATAGTCCATATAACGCAGTCATACCTAAAAACAGACACGAAAAGCGACTTTATTTTCTAATAATTCAAAATCAAAATCAAAATATTTTATTTCACATAAACCTGCAAGGGCACTTATGAAACGTCAGAAGCTAGGTGCACGGTTCCAATTTGTCGCTTCCTATGGAGAAGAGCCGGCAAGAAACTCCACGAAAATTTATAAATAAGTTCGTCACGTCAACTAATTTAATGTAATGCCGTCATGAGCTGGAGTCAATATCGTGTGTCTTCCAATTATTTACTGTTTCATAGAAGACTGATCAAAAAATCAAGAACAAATTCTGACAACTTTATAATACCACTTTATTGCCTCAATATAACTTAAGCAAGTAATATGAAAGCCATCCCTGTTTTTATCTGGCTTTTCAAACTTCCAAGTAAGGTATTAAGTTAACCTCAAAACTGTTTTTAAACTTTGGTTCAGATTGGCTAAGATTATAAATATGATTTCAAGAAGCTTTCCTCTCCGTATTGTTCGCATTTTAAAGAGTTACGCATTCTTTTTTGAGACTTATAAAAAAAATATCGCGAAATAAAGTTATGTCATGGTGCTCGAGTTTGTGTGTCTGGTCTGTCGCTTTATCATATTGTCATATAAAATGTACCTGGCAGCCTGGAACGAGGACAAATATAAATTATTTTTAATTTCACATGACAAGGCAAATAAATGTCAATTCATTGTATTGTATGTGTTAAGTCAAAACGCATCAATTGCATATTTAGTAGTATTTCATCTCAGATTATAAAACAATACTTCATGCTACCGTTTTAATAAAAATGAGTGACCCTTTCACAAAACCCGTGGTGGTGATAGACAACGGTAGCTACAACATCAAAGCTGGATTCGCCAACGACAATCACCCGGTGTCTATCTTCAGGACTGTAGTTGGACGGCCAAAGTACCTTCAAGGGACGTACGGGAGGACTCCTTATGAGGTTTATATTGGGGACGAAGCCGTCGCGCGTATGGATGAGCTGGACTTGAATTACCCGGTCAAGAGGGGGAAAATCACTCACTGGGATGACATGGAGAGGGTGTGGCACCATATATTCTATAGAGAGCTGAAGGCGGCTCCTGAAGACCGAGCGGTGCTCCTGTCCTGTGCTCCTGCCACCACCATGGAGGACAAGTAGGCTTTTTTGAACAACTTTAAAATATAATGTTCGGAGAAAGTTTTGTTGAAAGGTAACCATGATAATCATTTCTGTTATTATGTTTTCAATTTTGTGTGCTCATTTTGTTACTGTTATAGCGACGTGTATAGAGTAGTTCTGTTTTCGCCATCTGTGGAAGTGCACGCGCCGTATCATGACGTTTTAAAGCCACCATGATTCAGTGCGAGCTAAATTTGACTGATAGCACCATCCCTTAACCGATTCGTATTCGTATTGGAATCATTATGGCATTAATACTTTAAAATACGGCGCCAAGACTGTTGAAAATGTTTCAACAACAGGTGCTTCAACGGTGATTATGAAAGTATTTTAGAAAATCCCTTTATGTAGGCACCCTTGTAAGACTTTTGATAATAAATTACTTCCCCCTTCATCAAAGAAGGAAACCAATATTCACATTACCTAATCAATCATAGACCGATACTAAGCCCGACCCAACCGTTAGTCTTGGGTTTGCCTACCGGTCGTATCCATCTGGAATTTACTAGCATTGTATCGAAATACTAATATCGCTGTTAGAATGACGGACTAGGCCAAGCAAGAGTGCCAAGATCAAGTGTTTATATTCTAATATTTAAAAATAAAAATCAAAAATTGCGGTAAACGTGACGCAAAAAAACACGCAATCACAAAAAGAACAAGTTCAATTTTCTTTGGCTGTTTTTATAAAATTTCATTTTGTGCATTTCTTAACAAGTTTTGGACATCTATAAACTTTCTTTAAATGGCATTTTTTTTTGTTTTTATGCCTTTGCTCTCCTGTTTACAGTTCCGGATTTTGCCTTGATGTCACAGCTCAATATTCAACCTGTGTGAACTGAAGTAACTCAGTTTGGACTATTATCGTAATTAAGTATGATATTTTTTTTATTGTTTTGACGCTACCTTTTAAAGATTCATTAATCTCCAAGAGAAAAACGGTACCATTGCTACTAACAATTATTGGTCTACTGTTTTTTATGTCTTGAAAATATTGTGTATGACACTATAGTTTAATACAATTAGACATCATCATTGCTAGTGCAAGAGACCCTAGACGATAGTCACACCGCGCCGTGGCATTAACTGCAATAGAAATTGCATGAAGCAATCTCCACACGGTCATATCATCGCAGCTAGAATTTGATGGCACGGCGAGACTATTGCCGTGATTCTCTCGCCCATGGAGTTGGCACAACTTACCTATACCGCAATTGATACTCTATTAGGTAAAAATAATATAATGATAACATTTTATAATACAAACATTTAAAGTTATAATACAAACAGTTAAATATTTTATTTCAGAGCAAAATGCTGCGAGATTTTCTTCGAGACTCTGAACGCTCCTGCATTGTGCGTGAAACCACAAAGTGTGTTAGCTCTATTCGGATCAGGGTTCACTACCGGCCTCTCTGTAGACCTGGGCTATCACATCACGGAAATCAACCCAATCTACGAAGGAGGCTCCATCAGCTACGCTAACATGGTCACTAAAATAGCTGGTGATGACCTATCTGATTACATGAAAGATAGCTTCCAAAAGCGAGGTCTGCACCTCGGCAGCCACGCGGATGATGTCATTGCAGACTTGAGGAAAAACTATCTTTACGTCACCAAACACGGCGCTGTATCAAAAGAGGAATATTTGACGAAGTACAAGCTGCCAAGCGGTGAAGAGATAGATGTCAGTGAAGAGATCTACATGGCTGGTGAGATGTACTTTCAACCCGAACTAGTGATGGGGAAGAAGACGGATAGAATTTCTATTCAAGAAGCTGTTGTTACTGCAGTATTGAAATGTGATCCTGGACTACAGCCCGAAATGTATGGTGCCATTGTGACTCATGGAGGAATGGCAAACATGCAAGGATTAAATAAGCGGCTATCTCGAGAAATTGTGGCAATTACGCACAGACCCGTGAAAGTTAAAGAGAATTCGGAATTGTATGCACTGGCGTGGTTAGGTGGGGCCGTGTTCGCAGGAATAGTAGAGGCCAGGATAATGTGGGTGCATAAGAAGCAGTACCAAGAACATGGAGAAAGAATAATTAGGAATAGATTCTAAACATGCTAATCCAGTTGACTGGTCTATCCGTAGAAATGCCAGGCCACTATTTTGCTGTCTTTTTTGCTGAACTGGGCCTTTTTGGCGCAGCCGTGCAATGTTTGCTAATGTCTTACATCGAACTTTACAATTTTTATTTTTAATTGTTCTATTGTGTGCCTTATAGTCTATGCTAAATAAATGCTGTTTCAAATAGGACCTAGTAATTGAAATTGTTGAAAAGTGGAACTACAAAAAATCTTAATTACAAATTGTTTTGCAGTTTGGCTGAGATAATACAGGGTGTAAGGGAATCGCTTCCGAAAACGAACACACGAAGACAGGTGATAGGGCTAGTGATTCTCGATACGATACCATAAAAAAAATCTAGTTTTTTTACAGTTTTTACCTACTTTTTTGCAATTTTTTTTACACTATGCTGTGAGAACAGTTAAATGAACCATTAACTGAAATTAAACACATTAATTTTTTTTTTTCAAGTCTAACAAGTAATGTATCTCTTTCGTTGAGGATTTACCGAGATAGATTTCCGTACCTCCGGCAGCCGTCGCGGCAGGTGGTGGACAATAAGTTAATGTTCAGACAAAGGAACGTATTTTAAATGTGATTCGCCAAAATCCTCGCCTGGGCACACGAAGTGCGGCGAAATTATTGCGGCGCCAGGGCGAACCGACAGTGTCTCACTGGACAGTTCACAGAGTCTTGCAGAAGGAACAGAATGCGGCCCTACAAAATACGCAAAGTACTAGCTTTGCTATCTAACGATCACGTTCGTCGTCGTGCCTACTGTCGTTGGCTGCTCGATCAACAACAGCGTGCGCCTGGCTTCATTGAGCACATTATATGGACGGACGAGTCTTCATCCGAGCAGGAGGAATTCTCATGTATGGTCAAACGGGAACCCTTCGCCATTCAAGAAACCGGTCATCAAACTCGATAGTCCGTCAACGTTTGGGCTGGTGTTTTTAATAGCCGAATTCTAGAACGAGTGTTTCTACCGCAGCAGCCGCCTGGCTTTGTATTGAAAGAGATGGAGCGCAGTTCAAGCCACGTCATAAGGTCGCAAAGGATTTAGACAAGTACGTAAAATGCCACCGTCAGCTTTGATGTTTAACAGTGGGCTACGAATGCGAGTAAAATTAATAATTTTGTAAAGTGTTGTAGGGGGTAGGCATTTTGTAAGTGGCGTTTGTAAATTCCGTCTAAATCCCGGGACTCGGCTGCACGGAGCGCGCGGCGCCTACGACGCGCGGACGCGCGCGCCTTGTGTGTCAGTGACCTCACATTTTGTACGGTTTCCATTGCATGTTAATGAAATATGAAGTCTTGAAAATAACCAATTTAAGGCGAAATGTTATTGGTATCCGTTTGCACTTAAGTTGTATATTTAAACCTACGTTCTGGCTTCGGAAGCCTTCCCCTTACACCCTATACAGGATCATTTTTTATCCAGTGCGCAAACTGTAAATATGAATTCAGCGTATCATTCTAGACATCCCCAGCGCAGAAATTTTTCGACGGTAATACAAAAAAAAAAACAGTGATTCCATACATTTTGACCGCGTAGGTATTGCACTTTTTATGAAACAGCTAATTTTTTTTTGTAAAACCGACGTAAAATTTCTGCGCTTGGGGGTCTAGAATGATATATGCTGAATTCATGGTTAGAGTTTGCGAACTGGATAAAAACTTATCCTGTTTAACTTGTATTAAACAATATTTGTGTCAACACAACCGTTTTTCATTTCTTTTTTCTGGTACATACTTATTTAAACTTTGCATCAAAACATCAATTTATAGATTTAGAGTTTTTTTTTACTTTTGACTATTTCATGAAAATATCATCAATGGGTTTAATTAACTTTAAAGGGTTGTATTAATGATTTTAATAATAACAGTTCTGCAAAACCATAGGTACGTTCTATAAACAGCCTGATGCTGGCCTGCAAATAGCAAAATATGCAAGAAAATTTCATAATTTCGGTACCCTTCCACCTTAACATTCAAGATCCTTACGAAATAATACTATCGTACTACACGAAATTTTTAAAACAACAACAATCTTATTTTTGTATAATCAGCCTATAAAATTCCCAGTGCTGGGACACAGGCCTCCTCTCGGTGGGAGGGAGTGGGCCGTAATCCACCACGCGGGCCCAGTGCGTGATGGTAGATGTCACGTGTCTTCGATTTTTTGGTTCTAAGACATACCGATAGCCTCACGATGTTTACCTTCACCGTTTTGAGAGCAGCAGTGATGAAATAAATTACATAAAGTAAAACGCCTGTCTGGGACCCGCTGGATGCGGGAAACACAGAACCAGTCGAAGTGGAGGAGCTTGGGGGAGGCCTATGTCCAGCAGTGGACGTCTTTCTGGTGAAATGATGATGATGAGGCGCTCGTCAGACGCCACGTCGTCCAGTCCAGTTGAAGGTCGTCCTTCAACTTATAAGTTACAGCCACTAACACCGGGCTAGCACTGCTCTTTAGTAAGTTTTATTTAACTACATAAAAATGACACCTGCTTCTCATGGGGGTAAGAAGAAACTTCAAAACGGCACTATTATGAAACTAAAATGAGGATTTTTTTTTATATTCCAGAGTGAAATGCTGCGAAGTTTTCTTCGAAACACTGAACACTCCCGCATTGTGCGTGAAACCACAAAATTTCTTAGCTCTGTTCGGATCAGGGTGCACGACAGGACTCTCTGTAGACCTGGGAGAAGATATCACAGAAATAAACCCAATCTATGAAGGAGGCTCCATCAGCTATGCTAATATGCCAACCAATGTCGCTGGACGCGAAATAAAGCAGTATATAAAGGATTGCCTGGAAAAGCGAAATATTGACCTTGGTCTTGATGCCGAGTCAGTTGTCAACGGTATCTGGAATTTAGCGTACGTCACTGAAAACTGCGCAGTAACAAAACAGCAATACAAGAAGGATTACAAGCTGCCAAATGGAGAAGTTATAGATGTGAGCGAAGAGGTGTTCATGGCCGGTGAGATGTACTTCCAACCAGAGCTGGTGTCAGGGGAGAAGTCAGATAAATTAACCATACATGACGCTGTAGTGACTGCTGTCTTAAAGTTGATGAAGGACTTCAGTCTGAAATGTACGATTCTATCGTCACTCACGGAGGTCTGCTGACCATGCCGGGGTGGAACACACGGTTAGCTCAAGAAGTTGAGGAAATAATTCACCGATCTGTGAATGTCTTAAAAACGATGGAACCGTACTCGGTGGCATGGATGGGGGGCGCAGTGTTCGCGGGGATGCTGGATGCTTCGAAGCTGTGGGTTCATAGGAAGCAGTACGAAGAGTACGGCGAGAAGGTTGTAAAAAGTTTTGTGTTAACTTATATCTTTCAAATAAATCAACTTTATTTATTATTGACTTTTTTTTTTTTTTTTTTTGGGTTTTGGCTCCACACGGTTTGTGCATTTAGCCAGTGTCAAGTATTTTTTCTTTTCAATAAAGTAAATGGCCCGAAGCACGAAGGGCACGAAGTTACAAAACAGTCATAGTCGTCTTTAGTCAGTCAAGTCAAAGTTGAAGTTATTGTAAAGCGGTAGTAACTTTACAACAACCTAATAGGAGTTTTTGGGGGAACACGAAAAGTCCACGTTAGTCACTTAGTTTCACCTTCACTACACTTGTGCACTCACACGTAACTAAATTGAATAATTCACTACCAAAATTATACAATTGAATTCGCTATTTCACTAAATTTCATGAAAATGAAAATTCGTGCGACATGTTCCAACGCGATCCCGCCAAAAACTCCTATTATTGACTTGTGATTAAGTAATTTCATCTCATTTGATACTAGCTTTTGCCAGCGGCTTCGCCTGCGTGGAGGTCGATAATTAACCCACGAGAACGTTTTGCCGGGATTAAAAGTATTTATTTATTTATTTATTTAAACTTCTCGCACATAAAAAGGTACAAAGGCGGACTTAATGCCTTAGGCATTCTCTACCAGTCAACCAAGGGTGGTGAAGAGATTAGATGGCAGGTGCTTAGGTTGAGAGGAACAACGACTACAAACTATATCATAATGAATAATAAATAAGATTGGTTCATAAATGGGTTATAAACTAATAATACACATACAAGCATACATATCTACTATAATAAATACTTATAATATATATATATATACATATAAATACATATATATTCTCAAGGGAATGAGGAGTTTAGATGATTCTACCCTATTCGTTATGAAAATACCTCTGCAATTTCCGCTTAAATGCATACCGACTGGTGGCCGTCCTGATATCGAGAGGAAGCGCATCCTTAAAAAAAAAAAAAAGCAAAAGTATCCTTTATGTTAAATCTATGTATCCATGTTATAATCTATCTGTGTGCCAAATGTCATCCAAATTCATTACGCCGTTGTTGCGTGATTAAGTGACAGACATCCAAACATCCAAACATCCAAACATACAAATTTTCACATTTATAATATTAGTTAGGATTAAGATTACACTCTATTAGTAATGAGTATGTATTTCTATTATAGGTAATCCTAATCCTAAAAACGTATGGGTCCGGAGAGATACCATCATGAGCGAAATTTCTTGCGCCTTTTTAAATTACCGATTGAAACATCGTTTACTGTATCTTTAAAATACTTTCATTTTGACCTCATCACCCTCTAAAACTATGAAAATGACACCCATGATGAAAACTTTGAAAATGTTTGTCATTAGATTTTCATTTTAACCACAACTTTGGTTTCAGCACTCTCGAAAACAATGAAATCTATATCACTTCCTCTCTGTCCCTTTCTTTTTTATATTAGTGAATGTCATATGAACGGTGCATAACGCTTTTTCGTTATGTGACTACTCCAAAAATTACTCTCCTTCCGCAAGCTTTTTCCTTCCAAAAATGTAGGGAACTTAACATGAAATGCAATATCACTATGCTCTCTGATTCACGAAAACAGTTATGGTTGAAACTAAGCAAAAAAAAAAAATGTTACGAAAGATCTTTCTCGTAAAATAAAACGACATCTACAAGACGTAAAATGTCGATTAAATAATATTTTAAAGATTTGATGAAATGAAATGAAATGCACCGATCTCAGCGTGGCTTGACCAGACTCGATTAATCGAATGAACCCCAAGATTTGCACTAGCCACTGGAGCCCCATGCTTCATGGTGTTACAGAGGCCATTGCATATCAAGAAGTAGACCGGGGGGCGCTGGATAGGGAAGGATTGCGAGCCTACCGGATATGCATCCTTGAGTAAGCATTGGACTATTGGAGAGACGGGTGGTATTTATTTATAGGATCTTTTCACGACGTCGCCTGCATGTTGATTCAGGTCGGGCTTCTTGGGTACGTTCAACTGTTTTCTTAGCTCTTTTCTATACCGTTGCTTCGCTATGCTCTGTGTTATTGTTTTCGTAGTCATCTTCTGAGTTCTCGCTGCTAACAGTTTCTGGTTTTTTGGAGATATCGCTAGCCGCTTTTTTGATCTTATTTCTGTCTCCAGCCATGTCCTTCCAAATCTTGATTCCCATGTCGAAGTATTTAATTGCTTGCTTTAGATTATCATTCCATGTATAAATAGGTCGTCCGACCTTCTTAGATTTGGCCTTGTACTGCATTGCTGCCTGCAATAGGTATGGTTTATCCCGTCTGAAGATGTGTGCTAAGTAGCACATCCTGTGGTTCTTAATGCGTTTTGTTACGGTTTTTCCGTGTAACATTTGGTGCATTTTCTTAATTATTGGTTTATTCCTGACGTGGTTTATCAAGTATCTCATGATAACTCGTTCATATCTTCTGAGTCTTAATCTCTTCGCCTTGGGTCGAACCTTTAAGTCATATATCTTACACGGTATGATAACCCATCGATACATAAGTTTAGCTAACTTACAGTCCATCTTTGCGTTTAGTATGAATGGTAGTAATGATGTGGCGTTTCTCGTGGCCTATTGGCATAGAAATGTGGAAGAAAAAGACATGTTGCGCGCACCACAAATAAATTGGGACAAGGGCAGGAGAATGACAACTTACAAAATGATAAAAGCTGGTCATGTTAGTGGTAATTATGATAAAAAATTTAAAAGGGTAGATATGCTTAGATAACAAAAGGTATTTACAAGACAGATGTGAGTGGAAACGCCGGGAGGGGATGCCCTAGGAGGACATATAGTGACCTTATTGGTGATGTTCTTCAGAGAGGTCTAGTGCGTGGTACTCGCAACTGGCTTGCGTGTATGACCAGATGTATGAACGTAAACAAAGCAAAAGGAGTATGTCAGGATCGTAGCAGGTGGCGTTCTGTAGTATCTGCTTACCTCCATGGGAAAAAGGCGTGAGTTTATGTATATGTAAGCATGTATGTATATGTATATATGTAAATGTATTATCTAAGTATGTATGTAATCATGATTTCTTTCAAACTTATAGCCACTCGTACTATGACGTCGTTTTATAGTGGCAGTATCTACCAAAATTGAATTAGTTGGAAGAATAATAATTTATTCATTGTAAAATCTACTCCAGTTTTGCAAACATAATTGCAATTAAGACGATAATATTTTTTTTTTTTTAAAACGTTGCCGCACACTAGGAATTTCTTCCTGTATCGTGGGTGCGTTTACAAACATAGAAAAACTCACAAGCACAAACACCCAGGACCGGAACAATTACTTGCAGATCATACAAATATTTGTTCCGTGCGGGGATCGAACCCGCGACACGCTGCGCAGCAGTCGATCGCTCAGCCATTACGCCAACCATGTCGACAAAAAATTATATTGCAATATTACATCTTATTCGACAAATTATACAAGCTAGCTAGTTCCATAAAAATAATTGCCTAAACATTCTTAAATGTAGGGCATAAGTGGAGGCATTCAGATCCCTTCATGATAAGACCTCTCAAGAAAAGTTTACGAGTTTTACAAATAGTTGCCTTTTTTGCCAGACCAGACCCTGAGGGTTCAATGACCAACAATTTTTCACTGGTACATTACGACGATGCTGGTGACCTCGCTACAAATTGTCTGAGGGTAGTCCGGCGTTATTAATGTGGGGCAAGGGATAGAATTGATTATGTGGTACTTCGTGTTGAAGCGCAGCAAGTACGCTGTAGTAGCTGGGTGAGATTTTTTGTTTCGTCTCAAGTACTGGTCGCCCTAGTACCCCAATTAACTTCGAAGCTCCTTTTTTTGGAAACCACTTGTAGTCAAATCAAATCAAATCAAAATATTTTATTTCACATAAACCTGCAAGGGCACTTATGAAACGTCAGACGCTAGGTGGACGGTTCCAATTTGTCGCTTCCTATGGAGAAGAGCCGGCAAGAAACTCCACGGTTACTCTTTTAAAAAGAATTGGGTTTTACAATGTTTTCAAATTATAGTGATCATAGGTATGGGAGGACAGTGCAGGCCTGTCAATAAGTACCAAGTACTTTGAGGAATGAAAATAAAGAATAGAAAATCGTCTATAAATCTAGTCTGTAAGGCTTACAACGTTCTCCCATTCACAATATGTAAAATAATCTACATTAGTAAGATGGTCGCCCTAGTTACCCCAATTAACTTCGAAGCTCCTTTTTTTGGAACCACTTGTAGTCACAAATCTACCTTCTAAGCATAGTATATCACTGTCTTTAAGGGGAACCTAGTCGCGGGCTCGAACTCACTGATGGGCCTGGCTAAAAAGCACGCTGTCTCACCAGACATCGTGTCCGACAGAGGTAGTATCAGTGATGAGCAGTTAGACGCTAGTCTACACGCACAACATTATTGTGTGAGATGCAGGATCATTTATAGTACAACAGGCGCGTAAAAAATTAAGAACAGTCCTTCGGAAGATCGGGTTTTATGAAAAAACCACTGCATAAATCAAAGACCAATAAAGTTTATTGAACTTTTCGATATTTGAGCTTTGTCGGTACCGACTTGGTTTTTCAGATTTTACACTTCTTTTATTACTTAAACACGCCCAAAGTTAGGTTAAATTAGCCAGAAAAACGAATCTTTGTTGGCTCCTACCTTTGTAATGGCTTTTTATTTTAGTATTCTGTTTCCATACAGACAATATTAATAATAAGACAAAACCATACCATGTTTAATTTTTGATATACATTGTCCAATAGTGGAGTAATACACTCCCGAAGTTTGTATGGGAAAAATGTGGACTAGGTTCACCTTAAGAGACGATGCTGTCTATCAAAGTGTACCTGTGCGGCATAAGTATTTATGTTTGTAGGAACGGAACAAGATAGTGATACAAGATGAATGATAGATGTGAAGCATGAACGAGTGAGAGATGAATGTACACAAAATAGTCAAGGGGTGAGTGAGATAGTGAATTAATGTTTAAAATGTAAAATAAGTAGATAGGGAACGTGATTTGGAACAAAAAGTGTAAGACGTTAGATGTGAAGACGGAAAATAAAAATACAATAATTTAGAAGCAATCAATAGTTTTATTGACGTATAATAGAGCTTATTGCTCATGTATGAGTCATCAGTATCGTTCCAGCCATAAATTAATGAGACACAATTAACAATATATTGGTGCTGACCCCGGTGGTTCGTAGTTCGTAGATTGATCTACTTGAAGAAAATCTTAAATTCATTCATTATCTGACATAAAACGGACACTCTTACCTGCTATGTCCAGAGCTAGAGCTAGCATGAAGTTTTGCATAACAGTTATTCATCGGTGTAATGAAATAGCGGTTGGGCATAAAAGTTCATCATTTTTGTCTATGGAAAAATCCTATCGGGCACACGACTTGTAAGTTAATAAATGACTACTAAAATACCATGCATACACAGGGAGGGCGATTATGACTCCAAGTTTACTAAAAAGTAAAGCAAATATCGCTCCTCAATACTATCTAGCCACTTTCCTATAAAAGAGAGCATACTACTACGTTCTACGTAGTAATACGTACTAATACGTTTAAAATGGTAGGTACTTATTTCTATGCTGGTGAGTACTTTGGAGGCTCTGACGAGCCTCCAGGTACCGGGTGTGTAAGGATATAAATTAAAAGATCAAGGGGCGCTTAAACTGTGGGACTCCACGTTTATTTCAAGAGTTTGGAAGATAATCAGATGCTTACAAAGACGCGCCTGTCAATAGAATCAAAGCTCACGGAACACCACCTATCTAAAATTATTTGACGTTCTTAATTTAGAATATCCTAAATGCTCGAACATAGACATAGCTCAATCATCGGCTGCCAGTATGTGCGTGAGGTTTTACAGTAAGTAAATATCCTCTACAGTACCTAATAGCAATGTAGCTCCCACCTTAAGAGACGATTTAAGCACAGCTAAGTTTATATAGTTTGTGAACACTCACGGAAACTGAAAAAGTTTAGTAACGCCGCAAAAAAGACGAGTAATAACGTAAAGTTTGCTTTTAACCAGGAAAAGAATCTACATTCAAGAAAGCGACTATTTCTGTCGGCGAAAATAGGCCTCAGTTGTAGAAATTATATAAAACTATTTATGGAATTGGAAGCTCAACCAGTAAAACTAGCAGAAATCAAGCTTTCCTGTTTAAAATAATAAAACTCTACGAAGTAACCCCCGGGCTTTTTGTACACGGTACGATGTCTTTACTGTACGGTGTACAAACCAGGCCAAGGAAAATACGTGCCCGTCAATAAGCTTCCAGATTGACCCATACAACACTGACGACACTGCGGATGAACCGTAGTTTTTCACGGCAAGAAAAACTGTGTGCGTACAAAGGTCCTTTGGTAATCTGAGCAAAGATTTTACAATGTAGAAAAACACTGTACATTGTGTTCGTACAATATTATCTGGCGAGTTATAAAAGTGGATATAATGGAGATTGCTTTGCTACAGTTATGGCTACAACTTACTTAGTTCAGGTCTTAGCGACGCGGGTACGAGCTGCCGTGGTGGTGAATGTAACAACTGTTTTAAAATGTTCTCTTTGTAGATAACTAGGTGTTTTGTTTTCAACGGAGACTGCGGCAAAGTTGATTATAAATCAAGTCGAAATATGACAGTTTTTTGGATCGAGTAAAAAACTGAAAAGATTGTGGTGTTTGTTATGTCATTCCGTAAAAGTAAATGTATTTCCATCATCGTCATCAGCCTAGCCGTCCACTGCTGGACATAGGCCTCTCCAATTGCACGCCAATCAGCTAGCATCTCGGCAACTTTCATCCAGCTGCTACCAGGCACCCTGCGAAGATCGTCGCTCCACCTAGCTTAAGGGCATCCTACCTTACGTTTACCGATTCGTAGTCTCCACTTTCATCTCTTTCACTAAATCTTCAATCGACATTACGAAAATTTAATATCCTAGAAAGAACTTATCACAGATATCTACGAAACCTTCAACGACTAACTTTAGAAGCACTCTATTTGCGTCTAAGATAACCCTATTGCCAAGCACGTTAGCGCGGCATCCAATTTATATTTATATATATATTACACACACGTACGTCACAGCATTTCCCCCAGCGGCGTCTTTCGCACCTTAATCCTTCAAGGCTAAGAATGTCGCCCCTTAATCAGCATTCAACATCAAAACACTCCACAGGTTGCGAGCTTACCTCTACATGTCAAAAACAGGTCAGAGCGAAAGAGATGCAAATACAATTCTGTACGTGAAAGAAATAGTTAGAGCGTATATTATGACGGAAACAAGGTAATCCTAGTCTTGTACAGAATACATAATACAGGTTAAACAAGGTAACTTTAAAGCAATTAAAATACTCCTCGGTATTAAGGAATGATCTAGTACAGCTGAGACCCTTTTCAATTTATTTTTTTAATTCTCTTGTGTATTTAGGAAAAGATATTTATGACGACGGAGAGGTTATTTTTTCTCAAAGAGGGGACTTACCGCCGTAATTGTGGCGTGCCCAGCACTGGATTGCGACAATCACACTCTCCATATCACCATGAGATCCCACCGGAGCTCTGTTCGCTGTGCCGCGATTTCTTGCAGCAGCGGAGTTACGCCCCGGCCGGCGTTTTGCTTCCTCGCTGCACTCCCGTGTGTACGACGGAGAGGTTAGGTTAGGTTCGCTATATAACTTAGCATTTGGGTAGTAGTAGTTTAGGTATGTAAATTTAATTTTTAATTTTTGATGAGTGTATCTATTTTAAAACTGTAGCCAATTTCAATTTTAATTTACCTATTCAATAGTGCCCTAAATGAATGATACTTCCAAATATCATTTTGGATGTTGAAATAAACGATTTATACTTTTACCTACTTCACGGTCGTAAAAAGGTGACCTTAATTTGTCATGGCTACAGTTACAGGGCGAGGCCACAGAACCTTCATCCATAACTTGATAGTATAATGTGTCATAACGAACGACACTTTTGCTCAATTTCTCGAGTATTACATTAAGACCAACGACGGCTGGCACTCACAACGTGCTGCAGAAGTGATGAATGTAAGCATTGTTTTGTGTGAGAACTAAATTGAGTTAGAGGTATGAGGAACAGGGTGTAAAGTTCACTCATACTCTATTGGTAAAGGAGGGTCCTCCGACCAGACGGGTGTTGTGTCTGGTGGGCTGCCTGACGATTGATGTCGGGATTTTGTATATATGTCGATTGCGTGGTAAACTCTGCTGCGGTGTGACGTCGTCTTGAGTAGTTCGCATATTGCATTATAGATGGCACCACTTAACTTTTTGTGTTTTCCACATTTGTTGATTTGAAGTTTAGTATGTGGAGCATTATAGATGTCCGCCACATGAGTGTAAATTTGAACCCGACAAAAGTTCTTACACATACAAGAACGTATTTCATGAAAATAATAAAAATATATTTGCAAAGTTAGAAGGTTCAGAGTGTGTGAGCAATCATTTTACAGAATCCTTACCTATTTAAAAAAAATACAGAAATGGTGGCTAAACTATCCCGTTCGCTTTTTTAATCGCAGTTCTTATCATATGTGTAGTCTTTTCCAAACTACTTATGTTGTGGTCAACTTCCAGTCTGACCGGATGCAGCTGAATACCAGTGTAAAATATGGAGCTACTACCCCACTAGGTTTTTCTACGTCATTTTAAAAGCAGATCTGATGAAATAATAAACATAAAGGAGAGGCCCTGCCAGGGGTGCGGGCTGTTCAAAAGAGATACCGCGGCCCCTGGCACACAGGCAACTGAGGGAACACGGGTGGGTTTTAGTCAGTAAAAGTCTGACACGCCTTCCCGCTCCACCCAGAGCGAGAGAAGTTATTTGATGATTTCCCAAGCAAAAAAATAAAAAAGGAGAGACCTCATCGAGAGGAGGCCTGTGTCCCAGTAGTAGAAATATTATAGGCTGATTACAAAAACGCCTGGCAGGGTTCGAATCTACAACTCGTGAATCGCGGCCGTTATTGCCATTACTGCTCCTAAACTGAAAAATGGTTCCCTATTTTGTTTCCTAACTTTTTTATCCATTATCCAATTTTATTTGTCCTAGTCAGTATTTGCCCGAATGATAACTTGACCGAACTGAATATAACATGCCATAAAATCTATACAGCTATATACATATAAATAAAATTGGAGTGTCTGTTTGTAATATTAAAATAACCGCTTTTTGCTACATGCATATGAATATATCGCAGGTTTGCTCGGTGTACAAATGCGGTTAAGATCACGCTGTTTAAAGCATATTGCCAATCTTTTTACACCTGCAGCCTGTGGGTCAGTTATTCGCAGCGGGCATACGTGTCCAATACAACAATGCACTCAGGGTACTGTTGGGGCTACCATGGCGTTGCAGTGCGTCTTGGATGTTTGCTGAGGCGCGGGTTGATGGATTTGCCGCTATCGTAAGGAAAAGATGTGCTTCCCTACTCACTCGCGTTCGTGGTAGTTCCAACTCTATACTGGGTGTATTTGCAGATCGTGGGGAGTCTCCCATGCTGCAAAGATGGATGCGGCTTCATGTCGTAGTTTAATTTGTTTTGTTTTTTGAATAAGTACTAACATTAGTTTTAAGAATATTGTTACTAACAAGTTTTATGGACCTGGTCTGAAATAAATGTTTATAATAATAATACTATAAACCGTACATATACCAAAATAACATTTTTTTAAAATTTTTGTCTGTCCGTCTGTTTGTTCCCGCTAATCTCTGAAATGGCTGGACCGTTTTTGACGAGACTTTCACTGGCAGGTAACTGATGTAATAAGGAGTAACTGAGGCTACTTTTATTTTAGAATTTTTATTTGTTTTTATTAATATATAAATAATAGTAACAAAACTATTCCGCGCGGACGAAGTCGCGGGCACAGCTTGTTGAAAATGAATTTGTTTGTCATAAATATTACAATGATAATATGCAAAATACTTAAAACCGTATTATAATTGTTTATTATTTTACCAAATCCAACTGATACTACACATAAATAGTAAAGCTTCAAAAGGAATGGTGCCGATTCTCTTGTCACAAATCCGTCTAAACTAGACAAAAATTACCAAAATTTTGTTTGTTCCTGTCAAACGACGGTTTTCCATTCGGAAATTGACTAAAGTGACACAAGATAACTACACTCGCGAGCAATGAACTGGAATCGTCCGCTGCTCGAAACAATTTTTTTCAACTTCTATACAATTAGCGATAGATAGTGGCATATTATTTAAAAGGCAATTTTGTTCGATTTCTACCTCTTTCAATATCACAACCAAAGATCCGACCGAGACCGAGACCGAGACCGAGACCGAGACCGACCGAGACCTTATGTCATGGAACGTAAAACAAAAAACATAAATTTTTCAAACAAATACCGTATTGTTTGGTAGTCCTGAAATCCTATAAAAAAGGGGGTGTTTATGAAAATTGATCATCAGTCCCAAAAATCCTTTATTCTCCGCAGTTCCATGTAGCCAGTTCCACATGGAACTACTGCAACTCGCTAGTTCCTTGTATGGAACTACTGCAACTCACTAGTTCCGTGTATGGAACTACTGCAACTCGCTAGTTCCTTGTATGGAACTACTGCAACTCACTAGTTCCGTGTATGGAACTACTGCAACTCGCTAGTTCCTTGTATGGAACTACTGCAACTCACTAGTTCCGTGTATGGAACTACTGCAACTCGCTAGTTCCTTGTATGGAACTACTGCAACTCACTAGTTCCGTGTATGGAACTAGTCGTATTAAAAACTTTTTAGTCTTTATTCCCATTAGTTCCACATAAGGTTTGTGAGCCACTGCTGCAAGGTATCGACTGGGCCACAGTCACCTTGCAGCAGTGATATCACAGATTGTTGTATTCTGTGTTAATGTTTTACTAACATATTTGTGAGTTTGTGTTACTAACATATTTTTAAGATTTTGTTACCAACACTATGAGTCGTGTTGTTTGAAATTAAATGAAAAATAATAATAATAAAGGAAAATTAAGAATATACACTTTTCATGAAACCTTGCTTGAACTTATTTGAATTTATGAATTCGAGACCATATGGACAACGCTACTGCTATTAGAGCCGTAGCAATGATTGACGATGGTCAATCGCAACTTTCCGTGTCTCTGCAGTTAGGATATTCACGAAGGGCAAATCAAAACTTATTGACCAGGTACCAGGAGATCGGTAGTGTGTCTCGGCGTCGGGGCTCGAGAAGAGTACGTGATACTACTACCAGCGAAGATCTGTACATTTGACTTTGTCCAAAACGTGAACAAACTGCTACAGCGCGCGCTCTGCTAAATCGTCTACGCTAAGGTACAACGTGAATATAACTGTCAATACCCAGACTATATGCAATCAGAGACGTTCAAGAAGGCGAGTGATTGAAACTAAACTGAACGGGAGCCAGCGTGCAAACCACGTCAATATCTAGAATGGGGATGGAAGAATGGCGTAACGTGGTGAGTGCAAGGTGAAGTTTTATAGTGACGATCGACGTATCAAAGTGTGGAGAAGAAGCTGTGAACGTTTTTCTGATCCTTGTATATACGAACGTGACAGGTTTCGTGGTCCCAATGTCATCATGGTCTGGGGGGAATCAGCTTTCAAGGCAAAACTGAGCTTGTTTTTCTGAACGAGGGTACAGTAACAGCACATAGTTAGCAGACGACGGCTTCATCCTAATGTAGGATAATGCACGAGCACACACAGCCCGAGCGACCATGTCTGTCTTAGAGAAAGCCAATATTCAGGTTTTTCCATGGCCTGCTAACAGCCTGGACCTAAATCCGATCGAACACCTTTGGGACCAGCTGAAACGACGAGTCAGAGCAGCTCAAGAGGATGTGAACACCCAGCGCCAGTTGATTGAACTCCTGAAAAGTTGTTCGGAGGAGATTCCTGACGAGAACATCAGACATCTTATTGAGAGAATGCCTGCGAGGCTCTGAGAGTGTGTTTTAAAAAGGAGAGGACATCTCATTGCTAACCCCATAAAAAAAACATACATTTTGTGATCTTAAGACTAAACTTTAGTTTTAATGGGTATGTTTAAATACCCGTAAATACGGCAAAACCTAAAAATCATGATGGAGTCGTTAATTTTTTATTTAATCTATTTAAAATTAATTTTATTTGAACATCATAAACTTCACAAGAATTAAATTATGCAGGGAAATCTTATTAATATCTTATTCATTCTCATCTTTGTTTTGTTTTGAGTAGTGGACCCGATTCCCGGTGTTCCGATTGCGATTAGATTTAGTCTATATTGAAGTTAAAGTATTGCCAAGGGTACTCATCATATATCAGCCGAACGACGTCCACTGCTGGAGATAAGCCTCCCCCAAAAAGGGGGATTTGCCATAATCGCCACGCTTGGCAGGCGGGTTGGCGATCGCAGTATGGTGGTCAAATGCATAGAGAACGCTGCTGCCCATTCTCTAGTAAGTCCCTTAGTCGCCTTCTACGACACCCACGGGAAGAAATGGGATGGTGCTATTCTTTTACGTCCGACACCACACGGAACTCAAGCAAGGGTACTAGCCTGCATATAGCGTAACAAATAAACGTTTATATATTTTAATTATTTTAGTGCGTGATAAAAGCGTGTTTTTTATTTTTTTATATTTCTGTATTTCTTTTTATCTGTCATTGTGAAACTAAATGAAGTTGATTTAGTAAAACTGGTGGTATTCATGGAAGTAATGGCACAAAATTTTCTTCACATTTTAAGGTTGCAATAGTACAACATGGAACTCAACTGCAATCATATGGAACTAAATAGTTGCAACAGCTCCATACGAAAGTGTGACAGCTGTAAAATTAGTTTAAAATGACGTGGAAGTAATGGTACAAGAGATTCATTTTTAACGCGCTTTTATTAGCTTCACCTGTATGTTTGAAAGCATGTTTGTTTGTTTGTAACCGACTTTTTTGGACTTGATTTTGACCCACTTCTAACGGTCAGATTTCATTTACACTTTGTAGACTTATCGAGGACCGATGACAATTCAATAATATCAAAAAAAAAATAGAAAAAATAAGAAAAAAATCACGCTTTTGTAGTTGGCAGAATTAAAAATAGAAAATAAATAATCATTTAAAAACTAAAAAACACGCTTTAAAAACCAACTTAAAAAAGTAGAAAATAATTTAATTCTATTAAAAAGCATGGGGTGTTTGATATTAATTGATTATTTTAAAAAAATACCTCAAAATGCACCCCACGCTTTTTAATAGAATTAAATTATTTAGGTTGCAGTAGTTTCCTTGCAACGATCACCTATAATCACAACGTGTCTTCTATTTTATATAAATACTCTTAGATACTCTGAAGTAAATAACAGTTGATTTTGGAGCATTTTTGTATTTTACATACACTACCGGTTTGCCGATAAAAGTGTCTGAGTCAAAGCTACGCCGTAGCGTCGTAGCTCGTAGCTCGTAGCGCGTAGCTCAGTTGTTTATCTGAATCTCGAGCATATACACAGAGCGATATTGTTTGTGTTTTATCTATACTCCATAGGGTTTTTTTTTTTGTCTTGTTTTTTGTTTCACTTTTTGGGTTTTGTTTTGTTGTAGATTAAGTATGTTTGTGTTTTATTTTTAAACAGTGTCTGCGATTGGATACGGACACTGTCTTTTTGTTGAGGTTTTTCGCATAATGGGGTTACCTTTCCTTGTTAGCCGCATAAGTTTTTGTACAGTTGTACAGTACGCGTGTCCGCCCCCCACGTAGCCAGGTGTTCAGCTTGGACGTAAGGTAGGATTTTAGGGGGCTACTCCATAGGTTTAGGTAGTTAAATAAAGGTAAACAAAAAAATCCATGTGACTCATAGATGCGAAACCTTTTATTTCAAATGTTAAGATCATATTATTTATAGTCATATAATCATAGGCTCTGAATCAGAATCTCATGAACTATCTGTCACATTAATCGTTCCGTTGTATCATCAATTATTTTCCTAGCTATAATAACTCAATTTAACAAAAACGAAACGCAACATCGTAAATGTCGATTGTCGAGAGCACTGTCAAAGTCTTGTTAACCGACTAAACATAATACCTGCCACTTCAGTTGCCATACTACATCACATACAGTTTTCATTTTCAATTTAGCAAATTCGTTGAATTTTCTAAAAGGTTTAGTTAGCCTGTCATTTTGGGCTCTTTACAATAGGCAGATTACATAATATTTTACTATTGTAATTAATCTAACAAAAAAATTGTGCTCAAATAGTTACATCAAGGAAAAGTAGTTCACGAATAAATGATAAAGTTTAATATTTATTAATAAAAGAGGAAACTATCGTATAAATCGAAAATAAATATGATTTTGTTACACCGTATTTTTAAACAAGAAAGTGTCAACTATAAAGAACCCTTTTTACGATTTGTTTACCTTCATTTAACTACCTAAACCTATGGAGTATAAGGGGAATTTTTTCCTATACAGTAAATGTATTTGTACAGTTTGTAGATCAAGAAGCAAGAGTCTTTTATAAAAACGTTCCAGATTTTGATTGGCGTTCATAAAATGTAAATATCAATGTTTGTGAAGAATTTGGTAATTTATTCTCCCGTTTTGTTGTTCCATCATCATCATTTCAGCCGAAAGACGTCCACTGCTGGACATAGGCCTCCCCCAAAATTGGGGGGTTTGCCAAAATCGCATCGTTGTTTAATCACACAGTTAAAAAAAAATATTTTCTTAATGGTTTCCCGATGGCATCTCTTATTGTCAGCCTGTCTCATTTTCTTCAAATAATAATTATTTCGCCATCAAACGTAAAAGTTTGGCGAGTTTAGAATTTAGTAACACCTCTGTACTATAATTACTTTTAAATAAATAAAAAAAAAAAAAAAAAATATTTTTGCTGACATACTTGAAGGGTCGATATTTCTATATTATTCTTATTACTTTTAGTATAAAAATAAATAATACAGTTTGACATATTTTCTATACAAGTTCTCTCAAACCGCAATACTGACCCCTCAGATAGAGTTATCTCACTATTGAAAAATCGACCTCTAAGAGGAAAAGCGTATAAAATCTCACTAAAATAAAACACCATTTTGAAGATAAAGGCCTTGCAATATTCACTCCCTCTACTAGATTGAGATACGACCCTGCTGTGAGGGACAGTAAGATAGGCTCGTTGAATTTTTATCCTATCCGGATGGAAACTGGATGGAGATCCAGACACAGACTAAACATTATGTGCCACATTGTCCGGACGGCGGACATAAATCAGCATATTGTAGGATATAAAGTGATGTAATTGGTAGGAGCTCTCTCTTCTGTCGACAACTCGACACGTCGGAAATGGTAAAAGTGATTCAATTTTTAAGCTAACTAACTAAACAAATAAATACAAAAACACAAGGAGACTTAGGCGTCAAAGTATTCGTCCGCATCGCTGTCATCAGGAAACGTGCCCAAAAGACTGGCAGCATTGCCACGTTGAATGGCAATGTTAATTCTTTGGCCAAAGAATGACCCAGCCCTCTGGACGCGTGAAGTGTCGACCAGCCGGCGAGAAATTTCCTTAAAAAGGAGACGTGCACTCGGGCCCCATGACCCGAGGCGTTTCGACCCCAAACGGCGCAAAAATGTAATTACCAATAAGGTTACAGTATTTACGCCGCTTGAGGGCCTCAGCAACCGCAGCAGCGGCACCAGCACAGCCCGCCGTGCTAGGAACATGAGATGGCACAAGGGTGTCGACACAGGTTGCATCCCACACCAGAGGTCTACCCATCTTCCAAGGCAATAAGCAATTTTTAGTGATATAAAATATTGTATAAAACTAGCTGGAAGAAATGGGTAAGGGACGGTTTGGCTATTCAGGTTTTTATTTACCTTTTTATCGGAAAAGATTTTAGAAGAATCGGAAGCACGAAAGCCTGATAACAAAGTCTTACCAAAGGCTATCGTACTTCTCAGTAGCTGGTTGTACAGATCAGTAACTGGTTATAATTGCCCCAACATACTGGGAAAAGCATAGGCAGATTGAATTTTTTACTGGTTTTTTTTAAGTAACATCAAGAGTTACCTATATGTTGAATTACAAATTCAAGCAAGATATCACGATTTTTTTATACATTGTGGCAGTGTTGTATTTATTTAATACTTCACGCACAGAAATAAACAGAGACGGACTTAATGCCATAGGCATTTTTTACCCGTCGACCTTTGGGTGATATATAACCAGTTTAGTAATTAAACAAGACTTTTGTTATGTATTTATTTAGCTCACCAACAATTGAATACACTGATAGAAAGATATGAGATACATCCAATATATCTTTAGACTATAGTGTACCAATTTCTTACAGGTAAAGACATCGTGCATTACATAATTGTCGATCAATATTGAGTATAAAGTATAAATGAGTGCTCATGCTCACCGAACATAATTACTGACTGGACCTCGAGGGTGAAGAAGTTGGAGGCGCGCCATAACACCAACTTCAAGTCGTTCGTGGTGCGCATTCCGACTGACCATTTGATACCCTTCCTCAAGGAAGAGTTTTGGCCGAAAGGTGTGCTGTATTGGCGTTTCCGCGGTCAGCTACGCGACACCTCACGGCACACGACGCCGTCACATCGTATGCAGTAGTTTTTAACACTGTTATTAAAATATGTATTATTATATGGTTATTGATTTATGCTTATAAATGTATTGTGTTTTATGGGCCTCAGTTGCCTGAAATAAAGGATAAATAATATTTTTTTCGACCAAATTCTAAATTGAAATCAACATTAAGCCAATAAAATCAAATCAAAAACAAAATAAAAATAAAAATCCAAATACAATTAAAATAAAAAATAAAACCAACATACAATTAAAATCAACATTAAAAATCATTATTATGTACCTCTATCTATCATTTATTTTAATCTATGCCGTGTCTAAATATTTACAACAGTTTCTTTCTTACAAGAACTCTCTTTTTACAATACATTGCCCTCAAAGCGTAGTGTCAGATAAAAACGCACACATAAATGTATAACAGAGGACAAGTAACAAATTACATTCGTCATACAACTGTTATCATTCGCAGAATGTTAATAAAAATAAATAAATCCTTTTCTCACAAAGGGAGAAACTTTTGTATTATAACATACAAACTGTAATACGCCGAGAGAAGTAATTTCAAGAGAAAAGAATAATTTATTTTGTCGCTGGAGACGAATCTGTGAAGGTGGTGTGTGGTGCAAGTTACGAGAGGAAGCGGAGCAATTAGGACATAAATTAGTCTATAAACATACTTACAGAGTTTTGAGTTTGACTTACTCATGAGAACAGTAGGTTATGAAGATGTTTAAGAAAAGCAGCTTCAGTAATAACGCAATCATATGTGGCTGAATGGTCAGTTCTCCCGGATTGTGAATTTAGATGACATAACATAAGACGTAACAGCATCACACCTGTTTCGTCGAACAGTTTAAATGATAAATAATTTTATTTCTGTTAGTAGGTTTGTACAAACACTTTTACACGTCCATAATATATCCTATCTGAGAAGAAAAGACGAAACAAACTCACAGATTTCGGTCGGTGTTAGTCTAGACATAATCTTGGGCGCAGCATGTGAAAAAGGTAAACTATTTACTCACACAACGCCATAAATGGAGTATAGAAACTGACCGCTTTAAATGGCAGTTCGTGACAGAAGTTGAGCACTCAACATACTTTTACGTTACGTTTTATCAGCACTGCCGTCTCGAGATGCTACCGGCAGGGCGCCGCGACTTCTTGCCCTGTGGTGTGAGCACACCGTAAGTACCCACTTACCCCACCCCCGCGCCCGCTCATCACTCAGAACATGCCCATGTCATGAAAGACAAACGCTGGAAACACAGCGGCCGCGCGGTTATAAATCTACACACTTACTTCTTTCGCCCGGCCTCGATTTCCTACCGAAAAAAGCACGTTGCTCTAACTAAACTAAACACGCATTTCCTGGTTTGTTAACCGACTTCGAATATTGGTTGTGTATCTTTGTTGAAACTTCGAGTAAAAGTATCTATGGGTGTTAACATAAATGTAAGTGAAACTGGAAAGTCTGTTAAATGAGGTCTCATGAGACTTGAAAATTATGCTCTGGGAAGGAACAAATTTTCTTTTGAAAAGTTTGTTTTCTTCATAAATCGCAGGTATGCTGGTTTCTATAGAAAATATCGTTGCCGACTCGTAGTCATACCAGATTATCACACCAGTGTGAGAAACAGGATTTTTGTTCTCGTTTGTCACACTATTGATTTTTCTACAACATTTATTCCTAACTAGTGCTACCCTAGCTATTAGGGCATGCTCCTGGGAGATCTCGGTCTCGAAAATACGGGTTAAAGGGGTTAAAGTATGAAATTGCCGTTGAATAGTAATAGACATTTCGAATTGACATTTAATCTTCATGGTGTGAGATT
The DNA here is from genome assembly GCA_949091785.1 of Polymixis lichenea. Taxonomy (NCBI): domain Eukaryota; kingdom Metazoa; phylum Arthropoda; class Insecta; order Lepidoptera; family Noctuidae; genus Polymixis; species Polymixis lichenea. Next base: position 57,186,532 of record OX420931.1, on the reverse strand, counting down.
TTCGTGTATATAAGCATATATGTTTATAAGCATCACCTTAGTTCGTGTTTTTATGTTCTTATTGTCTTTTTCTATAATTATGTGAATTTGGGCATTGAAATCTTTAAAATCATTTAACTAGAATCTTTTTGATAATTATGTGATTTTCATATCGGAACCACATATCTTCCATGAACGCAAGACTACCAATGGAATCGCAGGAGTGACTTAATACTCCACATTTATCAATAGCCTTGTGCCGCACGGCAACTGCAAGTTGCTGCAATCTTTAATACCGACTCCTGCTCTGCGAACGTGGTCCAATGCAAGCCATGATTTAGTTCGCGAATAAAGTAGTTCTACCACAGAGCATGCAGATGATTTGGTGGCTCCTGCTGGAGATGGTAATGTCACTACTCTACGTCCTCTAAAGGGCGCCATACATTACGGTCAAAATCATAACCATTAATTTTGAAAAACTGTATTTATATTCATATTGGGTGGGCTTGGTGGTTTAAACCTGATCTAAATAAAAACCGTGTTATCTAAGATGGAGGACTACGAGTAGCCCATGTGATAAAAATATTAGCCACTCAGTGGCAGCGAGAATAGTCAGTCTCAGCGTTCATTTAAGTACCGTTTTTTGTGGGGCTGAAGTGGCTATTTGACCAAATAATTGCGGTCAACCCTTGTATTGAACGGGGCACGTGGCGAACAATGCTTTCAGCTCTTGGTAACCAATTAACTTTGGCAGACGAATTGTTAGTCGTAGTTTAATCCAAAACTCACTGACAACGCTGCTGCATCTCATCCTCTTTTTACGATAATCACAGTGGGAAAAGGGTCGCCTATTTATTCTCTGCCCATGAAACATGGAAGGTTTCTCAAATGGGGGAGCGTATTAACACCGACTTCTTCGAGATATTTATATATAACACTTTTGCAGTTTGAACTATCTATGAATAGCATCGGATTAGCTATTTATATTACTAACTTGGGGCATAAAAGTAATGAAAATCTATGTATGTCAATACCCAAACACCACGTACATTTTATTCGTTCACAAATTCACAAATATTCAATCATTTTGCCGGCGGAATATATGAGAAAGAACTATTTTTTTATTCTGTGCTTATACGTGACCGGAATCGGTAAGTACGTTGTGGAGTCACTTATTGAAGTGTTCTGTCCTTCAGTGGCCCGATACACGCAATTTTCTGATTTTTTACTTCTGCCGTGGGTTGTGGTTATGATATTTTAGTTTACCTGTTTTGATATTTTTAGTAATAGCTTTGACTTGGGTTTGAAAAGGTTGAAATGATTGATCTTTTTATCTTGATTTGTTTTACTTATGTATTTTTCGAAATAAATTACTCTCGTTCCTAGCCGGTTTGAGGCTCCCATAATATATTTTGAAGTCACACGGAAACCTCAAACACTAACAATGTATCTTGTGAATTAATAAAGCTACTCGTCATACGTCAATAGGAGAACAAACTCGGACAAAACGCGTGGCAGCATAAGATTGAACAAATTTGAACTTTTGACGTTTTCCGATCGATCGACGTTGGAATTTTGACGTTTCGTACTCTTGAGTTCGACGCTAGCGCCAAATTGTGTTTAAATTTAGTGTCTTGAAGAACTAAGTGGAATCGGGACCGGGCTTGAAGGCGGTAAACGCTACTCTTGAGTTAATTTGACAGCTGTGTATTGCGTCAATATTACGGTAAGATTGTTTGTAGATTGTGATTTTTCCAATAACAAAAGTATAACTTTTTAGAAATTGTTTTGCGTTTTAAGTGATTTTCAGTAAGTAATAGGAGTATAATATGGCACGATTAGCAGTAATATACAGTGTTGTACGTAATTCCCATAAATAAACAATGGCAACAAAGACGAGATGAGCGTCTGATGATGCGTTACACGGAAAAGCCGTTTTTAAACGGTTTTATTTAGCTCACCCCGTTTGTTTTATTTATTATTCTTGGGTCAAATTTAGTAATTCAAATTTCACCCTCTTCCTGTCAACCGATTAATCTGAAATTTTGTATACACTTTGGATTTTGGTGACAATACTGTGAATGAAGACGAATTTAAAGCAAATTATACAGTGAACAAGGATTTGTTTGAGGATATTTAGAAAAACATAAAGCCCTTTATGACAACTTTTAAGAGAAGAAGTGAAATATCACCAAAGTATAAGGTTTTTTTAGGTTTAAACTGTGGTATTAGTTTAAACATTAGTTTTTTTCCTCTAATTACTTATTTTGTTAAATTAACTTGATCTCATTACTAGTTTTCAATTTAGAATCCAGTTAGACCGGTTTGAGTAAATTTATAAGGAATACCTATTTGAAAATAATGTAAGGTAGTCGTATAATTACGTAAGTTGAAAATGAGATTTCATATTTATTTACGTTTTTTAACTATTTTAGTTTTAAACAATAGAATAAAGCTATTTTTCTAGTTGGAATTATGTAAATCGTATCACGGTTTCCACAGATATTCAAGATTCTATAAAGGAAGGGAAAATGTACCACACTATATTTTCAATGTTTTGGTTCTAGAAAATTTGTATTGTTAATAGACATACTTAATCTTCCTATTTTTTTTTTTGTGGGAAATCATCAAATAACTTCTCCCGCTCTGGGTGGAGCCTGGAGGGCGTGTCAGACTTTTACTGACTAAAGCCCACCCGTATTCCTTCAGTTGCCCGTATGCCAGAGGCCGCGGTATCTCTTTCGAACAACCCGCACCCCTGGCAGGCTGCCATCTGCCCAGGCTGCTGACATCTGTTTGAGGCGCGCGTGGAACACAACGCGCCGTCGGCCCGGGCTTGGTCCTTACCGGACAGCGAGCTACCCATTACTCGCCGTCCGCAAGCCCGTTCCTAAAGTAATGACACACTTAATCTTCCTATTGCATTTCGAGTTCACTTCCTAAAACCACTTGACTATAATTTAGAAATTGGAGAACTTGTAGAAGTTCTCCAATTTCTAAATTATAGTCAAGTACGGCGACGACGTAGGCCGTCTTTTTTATTAGTTGTGTAGGGCTAGATCGATCCTACCGCATGCAGCCAAAGTTATGATTTTAGAATTTAATACGATACGATTACTCAATTAACAACTATTTATGGAATTTTTGGAGTAAATATTTTCTAAGGGCATTGAATACCACATCAAAATCCGTTGCGTAGTTTGAAGAACAACGCGGTCATGGACGGACGAAAAGTGACATTTATAATACGTATAGAGGTGGGCAGTTGCTCCATGTAGAATACTAGATTCTGCTGCATTATATTAGAATGGAAGCCGACCCAATATAGTTGGGAAAAAGCTAGGCAGATTGGTCGGTGAGTCTATCTTTCTAGTATTGTTAACTTATAAGATCATCCATTGCAATGTAATTGGCTGGAATACTCTATTTTCGACATTCTGTGTAACGTAAACGAAAACAAAGCAGTCAATAAAAAAATTATGTGACCCTTCGAACCCAAACGTATCACTTTATTTTTATTGAACAAAAGTTTACTGAGTTGGGATTCTGAATTTTTCAGTATCCATTGCTTTATTTAGCCTGTTTCTTTCATTTGTAAGCGATGATAGTGCGCAGCGCATATTGATTCGGGCTTTGAGTCGTTAAGTTTAATGTGCTACTGGAACTTTAGCCTTACGGATGTTTCGAATCTTTAGAAATAAAGTCTGGCCTAAAGTAATTTTGGTAGTTTAGTGGAACGTGCCGTATCAAGAATGAAAAATAGGTAAAAAAACTTTTTCAGTTAAACGGTTTTATGTTAAACATACATTGCAATGTTTAAGATAAATGTACTAAAAACCAAAAAAATTTTGTAGAGGCCGCCATCTTGGATTTTAATTTTATATAGTACATTGTATTATACTGGTTGAGCACTTTCATTTGATACCCATATTGATGGGATTGATAAAACCTACGTTATCCGCCATTTTGTAGCGGCTGCCATCTTGGATTTCAATTTTTTATAGTATATTGTATTCTGCTTGTTGAGCCCTTTCATTTGATACCCATATTGATGGGATTAATAAAACATAAATTATCCGCCATTTTGTAGCGGCGGCCATCTTGAATTTATAATGATAATGAATAAACATAATTGTATTGTCACCAAAATCCAAAGTGTATACAAAATTTCAGATTAATCGGTTGACAGGAAGAGGGTGAAATTTGAATTACTAAATTTGACCCAAGAATAATAAATAAAACAAACGGGGTGAGCTAAATAAAACCGTTTAATAAAAAAAAAACGAATGAAGTCCGTACGCACGCACGTTTATTAACGTTAAAGAACTATTAATACCAATGGTAAATAGATTTCTGTGAGTAAGTTAGCATATTATTATAAAGTCATCAGGATCTATTCTGTCTAACCATTCGGGGATTATCGAGGTGATGTTCTGTTATACAGAATAAGTTTTTATCCAGTGCGCAAATTGTAACCATGAATTCATATTGCATATCATTCTTGATCCCCCAGCGCAAATTTTTTTGCATGAATCATCACATGAATTATTTCAACATACGTAGGAACTTGTATCGGTTTCATTATGTTGTAACTTTATTATTTTTGTTTTTTTTTTTTGTATTTTGGCTTCGCACGATTTGTGCATTTAGCCAGTGTCAAGTAATTTTTCTTTTCCATCAAGTAAATGGCCCGATATCGGGCACGAAGTTACAAAACAGTCATAGTCGTTTTTAGTCAGTCAAGTCAAAGTTATTGTAAAGCGGTAGTAACTTTACAACAACCTATTAGGAGTTTTTGGGGGAACACGAAAAGTCCACGTTAGTCACTTATTTTCACCTTCACTACATTTGTGCACTCAAACGTAATTAAACTGCATAATTCACTACCAAAATTATACAATTTTATTCGCTATTTCACTAAATTTTATGAAAATAAAAAGTCGTGCGACATGTTCCAACGCGATCCCGCCAAAAACTCCTATTTTTGATTTAATTTCGATGTATTTCATATCATCTGTTTAGCCTTTTTTTTAACTATCCACCACCACCACGTAATACGATACCCTCTGGGTACGACTGGTCGTCAGACTTTCGGGCTTCTGTTGACTTGTAACTACTGTCAAAGAAATACATTTAACAGCCGAGACAAACAGTTTAATGTGCTTTCTGAGGCACGGAGTGATTTTGGTATGTAAAGATGGCCACTTGTCCACGAAACAACCCCAGCAAGCGTAGCTTAACCTGATCGATCGACCCGTTCGGCTTTTAAAATAAGTGGATAGTTATGGAGAAATTATGTCGTGCCCATACATAAAACTAACGTAATTTTCAACGACGAAACTTATTCTCTAGTAAATAAAACTTTAAGTCTCTCTCAGCAGCAGGATCCTTCAGGGAGCCAGGGATTTCTGCTAGATCTTTTATCTGATGTCCATTCTTTCGCAAAGGGTTCAGCAGAAATTGTTTTATGTAGGTACTTGTCCTCGAACTGCTTTATTTTTATTTTTTAATGAAAATGAAAAATGTTTTATTATTTTAACAAGTAAAATTTTACAAATAGTGATTGAAGCCTCCTTTTAGGCAGAATTGTTATTGGGTATTTCGTTTTGGTTTCTTTAATTTTTTAAACCATTTTTTCTGTTCAGGTATAATTGCTGTTTATGAGCAAAGGATTATAAAGATTGTAACATTTCCAGCTAATTTACTGTTTTCGTACGTTGTTGCGACGTCGTTAGTAAGATTGTCATCACTGAAATGTTTCTTGTAAAAATAAGCACTCGGAATCTCTAGACGTTTCAACAGAAACTATTAACAAACTCGCTAATGAGAAACAAGCCAATTATATTAATTAATATTAATTAATATTATAAATGTCAAAGTTTGTATTTTTGGATATTTCGATGTTTGGATGTCTGTTACTCAGTCACGAAAACACGGTTGAACGGATCGGGGTGAAATTTGGTAAACAGATAGTTTATAACCTGGATTAAACTGGATTTAACTCCGACAAGAATACTATACAAAAAAACCAAACTCCTCAATATAACTCAACTTTACACGTGCTGCACTTGCGTCCTTGTTAAAAAAATCATCACCAGATCTGTACAATCAAACATACACCTACACAGAAAAAATATAACATACAACGTAAGGAATAAAAACAAAATCCAGTTAAAACCAGCGCACGCTCGCACTAATTACGGCAAAAAAACAATATTGGTTGAAGGAGCACAGCTGTTCAATAGTTTACCGGAAGATATAAAAAAGTGTGACAGTGTAAACACATTCAAACGTAGATTAAGACAACACATTACAACATTTCAAATAACATAATGATAATACAATGTTTCCAACACCCTAGAGGTGACTAATATTTTTAGTACTAGTTAAAACTAATTTAAGTATCTCATTATAAGCGAACTGTTATATTTTTAAGTTCTTATGAGAATAAAGTTCTTTAAACCCAACCCATTAACACAAACGGTACTATCTTTTTCCTGTATTACGTTCCCATACGTAATATTCTAGGAAAATCCTATACTTATTATTTTTGCAATGCTTGTAAATAAATGAGCATCATCTATCATAAAATTAATTTATCCGTATTGCTTCAATTTTATTCTTTTTACCTATTTTGGTATAGTAATTTTATTCTGGGTGCACCGTTTTCACACATAATTATATAATGAATGTACTATGTTAAATATTGTAGTTAAATCATTTTAAAAGAGTAACGGTGGAGTTTCTTGCTCATTCTTCTCCATACGAAACTACATTTTGGAAGGGGCGACTAGAATCAATATTGACGTTCAATCATGCCTTTTAAGTGCCTATTTGAAATAAATGCTTTGACTTTGACATGGGATAATTACCGAACTCCATGCGGGGGCCAAAGCTAGTTATAATCATAAAATTAATTAATTTTCTTTAACTATTGGCTTAGGGCTAAATAAACAGAGATTCCATTAAAATGATTAAAACAACACCCTGAAGCCACAGGGTCTCAGTTTGAGAACGGTCTCTAAGTCATTTAGCGAATTAAAATTAAATTAAATTTTAATCGGTTGCTGGTTATAAAGGGCATAACACTTTTTTGTGCGTTTTATTATTTTTAATTTAATAAAATTTACTTATTACGATCAAACGGTGATCGTTTCTGTTAGTGAAATAATTCATGGCTGAGACTGCAGTCAGCAGGTAATTGTGTAACACACTTACAACGACACTATAGTTGTGTAACATTAATTGCCTTTTTTACGTTGATACAAAAACTATTATTTTCCGACATAGGGCGATATCTCGAAAGTATGCTGCTGCTCACAAAATGGTGAAAAAAAAACACTGTGAAGAAACATCCTTGAACCAAAGACATGTACCATCTACCAACCCGCAGCGGGGCCCGGGTGGTAAGTTCCAGCCTCTCGAAGAGAGAACGCCTGTGTTCCAGAAATGGGAGCATTATATGCTGATAATGCAACCAGCCATCTAACAAGTATACAACGTGTAACGGAAAGGGTATATACATACCAAGGGCACGGTTTCTTTGAATGATATCAAACGATATTGGAAGGGTTTTTTTATCCTATGTCTACATGTTCGGAAGTTAGGAGAATTTTTAATACATTTATACCAGAAACCGAACTTTTCAAATTAAAAAACAACCTATTTCCAAAAAAACACTAAAAAGTGAAAAATAACTTTAATTTCAGAAGCCGGTGACTTTGGATATGTATTTTAATTTTTTGTCACCACCTTCCGAAATTAAAGTAATTTTTCACTTTTTAATGTTTCACATGTGCTTAGTCCTTCACAGCGTCCCGGCGTGATGTTATGTTATGAACTGGTGTAGACAATTGACTGACATGAGATTTCAGCAATTCCAGACCATTTGCTATCATTTATTGAGGAGTTCCGAAGTTCTTCATCAGATCTTCACCAAATTGAAATGGGACCACTCCGAGAACGTACTTTGCCAAAAACTATCCAAATCGCTTCAAGTGCGCCTATAAAATTTTAAGAGTTCTCTCTATTTCTCCAAGATCCCATCAGCAGATCCAGACTTGATGATCATGGGACCACCTGGGAAGTATACCCTTTCAAACAAAAAAAAATCCAAATCGCTTCAGCCATCTTCGAGTAATCGGGGAACATACATATAAAAAAGGATTCCGATGAATTGAGAACCTCCTCCTTTTTGAAGTCGGTTAATAAACACATAACTCGGAAGAGATTTATCGTGATATTGGCAAGTTATCGACCTACGTAGTGCGGTGATACGTTTGTTATGATTTGAATTTAAGAAACATATGAAACCGACAATTTGGTATCAATTCTTAGAGTATTTTATTTTGAGATGTTTAGATGTATAGTTATTCTATGCCAACTGTTATCCTTAGTGCTTAAGGATAGCAATAGGGTTTCTGTTACACCCTGTATAGGTACCTACTGCAGTTACGTGTTTTTTGATAGACGGATGCTCAATTGCTTTATCATGATGAATTACTTAACTTCCAGAAAGCATAGAAACATATTTCAGTATCTTGATTACTCAAACACCGCGGTGAAGTATAGATACGTACGCACGGCACAAGCGAGAGGAAATATTTCAAACAATGAAGTCGTTTAGCTCAGTAATTAGCGATTACGTTACCCCTACCAAGCTTTTGATTTGGTTTTGTGGAAAGGCTCAGACATCAATTAATTTCGTGCAAAAGACCATTTAAATCATTTTTCGTTTTACTGGAACGTCGACTTTTCGTGTCTACTTGAACACAATAACTTAGTTTGCACTATCTAAGACGACAATTTTACGATATCGGTCAAGAATATAGATTTGGGAAATGACAATTCATAATGATTTTCTTAACTAGTGAACCTCCTATTAAAGTACTTACGAGAATTGTCCTTAAAATCTTATTCATTTGCAGTCACACCTGTAGTAACGCCCTTCATTATCATTCGCCCGCCGCCGGTAGCCACGGTTCGTTAAGGAACATATGAAATTAATTTTTGAACTCCCCGTCTACTACATTGTGTTCGAACTCTGTATTAGCCGGCTAATGTTTGTTCAAACAATATTTGTACGTCATTTGTTTCTGCTATAACTGAATTGAATGTTTGTTCTTGTTTTTAATTCTGACGGCTGTGAAAGGGAACGTTACGTATTGTGTGGCTGTGTCATTATTGCTGAGCAGCTTGAAAGCAGGCTGGTTTGTGTATTGTCTACTATTATGTGCTACAAGCAGGTAATTTACTCTCCCACATGTATAATGTGATAGTATTATCGCATGTCTCTTTTCTAATTTCGGTGTGCCTAGTAAACGCTGTACTGTACCGAATGCCTCAAACCGTCAAATATCGCAGCTGTTCAAACAGTTTCGTTCCGTGGTCCACACAAACGATGATAATGTCCAGTCACAAATCGGGAGCAGCCCTACGTCAGAAGTATGCACACAAGCTAGATTTTCTAGTGCAAGCTGACCTCTTATTGTACGGAAAGCTTATTCAATACTAGCTCAACTTATACTGGAAATTTATGGGACAGTGATTGCGTTTGTGATGTTAACCACATCACAGAGAATGCTAGCGGTTACACCGTTTGCACCCGAATTTGGCCATTTGTGGCTGCAATCACGGATCAAGTCCAGCATTTATTTTAATTTCGTGAGCTATCCTGGTGCTTCCCCTCAACTTTTCCTTCAACAACTAGAGTCGTGAAAATATCAGCGATCTGTGAACTACAGGCAAAAGATTATGACTTTGGGCACGCCACGATTGTGGCGGAGCACCGCCGTGTCCTCATGGAGGCGATCGGCGGCGGCGATCTCTCGCGTCCGGCCATGGTACAGAGCAAGGAGTGCAGGGGTAACCGTCGCATGCTCGCAAAGAGGGAGGCGGCGCACGTGAGGAAGATGCAGTACATGCTCCCTCACGGCCGTGGCCTTCGCAGGAGAAGCCCTGGGCGTCGGGAATCGGGTAATGCGTAGCTCGCTGTCCGGTAAGGACCACGCCCGGGTCGACGGTGCGTTGTGTTCCACGCGCGCCTCAAAGAGAGGTCAGCTCCAACTGGTGGGGCCCGCAAGGGCCGATGCCTGCCAGGGGTGCCGGTTGTTCGAAAGAGATACCGTGGCCCCTGGCACACAGGCAACTGAGGGAACACGGGTGAGTTTTAGTCAGTAAAAGTCTGACACTCTGCCCTCCTGCTCCACCCAGAGCGGAAGAAGTCATTTGATAATTTCCCACCCACAAAAAAAAAGCGTCCTCCTGCGATGGGGCAGCACAGTGGCCCCGCCGCCTACCATTTTTCGGCCGCAGGGGATAGGGAGAGCGGCCAACGCTATACCGACACTCCTCTTACCCTGCGGCCCCACCGCGTCCGCCATCAAACGGTGGCGGCCCCGTCTAGGCCACGGAAGGGAAGAGCGCTACTCAGAAGTACCGGCACTCCTCCTCCGCCGCAGCCTGTAACCCTCAGCCGTGATGCCTCCCATTCAACATCGCGGCCCGCCTCAGTTGCGATGCACCTCACCGCAACCTACTTTTTGGCCGCTACGTCGTCGGCTTGGAGGCACAAGCCCTGACGAGCGGCCCCACCTTGGGGTTCCTCTTCGCTTCACCGTGTAGATGACCACGGTTACTGAGCCCCCCCGCAACGACAATGCGGGAACCCCATTGGGGGGGAAGGATCAAGTCTTCAGGTATCAAGCTTGTTATAACAATGACAGTGATCACGATTGCGTTTGCATATCATCACAGAGATTTATCTGGGAATTCGCGTTAACAATGAAAGCGTACCTTCATAATGCAGCGGCTATGAATTCGACGCTATTCTGTGCAAAATTACGAATGAAGCTCATGAATATTGCCGAAGCGTAGGAATGAGGGTACATTAGAAAGAGGAACTATTACGAAATGTTTTCGATCGGAATTACGTTAAATGAATGAGAATATTACTGAACTAAATTTGCGAGAATTGGGTAACGTCTTTACATACGAAGACCTCTTCGACTCCCGGAAAGTACATTAAGATGTTGGTAACGGCTCTCATTCGTGGATATTTCAGTCGTGACGGCTCGATAGTCCAAAAACAAGTTTTGGCTAGGGGTATCGTAGTACCCAGTAATTAGCGACTGTAAATCTGACCTAAACAACCCGGTTACTGGATAACACAATACCCCTTGGTAAAGTGATATGACTAACGACTAATTCACCTTTCAAACAAAAAAAAAACAAAATCAAAATCGATTCATCCGTTCGGGAGCTACGATGCCACAGACATACACACACACACACACACATACACACACACACACACATACACACACACACCCTCAGATACGTCAAACTCATAACGCCCGTCGTTTTTGCGTCGTGGGTTACAAAAAATAATTAATAAGACCTTATTCAGCGAAATGTTGCTTTAACCATGTTACAAAACTTTGGGCCTCAACGAACCACTAACATACCACATTTTGCGCTGAGAGCTAAAACATCAGAATTAAAAAGAGCGTGGACTGTGCCCACTCTTTATTCGCAAATGTTCAGCTATGTATTATTTACGACCGGTCTAAGTACCTATTAAAGGAAACTTAGCCAATCGAGCATAGTCCTACTTACTTTGCTTTCCTAAGGTTCTGACCTGAAAATGAAACTGGATCCTTTCAAGTATACTTACTCTTTTGGATATTTGAAAGGCCAACATTTTTTTTTAATGCCGTTGCTTCGTCCGCGTAGATGTCGAAAATTGTACCACAGAAACGTACCTACTACTACGGTCAATTGATTTTTTTAAGAAGAAAAAGTCTATAATACATTGTTTTTATTTAACTCTATTGACTTACGAGGCACACGCCAGTTAAGATCCCAGTCGTCATGAAATCTCCGAATACTAGTATTTTTTCATGGCACCACTGCTTATCTGACCGCCCCAGCTCAAATTCTGGGTAATACGATACCCTTTGGGTAAAACTATGATGGTCAGACTTCCGAGCTTCTTCCAACGACCCGTAACGACTGTCGTTCACGAATTACAGCCAGAAATTCCGAACTCATCTAATTTTAAAACATAACTAACTTTTTGCGTGTTATAGTGATTTATCATGATAAATGATGAATTATTTCTGTTAATAAATTGCTTATAAAATCGGTTTATATAAATAATATTGTCATCACTCATGAGTAAAAATATTATTTTTTATAAAACGGAGGACAATTCTATAATTGTCATCCGTTTTATAAAAATAATATTTTTTACTTATGTACCTAATGAGCATTTGCTTCCTTTCAACCTCTTCAGCATAGGTAACAGTAGTTGACAGCTGGACGTAGGCCATTCCAATCCACTCACCATCGCAAAAAAGTTCTTGAAGAATAACTGGATGAGTTAACAAACATGGTCACACCCGAAACACGCATTTCATGTTACCAGCTAAAAATTACGCTACAGGCAATCATCAATGTAAGTTCGAAGTATATAAGGTGTATCTATTCATACACGAAATATCTGAAAGGGTCATTGTACTCATCATTATGAACAACTTTTACTATGGGACCAAACCTGAAATCGCGAAAAAAAATATCAGCTGTTCCCTACATTTATGTTCGCATATCTCGTCAAAATGTAGGGAACAGCTGATATTTTTTCGCGATTTCAGGTTTGGTCCGTTAGTAAAAGTTGTTCATAATGATGGGTACAATGACCCCTTCAGATATTTCGTGTATGAATAGATACACCTTATATAAACAAAAGCCTTTGCTCCACAGGCAATAGTTAGTATCGTCTTACATTACGTGTGGTGGTGTAAATACACATATAACTAGATGTTTGAGTTAAAAAGTCCATAAATGTGTGAGCGTTTGTATTTTCGTGAGTAAAAAAGTAAGTTCAAAAACTAAAATCCGAGTACTAAAATATCATGATCAAAAAACTATGACACAAGAAAATATTCCCTTCCGAAAACCGCTGTCGTATGCCACTGAAAAAAGTTAACTGACTCTTCACATTGTTATTATAACCGTCATAATTTAAACAGCCACGCGAAGAAAGGGAAATGATCTTTTCTGTGTCAAGTTCCGCACGGAACATTATACTCGGGTGTTACGTCACTTATTAAAATGTGAGCAGACTAGGGTATCAATTTCGGCAAAAACAAACCTCATTTTATTTACGTCGATGATAACTCGTCTGCTGGTATTGAGTATTTTGTAAATGGCCTACGCAAATGTCTTGAAATCTGGTAGCGTCTCGTGACGGGTCGTTGAGCTCCCTAAAATAGGGAATAGAATGGATCCGGACTGCTACAGTTTATCTGCTTATAAGCATCGCCTTAGCGACTGGCGATTCTTAAGTTAAGTGAAATCGGGTACAACGAGTTTCTTGTTTTAGGGCTTTTCCATGAATACTCAGAAAAGCAGTCGGGTTTTTTAGTTTTTTAAATTACCGTTTTTTTCATTACGATATCACTTTCACAGTAATTACGAATCTAACGACACCTTGCAAACTAAAATCCATTGAGCCGCTCAGGCCGCAGAGCGTGCCAAACATTTGAATTTGGCACCAAAAATCCGCCATTTTGTTTTTTTTTATATATTGATATATCCAGTGTCACTCTCACAGTAAACACGAATCTAACGACACCTTTCAAGCTAAAATCCATCTAGCCGTTCAGGCTGCAGAGTGTGCCAAACAATTATACATACATACATACATACATAATCTCGAAAAACATAACCCTCCTTCTGGCGCAGTCGGGTAAAAACAAGGTTTCATTCTTTATTCAGTTACTATAAACTCTTAAATATGTATTATCTCCTAAAGATGGCCCGACGACCTTGATATAACGGCAGTACCTGCCAGACGGTGGCCGCAGTGTACCTCTTGTAAGGACACCACCGCTGCCCGTCCTCATAAAATAATCCTCAACTCACTGTTATAAAGTATCGTCGACCGTAATCTAACTTGGCGTAAGGGACAAATTGCTACTTTTCAGGAGAGCCAAAAACCTTTTTTTTTTTGGAAATGTGATCATAACTTTTTTATTTTTTAGGGTATATTGAAGTGGTTTATGTGATTCTGCCTAACTTGTTGGCCTCTAAAACGTGATATAATCTACTTGCCCACTAAGGCATTAGTTACAAAGATAGCATGTCCCTTACGTCCAAAAAATTAAAAAAAAATGTCCATTAAGCCCTAACTTATTTTTTGCACACGAGTTTCAAATGACGTAAGAATATCAACACTGTTAAATACAATCAAAATGGCGTAAGTGTTTTATCAGGTAATTAAAGTTTTATTATTAGTAAATAATATATAGACAAACAAAGGTTAATGAAGTAAAATATAAAAATACCAAAGTGCTTTTATTAATATTATAATATTTTTAAACTCAAAGTTAACTCTTTGAATCAATACAAACATAAACACTTCCATAACTTTAATTTTAACAAAATCATTATGATTATTTAACTTTTTTTTATTATTAATAATTTATATTTACTTTTTATTATAATTTTTGCTTTTAAAAAAAAAATGTTGTCTCAGCTTAGCCATAATTTTTCAATAACTATTGACATTACTCAAATTAAATAAAATCACTCAAATAAAAATCTATTCTTCTTCATCATGAGTGCTTTCATCATTGTCACTTTGTAATAACTTGTCTTCAGTTGCTTTAGAATATGGAAGTATTTGTGTATTTTACGCCAATGTGATAAGTTATTACCAATACATACGTCAATCGCATTTTTACTTTTGTCCGATACATAATGTTTTTGTTTAAAAAATGATTTGGGAACGCCATTTATCTGTGGCGTATCGGACATTTTTTTCAAGCTACAGCGATGTTATATATGCCATTCGAAAGAGCGCAACAATCTGTATCTATATGTATATAAATGAGTTTTGAATGCAGTCCGCATTCAAAACTCATTTTGAGCAAAATGTCCCTTATGCCAAGTTAGATTACAGCCGACGTTATGTGTTCAATCTAGCCTGCATAGTACTCACATTCACAGTTCGTTTTTTTCTTTAAATGTCATCAAATCATCAATAATGTCACGTAGATCAATACTTAAATATAAAATGACTGCAATATTCTATTAACACTTAGCTTATACAATAGTTTGCTGCTTGAGGGTACATTGGAGCAACTTAACTAATCCCAGGCCTTTTTGTCATCCAAGTAATCTTTAACTTTATAGAACCTTTTTAAAAGAGTTTCTGTTTAATAAATGATTTAAATTTATTGAAGCTTAGATTTTTAGCATAGCTTGGGAGTTTGTTGTAAGAACGCATACTTTGGCACTTAAATGAATTACTCATTTTTGGAGCCTAGTCGTGGGCACAACAAGTAAATCTTTATTTCTAGTATTTATGCTATGAACGTAGCTGTGTTGAGAATATAGATTAATGTTCTTTTTAACATAAACTAGATTCTCATATACATATTGAGATGCGACTGTCATTTTATTTATTTCCTTAAATTTATCCATCAGTGAATGTCTACAACTTAGATTATCAATTGCACAAATATAGCCTGAATGTCGGCTGCATTTCCCCACAGCAAGATGTCGTACGACATTACACTACCTAACTAAAAGATACTAATCGAGCTGTTTCTACATCAGTCAAATGACGGATTTGTGGGGTCTGATGTGATGCCCGATTTAAATAAAGGTATTATTTTACTATTTTTCAATAAGTCAGGAATTACACCAGAGTCAATACATTTATTAAAAATAATTCAGGCGCTAAAGTGTTGATTATGCATTTTGTAACCTCTACGGAATTTCCCCATAGATCAGCAGTTTTTTTTTTAACATAAAGCGTATTGAAATTTTTTATAATATCTCTAGCACTAACATATTCGATATTAAATTCATGGTTCCAAATATCAACATTTTCCTTCAATAGGGACTCGGCTACAGTGGGTGAAGAATTTAAAGTTTTAGTGGTTGAGACTGGAATATCTGAAAAAAAATTCTCAAAAATGTGGCAACTTCTAAATCTTTTTAACCGACTTCCAAAAGGAGGAGATTCTCAATTCATTACTCGAAGATGGCTGGACCGCTTTGGATATTTTTTATTTGTTTGAAAGGGTATACTTCCCAAGTGGTCCCATGATCATCAAGTCAGGATCTGATGATGGGATCCTGGAGAAATAGAGAGAACTCTTCAAATTTTATAGGCACACTTGAAACAATTTGTGTAGTTTTTGGAAGAGTACTTTCTTGGAGTGGTTCCATTTCAATTTGGTGAAGATCTGATAAAGAACTTCGGAGATAGGCAACGGAACTCCTCAATAAATGATAGCAAATGGACAGGGATTGCTGAAATCTCATGTCTGTCAATTGTTTACACCAGTTAATAACATAACATCACGCCGGTACGCTGTGAAGGGGTAAGCACATGTGAACCACTAAAAAGTGAAAAATAAAAAACTTTTTTCAAAAAAATAAACAACCGACTTCCAAAAAAACACTAAACAGTGAAAAATAACTTTAATTTCGGAAGGCGGTGACAAAAAATTTAAATACATATCCAAAGTCACCGACTTCCGAAATTAAAGTTATTTTTCACTTTTTAGTGTTTTTAATAACTGTATTGTTAATATTAAGGCTGTAGTTACTACTACGCTGCCTATCTCTTCCCGTCTCCTTATTTATAATTTCCCAAGTTGTTTTGTATTTTGACTATTTTAAATTTTTGAACTTAAATATCGACACTTAGCTTCACTAAAAACTATTATAAAACTCATCCTCTAAAGGGGTTTCATTTTCAAAAACTCTTTATTTTATTTTTATTTTTTATTTTATTTTATTTTGTTTGGGTGGCTTACAGCTATCAGTACAAAAGTAGTAGTAAGGTAATTTACGACAAGCCATTTACAAGCCTCCACAGGTAGCAACGGAGTATTGTTGTACGTGTTATAAACTATGTTACACTAAATAATTAATTATGTAAGTGTAAAATTAAGCTTAAAACTAACTAAATACATAATTCAACTATTATATTAAGTAAATACATAGGCAGGAATGCATGCTCAACTACTAATTGGATCAATCAGAAACTACAGTTTTCAGATAAAATATATTATAGATTTATCATTGAACTTTCATAAAAACTCTCAACCTTTACTTCATAAGTAGGGGTGAATGACTACGAATGTCATTTTTGCCGATAGAAAGTCCCATCGTGCTATACGGCTCGGTTCATTTAAATACTGTCAGAACGATTTTTTCTTTGCACACACTTTTTCTTCACCAGAACAATTCATCGAGATCAAATATGCAATCTTGATAAGAATTATCGGACATCTCTGTGAAGCGTTTCCATTTCTTAAGAGCCATAACAAATTGAATCAACAGGAAAAGTGAGCGAAAACTCAATTTCACTTTCCGGTTCGAGCCAAGTGCAAACAGCATTCAAAGAACGCAGGAAATTAGGGTTTACTTCTTAATTATTCCCACCGTGTTTATTGATTCACTAGGGTACACCAGCAGGACATGTTATAATAAGCAGTGGATCGCGAGCATGTAGGGATTATTCCATTCTGCACCTCAAGTTGTTACACTGATGGGAGAAAAGTTGAACCTTTAAATTTAGTTGTCTACTTTATCCCATCAATTTTAGTGGGAACAAAGTCGTTCATACTGTTAACATATTCTTAGAAGTAACGTCACCATTTATTTTTTTGTTTACCGACAACGGCTCCTCGTCAATGTTATTCAGGTGAGAAAAATTTCTCGTAGCACTCCAATTGCATTTCGCCTGCAATATCAATAAATAATCCTCTATGCTTTTATGCTCTGCAAGTCGACTTGCAGAGCATAAAAGCATAGAGGATATTAAAGTAACTCGTTAAAAGTTACCTACTTACGTCGTTGCAACAGGTAGATAATCTAACGTAAAGTAGGTAGTAAAAGACGTAAGTAGGTAACTTTTAACGAGTTACTTTAATACTTTACAAGATGCATCTTTAAGTCAGATACCAATATTTTCTGATATCAGTTACCTACGTAAAATTTAGGGCCTGTACCGCTATTCTGCAAAATCTCATCGTGAACTTACGTGAATCACAGAGATTGAAGATCGGCTGTTACATCACCTCCAAATAGAATCTAACTTCCAAATAAATAGAATGGATGACATAATGAGTTAGTTAATTAAACCGTAACTCAAACGAACCGGAACGAAATGATTTGCCAAACAGATTAAACCCCAATTTTCACCCCTTTAACGTACATTTGGCACACACTGTCAACATTCCACTTGATTTGATAAAGTCAAACTGTGGTTAAACTTGACTATGTGACCAGTTCCGTGTCAAAAAAAAAATCAAAATCAAAATATTTTATTTCACATAAACCTGCAAGGGCAGAAGCTAGGTGCACGGTTCCAATTTGTCGCTTCCTATGGAGAAGAGCCGGCAAGAAACTCCACGGTTACTCTTTTAAAAATAATTGGCTTTTATAATGTTTTCAAATTACAGTGATATTAGGTATGGGAGGACAGTGCAGGTCTGTCAATAAGTACCAGGTACTTAGAGGAATGAAAATAAAGAATAGAAACTGTAGGCCTACAACGTTCTCTCATTCACAATATGAAAAAAATCTATATAAGTAAAATCAACCTATTTAAACCAAGTGATATGATTTCCATGAGAATCACTAAGAAATACTCGATAATACAAGTGTTGTATAATGTCAAATAATGACGAGAATATGTCAGAATGTAAAAAATAAAATTAATAAATGGTCCATACTTGACCATTCGTGTCGTAGATAGCTTCCATGAACAGGCGTGTGGATCGAAGATACCCATTAGTGACGATACACAGAGCATCGCTCCGATAACGAGGCTCATGGCTAAGTTATATGTAGATATCTGGACAGAGCATGCCTTCATCCTGGTATATACTCATAAAACGCTGCCCAAACGCTCAGTAACCATAAAATGCTCAGTTTATATCACAAAGTTAAGTGTAATTGGTACACAATTATTATAATACAGAAATAAATTTAGTATATTGTCAAATGTTCAATGGAAAAATATATTCAAAAGTATTTCATAAAAATAAAGTAGAATCATGATAAAACGATTGTAAAACAGAGCTCAAAAAAAAATTTCGGTTTCAAAATTAAAAATTAAGAATTACTTTCATTTCTATAACTCAGGACTCTCACCTCAGATAATTTTCTCTAGAGAAGATTCTGCATTTTATTAACTAGTGCCTGTAATATGATGAAAGGGCTTGTGGCTAAGTAATAACAGCTGCACGGGTCGATCGATCAATTAAGCTTCACTAGCCGCAGTTGCTCCGTGGATGGGTGACTATTTTGACATACCAAGGCCCCTCCGTGGTTTGGGAAGCAGTTCGTGGTCGTTACGGGTCTGACAACCAGTCTTATCAATGTGTATCGTAGCCCAGTAACTGGGTTGTGAAGGCAGTCGCTCCATGTAAACAACTAGAGTATTCTACATACGGTTAGCCTGGAAGCTGACCACAACATAGTAGGAAAACGGGGTAATATGATGTTTGTACAGATAAAGATTTATGATTATTGGTACAGAAAAATAACCTAAAATCTTTCGGAGGCAAATTTTCCAAAACCAGTTTTCCCATCGTTTACTAGATGTATATCACAACTTTGATAACAAGTAAAAGCATCGTTTAATTGTATAACAGTAAAAATACAGTCCAATTAAAGTGGGGGGATCTTATCGCTAAGAGCAATATCTACCAGACACCAGATAACCGCGAATCGATTGAACTCTGGAATGAAAGTAATTAAACTGTAGTTCCCGCTGTCTGCCCAGTTTCTATTAAACCACGAGGCTTTCATAGTTTTCCATTATAGGATACATTGAAAAACCATTAAAGAGTTGTGGTTTAATCTATTGAACAACATAATCAGCAATATTTCACCAACTATAATTGTTTTTTTGTCTATTGTAGACAAAAAGGCAGGGTAGGCTAGGCTTAATGTTATGGCGTAATTATAATACATAATATGTATATCAATGGCAGCTGTATAAGGCCTGCAATAATTACTCGCTACCTTGCGTAAGCGAGCCTTGTTTACAAAGGTGCGCCGTGTAAATTGCGATATTAGCTTTTCGGATTGTGGCCGGTTTTATGCAAAGGTGGCGATAGGAATGCATTCTGAGAGTGTCTGTGGATTTCTAGATTCCGAAGCCAAATGGTAAATACGGAACTCTTATAATTTCGTCAAGGCCGTCTGGTCTTTTGTCTTTCTGTCAATCTTTGCATCTATCCTTCCGTCCAGATGCCACTGATCTATTTTACTTACACACTATTTGAACTATATCAATGACTCCGGCGGGATCTCATGGCGACGTGGAGAGTGCGATTGTCGCAACCCAGTGCTCCGCACGCCACAATTGCGACGGTAAGTCCCCTCTTTGAGGAGTAGCTTGAGAGGCGGCATGGCGTCCTCACCTTCCGCCTGACACAGGTCCTCACCGGATAGGGCGGGAGGAAACGCCCGGGTATTTCCATTGCGAAGATCGCCCTGAGGACACGGTGGAGCATACGGTGGAGGTCTGCCGGCTTGGGCGGAGCACCGCCGTGTCCTCGTGGAGGTGATCGGCGGCGATCTCTTGCGTCCGACCCTGGTCCAGGCCATGGTACGAAGCGAGAGTGCATGGCTAGCAATCGCCTTCTTCAGCGAAGCAGTAATGCTCGCAAAGAGGGAGGCGGCGCACGTGAGGGAGATGCAGTACATGCGCCCTCACAGCCGTGCCCTTCGCAGGAGACGCCCTGGGCGTCGGGAATCCCAGGCTGATTTCCGGCCACCGTAGGCACGGGCTTGCGGACGGCGAGTAATGGGTAGCTCGCTGTCCGGTAAGGACCAAGCCCGGGTCGACGGCGCGTTGTGTTCCACGCGCGCCTCAAAGAGATGTCAGCAGCAACAGATGGGGCCCGCAACGGCCGATGCCTGCCAGGGGTGCGGGTTGTTCGAAAGAGATACCGCGGCCCCTGGCATACAGGCAACTGAGGGAACACGGGTGGGTTTTATTCAGTAAAAGTCTGACACGGGGCTCCCGCTCCGCCCAGAGCGGGAGAAGTTATTTGATGATTTTCCACCCAAAAAAAACAAAAAACTATATCAATGAAAATTGGATAGTTGTATGAAAATAACATAGGTAAAACGGTTGACGTATGATGTCAGTTTACGTAACGATTAATGTCCCGAAACGTAAATACTCAAATCCAAATTCATTTATTTTGCATTGTTTGAAATTTACACTAACAGATGACTTACATGGATTAAACATCGGGTCCCAAACTAGGCACAGCATGTATCTTGGAGACTGAAACAGTACACCAAATTATCAATTCTGCTAACGCAAGATTGTTACAAATTCAGAAGTGCCTTATGATTTTTTAAATTTACAATAATGTGTGAACAAAGAAAATAAATGACATAGTTAGATACAAGACAGTTAAAGTGAGTAAGTGTGTGTAAGTGGGAGTGAAGGTATGTGTTCTATCAGAGTGTTTATTAACATGTGCTGCAAAGTAAACTTTCTTTTAGTTTAGTTATGGCCTCAGAGTAGTTTTTAGGTATAGGGAAGGTTTTTCTTACAGCATTAAACACCCGTATTGGTAAATACGACGAAAACCGGGTCGCAAAAAGGGTTTTTGTTTTTTGAAAGGGGATTCTTTCAGCTATTTTCCTACCCCACTTACTGCAGCTCTTGACCCTAGGATGAACAGCTGACGAACGCGTAAAGCCCCAGATTCCATATATAGTTGGTCCGTTAAAAAATGCCGCGGCTTTCCTAGAAGAACCTTGAGCACAGCCCGCAGGGCCCGTTCCACTTCCAGCGTACATGTCTTAGCGGCACTGCTCCACACACTTATACAGTTTTCTAGGGCAGATCGGCATACGGAGGTGTAAACCTGTAAACATACAATCTTAGGTGCGCTGACTCGTAAGAGTTTCGCAATGTAAATGAACTTGCGGGTATTTTTAGCGAGTGTTCGAATTTGTGCTTTGAAAGAAAGGTTCTAATCGATTAAGATGCCTAAACATTTTGTAGCTTCTACTCTGAAAATCGTGTTACAAGTAGAATTGGTAGCGGAGATGGCTGCTGCTGTTAAGACCTTGCATTTGCTGTGACGTGCAAGTGACGTGGAAGGTAAAGATTTTTTTTTTGTGTTCAGTGTTAAGAGATTTTGCTCTAGCCATGTTGCTATTATGCTCTTCCCTTTTTCAGTCGCATTGAGAGTCTCTTCCCATTAGATTCTTTAATAGCAGTATCATCAGCGTAGCATATAACATCCGACTGTGCAATATTAAGCCTGAGAATGTCGTTCATGTATATGATAAAGACTGTAGGTCTCAAAATACTTCCCTGAGGTACGCCGAATGCAACTGGAAGACTGCCGCTGACGCCATCTCCAATTTTGACGAGCTGATGTCGACCTGATAAGAAACTGCTGAACCAATCTAGGGACAGGCTTCTGACACCAAATGATTCTAGTTTTTTTAGGAGTGTGGAAATTGATACTGTGTCAAAGGCAAACTGCAAAATCTTCAGTATTATAAAGGATATTGCATAACTTGAGTACTCTAATAGTATATCGACGGCACAGTGAATTGAATACACTGTTTTATCTCAATCGTATAACACAATACAGGATAAGTTTTTGTGTAACGCTGCTGGGGGAATATGGCAAATTTAAATAGAGTCAATTGTTTAAAAGAGATATTTGGTATTATAAACTGAAACCTTTCCATACAAACTAAATAGAACTCTTGTAACGGTAGTTAATGTATTCACGTCAATCAACCTACACCTACGCCGTGATTAACCCTTAACTTTAGGCTATATCGTTTAATTATAGCTCTATTGGATTTCTGTTGAGAAATCTATCTAATATCCGGAGCCCCACATGATATCCTTTGAGTAAACTTGCCCGATGTGTCCTACCCACCTGTTCCCGGAAGAACGCGCCGGAGGCTGTGAACTATGGAATATTTAAATCTCTTTGTAATTAACATTTAAAATGTTCCATTTTCATTTCGCTCAGCAATGATTGGACGCACGCAATATTTTATTCTTGATTTCTCCACAAAGAACGTCATCGTCGTTCATTGTACACAGATACCAACTCACAAATGCTTTGTGACAAGTCGGGCTGCGGTACTTCGCTGGTAACGACGTTGGTGTTCACATTAGGTGAGACCGGCAGCTTATAGTGTGAACAGCAAGACCTAACAGTCGGCCAACGATAAAACTTTCGGTGCGACCTAATCCGAACCGGGCCTACTTGCAATCTGTTACTGTACCACACCGCTCTTCTACCCCTTCGTGGAATATAAGAGTGATGATACGGATGCTCGTTTAACCTTTAACTTTGGTAATGTTTCAGTATGAACTACGAAGCTTGGTTCATTCATTTTGTTTCAGGTTAAATGCAGACAATCGTTCTAATTTCAAATGACGACACCTACATTCTATGTACACGATTCGTGTTTTAAATGTATGTATATGAATTTTCGTTATTGGTAAATTGTTTTATTGGAATTAATGAAGCTAAACAGGGTGGCAGGGATATCGACGCCCACCTGTTACCATGTATTCAGTACAGGATTCTGAACGCGCCTGCATTTACATTTTACGTCGGTTATTTATTTATTTATTTATTCATGTGGTGAATTCATGGTTACAATTTCTGTTGTGTCTCTAAAACTCTGTATTTATGACATGAATATTATTAACGTATAAATGATTGTTTTAAAAATGTCTCTGACATATCTCGGCACCCGGATCCTGAACCTTTAGAAAGCGTACGAGGAGCCGAAGAAGACGCCAGCGATTGAAGAGGCACCAGCCGATGATTATCTTCGTATGCATTTTGCAAGTGTACCCAAGGACAACCCTCGGTTGATGAAGGAGTATTGTGGAACATGGTATTATTTTAATTATTTTGAATTTGAGGACTATGTGGGAATTTTTTCTCTCAGTTTTTATGATAATCTGGCAGTTATAGTACTTTATGGTCTACACAAATGTGTCTCGAAGATCCTCGTCTGAGATAAAAACCGATCGCAAAGATAACTGGAGTATCATCTACAACTATTTTGAGCATTCTCCATGAGCATCTTGGCATGTCTAAGGTCAGTGCAAGATGGGTGCCAAGAATGCTCACACTGCTTCAAAAACAGCAGCGCGTCGAATGTTCTCGCGAGTCTTCGGATCTGTGTAGTGAGAACAGGGATGAGTTCATGATCCATATTGTAACTGGAGTTCATGATCCATATGAACATGAGTCAAAACTAGATTCCATGCAGTGGCACAAAAAAGGCGCAGCAAGCACCGCCTAAGAAGTTCAAGGTGTCACAATCCGCCGGAAAGATTATGGCTACAGTTTTATGGGATTCAGAGGGGATTTTGTTGATCGAAAAGATAAAGGTGTCAATATCACGGGGTAATACTACGCTACGCTACTGGAAAATTAAAAAAAATACAATTTAAAAAAGACAGGGAAAGTGGTCTCGAGGTGTGCTCTTTTTGCACGACAACGCTTGTTCACAAGAGTCATGTTGCAATGGCTGCCTTACACAAGTGTGACTTTGAAAATCTGAACCACCCATTCTACAGTCCAGATTTGTCCCTTTTGATTATTATGTGTTATCAAACATGAAAAAAGAGCATCGTGGAAAGAAATTCACCAATAACGAAGAAGTGAAGTCGGCTATTTCTGTCTATTTTGAAGGTCTTGACAAAAGATTTTTTTTCCAAAGGTATAAACAAATTATTTGAAAGATTTGAGAAGTGTATTAGGGTTAATAGAGAATACATTGAATGAAAAGGGAAAATAATACCATGTTTAATTTCACGACCTTTCCCTTTCATTCAACGAACTTTATGAACTCCCCTCGTACGCATACAATAAAAAATCGTATTTTTTTATTTATGTTGGTTTAAAAAAAATGAAAACGAAGTTTTTAATGACGTACCTTGATCGCGAGGGATATTGGTCACCTGTGGCATTAGGACCTCTTTCGCACACCGGTTGCGTGCGGATACTGTCAAGTCAACTGCTTCTACCGGCTGATTTCAGCGGGAATCTCGCGGAATGAGTCAGGCGACTATCGACTTACTAGACCGAGTGAACTATCAATTAATATATCTCCGTCGAATTTAATTGTTAACATGAATTCAATTAATGTAATTTATCATTATATACTTTTGTGTCAGTCATGCTATTGGGTTTTGCTGAATTCATGTTTTAATTTGCATTAGTAATTTGTTGTTGCAAAAGTAAAGGTTAATTCTACACGTGCGAAAGCCGCCAATTCTTTGAGAACTACCTGACACCCCACTCGCCACAGAGGGCATACTCTCTAAAACCGTCAACGAAGATACGGGCCCGTTCGAAAGTAGTTCGAAACTTCTTAGTGAAACCTACAGCCAATTAACTAACTTTATTGGACGGGCAAAAACATATCGGGAGTAGGGACAGCTGGCAAATCGTGTTATCATTCATTCTTAGTTCGGGCTCCAAACTAATCTTCTGGATCTTTCTGAATACGGAATTGGAAACGCCCGTTACTTCAACCGTAACGACACAGACTTCGTGCTTAGGGAGGACGCCCCCAGAACCACGAGGCTAAGGGATTATTAGACACAAATGACAGCTCAAGTACGAGTAGTCGCTTTTATCTGGGCTCGCTTGTTTTAAGGTACACGCGAGTTTTGCGCGCGGATTTTTATTACGGTTTTTTGTTTTAATTTCGTAATTTCGGCGTGCAAATCTAGACTACATAATATTTTTGTTTAAATTTTACTGCTTAGGTACTATATTTTTTCCTTTAATTTATCGTCGGTTTTCAAAATAAAATCAGTTGTTTAATAGAAAAGTGCAATTATCTACCTACACGGTCAAAATGTAGGGAACAACTATTTTTATTTTTTATTTATTAACTTTGTATTGATTTTTTATGGCACCTTGGATAATAAATATTTAATTGACTTTGCGTAAAGTGATGATGCTCTAATAGGTACTTCCTGACAATGTTGCTTACCACGCCAGTAGTAGTATACGAATAGGGTATTTTACTCCATACGAGAAAAAATCTAAAAATATATTATTGAGATAGCTTAGGCAAAATGCAGTCGGAAAATGTTAGTTTTAGTTCACGAAACAACAAAATCAATGTTAAAATACAATTTATAGATTTGAGTTTTTTATTCTGTTTTGGAACACCATGAAAAAGTAGCCGCCATGTTATTACGTCATACGGCATAGCAACTGAGCAACTTTGTACTTTTATTATTTTCATAACCAAAGTAATTTTTATTTCAATAACATTTTGCATTCAGGAACAGCAAACCAATGATAAGTAGAAAAATAATTCATTTTCTTAATTATAAACAATTGTCTTAAAAAATATCAGCGCATTTGTTTTTGGCAAACTGACGTCATACCCACAGAGCAATATGGCGTCCACTGCGTCCAGCGTTTATGTCAAATTAAGCGCGAAATTTGAAAATGTAAAATTTTAATGCATTTTTATGGCCCTCATCGATTAAATAAAAATGTTGTGTTTTTTGTGGTTTATTAGAACTCTAGAATCGAATTAAGACACGTTTCAAAAATGAGTGTAATACCCTATTGGCGTGAAATAGGTACTATAACTACCTACAAAAATTAAACCTTTTGTTCCAAAAGGAAAACAACCGATTTCCAAAAAAAAGTACACAGTGGTAAATAACTTTAATTTTTCGGAAGCCGGTGGCAGAAACTAAACGACGGATCCGAAGACACCGACTTCCGAAATTAAAGTTATTATTCACTCTGTGTCTTTTTTGGAAGTTGGTTGTTTTTTTTTAAGTTTTATAATGAATACTTTCGGATAGGCCCGTATTTTCGTTGACCGACTTAGAGACTTGACCCCCTGTTTTCAACTTTCGCCCCGAAAGTCGTGTTGCGGTGACTTGTGGCATACTCAAAACAACTTCTTATTTGTTTTCACCGCAGTCACTGTAAAGGTGCTCGGCAATACTAATGGGTCAATCTGGATAAATTAAGTGGAGAAATCCGGAGCAACAACAATAAAATGCGGAAATTGTTTCGGGAATATTGCTTCTGATTGCTCCATATATTTCACATTTCTCAATGTCGCCAATATAAGCAGCCGAATATTCAATCGGTTTAGATATTTTTATTCAATTTTCTTTCTTTCTCGTTTGTACGTATAACTACGTCTCGTTTTTGCGAGAGAGACTGGCCGGCGGAGAAGGCAGCGCGGGATTTGCGAAATTTTATTTCCTAGTTTTGTAAGTTGCTCCATATTGCATGGTATTGTGTGGCCGTTTCTCTGGCAACAGGTTGCTACATATTGCCATCGCCCTAAATTGGTGGATGTAGTCGTGACGTCATAGTTGACGAGAACTGACCAGGATTGACCAATTTTAGTTAGGTACTCGTGTAAGCGCACCTTAAGAAGACGCGAGTCGATGCACGTGCTCTTTTTACCACTGAATGAGCTACTTTCGATTAGCTCGAGCTTATATTGAGAACACAGAGTGCCTAAGTATAGCTGGGAAACAAAAGCACTCTATTTAAAAGGTAATATCTCTAGGAGGCTCCGTACAATCAGATTACTTGTTGAAATGTCCAATTTGATCGTTAATTTATCTAATTACTTCTCGGCACCCTCCTTGCCCTCAAAGGAATTGAACGGAACTGTTAGGGGTCTGTTGAATCTCACTGTTTTGCATGAAAATTATCCACGTCGTTTGTACAAGATATGAGTAATACATCCAAGTTTTCATAATTCACTATCATTCATCTTAGAAGTTAAGACTAGTTTTGGGTTAGTTCGGGTTATACGATACCCGGGTATTGTATAACCCAAATCCGTCGAATCCGACTCGGCTGAGCAGCATTCGGGAATCGACGCAATACCTTCTCGTCCCACTTACCACAGTGTCTCAAGACGAAAGTCTTTGGCCAGTGCGTGTTGCCAGTAATGACATATTGAACCGAAACGGGGTCGCTCACAATGGGCCCCATAAGAATGCTTGAAGGCACCCAAAGGGCAATGGAGAGGGCTATGCTTGGAGTTGCCCTGCGTGATTGTATCAGGAATGAAGAGATCCGCAGAAGAACCTAGGTAGCCGACATAGCCCGAAGAATTTCCAAACTTATGTGGCAGTGGGCAGAGCACATTGCTCGCAGAACAGATGGCCGATGGGGCCGAAAAGTTCTGGAGTGCCGACCGCGTACCGGAAGACACCGACATGTCCAGTAGTGGACGTGCACCCTTTCGATCGTTCAAAACATGTTCTTCCCTCGTATTTCTGATATTTGTTATGTAGATCCTGCCTAGATGGCGTTGTCACTTTTTTTTTGGGTCATTTAGTGCAATTTCTACATCGCGGTGTCAAGATTCTCCGACAGCAAGCGACCGCCAGCCCATACTATTCGGCCCGCGGGACTTAAGTCACATTTTGGCCGATAATCTGTCCTACCTGAATTCTCTGTCTACGCCTTCAGGCGTACATTCATGTGACACGTCATCATTTTTTACATAGTATAAATAGTTACAGAGTCTAGATTCCACATTACTATTAAATAAATACATCTACAATAATACCAAAATGAAAGTTAAAATGAAAAACCCAGTAAGAACGGACTACAAACATATACTAAAATATTAACCAAAACATATACAATGTGATGTGAGTGAGTAAACTGTGCAGACAAGAGCCAAGACATGACAACAGGCACACTCACCATCTCTGGACTTTTTGCTCAGCTCCGCGCCGGATGCCGTGTCACTAGTCGCTACAGTTGCGTCGAGCTCGTGCTACGAGTTTTTCTCCCCACCGTCGTCACTAACACCACAACGGCGGCGAGGAAGAGGACGGCCACCATCGGGCTTGGGACCTCGAAGCCAACAGACCTCCAGCAGGGACACCCTGCTGCCGATGGAAATGTGTCGCGCATGCGATGGACCCAATCCACGAACGAAAATGTGATGCGTGAAGGGAGGAATTAACCTTACAGCGTACCGAGTTCGGATGCTCTCAGGTGCTTGAACTAGCCATCAACGTCTCGGCCCAACGATTATCGGACTGACGCGCGTCTACCGGATAGTGATGACATGAGTGCGTTTTGGCAGAGCATTAGTGTCGACGCCCGTCAGTCACACTGAAGGTAATAGGAAGCGCGTTGTTGAGTGGCCGTGTGATTCAATACCAGACATGGCGGCTACCACTATCCAGTCCTCTGGATATGGCCCGTGCAGTCCGTCCGTTGCCTAACTGGAAATCTCTAGGACCGGATGGACTGCACAATTTCTGGATTAAATGACTACAAAGGTCGTACGCTTGCTTAGCTTCACAATTCCAGTCATCTTTAGAGACTGGGTCGCTACCACTGTTCTTTACGACAGGTATTACCCACCTGCTCCATAAATCGGGTAGTACTGCGGAACCTAAAAATTATAGACCAATTACATGTTTACCGACGGTCTATAAAGTTCTTATATCCATTCTTACAGCAAAAATTTCACACCATATTTAAAGCAACGCGATTATGTCGGTGTCTCAGAATGCATGTAAGAATGGGTCTCGCGGTACTAAGGAGCTGCTTCTTATAGGCATGGCCATAAGCCAACAGGTTCGTAGATCCCGAAAGGATCTGTCAACATGTTGGATATATTATAAGAAGGCCTATGACTCAGTGCCACATACATGGCTCATGAGGATGCTAGAGTTATACAAAATAGACGTGACTCTACGCACCTTCTTGATGTCGTGTATGAGGCAATGGAGGACGGTCCTTCTGTATCTAGGATTTCGACTGATCCGGGGGACCGATGAACCGATTAGTATTGAGCGTGGAATATTTCAGGGCGATAGTTTGAGTCCACTTTGGTTTAGCATAGCCTTGAATACTCTAAGCACACTGCTGGAGGATTCAGGTCTGGGCTATCGGTTGAGAAGAGGTGGGCAGGTGATATCATATCTCCTTTACATGAATGATTTGAGACTCTTTGCCCCTAACAGTTTGCAACTGATGGAGCTACCGAAGGTAACAGAAACCTTCATTAGCGCCATCAGGATGGAATTTGGTGTGGACAAATGTGCAGTCATGCATGTAAAGCGAGGTGGGATTACAAAATCTGTGGGAACCCAATTTACGGAATCTATGTACCTTAGATCACTCTCCTCAATTGAAACCTACAAGTGTTTGGGTATGTCGGAAGCATTAGGCATCAATGCTGTCTACATGAAACAATCGTTGAAGGAGCGTTTCTTTAGCCGCTAGGTTAAAGTGGAAAATAGTCTTTTATCGGGCGGAAATAAGGTGCGTGCCTTCAACAGTTGGGTTATGCCAGTTTTGATGTATTCTTTCGGCCTACACAAATGCACCCAAACAGGACTTGACGCCCTGGATAGGAAGGTCCGTACATTTCTGACGGCATATCGGATGCATCAGTGATGAGACTGTACATCCCGCGGAAGTCGAGGATTTTTAAATGCTAAAAAGCCTCCACAACCGCGAGATTTGCAGTCTCAGGGAATATTTCCTTCACACTGACGTGTGGATGCATCGAGATGTAGTCGCAGTAGATAAAAACCTCAACCCGTTCTCCTTGGCGAAAGGGAACTGGCGCAAACCTGCAATACTGGATACTAACGATCGTAAGGAAGTATGGCAAGGCAAAGAGCTTCACGGACGCTTTTTTCTGGGCTCTTCATGGGCCTGATGTAGACTTTTTGGCATCTGTATCCTGCTGGCTGCGTTTCGGCGATCTCTTCGGGGAAACCGAAGGTTTTGTCTGTCCAATTATGGATGAAGTTATCATGACGAGCAACTATCGGAAATACATTGTCAAGGATGGTACGGTCGACATCTGTCGGGCATGCCACCATCCCGGTGAATCAATCCGACATATCGTTTCCGATTGTTCTCGTCTTGCTAACGGCGAGTATTTACACAGACACAATCTAGTAGCGAGGATTATCCATCAGCATCTTGCTTTGCAGTACAACCTTGCAGAGTCTGAAGTACCATACTACAACTATGTTCCCGATCCAGTTCTCGAGAATGGTCACGCCACATTGTACTGGGAGCGATCTATTGATGAGATTGCAGTGAAGCCGTCAGTTTGCGCGTCCGCGAACATACCCGAGGCACTCGCTATAGCTAAACGACCAAATCTTCCGTGACTAAGTACAAGAAAAGTCGCAGCGCATCTGGTTCCCTTCCCGGGTTGGGAAAGAGTTGTACCTAGATAGAATCTTTCTTGGGCAGCACCACACCCTCATTTCATCAGTTATGTTTAAGTCCCACAACATACAAGGCGCGTCTTTTACCATCAACCGGGTACAAATCCAGACACCGGGCTGCTGCCGAGAAATTAAAAACCAATAAAACTTCATTTGACCCGGGCATCGATCCCAGGATCTTTTGCTCATCAGTAGCACTTGCGACCACGATACTTACAAGGCATTCTTACATCATTTGTTGTTGGTAAAAAACATGTAAGATCAAAGATGGTGCATGTGCTTTAAAATACTAAGTAGGTACATACACAGTTAAAAGATAATTAATTATTTTCTTCTGTTCTAAGCAAAATATAAATACTATTTACGGTATTTTTTTAACAATAAGCCCAAAATTGTGGACATTATTTCGTTACCTCCTAGTCGGAAACAAAATACTCTCACTCCAATAGTACCCAACTAAATTCATAACATCGTTTAAAGTTGGCACAAAGTTGGCCAGTCGTGATTGCCGACTCATATAATTTAATCGAGTTAGAAAGCTTTTAACTTTGCCTTAGTGCTTCTGACGTGATGATATTAGATTCGAGTGGTGGTGGAATATTTGGGTAACGTTGTGGTGGACTGTAGAATATCTTGAGCCCAATATAGGATATAGCACTACCCACGACAGCTCCAATCAAATGCTGATACAGTGTTACAGGGATAGGACTCCTAATTGTAATTCTAAGGCTACGAGATTTTGTGAACTTAGGTACGCATTAGTTAAAATTACTAACTTAGGTATTAAAATGAAGTCTCAAACGGTAGCTTAGTGTCATTTTGATGCAAAACACAAAAATGAAAACTTTGGAAGACAAAAAAAAACACAAATTAAACCGAAGAGCACTTTAATACAGATGTCCCGAAATTAATGCCTAGAAATAACAAGAAGCTGTCAACAGTTACCACGTATTTGCTAAAACTTTAGACTTTGGTACGCCTGGTAGAATATTTTGCTGTCCGTAAGTAAAACGAACCGTTTTGTCAATATAGGAACCCGGCCATTAGCATTTATATATTATCTGCCTAGCCTTTTCCCAACTATGTTAGGGTCGGCTTCCAGTCTAACCGGATGCAGCTGAATACCAGTATTTTACATGGAGCGACTGCCTATCTGACTTCCACAATCCAGTAACTGGGTAATTTGATACCCTTTGATAAGACTGGTTGACGGTCTTTCGGGCTTCTGACGACCAACGGCATTAGTATGTAAAATGTTTAATTTTATGTGAACGAGAAATTACTACAACGAACTGTTCAATTTAGTGAATAAATGTAAGGCCGTTGGCTCCCTTGAACCAGATACACACGTAAAAGAGTTTTTTTTTAAAATCTGTATTGCGAACAGTTATTAGAATAGCTTATATATACAGAGCTTGTTGTTTGTACGCTAGACGCTTATTATTCTTTGTTGTTTTGCTATGTTTGGCCGATTCTTTTACACAAATAAATTCCTTTAGTTGTTTACATAAAATTTCTTGTTTTATAGCAGAATTTGGATGGCGTAATTAAAATACAAACAACAATGAATTATTTTATTTACTATTCACCTTAAGACCTTACGCTACATTGTATACTAGCTTTTAGCTTACATATTCGGACAGTACTGGACAGGCAGGTGGTCCTGTTCAGTTCTATCCAGCGACTCGAGGCTGTATTGCTCTCATTCCTAGCTCACTTCAGCTTCGCTCGCAGTAAAAGGCTTGTAAATTTTAAAGTGAAGTGACGAAAGTCGACATAGAGGTACCTAGATGGTCTCATCACAATAGTTGTGGTGGTTGCCTCACGGCCACTTCGCTCATTACTCGCTTCAGTTGAGAGCGTTCATCCCACGCGGTCTGGCAACGGCGCATGTATAGCGGTTTTTCGTGATTATTTCATTAAATTCAAACAAAAGTAAAAAAAAGTACAGCCATGCACTAGATCATTGGTATTTTCAAGTTTTTATGGTAATTTTTTTGACAGTTACTTTGGAATTTACTTATAAACACACACACATATTAAATGTGTGTGTGTGTTTTATGAGAATGTCTACCGTCAATCATTTTCTATTTGCGTTACTTAGTACGATTAAACGTTTTTATATCACTTTTTTAGTCCGTATTAGGTAAAATCTTGAAGCGTCGCGGGCTGCAGTCATTACGTGAAGTAGGTGCCACTGCCAGGGGTGCGGGTTGTTCGAAAGAGATACCGCGGCCCCTGGCACACAGGCAACTGAGGGAATACGGGTGGGTTTTAGTCAGTAAAAGTCTGACACGCCCTCCCGCTCCACCCAGAGCGGGAGAAGTTATTTGATGATTTCCCACCCAGAAAAAAGAATGTTTTTATTAAAGAGTATATGTTAAAAAATATTATATTATTACCAACGATCTAGTGCTTGGCTGAAAAAAAAAACTTTTGTTTGTATTTAATGAAATAATCACGAAAAACTACCATAAATGCGTTGGTGCCAGTCCGCGTGGAATTAATGCTCTTAAAACCTCGTTTATTCTAGTCCGATTTAAGTACCTAGAAATAAACTGACAAAACAACATAATATTGTCACATACAATACACGCAAATAGATATTAACTTAGATTAATAATAGTACAATAGATACACATAAAAGTTACAAACAAACAGTGAAGTTGAACGAACCTCTGGTGAAAATATACTACGTCAAAAAATGTTGCGAAACGCCAAATCATATGTTTCCATTTACACATAACTAGCTTTCATTTCCTTCCATTTAATTTGACATCAAACAAATATATAACAATAACAAATATAATAAATATTTAATTTTTAAATTACAATAGTAAAATAAATGTTATTCACAGAAGACAGAAGTCGTATTAACAGTAAGAGTGGAGTTGTAAGAAGTGAAACATGAATCTACTCGATTGTGAAGAACTGCAGAGTTCACAATTAGGCACCTACTATGCAGGTACAACATTTATTACACATATCTTGATTATATTATCATCTAACAGTTACGACATACAAACTACCGTCATATATCACAAGTGTTGTCAAACCCGCCATATCCACAAGGATATTGAATAATGACAGGTATCATAATTCCTCTAGAATAACTGTGTCTAATATTGCAGCCACAGTTCACGAATGTAACAGAGATGTCCTCTGGCGAGCTTGTTAAACCCACGCGATCTTATTTGTAACTTGTCGCCGAAGACAAAGTTGCATTCTTAGCTTTAAACTTGTGTCATTTGCTTCAATTGAAACTGAAATAGTTGTTCGTTGGGCACGCCACGATTGCGGCGGTAAGTCTCCTCTTTGAGGAGTGGCTTGAGAGGCGGCATGGCGTCCTCACCTTCCGCCTGACACAGGTCCTCACCGGACACGGCTGTTTTGGGAGGTTCCTGTTTCGGATAAGGCGGGAGGAAACGCCCAGGTGTTTCCACTGCGAAGATCGCCCTGAGAACACGCTGGAGCATACGGTAGAGGTCTGGCCGGCTTGGGCGGAGCACCGCCGTGTCCTCGTGGAGGCGATCGGCAGCGGCGATCTCTCGCGTCCAGCCCTGGTCCAGGCCATGGTACGGAGCGAGAGTGCATGGCTAGCAGTTGCTTCCTTCTGCGAAGCAGTGATGCTCGCAAAGATAGAGGTGGCGCACGTGAGGGAGATGCAGTACAGCCCTCACGGCCGTTGGCCTTCGCAGGAGACACCCTGGGCGTCGGGAATCCCAGGCAGATTCCCGGCCAACGTAGGCACGGGGTTGCGGACGGCGAGTAATGGGTAGCTCGCTGTCCGGTAAGGGCCATGCCCGGATCCATGGTGCGTTGTGTTTCACGCGCGCCTCAAAGATGTCAGCAACAACTGATGGGGTCCGCAAGGGCCGATGCCTGCCAGGGGTGCGGGTTGTTCGAAAGAGATACCGCAGCCCCTGGCACACAGGCAACTGAGGGACCACGGGTGGATTTTAGTCAGTAAAAGTCTGACACGCCCTCCTGCTCCACCCAGAGCGGGAGAATTCATTTGATGATTTCCCACCCAGGGACAAAAAAGAAAACAGTTGTTCGTAACAAGTTACTTGACAATGCAGCGCAAACAATTCATGGCTGATTGAAATCATGGTGACCTCAAAGTGCTGCATCCATTACACAGTTCAATGGTTGTCAATCCTAACCTACATGTGCTGGAAGTATCCAAATCTCCCATAATGTTCCACACTAAATTACGTCACAGATCGTATTATATTTGAAATTGTATCGTCGAGGTCGGTCATTGGTTGCACTTCTCATTAACATAATGAAAAAGACAATATGACTGCTAATTGAGGCTGATATTCCAATTCCATACCAAATCCCAACGGTTATGAAATAAGACAGTAGCTATCTCGAATAATAACTAAACAGACACATAAAGACGTAATTATGTCATCGTTTAAAGACATTCCACACTTGTTCGGTTACTGCAGTATTGAATCATTCATGAATTTTAATGACAATAGAATAATTTGACGTGAATTAAGGCAGCCTTAATTATTATAGAAAGTAAAACTTTGTTCAGATATGCCAATCTGTTTCGGATGCTATGCTATGAAATAGTTTTGATAAGCAATATTTTATTAATTAGATAGTGTTCATTAATCGAGAGTTTGAAATCCTATTGAACTCAAGTACCAAATTACGCATTAGAATACTAATGCATATTTCGCTAATTGAAACCGATAGGATTAGCAAAACAAAATTGAATCATGCAAAGTATCGATACAATGGAAGTGAACAACTGAACAAGCGTGGAGCGTCGCTTATTGGTACACAGACATTTATCATGTTAAATACGCATCAATTGGAATCAAACTCCCGGATTGAAGTCACAGTCCGCTGACTGCATCGCCGATCGCGACTGACAATTAAATAAATATTTCTCTATTCCCACCAAAAAATGTTATTTCAGCTTTTCAAATATTTACGGTGACGCACCAAACAGGACGTGAAAACGAGAGACTCGCCAATTACATACGCTGCTCGAGATTCCAACATAGTCGTCGAACAGTTGTTTTGCCCAATTGTATGGGAGACAACATAATTGTAGTGAATACTAGTATCATCAGGTTTACCAAACTTGATCCCGGGATATATTTTCTATGCGTTTTTGTTAATTGTATAAACAGAATTTTTGGCAGGGTTAATACAATTGTTTAGGGGCATTGATCAAGCATTTTAGAGCACGTAATTTGTCTGATGTGACAAATTGTTCTCCTGGGCACTGGGGCTCGTGACTGATGCATATGATTTCAACTCCTGTGTCGCGAATCCTAATTACATACAGTGTGAGTTTTGAATTGGTACGCGCTGATTATGATAGTTTAAAATGGAATTTCGGTGGCAGTTGTCACATAGATTTAACTCAGTTGCGGTATAAGAACGAATATATGTATATATATTCAAATGAGATACACATATATTGGGACGTTGTAAATGTAAAACAAGTATTGTATCCAGTTGTTGAAGGCGTCGCTTTCGTCCTCGTCATGGTGTACTGGGAGGTATCGTGGATCGCTACAGTATAGCGACGAAAACACGCATGTTGCGTCAGCCATGGTGCTGTTGGTGATACACACGAGTCTTAACAATTGATATAGTTGGCTTTGTTCCTTGTCTTTGCTCTTTTAAAATAATATCAATTTAAAGATATTGATTTGACTGTTTTTATTTAGATGTCACTAAACAGTTTGCACCTTATTAATTGGTCAAGTTGATGACTGAATGAGCTGAATTTAAAAGTTTATTAATTTAGAATACCCCGTCAGTTGTCCTATATTTCGAAGTCAGTCCCGTTTGATTGACGTGTCACTGTTCCACTCAAATACACATCGTAACAAAAAAAAACAATTTTCATATCAGCAGACGCGTGTTAAGAGTAAGTGGCAACCTACACGTATTCGGTGTAGAACGCGTTGCTGGTGCAATTTCCGTTATCGTTGGGCGAGTCGGGGTGATCCTCGGGCTCGACGCCGTTCGTGCGCATCTCATCACGGACCTGCGCAAATAAAAATGATTTATGCCGTCAGCAGTGCGGCTTGAAGTGGGAGAGAAGCAGCAACTAAAATCTTGTATGTGAATGTATGAGTCCGAACGTGTAAGTATTTTGTCACCCGATATTGCGGGTTCCAGTGAATGTTCTGCTCGATTTGATTTGAAACTTTTGACATTAACATGGCAGCTGTGGAGCACATAACTTGCCGTCAACATAGTTTGAAGATTTAAATTGTAAGCTTGGTTGTTATTTTGTTAAAAGACATCAGTGAATTCTTCAAAGTTTAATGATTACAGCGACAAGTTATAACACTTAAGGGGAACCTAGTCGCGGGCTCGAACTCACTGATGGGCCTGGCTAAAAAGCACGCTGTCTCGCCAGACATCGTGTCCGACAAAGGTAGTATCAGGGATGAGCAGTTAAACGCTAGTCTACATGCACAACATTATTGTGTGAGATGCAGGATCATTTATAGTACAACAAGCGCGTAAAAAATTAAGAACAGCCCTTCGGAAGATTGGGTTTTATGAAAAAACCACTGCATAAATCAATAAGCAATAACGTTTATTGAACTTTTAGATATTTGAGCTTTGTCGGTACTGATTTAGTTTTTCAGATTTTACACTTCTTTTATTACTAAAACACTCCCAAAGTTAGGTTAAATTCGCAAGAAAAACAAATCTTTGTTGGCTCCTAACTTTTGAATGGCTTTTTATTTTAGTAGGTATTCTGTTTCCGTACAGACAATATTAATAATGAGACAAAACCATACCATGTTTAATTTTTGATGTACATTGTCCAAAACTGGAGTAATACACTCCCGAAGTTTGTATGGGAAAAATGTGGACTAGGTTCACCTTAAGCTACTTGCTTAATGTTAGTAACGCTAGCTAATACAGTAAGAACTTGAGAATCTAGCTTTCGTAAGTTTAACAAATCTAAGGAAAATTAATCTTTTGTAATTGGTTCCTTCATAATTATTCAGCGTTCTCTATCACACACAACTCTTTTGTAGTATCTACGCTTATACTTTTCAAACTTTGTTAGTTAATAAGTGATTCAAAGTTAATATTTTAATTGTTCGCCATCAATTGTGTGCTTCTTACATATTTAGATGATCTTATGATGAACTCCATCTTCAGAAAACGTGAGCACAGAAAGTGGACCTGGCAGAGCCCTGATGGTTCAACTAAAAACGAGATTGACTTCATTATAACGACGAAGAAGCAAATATTCAATGATGTTTCTGTGATCAACGCGTTGAAAACCGGAAGCGATCACCGCATGGTAAGAGGCACAGTGAATACCAACATCAAGCTGGAAAGATATCGGCTGATGAAGTCTACGCTCCGTCCAGCACCGATCCAAGTCCAAAACCCCGAGAGCTTTCAGCCCGAACTCCAGAATTGTTTCGAGTGCCTAGGAAGCTCTGTGGACTATTATAACGATGGGTTCGTGGAAACTGTCCATACTGGCGGGTCTGAGGTCTTCAAAACTCGTCGTACTAATGGCAAGAAGAAACTCTGATCCTACTCTGCAGCTAATGGAGGAGAGACGTGAAATGATCCAGCAGTCTTCAGACGACGCGATAAAGTACCGACAGCGCAATAGAAGCATCTCTAAGTCCTTGAAAACCAACCTTCGCCGTTTTAATACGGACCGCATCAAGGACGTCATAGAGCGGAACAAAGGCTCCAAGGTCTTTGCAAAAGATCTGTCTATTGGGCAGAATCAGCTTGCGAAACTGAAGACAGAAGAACAGAAGAACAGAAGATGGCAGGATCGTATCCGCCAAGCCTGAGCTGTTGGGATAGATCGAGAGGTACTATGGGCAGTTACACACGTCAACAAGCAACCCCGTTATGAAGCTGGTAAACGACCCAAGAGCCAGATTGACCCGACATTACACCGAAGACATTCCGGACGTTAGCTTGTACGAGATTAGGATGGCTCTGTAACAGCTTAAAAACAACAAGGCGTCGGGTGATGACGGAATTACGGCCGAACTCTTGAGGGCCGGCGGAAAAACCGTTCTTAAGGCTGTCCAGGAGCTGTTTAATTCCGTCATACTCGAGAACAAAACGCGACAGGCATGGAACATACGTGTGGTGGCGTTTTTCTTTAAGAAGGGTGACAATGCCTTTATTAAGAATCATATGCCCCTCTCACTTCGCTGTTTTCAAGAGTCATCACGAACCATCTCGTGCGCAAGTTTGGCGACTTCCAGCCTCCCGAACAAGTCAGATTCCGTAAAGGCTTTAGCACCGTAGACCACATGCATACGCTGCGACAGGTGGAACAGAAAACTGAAGAGTGTAACCTGCCTCCCTGCTTAGCGTGTGTGGAGTGTCAAAAAGCCTTCGATCTGATCGAGACATGGGCTGTACTGCAGTCTCTTCAACGGTGCCAGATCGACTATCGGTACATCGAGGTGCTGAAGTTTCTGTATGAAAACGCCACTATGTCAGTCCGAGTCCAGAACCAGACTTCAAAACCTATACTTCTGCAGCGAGGTGTGAGACAGGGATACTTTATCTCTCCGAGACTGTTCACCGATGCATTGGAGAATGGCTTCAAGGTTCTGGACTGGAAAGGGGCTGGCATCAACATCAATGGCGAGTACATTACTTACCTTCTGTTTACCGATGATATAGTTGTCATGGTTAAGACCGTGGAGGACCTTAGTGCAATGCTCGATGACCTGAGTAGAGCTTCCGAAAGAGTAGGTCTTAAAATTAACATGGACAAGACAAAGGTCATGACAAATGCCCATATAATACCCACTCTCATGACGATCGGAGGCGCTATGCTCGAAGTTGTGGACGAGTACCTTTACCTAGGACAAACTGTCCAGTTAGGTAGGTCCAACTTCGAGAAAGAGGTCAATCGTCCAATCCGACTCAGTTGGGCAGCGTTCGGGAGGCTTCGCAATATCTTCTCGTCCCAAATACCGCAGTCGATGACGAAAGTCTATGACCAGTGTGTGTTGGGAGTAGTTGCTCACAATGGGCCTTGTCAGAAGGCTTAAAGTCACCAGAAGGGCAATGGAGAGGGCTATGCTCAGGGTTTCTCTACGTGATCGAATCAGGAATGAAGAGATCCACAGGAGAACCAAGGCAACTGACATTCCCCGAAGAATTATCAAACTTAAGTGGCAGTGGGCAAGGCAAAACCGATGGCCGATGGGGCCGAAAGGTCCTGGGGTGTTTACCGCGTACCGAAAGACGTAGAGTGGGAAGGTATTGTGACTGTATGTCATCTATTAAATGGCGCAATGTTATCATTATTTTAAAATCGTGACACGCGTTCCCAGACCTCTTAGAAAACACATTAAGTCTCAACTTTATGATCTGACAGCTCGACCCTAATAAATAATCCTGTTCCTTTAAAATTGTAAAACAATTTTGAAACTCCTTAGAAACCCATTAGGGCACTTATGCCAGTTGTTAACAATCGAACGCGATAAATTACGTCACTCAAGGATGTAATAATTCTTGCAAATTCTAAGCAGCGGACGGATTGGCCACATCTGGATACCATAACTTGAGCCCAGCGTACCCTTAGAATCCATTAAAAAATTAGACAAAAAAAACCAGCGATAAAACTATTCTGAGAAAGCGACGCTGGGTCAAGGCGTGATGATTTTGAAGATGGAGAGAGGATTTAGAAATGGGGAGTTGGTTTTAGACCACGGTAGGAGGTAGTCGAATTAGGGTAAGCTTGGAGAAGTGAAAACGGAGTCGTGAGCAATGAGACTATGTCTCTGTGAGAGTGTTATACAAGTTGTTAAGTGATTGATAAGTGTAAAGGTTTAGACTAAGCTATATTAGTCTAGAATGAATGTAAGGCGCGTGAATCTCAGAGAGAGTTTGTGGACAGTCTGTTTTAGACCACTAAAGGGTGCGGACGGAATATTATAGGCTAGTTAAGTTAGGAGACTTGGTTTTGACCAAGTCTCCTAGGGCTATCGCCAAGAGGCCATGTCATGCTCAAGTGGGCTGTCGTAGATATAGCGTTTATAATTGATAACTTAAATGTAGTTGGGTTGAAGCCCAAGTTAGACTAAACTAGTATCTACATAGTGTGTGTGTGGTTGTTTGGTGAGATTGGGTGAGTCTTTTATCTTAATAACTATCCTAGGCCGATAGAGTTATTAAAGTTCTTATAACTAATTAGACAGAGACGTGTTGCTGGGGAGTTTGTTGCGCCACTTCTTCTCCTCAGCTCAAACACTAGGAAGTGGTGACGGGTGGGCTCTTTGGGGCTGTCTATAGACTTTCATGAGAGTTGATTCACAATTTTATTTAAATAATAATTCTGGGTTTTGATTCGCTACCCTTATCTTTTTAGTACTAATTCTTGAATTTTCCTTTTCTTGCCTGAGCAAGAAACCAACCAAGGAACCAATACTAGAGCTTTTAGACAGATTATTCAACATCTCTTAAATAATTATTCTTGAATCTAGATTTTCAACTCTATTATTAGTCATCCGTGACTATTATATTCTTGATCTTAGATCCATAATTCGGTCAGATTGACATGAACACGTGTCTTACAGATATGCTTGTTGTGCAACGGGTGAACTTCCAGGGGTTTGGGTGACCACATCTATCTCATATTCAGTCCAAGGACTGATAGGGACCATGTCTCCAAAAAGAGCATGATCACGACGATTTGCCGCAAGAACTAGCCGCACCATTGTCAGACAAGGACGGTCGCATGGTTGCCGCAGGGAAAGCCGCTTCGTCACGTTTCTCAGTTCGAAAGAACTGCTAGGGACCATGTCTCGAAAGAGCATGACGACGTGAAATAGCTGAAAAGCAGCTTGCGTCACTTTATGGAAGTGTTGCCCGGAGTACTCTGAGTGTTGACGTGAAGTATCGTGTGAGTAACGATTGACCAGATACCTGATACGCTAGCGTATGGGTTACTCGTACATTTATTTAGAAATACAAGTACTTTGAGTATCTCTGATATTTAGCTTTCTAAAACCACATCCAATATGGTTCCATAAATATGAATTCTTAAGTATAATTTAAGGCTATTCGGAATTCATATAAAGTAAATCGGTGGGAGAGTGACCAGTCTGGTGACGAGCTCTACAGGGCCGTACGGGGAGGGGTGCGGTCCTTCCCCCTTAGGGGGAACCGACCTAAGAGCTAATATTAACATAATTAGGAAAAA
Organism: Polymixis lichenea; assembly: GCA_949091785.1. Classification (NCBI taxonomy): domain Eukaryota; kingdom Metazoa; phylum Arthropoda; class Insecta; order Lepidoptera; family Noctuidae; genus Polymixis; species Polymixis lichenea. The sequence continues at coordinate 57,144,065 of OX420931.1, read as the reverse complement.
CGAAAATTTTATCGGCCTGGGGTCATTTAGGAACAGTCACAGTATCCCACAAGGTGGACCGATGACCTTGTGAGGCCGTGAGAATCCGCTGGATGTGGGAAGCACAAGACCGGTCGAAATAGAGGAGCCTTGGGGAAGCCTATGTCCAGCAGTAGACGTTTTTTGGCTGAAATAATTTTCAAAACACTGTAATAATTTTAACTGCATCATCGCCACTACAAACTATCCAATATCAGTTATTACTTATTGTCCAAATCATTATATTTATCCAACATCCAGCATTTAAATAATGTGAAACAGATCAATACTTGAGATTTGGCCTATAAGTGTATATTATAATATCAAATATGGTTGGAAAAGAAATAGGACATAGGAGTTTGTTAACAGTATTGTACTGCTTCTATGTGGGGAATATTGTATTTTGCTCAAAAAGCTTTTAAAAAATATAACCGCAAAGACCCACCTTCTCAACTTGGCGCATTACGCGCAGCATGTTAAGTCCGGCGAGGTTCTTGAGCTCCTGCACATTCCACTGGCCAGAACGAAGCAGTCAGCAAACAGTTCCGGGTATCTGGACACGTCCTCCAAACCACGAGGAACCCTATAGGTTGAATTTCGAGGATAGTATCATAATTGACTGCCCCGTTACGCCTAATACCTCCGGGTGTATCGCATTGCTGTCTCATCATATTATGAAAGAAAGAAAGAAAAAGAAAGAAAAATTGATTTATTTGTCACAGAAACACGTGCATATAAAAAACAATTACATAACATTTAAAAAAAAAACATGATACAACACAGATATTTATACATCGGCTACTAACAGAGAGTGCACCTGTGGGTGCATACACTTGTGCACTATAATATTTACTGCGCGGACGTGCGTGAGTATATGACCATAAACGAGGCAAAAGGAGTATATAAGGTCCATAGCAGGTGGCATTCTGTAGTTTCTGCCTACCTCCACGAGAAAAAGGCTTGAGTTTATGTATCTATATATTTGGCTAATCTCCATTTAGCTTGGTGGCCATTGTGGAAATTAGGAGGATATATTATGCAAATATGTAACCCTAAAAATGGTCATTAAAAGGCCCACAGGCTAAGTAAAAAGACGAAGGCGAACACCAAATCAATTGGCATGCGGTGACTTCTGTCACTGCATGCCAATTGATTTGAGGTCTTTGCCCAGCAAAAGACTGCCCTGCTATATGCTGATATATATTGGGAATTTGGGGCGTCTATATTATCCCGTATATCGAACCTAGTGTTTTATTTGGTGTGATTGTATTTGTTTTACAAATGAACATTTTGTCATATGATGGTGGACGATTGGACATAGTTGACGCTGCTTCCTTGCTGAAATTTATAACATTTAAATATTTCTCCATGTTGTGATCGTTGGCAGGAACTTCCTTAGCTAAACACTCTTCGTTTGACTATTTGCAGTCTTTCTTCGCATAATATATGACATTGTTGGAATACTTTCAGTTCAGAATTATAAATAATCCTATTGGAAGTTACCTATGGTGAGGAGGCATGAAACACAGTGATGTGGCTACGACAGTGATGAATGTAGCTATCGATAGCTCGAGGGGAAGATAAAGACAAAAGAAAGGATTATCTGTCTTACAAGTCATTTTAGAATGTGTAAAAAATACATGTATGTAATGACAACGTGACTAAGACGTATATAATAACGTAAACTGAGGATGGAATAAGAAATAATTTAATGCTGACCCCGAGTATTATGGGACAAGGGCGGGCAAAAGATTAGCACGCCATAATTGCGGCGGTAAGTCCCCTCTTTAAGGAGAGGTGCCACGACATCTTCACCTTTCGCCTTACGCAGGTCCTCACTGGACACGACTGCTTCGGGAGGTTCCTGTTCCGGATAAAGCGGGAGGAAACGTCTGTGTGTCACCATTGTGTGGATTGCCTGGAGGACGCGGTGGAACATACGGTGGAGATTTGCCCTGCCTGGGGGGAGTACCGCCGTGTGCTTGCGGAGGTGATCGGCGGCGGCGATTTCTCTAGTCCGGCCCTGTTCAGGCCATGGAATGGAGCGAGAGTGCATGGGAAGCCATCACCTCCTCCTGAGATCCAGTAATGCTCGCGAAGGAGGAGGCGAAGAGCGTGAGGGAGAGGCAAGGATTGCGCCCTCGCGTCTCTAGCCCTCGCAGGAGACGCCCTGGGCACAGAATATATACCCGAGCAGAAATAAAGCTTCATAGTAACGCCGTGCGTAGGTACACTACTACACGCATAGTTAGGTGTGCGTGACGTGTCACCGATTAGGCGCGGGGGGCGAGCACCGGCACCCTATCGTGTACAAACCAGTTTGAACTAGCTCATTAAGTGGACGAAATAAGGGCTGCGATACGACGCGGACTTTCATAATAGTTTTTTAAATTGTACTGTGTGCACAAACAATGGGAGAAAACCAAGGACATCTCTTTTTGACGTATTCAAAGGATTTTGTCAGGTAAATGACTATGTCTACTTTCAAATTTTTAATGCTTATAATAGAAGTATTTTAGTAACGAGATAGGTAGTACCCAAAATAATTAAGATGGCGATAAGGTTTTCGCATAAAAATTATTTAATATCAATAGGAATAATAAACCACTAAAACGAAGCAAAAAAGGAACAAAAAATGTTACTAGTTGGAAATTTGTAGAAATATTAGATACTTACTTACTTTTGAATAAAATATTTTCTTTTTTTTTCTGTTCATTTCGAACAATAAAATGTACCTAAATTAACTTACTTAGTTCGTAACTTAACTTACGTACCTACTAAATTTTAAACAAACTGTCCATTATTAAACCATTTTGTCTTTCAAAGCTATACTATTTTTTATGTTCGTCGTTCGTTTATGGCAAAACTGGAAAACCGAATACTTATGGGATCACCTCAGTCACAGTTTCTGTCCGTTTGTCCGTTCTTATTGCCGAATCTCGACTCGTATTTGCCCGGTTTTTATTTGCACTAACCGAGTGACAGCCCTATAAAATTAGGTAAGAATTTTGAGCTCTGTTAGGAAGCTTTCATTCTGTTCGGGTATATATTCTGTGCCCTGGGCGTCGGGAGTCCATAGCGGACTCCCGTTCACCGTAGTCGCGGCCTTGCGGAGGGCGAGCAATGGGCAGCTCGCAATCCGGTAAGGACCAGGCTCGGGTCAACGGCGCGATGTGTTCCAAGAGCGCCTTAAAGAGATCTCAGCAAAATTGAAGGGGTCCGCTAGGGCCGATGCCTGTCGGGATCGCAGATTTGTTCGAAAGAGTTACCGTGGCTTTGGCATAGGCAACTGGTGGAACACGGGTGACTTTTAGTCAGTTAAAATCTGACACGCCCTCCCGTTCCACCCAGAGTATCTCCCACTCTGGGTGGACCACTCATTTGATGATTTCCCGTAAAAAAAAGGGCAGACAAAAAAAGAAGATGGACGTTGCTTGGTAATTTTAATAGATTTTGACAATTCATACAAGGGAGAACTAATCTTCCGTTAGAAAATACTAGTGAGAGTAAAGTTTAGATAATAAATAAGTTAGTTCACCTGTTCACACCGTCGAAGTCTCCACCGATGCCGACGTAGTCAGCGCCAATCATACGCTTGATGTAGTGGAAGTGCTCTGCAAACAAGCAAACAGTTGTACCTAGTTGCGGTACGTGAGAGGTAGGCATTCCGTCGGTAGTTTGTTGACGCCCCGACTTTATTTGTGGCAGCCCTTTTAAGTCAAATGATGATTCCATCGGTCCAAATGATTGTATTGATAGAAATAAGTTTGACTAAAGAGTTTGCGTACCTACAATAATAGTCAGTATAGCATGCTGCTTTGAAACGATTCTTAAGACAAACAGTTGGCGTACATTCAGCACCTAACAGTATTCGTAAAAGTGTGGTTGAGCAACGGAAAGGCTTAAAAGTATAAGGGACACACATTTCAATCTAGCACCCGCGCCCCAGCACCCCAGTACGCATTTGATGTCGTCGGCACTTTGATGCTAGTGGCGCACGCATACGTAATTGCCACGGTCTCGACCTCGTGTGGTCAACAGTGCCAGTGCGCGGCTGCGCTCCGCCCCGGCCGGTCATGTGCTCCTAGTGTGTAGATCACTACAACATCGCGTGCGAGCTACAGTGAGAGGGGAGGAGCCCGTTAATTTGTGGACCGTTACGTCTTTAATTTATTTCTTGTATTCAACGCTTGGTTGGCTGAATATTTTGAATGCCATTGCAAAGCTAGGTATAAATTGTATGACCCAAAATACGTGATAATGTAGGCAATATTTTCAATCAATAAAATTATTCTCTAAAATTGATTTTCATTTCTCATAAACTCTAAACCTCTAAATGCCCTTAATTTTACGAAAAGTTTTAACCTTGTTCTTACTTTGTGAAGTAAAACTTCTGAATCTTAGTTTTGTCTTCTTCTCAGTCACTCTAGAACATTTTGTATCTTGAAATAAATACGAACAAAACTGACGAAACAGCAAACTTGAAATCCGCGTATTGAATGAGACCTTTAATTGCTTGGATCCATCTTAAAACCACATTAAAAGGGATATTTATTAGCCTTTGACTTTCATAAAACAACAATACAAATTAATTTCAATAAATACAACTATTTATTTGCGAAAATACAGAAAACGATGCTACGAATTAATATAACATCAGAACAAGCCCCGAAACATTGTAGCCACTAATTAGTTTCACAAACAGTTCTTTGTTTACGAAAAATTTTACTAAATTACGAGCAAACAGCATTGCACAGTAGTTCACAGTAGAAATTGAAACAGCGTTTTGTGATACCTACGCCATTTCGTTCACAATTAAACGTTGTTTATTTGCAAAACTTTGCAATCTGTGGCGTGGTACATACAAACTGCTGTCGACGACTGTATGTAAATAATCTATCAGACACTTTTTGTGGAAACACGAAAATATATTTACGATCACAATTTTTTTTTTACTGCTGAAAAAAAGCGGGTGGGGAATAAAGTTTACAAATAACCTAATGTCGATATGAATATTGAAATATTTGTCTTCAGTTTAAATGCTCCAAGATTTGGCTGGTGCTTTGATGATGTATGACTAAGTTGCACTCACGATGGGGTGTTGCAGGTGTGAGTGAGGCTCATGTAGCGGACGCCGAGCTAGTAGTAAACCGGAGGACTCCCAAGGAGTTGGCGATGGAGTGGCCTCCCTCGATGCCATTGAGTGAGGCGATCTTACGAGGGCGTGTGCTGTGGGCTTCCAAGATATCTAAAAAAAATACAAAATTAAATTCTTCCTAAATACATTTGTTTTGAAATTACACGATCACGATTGTGGACTAATATCCTACGCGTGTCTTCAAACCTTGTGAATATTCGCAATTTCCACAACCATTATTTTGTTACCTATTGTGTTTATTAGCAAACCTAAGCAAACCGCAAACGCAGCACACAAAACTTTGGAAAACAGTTTTGTGTACGCAAGCAATTAGCGCAATTTATTTGTGTATGAATATTGCATTCAAACGACGTGAGGTAGACAGACGCATGAGGAGGCGCTAAATGAACGAATATCAACTCTTGAGTGATTCTGAATATTTCATGGCTTCTATTGTCAGGCATAAACTTGTGAAGTATTCTATTGTCTTCATTACGTTGAAGGGAAAGCAGAGGACTAACTTAGAGAAATATTATATTTATGATCGTTTGTAAAAGGGTTGGTAGAGCAGCTAGTGTTGAGCAAGTGTTCAAACGTATCTTCGTAATGTAGTCCAATGTTGGTAGTATTCGAAGTAGATTTTTCATCCCTTCCACAATACTGAACCAAGTGTTAGGCACTATATACGTCAATATATTATGTTAAATGTTTTTTCTTTCTTTTAGGAAATCAAATTTGATTAATATTTCAAATAGATTGCAAACTATAGTTTGTATAATTTAGAAGCATTTTGTTTACTTTTTGTAAATGTGAGTACCATGCATCCGTTTCTTGTGTTGTTATGATGTACGTTGACTTGAAAATGCATGGCAGTTGAGAGTATGTCATGCTCACATAAATGTCTCACTGATGGTGGCGCGTGTGTTGGATCATTCGGTTCCCTACAAAATGGTTGAGCTGGATGGTGCTGATCCACGCGTCAAGTTCGTGAACGGGCGCTGTCGGTTGAGACTGGTCATCTCCTAACTTCCAGGGCTTAATTTATCTTGTATTTAGAATTGCCTATAATTATTTTTTTTATATTGTTCTCACATACAGAAGCAACAAGAATAATGTTCCCAAGTTTTTGTAATATTTTAACTTGATTTTAAAAGAGTGTCTGTGGAGTTTCTTGCCCGTTCTTCTCCATAGAGATCTACGTTTTGGAATGAGCAACTAGCTTCAACTTTCCAACTGATCGTCTGTTTGACAATTCAAAAGTGCCTGTAAATGGTTTAATTGAAATAAATGCTTTGAATTTTAATGTAATTTAGTTTAACAGTTACATCTTCCATAAATCATATCGCAATGAAGTTGTGGTAGGCAAACCGGTGAATTGTATGAGGAAACAAACATGTTTTAGAACCAAAATTTCGAAGACATTGTTACAGACAGGAGGTCTATGTCGTAGCAGTGGAACCGTCAAAGGCTGATGTTTATATTAACAAGGATAAAATTAACACACATTTTGACACACAAAAAAAAAAGTAGAAGAACGTTCGGTGTAAGGCAAAATTTCAATCACGGTCTTCCGCACTCGCTACCACACTACTTCTTGGTAGCAAGACACCAGGACAAGACATCCACAGTAACAAAGACATGATGGGCGGTGTCACAGTTCCATTTAGTGGCGATTTTCGGCAAACACTTAGTGTGGTGATGCGTGGAACTAGGACTGACGAGGTGAATGCTACGTTGAATAGGTCGACTCTATGGTCGCAAGTTTATAGACTGCGCTTGATCATTAACATGTGAGTTCGGTTTAAAGTTAGTGAAGATACTCGTCCAGATTAGAGCGGTTATAGGTGAACCTACCACAGGCTCTTGGTAAAGTAGTTCCCACCTTACACAGTATGGCCATGAGAGCATTGGGCGGCTGCTGGGGAGTTTGTTCCGCTACTTCTTCTTCCCAGCTAAAGCACTAGGAAGTGGTGAAGGGTGGGCGTTTTGGGGGACTGTCTCATGTACTTTGACGTTCGAAAAGTGCTGATTCTCAGCCTAATTTGAATAAATGACTTTTGATTTTGATTTTGTCGACCTCAAGACAAGTTGCTTCTCGCACGGACATTTGTACTGTGACCAAAACTAAAAACGTAGGATAAAGGAAAGTTTTATATTATTGTGGCTGTCATTTTAGTAAATTGTGCTGACTTACGACTTCCACGCGAACGAAGTCGCAGGCAGAAGATTGTTATAATTTATTTTTCCTTATTCCATTTTGATTTAAAGTGCTTAAACTATTTGTGCAATTTTACAATTGACATTTTGAAAATTGAATGATTACACAAAACCAGCTATAATTTAACATTGACACATTTATTTTCACAAATTACGGCAATCCATACAAAAATATGGAAAAAATATCGCCATTTCGTGCAAGGAATACAAAAATATTGCTATTTGAAGCGATAATAAATCGCCGTGATTAATCATGTCGCTTTAAGGTTGTTGCATACTGGATCGAGTTCAGTTTGATTTATTTGTGAGAATATCTTGCCTGCTAGATTTGTTGCTTTCTTACAGGAAGATGTTGTAGATTGGTGATAAAAATATACAATGGAATCTGTTTTGACAACTTTAGACTTACTATAGCCTATTAATATCCCATACTGTAGTTATATCATTTTAAAAGAGTAACGGTGGAGTTTCTTGCCCATTCTTCTCCATACGAAACTACATTTTGGAAGGGGCGACTAGAATCAATTCTATTTTAATGTAAATGTTGACGTTCAAAAGTGCCTTTTAAGTGCCTATTTGAAATAAATGCTTTGACTTTGACTTTGACATACCAGTGACGCCCCAAGCATGGTTTATTGTTTCATGGAAGACTTATCCAGGCATCAAAAACAAATCAATAATCAGAATCTTAATGGAATATGAACTTAATAAAATGAACACTGTATGGCGCCATAAGATAAGATAAGATAAGATAATAATTTATTTGCCCAAACATGAGTACAAGACATACAACACAAATTGTCAGCATGCAAGAGATGTTAATAATAAAATAAAACAGATCGTCACGTTTGCCTTAATGGCATGCAAATATTAGTACAATCATAAAATTTATAATGTCACTCTTAGTCAAACTATTTAAAAATTTCATAATAATAAAAGAACATTAAAAAATACAATGATTAAAAAATAACAAATTGGTGAAACATAATCATAATCTCTCATTTAGAAACTCATTCAAGTTATAGTAAGCTTTATCTGCTAGAAAATTAATAACTTTCTGTTTGAATTGTACATCAGTTAACTGCTTCCAGCTTTTAGGTAGTTTATTATAAATTTTTGGAGCCATGCAAAAGACACTTTTTCGCATAAGTGACGTCCTATATTGATGTAGGCAAACTTGGCTATTGTCACGTCTATTACGAGGAAATCGATCTGCCATGCGAGAAAAGAGTAGAGGGTTGGACCTTAGGAACATTGCATTTTCTAATATATAAAGTGAAGGTAATGTCATGATTTTGTATTTTTTGAAATAAGGTTTGCAACTCTGAGTGGTTTCAAGTTTGAACATCGACCTAATGCAACGCTTCTGAGTTTTAAATATAAATTCACGGTCCGTCGATAATTCCGTCCATAATTTCTGACAACTTTTTTACCTCAATGTTACTTAAGCACTTGTTATGAAAGCCAGCCCAGCCCTGCTTTTATCTGGCTTGTCAAGCTTCCAAGTAAGGCATTAACTTAACTACGAAACTTTTTTAAATTTGGGTTTCAGGTTAAGATGATAAATTTTATGATTCCAAAACTTTACTCAGATTATTCGTATTTCGAAGCGAGTGTGGTTTGAGACTTAAAAAATATCGCGCGATAAAGAGTCAGTCGAGCCAGTGTGTGGTTGTCTTAATCACATTGTTATAAAGAATGTACCTGGCAGCCTGGAACGGGGACAAATATCAATTATTTTTATTTACACATGACAATGTCAAATTCAATTTTTTGTTGCATGTATTACCTACGTCAAAATGTACGTTACGTCAAATAGTATTTTGTATTGTTTCCATAGAGCATCATTTATATCAAAGGGCAGTACTAACCCCACAAGATCAACAGTTAAGCCCAACTGTATCATCGAAGATTATTATCCCTTTTTTTGTAATAATACACACATGCTTTTCCAATTCACTTTAGACATTGGCAGAATAGTCGACATCGGCTTTGCTTGTCATATTAAAAAAATAGAATAGAATCATAGGGCATTTCATACCACCGTTAAAAAAAAATTGTGACCCTTTTACAAAATCCGTGGTGGTGATTGACAACGGTAGCTACAACATTAAAGCTGGGTTCGCCAACGACAACCACCCGGTGTCTATCTTCAGGACTGGGAACTGGAACATCTGATAGGCTTTTATAGCTTTTAACTGCCAGAGTGAGGTATGTAGAAGCTTTTCCCATAAAATATTTCATATTCGTACACATGGCTACACATAAAGCTATACATTTCCAGTTTACGGAAATCTTATACAATGCGAGATCAACTTAATCTGGAAATGTGTAGCTTGATGTGTAGCCGTGTGTACCAAACGAATGTAGTTTTTGCTTCATTTAGAGGATATTTTAAGAGTTTAGGTACTACCAATTTCTCCTCAAAGTCCTGATATTCCTCCACAGGCCGAAACAAACCGAATGAATATATTCCATAGAAAGATAAAACATTTATCATCGCAAAACACACGAGTATATGGTTTCAAGCCAAAACATAGACAACGTCGTGACCGGTCGTACTTTTCGTCCCGAGACACAGTATATCTAATCGTACTGCCGAGATCTATCCCGGCACGAAAAACTGTCTGCTGTGGGGTAATTTTGTAAGCGCATGTCCCGTCACGTCGCTTGCTCCTAGCTGGGTCAGTAGCGTAGTTTTTCTTGTCCACTTTATTGTAAGTACTTAACTTATTTACAGACATTTTGTTTGGGTAGGACCTGCATGCACAATGTTGAGATAATCCTATTATAAATGTGAAAGTTTGTATGTTTGGATGTTTGAAACTCATTCACCCAAAACGGCTGAACGAATTTAGATGAACATTCAAAATCAAAAGTCATTTATTCAAATTAGGCTGAGAATCAGCACTTTTCGAACGTCAAAGTACATGAGACAGTCCCCCAAAACGAAGTGGCGCAACAAACTCCCCAGCAGCAAAGCTGTCTGCTTAGTCGGATAGACTTGATTCTATACATACATAGGCAAAGTAATCAACATTATGGGACACAGAACTTAAAAAATTGTCATTTATGTCAGCTAGCCGTGCCAATATACCAACAAATAAAATGAAAAATTAACTCAAGCTCAAAAAAACAAAAAGTAAACAAAGCATATACCAAAATAAAAGTCTCCTGTTATAAATGGCGTGATAGCTTACATAAGCAATGCTGGATTATGTTTACAAATGATAACCTAGGACCATCGACGCAAATAAAATAAACAGGTAGATAATTATTAGCAACAATAACAAAATCATGGTCAGCAAGACGACCAGTCACCACAAGCAGCACCCGTTCACGAGCATAACATTACAGTGCATTAATGACACACAGATAGTTTATAACCTAGAAGTTTTCGTTTTTATCCCGAGAATACGTTCCCATGGGATAATTTTCGATGCTAATTTTCGCATTATTTTATTATATTAGTTCGGATACATTGACATTGGGTTGGTAAATTGTTGAGGGTAATCGAAATGGTAAACGCACACGGCTAAATTTAAAGTAGGTATAGATAGGATGATAGGATAAATAATTATTGTGAAAATCGAGAACAACTAAAAAAAACTCGAACAACATACCGAAAGTATTTTTATAGATTTGTTGTGACATAAATATGCCGTTAAATAAGTGAATATTGCATTCATTAATTTCGACAGCGTCAATCCGTTGAAGCTCCATACATAGTGGATATAAAAATAATATTCTTGTTAATTACAATACGACTGTGATAGTTACGAACTGTTCGTCAATATTTATGAGTAGAATTATTGACGGACGGATTTGAGTGGACACTGGTGCCGATTCTCTTGTACACCGAACTAAGCTAACTAAACTATGACTAAAATTCCTTACTTTTGGCTATGAGAATCTTAAAGATATTCTGCAAAAAAATATCTAAATTTAAAAATTAAATTTTACACAACTAAAATCGAATTTGACAATCGCGACTCCACGTGGTATTTTTTGGCTTCGCACCGTGGTACTTGTAGGACACACCATTTTCAAGAAGATACAGCACTGTTTTTGCACCTTAAGTTGAGGTGTCGGTGTGAATTTTAGATAATGACAACTAATTTTATTCCACACGTTTTTAATCGCGATTAAAAATAGTCAGATTTAGTTAGACAATCAAAATTTTAGGTTGAATAGAATAAGGTTTTACTAATCTAAAATAGTTTTCCGATTTCAGACGACGAATCTTTGAGGATTCGTTTCAAACAATTACCTACCGTCGCCGGCCCCGCGGTGCATGGTGGGATATAAATAAGTCTACTAATTTATTTACATCTAGCTGGAATTATTCTATTCTAGCACTTGATATTCTTAAGAATTTGTTCTTTTGCGGGTAAGAAATCAGTAATTTATGCGGCCTACTCAAATGTCCTTTCTTTGGTATTGTTCGTCAAAACGTTGAGCTCCTCAAGTTCTGAGTTGAGCTGCATGATTACTGATAAATGCGTGCACTAATGGGACAGACCCACTCGAATCCGTGTAGTTCTTTCCTCAAAAGAACAATGCAGACACCAATTCACCTGTTCTTCAGATGATCTAACCAAGATTGTGTGACTTTAAAAGACCGTGACCTCTGAGTTTGTTATTGTTTTAGCCTTTTTTCTCAGAGAAGTCAGATAGAAAACGCCGACCTCATCTAGTTTAAAAAATATGATTGACGTGTAAAAGTGTTTTGTACAAAACTACTTACAAGTAATAAAATCAGATAAAATCATTCGTAAATCTTTGACAGTCGTCACGGGTAGTCAGAAGCTCAAGTCTTACAACCATTCTTACCAAGTCATTTCGTGTGTCCCAGTAACTGGGTTGTGGAGGTCAGATAGACGGCCGCTTCATGTAAAATACTAATGTTCAGCTGCATCCGGTTAGACTAGTTAGTTAGTCAGGCCGACCCAAACATAGTTGGGAAAAGGCTTGGCAATTTTTTTGACCAAAACCATGTCGAATCGTAAATAAAGGCAGGAACAAATTGTATAAACAAGCTCGTATTGTAACGTTGTTGAGAACATGGAATTCAATGTATTGAAGACTATAACAAAATCACGGTCTGTTGTGAGCGTACACACTACTTATCTCATTAATGGAGGAAAATGTTTCACACGCGACAGAGGAAATGTATTGCAACAATATTTCTAGCATTTTATAAGAAAACATTGTATTATCAAAGCCATCCCATTTCTTCCTATGGGTGTCGTAGAAGGCGACTAAGGGACTTACTAGAGAATGGGCAGAAGCATTTGACCACCATACTGCGATCGCCAACCCGCCTGCCAAGCGTGGCGATTACGGCAAACCCCCCGTTTTGGAGGAGGCTTATGTCCAGCAGTGGACGTCATTCGGCTAATATGATATGATAATGATTACAAAGCCAACACGGCTTAGTACAACCCGATGGATTTTCCCATCTGCAAAAATGACGAGCTTCCATTCAAACTTTCATCCTCTTTAAGGTTATTTAACGGTTTTAGTCCATTAGTGGATGAATTTTCCGAAATCCTTACTTAGCATTAGCTAGCGAAACTCTGATGACGTAATGGCTATTGTTTCTAACCGTCAATTAGTGCACAAAACAGATACGCGTAGATCAAGCAACTAGTGACAACAAAGGGACACTTACAGGTGAACGACAGCGATACCCACATTGATTTCGGTGACGGGACGTTCACTTAGTGTCGATCACGCACAAAAGGATATCGCAATACAATGTCTGACGCGATACAGAGGTAGCTGTCTGTGTGGATATCTCGAGTGCCTTACCCCATTGTCTGGTCGTATTTTGTGTAGCTATGAGCCCTTCATCTATACTTCTATACAAATATTATAGAGAGGTAAAGTTTGTGAGTTTGTGAGGTTGTAGGGGGTAATCTCTGGATATACTGAACCGATTTTGAAAATTCTTCTACAAAGCCACGTTATTTGTGAGTGTCATAGGCTACAGTGGCGAGGTGTCAATTTTTCTAAGAGAGAAGCCGAAGCGAATTCGGATTTAACTTACTGACTTATCAATAAAGAATTATACTATCATTCCAAAATTAATTTAGGAATGGAAAGAATTAAATACAATAAAATTGAACAGCTGAAAACCAAATAAAATGTGCAATATTCCTCCATCTCGTTCTTGCTGACGCATTGTTCTAAATGTCTCTGTCATAACCGGTTGTACAGTGGCTTATTCTCGTCCCTATCGCTTGATAGGGACGAGAATAAGCCGTTGTCACTTTAGGTCACGACAACGCTTGTTGTTGTGACCTAAAGTGACATCATTACGGGATCGCTGTTGCATGAATTTTTAGTTCCCGATTATGACGTTTTGGCGCCGGGTTAATTTAGAGTTTTTTTTTTTTTGTTGTAATACAAAGGTAAAAACAACTGTTTTTGTTGTTTGAATGTCATGGTGAATTAAATACCCGTAGTGTTACTATATTTTTTTGACAAGAGTAGACAATAGTATTGACGTGCCATTTTTTGATAGCGATAGAGTTTTCGATGAGAATCCCCGAAGGGAAGCCGGTAGGAAGCGTGTTATATGTGCTTTCGCCACTGATAGGCTATATATTAATCCGAAAACTTAAAAGATTTTTTCGTGGTAGTCGGATTTGAAAAGTAAGTCGGAGAAAAAACGGTCGAACAAAAACGCGCTGCTTTAACAATGAGAGTTATATGATTGAGTTATAAAGAAAAGTTTTAGAACTTAATAATGCCTACAAAAAAGTAAGCAACAGCATATGTCGAACTTTTATATTTAAGTAACAAAAATATATTTTATATTAAAAAACTAATTTAAATCGTTAGGTCATGTTTATTGGTCATAATAGCAACAATTTATGAGTTCTTATCAAAATAAGTACATTTATCGTCTCTAGTGTTTAAAACAAAAGACTTTCCCTATTACTGCATATAATTTGGACGAATGGTTAAAGAGATAATACGACATAGGTATGGAACCGCGACCGTGTCGTTATCTATTGTGTAATCAATCAATCAATCAATCAATCAGTTTATTTGTGAAACATAGGGTGTTTACATTAATAGTGGGTGCGCTATGTTTTGTCATAATTAAGACATACAAATTCAATGTGACCCATTAGGTGTCATTAGGTTACGTGACTTAGAAAAATAATATTTTGAATTAATTAAATACATGAAAAGAGAAAGAAGAAACATCAAATCCAATATAATTAATAAATAGTCATAGTAATAAAAATAAAAAATCAAATAAAAAAGAATCAAATCAATCAAATGGTGAAAAAATGCATCATTATAATAATTGATCATTCAAAAATTCGTCTACAGTATAATAACATTTGTCAATTAATAATTTAGTAAGTGCTTTTTTAAACTTATATAATGTCATGTTTTTTATGTCATCAGGAATTTTATTAAATACTTTAGGTGCCATACCGAAAAAACTTTTTCGCATCAATGCGGTCTTACATTTTAAATTACATATTTTATTTACATATTGGGCACGCAATGGAGTTTGTCTAGTGAAAGACATTTTTTCAAATAATTGAGTGTTTCTTTTCACAAACAACGCATTTTCCAAAGTGTATAATGCTGGAAGGGTCAGTATTTTTAATGACTTAAAATAGGGTCTACAGCTGTCCGTTGTTTTTAAATCACACATTGCTCTAAATATAAGCTCACGATCAGTCGACTGCCCCCAAAAATTTACGCCATATCGCAACACAGAAGCTACAATTCCATGATATGCTACCAGTAACGTATCTTTATTTACCTTTTTTGATAACTGAAAGAGTGCATAAGCAGATTTACTCAAGCGTAATATAAAAATGTTTACCGCCCAACAAAGTGAGCACGGGTAAGCTAGTTTTTAATATATTTATCATAATTACCTATAACCAAGCTTCCTCTCATGGAGAGCAGGTCGGTGTCCCAGCAGAGGGAAGATTATAGGCTCATAATGGGGTTACGATGTTGTCAAACGAGGTTGACTGTACTATTGCAAGTATTTTCTACTTACACGGGGCTGACTATACTCCGGGTTAGATAGTTAAATAAAAGTTAACAAATCGTAAAAAGGTGTTTTAAAGTTGACACTTTCTTGTTTAAAAATACGGCTCAAAAATACACTCTTTTATTAATGTATATTAAACTTGATCATTAAGTCCGCTATTACGCAGTGCAATAATATTCGCTTTCATTTCTATATTTAAAAATACGGCTCAAAAATACACTATTTTATTAATGTATATTAAACTTGATCATTAAGTCCGCTTTTACGCAGTGCAATAATATTCGCTTTCATTTCTATATTTAAATTTGCTTGCATTTTAAAATAAACTTTAAAGCCGCTAATAAATTAAACACACGTCACTAGCACAAAATAACAACCAACAACGTTCTATTTAGTCGCGGTGAATGAGCCGTAAGTTAACTGCACCTTAATAACATTTAAATTTATTTAGGTTTCTGTGGCTATAAAGTTTTACGAGTTTAGTGGACAAGACGAACATTACAAGAAACTGTAGTTTCAACTATAGTTTCTAAAACGTTAAAAAAGCTATCGCCGCGCATGAGATTCGAACCCGCGACGTGCTAAGCACAAACGCGCTAAGCCAACTACAGTAACCGTTAAGCTATGATGCCATATAATCTAGTGGTTTTTTTTTAGTGGGAAATCATCAAATAACTTCCCCCGCTCTGGGTGGAGCAGGAGGGCGTGTCAGACTATTACTGACTAAAACCCACCCGTGTTCCCTCAGTTGCCTGTCTGCCAGAGGCCGCGGTATCTCTTTCGAACAACCCCCACCCTTGCCAGTACTCGATGGTTGAATTTATGAAATACAATCATTTGTAAACGTATGAGTGTGTGCGTGTCTATAGTACAGAAATGACTTGTTATAAGAAGGTCGTAAGTTAAACGGAAGTGTCAATCTACTACTTTTAGAGATTGTTACTCTGCTTTTGATCGCTTCTGTACAAGAACGTGCATGATTGCATATCGGTGGTCGCAATAAAACAGCATTAAGATATAGGTACTAACATTTTTAGTCCTTCCTTCCTCGTGTTCCATTTCAGTTACATTTTAGGGAGAATGCCCCAATCATACAAACAAAGGCTTTGAATTATTGGATTTTATTTGAAAACGATCGGCTGCTGACCCAAAATATGGACCCAGAATGAACAATTCATAAACCGCACTTTGCAAAAAATCGTCTTTAAAATGAGCGGTGATGTTCCAGGCAATTTCTTTTCCAGCCAGTGTCGCATCGCCTTTGTAAAGCTAGGTAATGGGCGATTTTTTTTTAATTTTACTAACACGAAACGTATTTTTTAAGTGTCCAATAGCAAAAAAATTGCTGTGCTCATGCAGCGTTTAAAATTTTAAATTAAAGCACTGTTTTTATTTTACTGGAGGGAATAATGATGAGGATCGCATTAAACGATAATGTTACAGTAATGACGGTAATAACTGCGGCCAATTTAACGTCATTTCATGTCGAACCAAGCACAAACATGGCCAAACTTCGGAAAATGTTCCTGAAACGGTACCTTCGTGAATATTATAGTGATTATATTAATTATCTACCTGTGTTTACACTCGTTTGAACCCCATGGTTAATCGCATTAAACCAAATGTTTATTTGTGTAGTACATATTTTTTGTGAAAATTATGGTTTTCGACAAGGTCATTAAAGGATAAAATGATAAATGATAAATGATTTTATTTCTGTAAGTAGGTTTGTACAAACACTTTTACACGTTAATCATATTTTTTAAACGAGATGAGGTCGGCGTTTCCTATCTGACTACTCTGAGAAGAAAGGCCGAAACAAACTCAGAGGTCACAGTCTCTTTTAAAGTCCAGACATAATCTTGGTCAGATTATGTGAAGACCATGTGGATCGGTGTCTGAAATGGTCTTTTGAGGAAAGAATCACACAGATTGAGTGGACCTGTCCATTCAGTGCACGCATTTATCAGTAATCATGCAGCTCAACTCAGAACTTGAGGAGCTCAACGGTTTGACGAACAATACCAGACAGGACATTTGGGTAGGCCGCATAAAATACTCAAACTGCTAGATTAATATTAAAACTACCTGAGAAAGAGATGTAACACAAAACAAAAAACACAAAAACAAACAAAATATGACCCACATAGTCCTCACATTCACAATAATTAAAACAAAAATAATATTATACTTCACAAAGTAATTATTCATGTCAAAGTGTATGTAATAATTATCAAATGTCAAAGAGTATAAGTTTACAAAAACAAAAAAAAAACATGTCATAATTTAGAATGCAAAAAGATAAAACGTTTCAACATTCCAATTAAATTCTATGATATTATATTTAATGAAAAACTGAGGTCCTCTAATTTGTTGAATATTGTGATTAGTAGTCACAATATTTGGCGGGCTTAAGATTTTTTTTAGTAAAAGATAATAAACTGAACTGATATTTTGCTAAGCTGTATAACCGGTTTTTGAAAGCTCATCACGCTACTAATCTCGAGAGGGCCACGATACTGGCACAGATTGCACTAACCCAACCTTTTTTTTTTGATGACGTGGCAAATCCTCATGGATGTCCTCCGCCCTGGGGAGGGCGAAGGAGTCTCTCTCGCTCTTACTGACTAAAACAACCCCGGTATTCCGTCCCACACTTGCACCGGGGATCACGGGATCTGATGCGACTTCCGCGATCCCCGGCTAGTGCGGTGTTGAACTCCCAATTATATAAAAAATGCTATGAAGTAATGAAATGCATACCCAAAAACGTAATAGGTACCTACACAAAAATGTACCGCGTTTTGTCTTGTTCCCACTCAGACTATAATCAGTTCAGCGTGTCCATGTGCCAGGACAGGCGCTGGTCGACAAATTACAGCATACTAAATATCTAGATATTTAACACAGTTTCTTAAGTGCGACTAAGTAGCTTGAGCTGTATTATAGATTAGCAATAAAGAGAATTATTTAAGTTAAATGAAAATCAAACACTAAAATGCCATTAAGGTGGGCTTAGCGGCATTATAGTCGTGGTTTTATGATCGGTAAATTGTAAAAACACTAAAATAAAACGCAGAAATCCTATGTTTGTTCAAATTAAATCATTGTTAAGAAGTCAAAGTATAGCTCTATTTGCAAGCGCAAAATTAAATCAATTTTTTGATACCGTCGATATACATATTAAAAATGAGTAACTTCGTCAAAACAAATCCCAACCTTTTTGAAAAAATTACAATGGTCCGAAATGTTTCAATTCGTAGTCAGTACAAAAATTCTTTGAGTAATTAATTAATTATAAATGTAAAACTGCATTAGTAAAAAAACTGCACTGGGTATGGCTCCACCCACGCATTTATAATAAAATTTCAGACGTAATAAATAAATTAAATTTTACACAATTTAAGAAAAAAATGAAATTTATTTTTAATTGAAAAATGTTATATACTATTTACGAATGCTGAAATGACGAATTAATTTAGAATTACAATTAATTATATTGACATTAAATTATTTTGACATTTTAATTATTTTGACATAGATTTCAACATTTTAATAATTCCTCATTTAGGTCTGACATAATTATGGTATTAATTAATAGATATGTAATTGTTCAATTTATTTCTAATAAAATAATCAACATAATTAATAAGCATGAGTTTTTTAAATATTTTTAGTATTTTTTAAATTGTTATCATCATTTATATTTCCACACCATATTTGTACGCCTCCTGGTTGGTATAAATAACATAGCGCTCTGTTCATCAAACCTAAGATCTGTATTTTTTTACCTATGTTAACAAGTAAATAAACAAAAATGAAAAAAAAAATAAAGAGTAGGCGTATTTTTTAAACCTTAGAAGCTAAAGCAATGAATTAGCAAGATCCTTCAAAATCTTTCAGATAGTGATTAAAACTGTATTACGCAATAAAGGCGCAGGTCAGATTTTGTTACGACTACCTTGTAGGGTCTCATTATTCACTGATATATACTGTAGGTACCCATTTTAAAGCCCTGAGTTCGGACAAACTTTTGTCCGCGCCTAATCAAATAACCTTCGAATCGACGTGAGATTGTGATTTTAGGTATAGACAATACCTAACTAAAATGTGTTTGACGACTAAATGTTTTCATTCATATAATGGAATTCCTTACTCTGAAGTCAATTAATCTACGACCAAAAATTACGGGTTCAAACCCCAGGACGTTTTTGAGACACCTAAAACTCTATTCTTCGGATCAATACGTATTCTAAACGTGGCCGCATACGTCAGTAAGATAATTTTACTAAAAATATCACAATTTCTGCACTGAATGAACAGTGTGCTTTGGAATATCTGCAAATGAGAACTGCACCCACCAATAGTTCCAGTGTGACTCACCTGGAACAAATAAAACGTATGTTTAAAACGTGAGAAAGAGATAGAACATGCATGAAATGTGTTTTATGTCTAGATAAAACTACACAATCAGGCGTTTCCACTGTTGAGACATACGCTTCCACTCTGTTAGAGGGAGTGGGCCATAATCCACCACGCGGGCCTAGTGCGGGCTGTATAAGTCACATGTCTTCAAATTTTTCGGTCTAGGACATGCGTTTGCTCACGATGTGTTCCTTCACCGTTTCGAGAGCAGTGGTGATCAAATTAAATACAGAAAGTAAAGTACCTTAAAAGTTCGAACTCACGAACTCTTTACTCTGGGCCACCACTGTTCCGATACAAACTAAAGCTTATTTGAAAGATACCACTTATAAATATTTATGGGAGTACAAACTAAAACTGCGAATGTGCTATAAAAATGTACTTAAATCATTAAGTAACATATACAATATTTTAAAGGCATTTAAATTATATTACACATAAGTTGCTCAGAAGGATCTAGGCGTCTTTCCATGGTAGTTACGACAATTATAAAAGAATTTATTATTAGAATGTATAAAAGCCTAAAAGTGTGCGTGCCAAATCTATTGAAGAAGATGATACCTAGTGTATACCTCAATGGATTACAGCCGAATCGTGTCAGCAGCGTCTTACATAGCAAAATGGACCCTAAACTTTAAAAGAAAAGACGTTACAATCCTTTGTTTTCCCAGTACAGGCAATACATGAAGAATGGGGGAACGGATTCTTAAGTAAATGCAAACCCTCTCTTCTCTCTAAAGAGATATTGCTTTCCGATTGGCCTGGCTTGGACAATAGATAATCCAATTCAATTCGTTTGTATTTGTGCGCAGTGCTTTGGTAAAGAAAATGAACTGTCTCATGTTAAATTAACTTAGTAAACGTTGTATTTACGTGTTTCCACTACGCTAATCAACTGCTTGTTTTTTATTATCAAGGTACACGTTTTCGATCGCAGGAATCCGCTGGAGGTGAAAAGCACAGGACTGGTCAATATTATGGCACTTGGGGGACGCTTATGTCCAGCTGTGGATGTCTTTCGGCTGAAATGATTATGAACCAAGCAGGCGCAAGCAGACTGTAGTTTCGTCGATACGTGAAAAGCAGATTAGAACTCCAAGAATTAATGAGTGACGTTTCGAAGACAAACGATGATTTAATTACTGTAAGTTCGTACAAACACTTTTACACGTCAATCTGAGAAGAAAGTCGAAACAAAGTCAGAGAGCAATGTTTCTTTTAAAGTCCAGACATGATCTGACCAAGACAATGTCACCAATCTCTTTAGATTGGTATCTGAAATGGTTTTTAAAGCACGGTGACACGTACAAAGTTTAACTACCTACTCAAAGCAATGCAAATGTTGATCGCAGGTGTGTACTCCCAACAGAGGGTCTACCCCCAAAACTAAAGTTAATAACAAAGCACTCACTAGTTTCAAAACTATGATTTATCAGTACCCCGAACAGGTGGCGGTACTCGGTTCTCAGTACTTTTGCACAAGTTTAATTTTGCACCATCCTGTATTGAACATTTTAGTTTTGTTTTTTCGGGATTTATAGATGCTCTGCTCTGGCTTTGATTAGTTTTAGAACTGTTAAGGCCCGCAAGGTGGAATTTGCTTTATTGTAATGATTGCAGGATTCTGCAGTCGGGGACTTTTATTCTTAATTTTTTTTTTTTGATTTTTGAGGCTTTTTATTTAAGTAAAGTGCGGAAAATTCGGTACACGCTATTTAAAAAAACATGACCACTGATACTCACAGTAGTTGTATCCCGAAGTTCTTAAATTAATTTTAAAATGACTTAATTTTTCTAATAAATCATTAGGGTAACTAATACCATTTTGATCACTGAGGATTTCGAGACACGAACTAACTTATTTCTGTGGGGTTACTTATAGCGGATTGAAACAAATTGTATATTATGAACCTCGCATTAACATTTTTTCTGCCGATAAGTTTATCTTCTTAAGGAAAATTCCGTAGTTGTCGTCAAGGACCATTTTTAATCACGGCTATCCGACACTGATCGTACAGATTGGTTCAGTCTGGGAGAGCAATCCGATCACACTCAGCTTTCGATTATCGAAGCTATGAGGTAATCAATAGGTGTATTGACTAATCGTCGTCAGTCAATTGCGGTCTAGTTGATTTAGGACAGCTAAAGCGTATGAAATTAACATTTTATATTTATCAGGAAAACTCTGAGAAATGTACTTTAAATTTAAAGCCTTCAATGTAACGTCCAAAAAATAAGACGGCTATCCAACAATTGAAGCGAAGCGTCAACCGCTTTCCGGAGGTCGTGTCCGCAATCTCAGCGAATTTACTAGGGATCCGCAAAATGTTTATTGACATGGAAAGAGAGAGAAAACAATCGGAAATGAATAAATAACGCCAGGGCCCGATTGTATTTACATTTGCAAACCGGAGTTTAGGATCAACGTTTCGGTAAAGGGTTTCAAATTGGATATTGTATTAGATTTTGTGTTGCAGGACTAACGTTGACTGACCATAACAAAACATTGCTGTCATGCAACTTATTCGTTTGTTCAAATTGTTGGTTGGACAAAACACATGATATTGTTTTCTGTCAAAACCGATGCTTCCAAAGCGTAGTGCCGGACGTAAAAGAATAGCACCATCCCATTTCTTCCCATGGGCGTCGTAGAAGGCGACTAAAGGCTTTACTAGAGAATGGGCAGCAGCGTCTGCATTTTACAACTATACTGCGATCGCCAACCCGCCTGCCAAGCGTGGCGATTATAGCAAAACCCGCCTTTTGGGGGAGACTTAAGTCCAGCAGTGGACGTCTTGCTGCTGAAATGATGATGATGATGATGATGATGATGATGAAGGTAAGCTAAGGAATATTTTTCATAAATTCACTCTCTTAAGGGTTTAATTTTCAATAATCCTTCATCACTGAACTTTCACAAAAAGTAGGGGTTGAAAGTTTTTATGGATGTTCGTCATATTTGGCGATGGAAAGTCCCATCGGGCCTGGCTCAGCCATACCCACATAAAAAAGTGTACGGCACTTTTTCTTCACCATAAACCAATCATCAAGATAAAATATCCAATCTTCATAAGAATTTTCGGACATCTTTGTGAAGCGTTACGTTTTCTTAGGAGCCACAACAAACAACAGGAAAATTAAGCGGAAACACAATTTCCCTTTTCGGTTCGGGTCAAGTGTAGCGTATAGGCAAACAGGACAGTCCCCGGGTACCAGGCATTCAGAGAACGCAGGGAATTATTCTTTGTTTCGTTACCATCCGCACCGTATTTATTAGGTCACTAGCAAGGCTTGATATAATGGTTACATTTTTTTGACCGCCTCGGTCATGAGCATGAACAGATTTTTCCACTCTTCACCACAAAGATGTCCCACTGGTATTGAATTGAACCTTCAAATATTATATGCAGTCTATTTTATTCGACTAATCAATTTTGGTGGGACAAAGAGTCACTTCACTTCTTACTGTAGACCTCTCAGGGTTGACAATGTCTGTTTTTAATACTGGATACTAGGAAACTACATGAGGCTGGCCATGCCATCAATTTTGGCTAGACGACATTTGGGTTTATGAAAAGCTAGATCTGTTTATAATCATTTCTAATAGTTCATACTCAGCTACCTACTAATCGCTACATTTGCACATTTGAGGACGCAGAAAACGCCATTGAAACCGTGATGAGTGGCCACTTACTGGGCCAAACTAACCTAGTTGACTAGACAAATGATATATCATCGATTTAAACAAAAGTATTTATTAAAACTATACGTTAATGTGATTACAAAGTCGTGTGTTTGAATGAAACAACGGTGAACAAACTCCAATAGCCAAATGCACCTAAAAACACCAAAAAACCAACTAAATTAACAAAACAACAAGAAACAAAACGAGGTTACCGACTCCACTTAGCGAAAGTAGCCAAAGCAAAGTAGCTGTCACTGACTTTTAAGATACGCTACTTGACAAAGATCACGTCTTCAAAGGAAGACTCCAGAGATCGTTGATATGACTGTTTGCTTAGGCTGCTTACAGCCCCTCTAGACGGCCGCAGCGATTACAAATACAGCTTGATATTAGTTTGTATAAGAGACTGTGATTTAATATCTAAGGCTCCAATCTCAAGCAAAATAAGGAATGTGGCATGGCCGTGTGATCGAACATTTGTTATTTTTTAACGTTAATTCAAAACATGTGGGACAAACGAAGCCGAAATATTTGAGAATATTGATAAAAATAAATCGTAATTCAGGTAATCGTGTGCATCTGCCGCAGCAGACCTTACTATCGAACCTGTCTTTGCAATACTTTGCAATATGCACAACAACATGCAAAACATTGCTTATATTGCTCTCTGCTATAATACGCTTATTTTGCTATTTTGTGTTTTATAATACAACTATATAATATGGTCGATGATGAGCCTCCCACAAACAAGATCGAAAAAGCTCTTTTACGTAATGTATCGACCACCACAGGGAGCAAAAGGTACCTCTTGAATCTCCTCCCCAGGTAACCACTGAAGCTTTACTGTCGCGAGTTGACGTACGTAAAATTATCCAGGAAGTAATGAAAACTGAATTACCGCTAATGTTGTTTAAATTAAACGAGACTATGAACGCAATCGTAAATAGAGAGTTACAGACTTACAGCCCACCAATGCGAAAATTTATGAATAGTCAGTATGAACTTACTAAAAGAGCATGATACACAAATGAAACTATGAAGGACCTGCAGAGGAGAATTTTGATATTAAAAATAACCTGAATTCGTCGTAAGTGCGCTCAGATCAGCTGGAGCAGCAAACCCAATCCAACAATGTGGAAATACAATACTTACCCGAGAAGAATCAAAAAAACCTGTTTAATATTGTGTCAGAATTGTCTAAAGTGGTTGAATGAGTTGTGGAATATAGAGTTATTCTGCATTGCACCAGGGTTGCCAAACTCAACCCCGATAATACTTGACCCCGGTCAACAATAGTGCAGCTCGCATCCCCTAGAGCTTGTGACCAATTCCTTCTACTATTAATTTTAATAAGAACAATAAAGAAAATTGAACAGCATACTTCTAGGTACGCTGTGCAAAAAAACGCAATTTACGTGACGGAGCATCTTTCCCCAAAATACAGAGCCCTACATGCTGCAGCTAAGCTCAAAGCCTTGGGTATAAATTTGTCTGGATTCGAGGAGGTAGTTTTCATGCGTAAAATTCAAGAATCTGAGCACATTATAGTCAGAAACATGGACATTTTAAATAAGTTAATTTACCTGTTTTTTTTTTGTAGGTCGACTATATAATCACAACAATGGCTTTCTTAATGTTTGTTGAAATTCACGGTTGTTAATATTTGCTACTAAAATACCAGAGGTCACCGTATGAAGACCCATAACTTTTGTCAACAATTATCTTTAGAAAACTATGACATTATTTTACTGATTGAGACATGGCTAAATAGTAGTGTCTTGAGCACAGAACTTTTTGACGATAGATATATAGTATGTATAGAAGGGATAGAGACGGTAGGAAAAAGGATGGAGGGGTGTATTGATCGCGGTATTAAAGAAGATAAAATCGAAACGTATGGTTCACTAGGGAAAGCCAATGTGAGGACCTTTGTATAACTATCAACGTACCGTTTATGAAATCTATTCGTCAAATAGCTTTGTGCGCAGTGTATTTGCCACCCTCTGTAATATGTAGTACTTTGCAACATTCCAGGAAGTAGTCCAATGTGATGTTTGAACAGACGGGCTTGCACGCCTGTATTGTTGTTGACTTTAATTTAGGTAACATAAGTGGAACTTGGTCAATGACTAGGTTAACAATGGCATTGGTAATTTACTTATAGAATTTACTCATGTGTACTAAATTTCACAACATAATGACATTATTAATGTGTCTGGACGAATATTGGTTACCTTCTGGTAGCGAAACTACAATACTACTAACTAAATCCCCTTAGTAAGATCGATATCCTACACCCCCCTATCGAAATCTTACTACTAGACTAAAGAAACCCATCTTCCATATATCTCCCAGAACATCTCACAAGACCGAACTTTTTCAAACAGAACTTCTTAAAAATTTCTAACGATCTTAATAACGTAAACTGGGATGAAATGTTTGATTAATGTTGTTAGTCAAAAAGTTCCTCAGACGATACAGGGATCGCAGAGTACCGTTGACTCTTTGTACTCTGCGATCCCTGTATCGTCTAAGGAACTTTTTGCCCGCTAAGACGGAAGACCATGCTTGTGCAGACTTTGATTTTCCCTATCATCGATTATGGTGACGTGTGCTGCTTCGATTTGAATGCAGTTTTGCTTGATAAGCTCGACAGACTGCTCAATAATTGTATCCGTTTCATTTTCAACCTCAGGAAATATGACCATGTGTCGAGCTATAGGTTTTTTTTTTTTTTTTCTGGGTGGGAAATCATCAAATAACTTCTCCCGCTCTGGGTGGAGCGGGAGGGCGTGTCAGACTTTTACTAACTAAAACCCACCCGTGTTCCCTCAGTTGCCTGTGTGCCAGGGGCGGCGGTATCTCTTTCGAACAACCCGCACCCCTGGCAGGCATTGGCCCTTGCGGGCCCCTCTGTTGCTGCTGACATCTCTTTGAGGCGCGCGTGGAACACAACGCGCCGTCGACCCGGGCTTGGTCCTTACCGGACAGCGAGCTACCCATTACTCACCGTCCGCAAGCCCGTGCCTACGGTGGCCGAGAATCAGCCTGGGATTCCCGACGCCCAGGGCGTCTCCTGCGAAGGCCACTGCTGTGAGGGCGCATGTACTGCATCTCCCTCACGTGCGCCGCCTCCCTCTTTGCGAGCATAACTGCTTCGCTGAAGGAGGCGACTGCCAGCCATGCCCTCTCGCTCCGTACCATGGCCTGGACCGGGGTCGGACGCGAGAGATCGCCGCCGCCGATCACCTCCACGAGGACACGGCGTTGCTCCGCCCAAGCTGGGCAGACCTCCACCGTATGCTCCACCGTGTCCTCTGGGCGATCTTCGCAATGGAAACACCCGGGCGTTTCCTCCCGCCCTATCCGAAACAGGAACCTCCCGAAACAGCCATGTCCGGTGAGGACCTGTGTCAGGCGGAAGGTGAGGACGCCATGCCGCCTCTCAAGCCATTCCTCAAAGAGGGGACTTACCGCCGCAATCGCGGCGTGCCCAGCACTGGGTTGTGACAATCGCACTTTCCACGTCGCCATGAGATCCTGCCGGAGCTCTGTCCGCCGTGCCGCGACTTCCCGCGGCAGCGGAGTTACGCCCCGGCGTTTGGCCTCCTCGCGCCACTCCCAAGTGAGCGCGAGGACGTTTGCCTCCAGATCCCATGGCGGTAATCCGGCAAGGAGGCCCGCCGCCTCACCGGAGATCGTGCGGTATCCCCGGATCATCCGGATGGCCATGACCCTATGGGCCGCCTTCAACCGGCGTGCTGGTTGGCGCCTCAATGTAGGCGCCCACACCGGCGCCCCGTATAGGGCCATGGCCCGCACGACCCCCGCGTAGAGCCTCCGGCAGGAGGCGTTTGGCCCCCCCAGATTGGGCAGGAGCCGCTTCAAGGCAGCCCCGGCCCGCTCCAGTCTGGGAGCCAAACGTCGGAAGTGCTCCGCGAAGTTCCACCGGCTGTCGAGGACGAGTCCTAGGTACTTCATCGTTGACTCGACGCCGATGTGAACCCCTCCCACCGTTATCTGGGAACCCGTCAGTGGCGCATTCCGAGGACCATGAAACCACATGGCCTCGGACTTGTGCAAGGCCACCTCGAGTCCCAGTTGCCGGATCCTATCGACGATTGTCGCAACCCCGTGTGTCGCTAAGTCGGCCGCCGCCTGGTACGACCTCCCTTGCGCCAGGACCAGCGTGTCATCAGCGTAGCAAACTACGCTGACGCCGCTAGGGAGGTCGGCGCGCAGCACCCAGTCGTATCCGATGTCCCACAGATGCGGCCCCAGGACCGATCCCTGTGGGACACCGCACGACATCTCTCGCCGGTTCCACTCTCCTAGGTGACCGGGGTAGATGACGGCCCTGTCCGTCAAGTAGGCCTCGACCACACGACAGAGGTAGGTCGGCATCCGGTGATACCGGAGTGCCTCCCTTATGCAACTCCAGGGCAGGGTGTTGAAGGCATTGGCGATGTCCAGAGACACCGCCAAGACGACCCCACCCCGGGCCACAGCATCCCCCGTCGTGAGGGCTCGCACGCGCATGATGGCGTCCACCGTGGAGCGCCCCCTGCGGAAACCGAACTGGCTCTCCGCCAAATTCAGCCCCACCCGCACCAGCCGCCCGACGAGGCGGTCTGCAATGACTCTTTCAAAGAGCTTGCCCACCTCGTCGAGCAGCACGATGGGCCGGTAAGCGGACGGAGAGTCCGCGGGGCGCCCCTGCTTCTTGATGAGGACCAGTTTCCCCGTCTTCCAGTGACGTGGGAACTGGCCCTCCTCCAAGCATGCGCTTAGGAGCCCTCTTAGTCGAGGCCCGAGAGCCTCCAAGGCCAGGACCCAGGCTTTTCCAGGCAAGCCGTCGGGTCCTGGGGCGGTATTCTTGGCATTCAGCCTACGTACCGCCACTCTCAATTCTACCTCGGTCACCTCTGGAGCATCGTCGTCGTCGTCGGTGTGGTCCGCGTCAGGCAACGCAGGTGGCGGAGCCATGGGCGGGGGAGCATGCTCCCCTCGCGAGGGAAACAGAGCGCTCACCACGTCCTGCACGAGCTGAGGCCGGAGACTCTGGGTCAGCGGGGGAGTCGAGCTATAGGTCTGAGCTCAAATGGATGCCCATTCGCCAAAGAAGAAGTTTGCGCGCTTTGACTACGCTTTTCTCCCTTCTCAACTCTCCTACTCCTCCTTCTTATCTTGTGTCTCATTTCCAATATCTATGTTCTTCTCACACTAAGAATCTGCGTTCTTCTAACAATCTTCTTCTACTCTGTCCTTCTCACACTTCTGACTTTGTTCAATCGTCCTTTCATATTCAGTCCATTCTTCTTTGGAATGCGCTTCCTCTTCCTCTCGAAATCAGGCCGGCCACCAGTCGGTATGCATTTAAGCGGAAATTGCAGAGGTATTTTCTTAACAAGTAGTGTAGAGTCATCTCAACACCCTTGAATTTATATGTATGTTTATATATTATAGTAGATATGTATGTATGTATGTGTATCGTAAAGTTTATAACTTATTAATGTACCTATCTTATTTATAATTCATTATGAAAAATTTAATAGTTATTTTTTTAAATCATTGTTCCTATCATCCAAAGCGCCTGCCATCTAATCTCTTTACCACCCTTGGTTGACTGGTAGAGAATGCCTAAGGCGTTAAAGTTCGCCTTTATACCTTTTTTGTGTGCGAGAAGTTTAACTAAATAAATAATAAATAAATATAGCGTGAGTTTTGTGTCTTTGAGGCTGCTGGGAAAATATCACAACTATATAAAAATAGAGTAAAGTTTTTAAAAGAGATAATATTATGAATTGAGTTTCATAGATATAATACCTACCTACTTATTACAATGACATATTTTATTATCACTTACGATAATAAGGTAATTCACACAGTGAGTTAGAAAACTAAAAAATACGTTATTTATAAACCTGATCACTGACAAAATACAAATTACATTGAGAGCATTCTCCCCACGCGCGTTGGCAACGGCGCATTTATGGCGGTTTTTCGTGATTATTTCATTAAATACAAACAAAAGTGAAAAAAAAATCAGCCATGCACTAGATCGTTGGTATTTTCAAGATTTTGTGCTACTTTTTTTACAGTTATTTTGGTATTTGGTTATAAAAATCGACATACCGTCAATTATTTTCTATTTGCCGTACTAAGTACGATTAAATGTTTTAATGAAACAGTAAATATTTAAAATAATTATATATACCAAGGACCTAAGTGCTTGGCTGAAAAAAAAATGTACTTTTGTTTGTATTTAATGAAATAATCACGAAAAACGACTATAAATACGTTGTTGCCAGCCCGCGTGGAATGAATGCTCTTAATGTAAGAAGATTAAATGCAGTCATTTCGTTTATTGAGTAGAGATGATGATGTCATCTTATAGATAGGCTACGTAAAAATACATCGACTTTCTTTGCTCAAAACACCATATTTATGTCTGCACTTCAAAAGAGACTGAGACCCCAGAGTTTGTTTCGAGGTTTCTTCTTAGAGTAGTCACACACCGATAGACACACACCGGACTCATTTGGTTCTAAAACGTAAGATATTTTTGACATAGGAGTATAAAAGTAGTAATGAATGTCTCGTATTTTTAATGTAATTGTTAAATAGTTGTCGTTTAAACTTAAAAGAAGTGGAATAATATGAGAGAGTTCATTGTAACGATTGGCAGATCCTTCACTTTTTGTTAATTTTTGACTTTTACTCGGCATTAAACGTTTGAACACAGTATGAATCAAAGTGAGTAATAAATTAATTACTGAACTTGATTAGTTTAGTTACGGATATTAGATTTCGGCAATCGGCACATTTCACTCGCCGAATTATGGAAAATTTAATTGATAAGAGCAGATGAAATTTCATACCAGCTTCAGTAACGGTAGGAAGAGCTTGGAAGGGGGAGGCTATGAAGACAAAATTGCTTAACAGCGACCAGAGAAAGTGATCACACTAGTGATGGGTCGTTGACGGTTTTTCCGTTAACGTAAAGTCAATGTTGATTTACGTTCGTCAACTAGTTGATCAACTAGTTAAATTCGTCAACGAGTTAACGTGCAACTTGTAACGTTAACCGTTCATTCATTGAACGGTTTTTATTCAACGCTGCGACGTTCAACGATTCTTATATTGGTACAAATTTCTTAAAAGAAATATTTCAAAAATCAACTCTTGTGTACGAGTTTAAATTCTACGTACTTAGAGTTTAAATTCTACGAAATGACGGTCATGCCGTAAAATTTAACTGTTGAATGTGTGAATGTGAATTTAAATTTAACTAATAAAAGCGTGTTAAAAACGTCCTAATCAGAAAATTCGAAGTCATGACGTGTCATCTACCTAGTAGTGCAGGTTGCACTGGGCCCCGAGAAGTGGATTTCGGCCCACTTCCTCTCACAGAGAGCCGGGGCCTGTGTCCCAGCAGAGGGAATGTTATAGGCGAATCGTACCTCAAAATCTATTGACCATACACTTTTGTGCATTAATTATTTTTCGCGTAGCAACATGTAAGCGGAACGCCATGTCTTAGTATTTAATTCGTCATTTTCGCTACATAATTATTTAGCGGTGCACAGAATACACCATTTATATTTTCATCGATATAATGCAACTGCAAATAATCTCCGAGACAAATTGTATGACATTCGGGATACTGGACGGACAGATGGACATGACGAAATTATAAAGGTTCCACTTTTGCCATTTGCCTACAGGAACCTAAAAGCGGACTTGACAAGATTTCTCTGTGACAAGATTTTGGCTGTCAAACAGCCGAAAATCCCACACATACAATTTTTTTCCAGTCTGTAGGTATCTTATATTTCTTGTTTATATTTGTGTATGATATCAAAATTCATACAGCTACTGAAATGATGATTAAACAAGGTTGGTTCAGAAAGGGGATTCAGCGTAACTCTGTGACGATGCGAACGTACGTTGACAAATTGTCTTGCGCTATCATTAATCATTTGTGAAATTTTGTTATTCAATTATTATTAATCACAAGCTTTTACCAGGGGTTTCGTTCGTGTGCTTGTTGACAATATTTCACGAGAACGGATACCTGGATCCAGGTTATAAACTATCTGTGTGCCATTTTTTATCCAAATCCATTCAGCTGTTTTTGTGTGTTTGAGTTACAGACATCATAACATCTAGACATCTAAACATCCAATCATTCAAATTCAATTATATTAGGACTATCTGACCCGACAGATGTTGTCCTATCTTAACTATGAATATTGAATTCGCATTGGTATAATATTAGAAAAGTTAATATTGTCATTAAGTTTTCATAAATATTCATTTATCAAACACAACATAAAGGAATTAGCAAAATTGGTCCAGCCTTTCACGTGTGATGCCGTGACCAAGGGAAATAAGGATTCAGTTTTAACCGATTTCGAAAAAAGGAGGAGGTTCTCAATTCGACTATATTTTTTAAATGTTTGTTACCTCATAACTTTCGACTGGATGAACCGATTTTGATGATTCTTTATTTGAAAGCTGATGCTTCCCGTGTGGTCCCATTTCAATTTCATATAAATCTGTTGATGCGTTTCGGAGACAGACAACGGAATAGTAAATAAACCGCGATTGTTGCTATCGCATAAATATGCATTGTTTAGGCCCCCAGGATGATGAAATTTCGAATTAGTGGGGGTAGGTACTATAACTAAAAACTAAAAAATTAAAACCTAAAAAAAAAAAATAACCACAACGACAACAACAACAATGTAGATCCATCCTACTATCTATATATATATTTAAAAAAACACCCGACTTCCAAAAAAACTCCACAAAGTGAAAAATAACTTTAATTTCGGAAGGCAGTGACTTTGGATATGTATTTAATTTTTTTGTCACCGCCTTCCGAAATTAAAGTTACATTTCACTTTGTAGTGTTTTTTCGGAAGTCGGTTGTTTTTTTTAAAATATATACATAGATAGTAGGATGGATCTACATTTTTACATAATGTCACCTGCTGTCAGCTCTCTAAGCTGGGTCTCCATTGTTTTCTACCTTCTGATATGATGAAAATAGTGTTCACGTCATAATATGCCATTAACACCCCGACTATTAGGCACACTCATTGAGTCTCATAACAATAAAAAGTAATTGTGTTAATTACTTAAAAAATACCAGCTTCTACACCCGATTTTCTCCGTTTGGAAGATACATAGGTCCTAAAAGTTCTAGCGTGATGTTTGATTGAGATAGCCTTTGGCGTTTCCCAAGAATTTGGCTAACAAATGCATTTGTTTTTCTTCAATTCCTACTGTTTGTTCCAGAGATTTGCGCGTTCAAACAAAATCTTTAGCTTTATTATAAGTATAAGATAGATAGATTCGTGAAAGCCGGTATTCATAGGTAACCCGACAGGACCTTTACAGAACCTTCACACTTTCTTTAGATACAATCTGAAAACTTGGAAGACAATATCGGAAATCAATATCGCGTCGAAACGTCCTAACGAAGTGATACAATTACGTGCCTCTTCCCTTTAAAAAGTTTGAGACGAAAAGATTGCGCCTAAAAGTTTCATTCACGGCGGAGAATGTTCCATTTTTCATAACAACGACGACAGTATCTTACCAAGTTATCTTAAAGGACAGCCGAAATGGAAATACAGATAAATGTATAACAAATTTAAAAACAATAATACTGTGAATTTGATGAAAGTTTTGATAACCTACATGTTTTTAACAGATTTTCGTTTTTTTATCCAGTAACGCAGTAAACATGTCAAACTGTGATTAACCTAACATAGGTTAAACACAGGTTGAGACGTATACTGTGTGCGCTTAAATATTATTTACGCCTAGATTACAAAATTAGTACAGTGAGCCCCTAATCAGAGAATTAGTCTGTATCTTGGCGCTCGGGGTACTGTTTATAGATTGGGAACTAAAGATAGGTGATTTCATAACCATGTTTAAGGAGGAAGCGCCTGAGTACCCCGCAATATTCTAATTTACTTACGTTTTGTACTATTTTTCAAACTCAAACTCAAAGCATTTATTTCAATTAAACCATTTACAGGCACTTTTGAATTGTCAAAGAGTCGATCAGTTGGAAAGTTGAAGCTAGTTGCCCATTCCAAAACGTAGATCTCTATGGAGAAGAACGGGCCAGAAACTCCACGGACACTCTTTTAAAATCATGTTGAATATTACAAAATCTTGGGAACAGGTCTTATTTTCAGGTCAGGATCAGGCACAGCCGAAATTGGAATGAAGAACTGTCCATAATAATGATATTGTCAACCTTATAAAATCAAAATGATGTTCTAATGCATCTAGTATTATTGGTTTCATATTTTCCTTAACATATTTTGTTCAGGTGCTGTATAACGACCAAATAGTTTCGACTGCAATTAAGTGTAGTACAAACGACAACCATTTTTTTAAGGCATAGGTACAATAACAGGCAGTATTACTAATAAAGTAAATTATTATTATTTTTTTGTTTTTTTTACAGATAAATGGTTGATTTTATTGTCAAAATTAAAGAATTAAATGTTTATTTTTTATATTTTATCTCTCAAAGTTAATTTTATTCATAAAATGTTGACCACTTTTCTGACATAAAATGTCTTTGCAAAGATTTTTTACATAAGTACATTCCGTTACTGAATGCTCTATTCATGACTGAATATGCTCAGTGAGTTGGCTGAACGTGAAATAGGGTCACGAACGGTTTTGAATTCAAGTTGGTGTAGTAAAAACCACCGTAATATAATAGCAATGTATTTTTTTTTTTGCTTTCTTACATTATGCGCAGAAAATCATTCGGAAGGTCAACGTGAGTTACATAGGTAATAACCCCACATCGATCTATCTCGTAATAAAATCTCCGACGTATCGACGAATCTTATGAATACTAAGTCGATTGTGTCCCACAGTTATTATGTATAGGTACCTACAGATTGCGTTGACTTGTTGAAGCTGCGGGCTGCCGCTCCCAAACTTAGGGGGAAGAAAATGCGCTTATTTGAATAAGAAAAATATCTACGAATGGTTTATGAATGAGGTTACTTTAAAGATTGTAATGAAAGTGTAAACAACCACTGTTCAGGTTAATACTTATTAAATAATTAGACTATATGAACAAGTATATAAAGTAAAAAAGGGAAGAGCTCACTAGGCATCAAGGAATTCGTCCACATCGCTGTCAGTGGGAAAAGTGCCCAAAAGGCTGGCAGCGTTGCCACGTTGAATAGCAATGCTAATTCTTTGACCTAAGAATAGGCTCACCCTTTGGTCACGTGAAGAGTCGACCAACCGCTTGGCGATGTCTCGAAATACTCGATGAACACTCGGACGCCACGGCCCTAGTGTTTCAACCCCGAACGGCTCAAACATATATCTCCCAATAAGGTTGTTAATTTAATTTTGAACTCAGAAAAAAAGGCAAATACTTAAGGCACCCGTTCAAAGTTGACCGCAAACGTAAACCACCGTTACGTAACGATTTCTTCAATGTTATTCCCTTCGCAAGGTGCGTTAAAGAACTCCATTCCAAAAAAAAAGTGCCGATTTGCAGATATGATCGCTTTCGGGAGAGCACCCTTAATCGCCAGCATGCGATTTGATCAATGCTAGCTTGCGTTCTACATAATGTGTTACAGATACAAAATATACTATATTCTAAACTATACTTAAAGTCTGTAACTGGGTTGTGGTGGTCAGATAGACAGTCGCTCCATATAAAATATTGACATTCAGCTGCTTCTGATTAGAATGGAAGCCTACTCTAGTTAGTAATAAGTACAAATTAAAATTCTACCATTTGGTAGAATAAACCGGCGGGGTAACACACTATCTAATTCTGTAGCACTAGCTTTTATTTTGACAGATAGTGCAGCTCATATGTTACCTACATTCTATGCACATAAACGTTTCCATTCTACCATGTAGTAAGAAAATCAATTAAAGGCTATTTCGTCTGCAAAGTTTATGGTACTCCTCAGAAAATCGAGACCATTTATCTTTCGCCCAACAAACAGGTGACATCCTATTTCCATTACCTAGACTAGAACACGGATATTCCACTAAGATCAGATGTCAAAAAGGATTTAAATAGCCTGAAAAAGTTAAACGAAAACTACACCTCGTACCTCCGGGAATAGACTTAACCAATCTATCAATTCGCGGAGCTCACAATATTTTCCAGTGAGAATAATATGTTTGAAAAGGTTCTACTGTGAGTGGAATGTTGAGGAACTGTGGGCATTGGTAATAAATTTCGTGTGTTCTCGTGTCAAATCAGATCAAATAAAAATATTTTATTAACAGCACTTATGAAACGTCAGAAGCTAAGTGCACGGTTTCAATTTGTCGCTTCCTGTGGAAAAGAGCCGGCAAGAAACTCCACGGTTACTCTGTTAAAAATAATTGGTTTTTACAATGTTTTCAACTTACAGTGATAATAGGTATGGGAGGACAGTGCAGGCGTGTCAATAAGTACCAGCTACTTAGAGGAATGAAAATAAAGAATAGAAAATCGTCTATAAATCTAGTCTGTAAGGCCTACAACGTTCTCCCATTCACAATATGTAAAAGAATCTACATTAGTAAGATCAACCTATTAACCAAGTGACATGATTTTCATGAGAATCACTAACAAATAGTTGATGTTAGAAGTGATGTATATATGTAAAAAAATGACGAGAATGTGTCAGAACGTGTAAAAAATAAAAAGAATAAAAATTAACATTGTCATCTGGGAGCAGTTAATAGACTCTCACATAGATATGCTGTTAATGAGGTACCAGGGAAGCCACATGGGCAGAAGGAATTAATGCCAAACTTCCCTGTCTTCAACGTAGTCTTTTATCTTAAAATATGCTTTTTTGATAAGGACACGTTTGATGTGAGTTTTAAACTTTCCATCACTAAGTTCTGTAACCGACTTTGGCAACTTGTTATTGAAGCGGATACTGTTTATTAGAAATGACTTGCTAGTTTTAGTTAATCTAAATTTTGTAAGGGCGGTTTGAGGGCAGTCTTCAGATTTTATATTGTGTCTGTCCGGTGACGGGGAGGCGGCCGCAGGCGCAGTCCGAAGGGGGCCCTAGGGGTCATGACAACCCCAGAGCCGTAACCGTAAAGCTTAAAATTGTAATTTTTCGAAAATCTAATACATTTTCTTATTAATATGTAGATAGTCTTTGTGTGTGACCCCCCCCCCCGCCCCCAAAGCTGCTGGCTGCCACCGCGCCTGGTCGGCCGTGTAGGTAATCAGGTTTTGATTGTGGAATTGCTTGTTTTCAGTTGAGCTTTTAGGGTTTGCAATAGCACAACAGTTCCTTTTAACATTTATATGTTTTACAAAGGTGATGCGCCTAAACTATTGCACCAGCAGTAATTTTCGAGAGTATCAAAAATCAACCGTCTACAAGACGCGATCAAAATTTAGTTCTAGTCTAAAGCTCTGAGCCAGTATTTGAATTTACAACTTTATTTTGACTTGGGTAAAGTACTTAACCTTAGCACCGGACTAAGTTGTGAGTTTTGTCAAAAGAACTGCATTTCTGTACATATTCGACGGATTTCGTGTAACTTATTTGGTGTATGTTATCTACTTTCGGGACTGTACCAATATTACACCCGCCATTAATATTACATTTCTTTGGCAATCTCAAGCTTGACGTGTGCAGGTCGGGAACGATCATTTTCACGGGATTTTTTTTTTTTAGGAAACAGGTGCGAATGATTATTTAAGTATTTTACGTCGGTGCAGTTATCGCTCATAAGATTTCGTTTATTCATACCGTTTTAATGTTTAGGTATTATTATTAGGCTTCTTTCCACCAGAGATGTGCTATGCAGCTATGCTGCGAGGATGAGAAATCAAAGCTACGAAACTATGGGACCGTTTCCACTAATGCTAAGCTGTGTAGTGGAGCGAGTAAGATGTGCCATGAAGAAGCCGAGAGAGATGCGCAACTCGAGCTATGCAAGCTTAGATGAAAAATGCTCGCCTACTGTAGGTACTCTGTTCTGTACATAGCTACATAATTCGCGCATTTATGGGTTCTATCTATAGCACGCATCCATGGTGAGCCTCCTTCCATACAAAAAACATAGCTTTGTTGACCCGTTTCCCCTAGTGCTATGCTATGTCCAACAATTATAATTTGTGGATTTCAAACATCGTGGCATCCATAGCATCGTAGTATGGCACATTTCTCTTGGAAAATCAGCCTTATAGGTATGGAACACGATGCGGTATTAAATTGGTAAATAGGTGCAATAAATTCTAGTTTAAATAGACCAAACTCAGTTTGTAACCAAGCATTTCAATCACCATTTCAGCTAAAAGAGTCCACTGCTGGACATAGGCCTCCTCTAGGCATCACCACTTCGACCGATGCTGTGGTCGTTACTGTCAGCGGATTCCTGCGGTCTTTACAAGTTTTGATCCATCACCACGGAGGCCTTCCAAGCGCTACGTCTTCCGGTACGCGTTGCGACTATAGAACCCTTCAGTTCCATCGGCCATCTGTTCTGCGAGCAGCCCTCCGTGCTACTTTAGTTTGGCAATTCTTTGGGCTATGTTTTCTTATTCTGTTCTGATGGGTGGTTTTGTGTTTTGTGGCTAGTTGGTGCTTTTGCATACCTTCCAGAATGAATAATGGTTGTAAACAAGGACTGCAAATGAGCTTCCCAATAGTGGGAACATCACAGACTGTTTTTTTTTTTCCTTTTTTTTTCTGGGTCATCATCAAATGACTTCTCCCGCTCTCTGTGGAGCAGGAGGGCGTGTCAGACTTTTACTAACAAAAACCCATGGTATAATAACAAAAACCCACCCGTGTTCCCTCAGTTGCCTGTGTGCCAGGGGTCGCGGTATCTCTTTCGAACAACCCGCACCCGGCAGATCACAGACTGGTTATGATTGTATTTCGGTCCAAATGGGTTCAGTTGCGGTTGCAAACAAAAATGACTTTACAGAAATTCTTGACGGCTTGAAATTGTTTAAAATAGTGACAGCTAGCAGTCAAACTGCAAGTGGCAGTTTTATTCCCAAATCAATGGCATTGCACTAAATTAATTTCCAAAACGTGGTATTACTCATTTAATATTTAGTCATGGCAATTGTGTATGTAAATTTTTAATGCGTTCCATTTCTAAAGGAATGGCAGGTTCAGGTTATCCTCCTCCTTTTCTTTTTTGATTAACTGATAACTTTTTTTCAAATAATCATTTCTAAAATAAAATTTTCGCTTCATAGAATTGTTGGTATTTTTAGGAAAAAGTAAGAAATCAAGCAAAATATAAAGACGTAAACTGATATTTTGTAAAATGAAACGTATTGATCTTGCAGTTGTCAAAACTGAAATATTATTGTTTTGTTTGGTTTTGTTGTGCTCTGTGTTTTCCGCTATATTTCAGTCATCTAAAGTAGATTTCAGTAAATAATAACGTTTTGGCTTTAGTTTTCGGACACCGACGATTTATTTCTGTAAGGTTGTGGCATTGTTCAATGGACTCTTCATTTACCTTACCTTCTTGCGAAACGGAATTATTAAATGATAGCTCTCAAAATCTGTTGTGCATCGGCCTGTGGAAAGTCACGTACAATACGTAACTTAAAAGTATTAGCAATATACATTATCAGCCTATAATGTTCTCACTGTTGGGACACAGGCATCCTTTCGGAGAGAGGGAGTGACCGTAGTCCATCACGCCGGCCCAGGCTATTATTGTTATATTTTGCTCTAAAATAATAATTTAATCTAAAGAAATGTCTAAACTACAAGCAAGTGTAACTATCAATTAATTCAGTTTCTCCTAGTCGTTTTTTTTTTGTGATAAAATAATCCAATAGTGCAAAAAAAAAACAAATGTACCTAACAATAACACAATATAACAATGATTTTTCTTTTAGGTTCTGATAACGTGGCTCTTCATATGTTCCCAGATCCTGAAAATGATGCAGATCAATCAGAACTTGGATATGCCTAGCATTGGAGGAGACATTTTTCATCTGGACAACTAATAACGAATGTAGTATGGTGAAGTGTGTGACTGTCACTTTGAAAATAATAAATTGCACTGAGAGTAAGCTGCTTAGTGCTAATGATATTCCAACTATGTGCCGGATCAGTTACTGATTAGTTTTGATTATTCTATCTAAACACTAAAAAGGTTGCACTAATGCTTTTGCTTGCAGTCTCACACTGAATCAATCAATACACCTAGCTTCTTCCCAACTATTTTTAGGTAACATGACAGTTCAAGGAAGTCCATTTGTCCCATAAATTCTACACCTTATGTATAATCTACACAAAAACACTCAAACTACATCCTTCATTCATTACATCTCGATGCTCATATATCAGTGCCACAAACACGCTACACCATATTTCTAAGGATGTGTTCTGTTTCATGTGTCTTATAATTAATACAGTATGTTCTCCCATTTCAGTTGCCTGCGCCGCGCGGACATCATCAAGGTCATTGATGGTAGAGACACCAACTCGCCAGCTTTTGCCATGCTCTGTAATGAGCTGACTGGCTGTCTTCTAGTCTAACGGGATGTAGCTGAATACCAGTATTTAACATGGAGTGACTGCCTATCTGGCTTCCACAACCTAGTGCCTGGATAATACGACACCCCTTGGTAAGACTGGGTTTTTGAGCTTCTGACAACCCGTAACAACTATCATAGATCCACAGATGAGAGCCGGGACCAGCAGCTTAACGTGCTTTCTGAGGCACGGAGGAGTCTTAATATGTAAAGATGATCACCCATCCAGGAAACTACTGCAAAAAGCTTAGCTTAACCTGATTTATCGACCCCATATTCTATATACTATAATTCAGCTATAATTCCCACATAGTCCTATACTAACATCTTATAACATATAGTTCATTTGCAAGAAGCTATATGATATAATTCTAAAAGATCAATTTTTAATGACAAATTAAAATGTTTAACCTTTTGACTGCTACGTCAAAAAAGCAAAAATGTGCCCTCAGCACCAAGCGGCTTTATTTACGTATAAGTCTGTCATGTAGTCGTGTCCGTGGCGTGCTAGGCATATTTTGGTTTGTCATCTATACATGACTGTGGCGGTCAAAAGGTTAAGCAGCAGTAAAAGTGCGAAGAACATAGATCAAATCTCTCTAGCTCCCTAATTTTTAGTTGGATATAGCCCTCACTCAATCTCCACCGTTTACCAGTTCTGTGCTTCTCGCATCCAACAGATTCCTGCGACCTGAGGTAGGGTTTATCCTAAAGCTGATTGTTCAATTAGAAGCCATTTAAATAAACAAGTGTGTAAGCCAGCTGCTAAATTATAGAGAGATATGTATTATTTTGATTATGATAACAACCTTCTGCTGGGCTGTTCTATGTGGTGTCGGACGTAAAGAATAGCACCATTCCATATCTTCCAGTGGGTGTCGCAAAAAGCGACTGAGCGTCTAAGCATGGGCAACAGCGTGCTCTATGCATTTTAGCACCATACTGCGATCGCCAACCCGCCTGCCAAGCGTGGCGATTATGGCAAACCCCCCAAGAAAATGACAAGTACTGTCGAAGTTGCGGTGCTTATGGGAGGCCTATGTTTAAAGCTGGACGTTTTTCGGCTGAAATTATGACTGCTGGGAAACACAAGTTCTTCTCTCTATGAGAGGACTGAGCCATAATCCGTCACACAGACTCAGTGATTGATTCTGATACACCTGTGAAAAAATCAAAATAATGCAATGATTAACGGCACTCGATATTAGTTTGGCCGGGTCCTAAACCAACGAGTTAATTAATATCATGCATCATACAATTCAAATCAGGTCTTCAAATTCTTGTTTAGTTCTTTACGGAAAATGTTCTTTTTTTTACGATATAACACAATTTGATTTTGGTAAAACACCTGTTACAGGATTGCAGAAGCAACAAGAGCACTCACTGATCAAAGTGACAATAATCCCGAAATGCCTTCTTACTTCCAAATTCTAGAAGTACATCTGGTATCGAAGACATTAGTTGTGATCAAAATATCAATGTTATTCTAACTGATGCAGCACAAATACGGGAACATGACTTCTGCAGGTATGTGCAATATTATATGTAGGTGCAAAGCTAAAAATAACTATTTCGCTGCGGGAAAACAACCATTAAAATTTCTCGGTGTATTATCGATGTACACCATTTTTTAAGAGAGTAGCCGAAGCGAAATGGGCTTCAACTTACTGACTTATCAATAAAGAATACTTACTATCATTCTAAAACTAATATAGGAATGTAAAGAATTAAATACAAAAAAATTAACAGCTGAAAACCATATAAAATGGGCAATATTCCTCCATCTCGTTCTCGCTGACGCATTTCTATATATCTGTCTCTATCATAACCCGTTGTACAGGCGGATTGCTCTCGTCCATATCAAGCGTAGCCACGTGCCCTAAAGTGACATCATTACGGGATCGCTGTTGTATGAATTTTTAGTTCCCGATTCTGGCGGCGTTTTGGCGCCGGGTTAATTTTGAACATTTTTTTAGTTGTATTGCAAAGCTAAAAATAACCGTTTTTGTTGTTAGAATGTTATGGTGAATGAAATACCCGTTGTGTTACTATGTTTTTTGACAATAGCCACTATTGACGTGCCATTTTTATTAGCGATACAGTGGCCGATGCGAATCCACGAAGGGAAGCCGGTAGGAGTCGTGTTATATGGTCCTTTCGCCACTAGTGTACACCTCTGCTCAACCCTTCGGGGAAACAACGCGTGATGTTATGATTACTTTATTTATGGCAAAACCTATGTTCCAGCATGTCCAGGAAAAGCAATACAATGGGAGATATTACCAGTCAAAGCTGCCACCATCTTGAAGTCCGGCCTTCAATTGCTGTTGGTGTGACATACCCGCGGTGTTGTTACAAGTGACTTCTGGAGGTATGTGTCAATGTTACTACTACTACCTTCCACCCGCGGCTTCACCCGGGTGGTCATCATCATCATTTCAACCGAAAGACGTCCACTGCTGGACATAGGCCTCCCCCAAAAGGGGAGCATTTGCCATAATCGCCACGCTTGGCGGGCGGGTTGGCGATCGCAGTATGGTGGTCAAATGCATAGAGAACACTGCTGCCCATTCTCTAGTAAGACCCTTAGTCGCCTTCTACGACACCCACGCACAGTGGAACGAATGTATGGGAGCGGTTGGACGTAGACATGTCCGAAAAATAAGAGTAAAATTATGACAAACTAATGATGCCATCTTATTCGATTACTTAATGCCTTCATAAATTGTGGTGATGAATTTCTTCATAACTCCCATATTTCGGGAGTAATTTGAGAAAATGTGAAATTTTACTATGAAAATGAGTGTATCGAGCTCTCTCCCTCCTGATTCCGGGCTTGTTTCAAGTAGCGGTCTCTAATATCGTAATGCTATTACTAAGAGCTATATTTAATACTAAGACACATAGTGCGCCAAATGTGCACTTTCTGGGATAAAAGGAAATGAAAATTTAAAAAAAAAAACGTTTTTTCCCCATTTGTATTTACTTTAAACCGCAGACAGACTTATTA
Organism: Polymixis lichenea; assembly: GCA_949091785.1. NCBI lineage: Eukaryota > Metazoa > Arthropoda > Insecta > Lepidoptera > Noctuidae > Polymixis > Polymixis lichenea. The sequence continues at coordinate 57,100,986 of OX420931.1, read as the reverse complement.
AGAGGTCTATAAATATATTATATATATATACAGAAATATATATTAACAAAAATATTCACAAGAACTGATGAGAGTATGACTTTTAAGTAAGTTGATAATAAATTACCTAGTTTCATTAAAAGTACAATAAATAATTAAGATGTAAGCTCTAATTTACTAAGTTACACATTTTAAAACAATAACATCATTTAATTATCTTCGTCATCATCATCATCATCAATTAATTCAAATTCAGAATCGATGTCCGCTAAATCATTTATGTTAACAAATTCGATATCACTTTTCTCAGAATCCGTAAGCTCATAAAATTCCTTAAAAGAAGATTTTTTTACAAACTTATTTCCTTTTGGACGGATACTTGTAACAAGTGGATCAGAAGACAGTAAAAGATTGTGCATAATATCTTCATTGCATGAGATACTGCTATGCTTTCGAGAATGCCCCTCTCTATATTTTCTAAAATCTTTATTTCTAGCCTCAGATGCCTCTTCGGATAGAAAACCAATGGGCACAATTGACATGTTCTGAACTATGTCTGGCCCATGCATTAAAATTTTATGAAGTGAAGAAGGCATATAATACCATGGGTATAACTCCACGTAAAGCTTAGCAGTATCAAAGCAGAACTCTCGGAATTTAGTTACGTTGATCTTCTCTCCTGATGAAATACACTGCAAGATCACACAGATTTTTCTTAAAAGCATAGCATCTATTCCGGTCAGTTCAGCAGATTTAGTGTAGTTTTCAAAAAATCTCCTTGCCGAGTTGCCATTGTTGGTGGATCCACTGCCTTGTTTCACAACATCGAGAAGTAAGCCCGTTTCTCTTCTTACAGCCTCTTGAACTCTTTTCTTCCTGTCATCAACTTGCCTTTTTGCTATATCACCCCTTACTTGCCATGATTTTATGTCTAATTTGTAGGAAATGTGTAATAAGCATTCCATTGAGCGAATCCAAGCGTGAAGGGTGCTTAAGCTATATTTATACATGTCCTCGTTTGCGTGTTTATCTTTGATTAACTCTAAATTATTCATTTCTTTAGGACAAGCCTTGCATATGTCACACACTGAAGCTGCTGTATTGGATATAATGGAATGAATTTTACCATCAATCATTGTCAACAGCAGTTGGTGTTTGACACTAATTCCATCAGTGATGGTGGATGGAGTTAAGGCTTCAATCTCTGCTTCGATTTCAGCCATCTCTCTCTGCACATTTTCTTTGGTTTCCTTTATAAACTTAAACAATATTGGCCGGCAAAATGAAGTGGAAGATGGTCGCTCGTTTTCCCAAATTGTTACACCTTTTGAGACGAGCCGCAGTGGTACAAGACTAATCATAAAATTACTAGCAAGATCGATTTGCTCATCTTCACTCGTCCTTTGATGATAAATGCTTTGGCTAGATGATCCGTCAAAACCCCATTTGCTGGTCAATACGAGCTGTTGATTGGGATCAACAGGGGTTTCTAACGACCTAATAAGTCTTCTTGAGGTTAAATCCATCAAGGCTTGTAATTTGATTTTTGCAGAGCTCTCTGTAACTGTGAGATCTTCTTTGGCCGGATAGCACTTAATTTTTTCTTTAACCAACATGTAGTAACTCGGGTATTGAAGAGCTCCTTCTTGAGTGTTGAAATCCCGAAGAGTGTTATAGCGCCATTTCGATAAGTTCATCGATACATAAAGAGCCAATGCCTTCAAAGGGGATATTTCCCGTACCTGAATTGATTTACCTTCAATGAAGGCTTTGATTTTTGAGGCCTCTTCTGGATTCTCCGTCAAGTATTTCATAACATAAGCTGTATCGCTTTGTCCTGCCTTTTGAAGCGCCCTTTCGGCCGAAAACATAATTTCAGCGCTGCTACTGCTGCATGAAAGACTATCTTCAGTGCGTCTTCTTTTTTGCCGGTTACTAAGGTCCTCAAAAGATTTACGAGGACTAGGATGTGTACAAGTTGAAGCATCAGATTTAGCAGGAGAAATTATGGGCTCGATGACGTCACTTATATTTTCTGTAGAAGGTTCCATATTTTCATTCTGTAATTCCGGCCATTGAATTGCAGCCTGTAGCCAAATCTCATGTTTCTTCCGAAACTTATCTGTGCTTCTTCCAGACTGTGTCCATTTTGCATAAATGCGGTAGCAAAATCGACGACACCAGTCTTTTAAACTTGTTTCAGCACTTTCACATAACTGAACACAACTGTTATCTTTTAAAACACTGAACAAATAGTTAAAGTCGCGTAAATCTTTATGTGCGCGTGCGCATAAAGCAACGTGAATATCAAGATTTGTATTAAAATTTGGAAAATACATTGCGAGATTAGCTTGGATACAACGAGGTGTAAATCAACACTGATTTTAAAGTTACTAATAGTGACCTATTTATATAAAATCCAGGTATCCCAGGTATCCTTTGTTAAATATTGCAAGGTAATTAGTTATTGTGATAATTAGTAAATGATGCATGCTAAATTAGTGTATTAAGAGCCATTTAGTAATTAAATAATAGCAATGTTCTTATCAGTAATCATTAGTGCATCAGTTTTATATGTAAACCTTAAGTCCCTAATTATATATCCTAATTAGCTTATATCTTCTCTAATTGGCTGCTCAGAAATGTTATTGTAATAAGGTAAACCTTTAGAAAAACGGTTTTAATCAACAAAATAAACAAAAAATAAAAAAATTGTGTTATAAAATAAACATCACTCTTTATCCCAGAAAGTGCACATTTGGCGCACTATGTGTCTTAGTATTAAATATAGCTCTTAGTATTAGCATTATGATATTAGAGACCGCTACTTGAAACAAGCCCGGAATCAGGAGGGAGAGAGCTCGATACACTCATTTTCATAGTAAAATTTCACATTTTCTCAAATTACTCCCGAAATATGGGAGTTATGAAGAAATTCATCACCACAAGTTATGAAGGCATTAAGTAATCGAATAAGATGGCATCATTAGTTTGGCATAATTTTACTCTTTTTTTTCGGACATGTCTACGTCCAACCGCTCCCATACATTCGTTCCACTGTGCCACGGGAAGAAATGGGATGGTGCTATTCTTTACGTCCAGCACCATACACCCGCGTGGTATGCCGATAAAAAGCTTATGTCCTTCTTCAAGATACAAATTATCCCCATACCAAATTTCATCAAAATCGGTCTACCCGTTTTGGACATTAGCAGGAACCAACAGACAAGCAAAATATTTGCATTTAGTTAACAGCTGTTATTTTGACAATACAAACAGACATTTTAATATTATTTATTAGTATCGATGACTGCCTCGTTGGTGTAGTGGTTGCAAGCGGTACTGCTCAGCATTTGGCCCTGGGTTCGATTCCCAGGAAGGTACGTCCAGGTTATACATACGTGACATTCGGTGATCCGTTAGTTCGAATTCAAGTCGAAACAGTGATATCATTTTGAAGTATTCTTTAGATTATTCGTAACGAATTCAATGTTATAGCAGTGTAACATTTAAAACTTGAGTGGTTAGCACATACTGACGCTGTGTGTACCGTATGACTGATGATTCTTAGTTCGCGGCGCTATGTTATGATATTAATTTTGTTACTGTCAATTTGGTGCAAATGATCTCTAGTTTAATACCTTTCAAGAAGTAAGTAATGTGTCCAATCACTCTATATAAATGTGTATTTGTTTTGTTTTATATAAGTCCTGAAAGTAGTTTCTTCATGGTTGACTACTAAATCGATTTCAATTACTTACCTGCCGCCGATTGAGCCAAAGAAAATTAAATCTTATGTTAAGGCTAGAAGACTCAATTTTGAATGCATATAATAGTGCTAGGTTCAATATAATTTTCGTAATTAAAAAATGTGGTTTTGGTCATTGTATTATGCTTTTAACTTAATATTCTTATTTGGGGTGCATGAGGTTTTGCGTTAAATATGTTATATATTGTATATTTTAATATGGTTGTCTAATAAGCTAATAAAAAATTTGTAAAATAATAATATTAATTTTTCAGGAATCTTCGGACATCAGACGCTCAATAAGAAAAATAGAGAGATTGCAAAAAGAAAATGAAACTTGCAAGTAGCAGATTCAAACCGGTTCTATATCTGTCAGGTAACTCAATGTTTTAAGTAGCAGTAAAATAGGTTTCAGTTTTTGCTTTTATGTTTAAAATGTTACAATTTAGAGAAAATAATGGTAATGTTGTATTTATGACATGTTATTGTAATGTATTGAATTTTTTTATTGTTTTTGGAATAGTTGTTGTTTGGAATGGGCATTTTAATGACATTAATTCATATTTTCATTGACTAATTTAGTTAATGACTACTTCGACATTGTGTGTGTATCTAAAAATATGCTTTTTGAATTGTAATGATAAATAAATAAATAAAAAAATAAAAAAGCCTTTTATTTCCAGTAAAACATTGACATGCAAATGTTGTCTCCTACCTATAGTACTTAGTTAGCAAAGGGATAAAAAAATTGAGAAAACTAATATCTATACACTTAAATACAATTATCATAATAACTATTTGAATTTTACTAATATAATAATAGGTAGTAGCATTTTTTTAATGACATTAATTTATATTTTCATTGACTAGTTTAGTTAATGACTACTTCGACATTGTGTGTGTCTAAAAATATGCTTTTTGAATTGTAATGATACCTAATCTTTAATTAATAATAATGATTTAATAAGTACCTACACAATGTCTGCAATGTAATTTTTATTGATATTATCACGGTTTATGCACCATCTCTTCCTGCCAATTTGTATGCCACTGCGGCTGAACATGTTAGAACTTATATAGTTATCTTGCATGTAACGTATCATGTAACTCTGACTGTTATATTTTCACACCTTACTGAACGGGTTTGGATGAAGGGTTGGAACATAGGATACTTTTTATTTCGGTAGTACGTCCCCTTGAGAAAATTTCCGGCATCCACGCGGGCGAAGTCGCGGGCAAAAGCTAGTTTTAGTATAGTTTTTCATGGTTTTAACTTGTGTACTTTATTAGCATTTAATATCTGAATTAAATTTAATGTTAATTAAGGCTATGAATGTTATACTATAGTGACATTGTTACTTTTCAGAAAAAATAATTTCACCTGAAGAAGCTAAAGCTACAGCTGAAGATTTGTTTTCTCACAAAAGGAAAAGCTAAGTCGCAAAAAAAAAATGGATTTTGTGAAGAGATGGCAATAGTTCTGATGTGCCTCCACAAACTGGATTTTAATTGGTTTAAGGAGGATAATGGGGCGTCCATTAATTTGGTACGTGGGGCGGCGTGGGGGGGAGCGGGTCGAGTCGAATCTCACCCAATCTCACGTGGGGGAGAGGAGCGTTTCGGCAAATATCACGTAATGTATATATTTTTTTGCAAATAAACAATGTAAAATTGCGAGAAAACTGGATTAAATTAAGTAGTAAAACATGTTTATCCGCCAATCTGGCTAACCCCTACAAAATAGTTATTTATGATACTAGTGCGGTAAGTTAGTTTTTACAAACGAGTAGACGAATGTAAGCCCGAGGCGAAGTCGAGGGCTTACCATTGTCACGAGTTTGTAAATACCATTTTCTGCACGTGTGTCATACAATGTTTTTCCACACATTTGCAAGAAAACAGTGCAATAACTTTACACGTAATTCATTGAAATAAGCCATGAAAACATTTTCAGAGAATGATTGAGTATTACTTCGAGGCTTCCAAGCTATAGAAGTATTGTAAATCATTAAATAGCGCTCTCGCGATTGTGGTGGCAAGATAGATACCGTTTTCTGCAATTTGTGCCTCATTCAAAATATCAGGTGGAGTAGATTCCATATTAATATCAGATTCCTCGCTTGAACTCGTATTATTATTTTGTTTATAAATATCAGTCGCAACAATCTTTGACGTTGCTAATATGAAAATGGCGCGAATTTGCAAATGGCGCCACATGCACATGGTGAAAATTAGAACTACATCTTTCGTCTATTTACTCTTTAGTATTAAAGTGAGACAAACGTATTGAGCAAAAGCGCTTCCAAGGAGATTATCGAGGGTCGATCCAAATCTCACGACATCTCACCAGAGCGCGGCTGGGGGTCGAAAAATCGCTAAAATTGCCTCACGTAATTAACCTTTTGACCGCCACCGTCGGGTATAACCGGCAAATGAAAACGTGCCCAACACTCCACCGTCGACAAATGCCGACAAGAAAACAATATTTTGGGGTCAAATTAAATAAAAGAATGATGTAACGAGTAATAGGTATTTTATTTAAAAATAGGGGACGAAAAGCAATAATTAATTGGTTAAAGATAAAATTTTGGAATTCCTATTCTTTTTTGTAGGAATTAACTACAAAAAAGAATAGCGCGCAATTTGTGGCTTGGCGTGGGCGGGACGCCGAAGCGTTTACCCTCTGGCGGTCAAAAGGTTATTGGACGCCGCCTAACTAAGGTAACCCACGAAAATCAAAATTTCTTCCTTTTTTTGCAATTTCAGGACAGGTCAATGACAGGTCCTATGTAGATTAAACAAACTAACGAGGTTGTATGGATGATTTTAACGCTCTCACCGCTTTCGATGGCCACCCACATTTTCAATGCAGCAAGCCGCTACAGTTTTTTTTTTTTTTTATTGGCAGCCCGCATGGCGTGTTCGTTACTCCAACAGGAAAGTGACTCCTAGAGTGATGTGAGTGGAACGTATAACTAGTGCGTAATCTGCTGTAAATATGCGCCAAATCAAAAATTTGTGCGTTTTGAAAAAAAAACGGAAACAACTATTCCTGCTGGAGTAACGTTGTTCCAGCAGGAAAATTCTAAACGAATGATCGGAGCGAGAAATATTGGGCATGGGAGCAGAGAGTAATATTTGTGCAAAAATGTGCGCCGAAAACATAGTTTGTGCGTCTGCAGGTTTTCGAATTATTGCACTTCCTGCTGGAGTAACATTTTGCAGAATCGTGTATCTCGAAAGCCATTGTATGTGCGCCTGTAGAATAAACATAAATGAGTAGCTCTTAATTTGTGCGTATTTGTGACAGAATTAGATTTAAGAAAATATTAATAATTTTCAAGATAACTCGCTTTTTTGAAAATCCGAAATAATATACCGTAGCGCCTAAATGAGTAAACGTATAAGCGCGCTGAAAACTGTATTAGATCCTTCTTGACGCTTATAATAATCATAAATTTTTTCAAAAGTGTACATGAATAATATTGCTAAAAGTCAAAACGACGGTGTCACAACCATATTTCAAACTAAATATTTTCACTTTTTTTTTTTGACTAAACGCACTCATTTTTGGTGTACACGTACACATCTTGAGTTGAGCCGGTTTCTTGTATTTTGCCAAAGCGCACAAATTTTTAATTTGGCGTACATTTACAGCAGATTACGCGCTAACTGTACGTTCCACTCGCTTCACTCTAGGAGTCACTTTCATGCTGGAGTAACGTACCTACACGCCATGTGGGCTGCCAATAATAAAAAATAAAAAAAACTGTAGCGGCTTGCTGCATTGAAAATGTGGGTGGCCATCGAATTACAAAGCGGTGAGAGCGTTAAAATCATCCATAAAACCCTCTTTAGTTCGTTTAATCTACATAGAACCTGTCATTGACCTGTAAATTGCAAAAAAAGGAAGAAGATTTGATTTTCGTGGGTTACCTCAGCTTTGGCGGCCAAAATTTTATCTTTAACCAATTATGTAATAATATAATATTTGTAGAACATTGAGCTCATCCATTGATAAAAATCAATGGATGAGCTCAATGTTCTGCTTACGAAGTTTCCAAAGGTCCATGGTCCGAAGGCCCGAAAGCACTGGAGATAGCCTGCAAAACACAGCGGTTCAATAACGGTATCATGTTTGTTTATACTTTGTAGTAAATAATTGCATGCAATTGATATTACGGAATTACTTACTGATGTTCTTTTTTTATTCGTTCACGATTTTTCATTTTAGTTCTTTTTAGTAGATAATTTATTTCTTCAAACGATCTTGTTATTTTAGTTAGGAGGACACTTTACAGTATAATATTTTATCCTCGTAAAGTTTTGTATCACTGATTTTATACTGCAACAGTTATAATTCCACAGAATACGTATGTCAAGGAAATCGATTCAAAGTTTGCCGTATTATCGGATACGTTCATGACTTATCATTTTAACGTGTGTTTTTTTATTCACATTTTATCGCGTTATTTACTTGCTTAACTTCGTTTCTTTAGTTATTATTTATGTGAATATTTGTTTTCGCTGTGTGTTTTTACCTTTTCATTCGTTTTAACAGTGTTTAGATTTAGGTGATGTTGTGAGCTGACGGGTGGTGCAGACATGCACCACCCGCCAGCATTAGCAGTACTAGCATTTTTAGAATTATTTAAAAGTATATATTAAATTTAGTTATTTTATTTATTTACATTTTCAGATAACGAATAATTTTATTCTGTTTGGGAATCTAGTTTTATTTCACTTACGTAACTTTGGTGTTATTTTAAGCCAAAATTTTAGCTAATATTCTGGACGTCGATTATTAAAACTATACAAATGTAAAGATTTTATACCAAGTCTGTCCTTTACAGCTCGACAGTCCAAGTATCTTGCCTCAGTGAACAGTATTCGATTTACTTGACAGCATTGTGTCCACGTTACAAAGTGGGGCAAAGCGCGCGAATTTTAAGTCAATAGAAGAACTTTAAATTTATTTAAAATGGTAGCGATTTATTAAATTAAACAGTATTGCTTTGTATTTGAATTAAGGTTAATTTCTATGTTTTTAATCATAACATAATATTTAAATGCTGTAATATATTTAACGAACCTTACTAGTCGAGATGCGTTCTAATAAAATCAAATTCACGATGCAATACCTTGATTTATTTTGTAATTCCTTACACAATATTGTAAAAAATAAAAAAAATAAAAGATTAAAATTATGCTATTGTTTTCTTTAAAATATATTGAGCCCTTTTCATTACACCATGTTTTACCTATATATTTTATACCTGATTCACACTAAATAATTTATTTATTTTATGGTAATTAAAATGGTTCAAGCAAGGAAAACACTATAAACAACGAAAACAGCCTTTAAGTATAATGTAAAGTTTTGTAACTATTTTAATTGACAAGAGATGGCGCTGCAACTAAAAAGTCATCCATCAACATCATTTTCCTGTCCTTGTACCAATTTAGGTGGGGTCGGCGCAACATGTATTTTTCTTCCAAACGTCTTTGTTAGTCGTCACCTCGATATAGTCACCCCTTTCAAACCATATTATCATTCACACAATCCCTCCTCGTTTCTTTGGTCTCCCGTTATTCTTATAGCCAGCGTCATTCATACTTAAAGCAAATAAAAAGTCATTATCTCAGTATATTCAATATACAGACACCAGCACATCAAACTACTCCATTCTGTCAAATTTCTTTGATAGATTTTCAACTTTCTCACATAGTCACAAGGTTCATGTTCAATTGGAAAAAATTTACAGTTTGGGGTAGCTCGATCTGCTGGCATCTGTACCTACTGTGGTTTGGCGTTTCGCACGGTCCCCAGTAGTTTCGTTGTTATGCACTTTGGCGCCACTGTCCATGCTGAATATAGCTGTAGTTATCGTCGACATCCGATAGATGGTGTTGATTATCATGCCTACCTACAAATTCCGCCGCTGAATGACTTGCCAGGACTGCGTTAAGCCGGCTCACTTGAATTGTCAATCTGGCCAAGAGCGGACCTAATTGACAATTTGGGTGTCTAAGAGCTTACCCGTTGGCAAATGCACATAGAATGTGTGTGCCTGTTTCAAATAGCTATTTTTGCACCAAAAATAATAGTTTTTATTATTTTAGATTTTTTATTAAATTAATTATTTGGTAATCTATTGTGTGATTTACAGTGAAAGTAAACATCATGTGAAAACGTGGAGTAATTGGCATGGATGAAGCGTAGTGAATGAATGCTTGAAAGAGGCCTTTTTGCCATGGGACTTTTTAGACTGGTAATTTTTTTAGGTAAATGTTATTGATATTATTTGTGAGTATGTAGGTAGATCAGTGACACAGTGCGCGTTTGAAAAGAGGGTTTCAACCTTCAGGGAAGCAATTGCAGACTGATAAGGGGCCATTCAAGTGTTACGTAAGCAGATTTTTTGCAATTATTAACGCCCTCTCTCCCTCGTCAGCAAAAGTAAGCAAAGCTCTCACCCCTCCCCCTCCCATGCTAGCGTAAACATTGGAACATGCATTTTTGAGTGTGTTCTGGTTTATTTATTAATTCATGAGCAGCTGTTATAAGTCTAGAAATAAGGAATAGGCTTGGAATAGAGGACTTAAGGCATATAATATTTAATTAAGCAAATTTTATTGAGATGGTATTCAGTTATTATAATCTTTATGTATTAACGAAAAAAAAAAACAAACTTATAATTTTGGTATATTCATTTAAATTAAATGATAAATGATTTTATTTCTGTAAGTAGGTTTGTACAAACATTTTTACACGTCAATCATATTTTTTTAAACTAGATGAGGTCGGCGTTTCCTATCTGACTACTCTGAGAAGAAAGGCCGAAACAAACTCAGAGTTCACAGTCTCTTTTAAAGTCCAGACATAATCTTGGTCAGATCATGTGAAGACCATATGGATCGGTGTCTGAAATGGTCTTTTGAGGAAAGAACCACACAGATTGAGTGGACCTGTCCATTCAGTGCACGCATTTATCAGTAATCATGCAGCTCAACTCAGAACTTGAGAAATTAACAGTCTTCATTCAGCCAATCCATGACTCTAAGTTTTCGATGACATTGGATGTTTGCTGTTCAATGTGGTGTATCTGCTCACTTTCGTGGAGTTTAAGTGGAATATCGACATCGTTTTCTTCGAGCAATTCATAGACAAGTAGGGTTGCCATATGTGTTCAAACTAAAATCGACAAAACTTTGTAGAAAAACCAAAAAAGTAAAAAAATAATACTGCTAACGTAATCACCAGCCAGACTCCCCCATCCCCCATGTCATCAAAAATAAGCAAAGCAAAGACCCCCGCCCCCTTGTAGAGCTTACGGAATACTTGAATGGCCCCTAAGAACATGGAATATTATGACAGTAATCTATATAATTCAAGAGCAAATTTTTAATTGTGAAGCAAAAAATTTTCGTAAAAAGGGGTAGCCCTTTTTAATTTCTAGACTTAACTGCTGCTCATGAATTAAAAAAAAAATCAGAACACATTGGAAAATGCATGTAGGTACCAATGTTTACGTGAGTATGGGCCGGGGGGGGCGGGGGTAAGAGCTTTGCTTACCTTTGCTGACGGGGGGGGGGGGGGGTTTAACCGTTGTACCTGCAGAAAAACGGTCTTGGGAGACTGTTTCAAACTTTGAAGATATTTTGTTCAGCATGCACTGATTTTGAAAACAAATTGTACAGCCAGCAAAAATATTTTTGATATTAATCGATCCTGTTTCTTATAAGGATTGTAATAGTCTATCGGATCAACTGTTGTTTGAGTACCTACTAGAAAAGTCTGAAATCGCAAAAACAATAATTCTATACAATTCGTAGAAATGCATGGACGGAATGCGTGAATGATGATATGGTTAGAAAGGGACCGACCGACCGAGATGACGACTAATAGATAATAGTTTGTAATAAAAACAGATGTTCTGCCGACCACAATTGAAATTGGGATAAGGGCAGGGCAATGAATGATTTCGTAGGAAATGAGACTCCTATGTACTTAGGTACCTACTTACTTTTTCTATGGATAGAATAGAATGGTCGCTGAAAAGAGTCGGAAATGGAAAAAAAATCCCTTACAAGTTAAAACGTTCAACGTTCTAAATTATTTGTATACTTACCTAGTATTTTTTTAAGAATTTTTGAAACGACAATAGGTAGGTATCTACGTATTTAAATTCTGTTCTAAGATAAAAAACTTTTTCAAAAAAATAAACAACCGACTTCCAAAAAAACACTAAAAAGTGAAAAATAAGTTTAATTTCGGAAGTCGGTGCCTTTGGATATGTATTTTAATTTTTTGTCACCGCCTTCCGAAACTAAACTTATTTTTCACTTTTTAGTGTTTTTTTGGAAGTCGGTTGTTTATTTTTTTGAAAAAAGTTTTTTATTTTTCACTTTTTAGTGGTTCACATGTGCTTACCCCTTCACAGCGTACCGGCGTGATGTTATGTTATTAACTGGCGTAAACAATTGACAGACATGAGATTTCAGCAATCCCTGTCCATTTGCTATCATTTATTGAGGAGTTCCGTTGCCTATCTCCGAAGTTCTTCATCAGGTCTTCACCAAATTGAAATGGAACCACTCCGAAAAAGTACTCTTCCAAAAACTACACAAATTGCTTCAAGTGTGCCTATAAAATTTGAAGAGTTCTCTCTATTTCTCCAGGATCCCATCATCAGATCCTGATTTGATGATCATGGGACCACCTGGGAAGTATACCCTTTCGAACAAAAAAATAATATCCAAATCGGTCCAGCCATCTTCGAGTAATCGGGGAAGATACATAAAAAAAAAAAAAGGTTCCGACGAATTGAGAACCTCCTCCTTTTGGAAGTCGGTTAATTAAATAAAAATGTGTCGCGTGGGTATACATTCGAAATTCGAAGTTGATATATTATTTTTGTTAACTTTCGGCCAGTATTCATTATAGCGGCTAGAATAGCCTTGAAGTACAAGGCAAAAGCATCTTCTCCTAAAGAAAAGGGCAAGCATTGGCAGTATTTTGACATTTTCAAAATAATATCTAAACGTCTTCAACGAGGTTTTCAGTACCATGTCATTGTGTTAAATTGGCTTTTTTTTATTACGTTTACTAACAATTGTTAACACTGAATACATTGACATAACACATTCTTAAAATTTAATTACAGTGCAACAATTACTTATAGGTAAACACCACATGCATAAAATAATGAATTAGAGAAGTAAGCTAACTTACTCAGTAATAAGCGCCAGTATTCAATCAAATAAATTTTAAAAAATGGTGACATTGTAAATGATAATGAAAATAAAAATAGGTGAAAAACGAATACATAATAAAATTCATAAAGTTATGACACTGACAACAATTGGTAAAATAAAATTAAAAGTTATAATAAATTAGTAAATTGATAAATTAATTATTAACAGTGGCAAGTGTATAAAAAGAGATAAAATTAAAATGTATGTTAATTAAATTAAATTAAAAATGATCAACATAAAATTAAAATTCATTGAATAAAATTGGTAACATTGATGACATAGCAATAACATTAGCTTAGCAAGACTAGCATAAAAAATATCTTTTAATATGTCCCACTGCTGAGTCACGCTCCGCTTTGTACAAGAGAGTGGGGCATCATCCAGCACGCGGGCCCAGTGCGTGCATTGGTAGATGCCACATATCTTCGAATGTTGTTTTGTTGTAGATCATTCCGGTTCCCTCGATGTGTTCCTTCACCGTTCCGGGAGCAGTGGTGATAAAATTATTTACACAAAGAAAAGCTTAAATGCCGCCGTTACCGCTGGGCTACCTCTGCTTAGAAATACTGTCATAATAACTGTCTCAAGATAATTGTATACTACTAGAAGTCTAGAACTGCCAGAAATACTATAATCACACATTATTTAGTGATCATTTAGATTTTGATCTCCAATGAGAACGAAAAGATTATCATTCAAAATTATGATTGCGTCGTTGTTTAAAGTGGGATGGCTATGACGCAGGGTCGCCGCCAGGGGTAATAAATCAATACAACTAATTACGTCGTAGCGGGTGGGCCTTGCACCGCGTACTGCGTCGGTTCGGTTGGGGGGGGGGGGGGCGTGCAACGTCATTGGTCATATCCAAGTTTTAATATTTGTACCTGTATATTCTAGCCCTCTTAACAGCCCTATATCATAGGTAGGTCCATCAATATCATTGAATGCCACCCTCTCCACGGATATTCGAGAATAGCACAGATCGATGATGGTTTGTTTAAATGTGAGATACTTACTAATAGTGTCCTTTTTCGCAATTGATTTGTATTATCTATTACGTATGTTTGTTGAGATAGAGCATTCGTGACCCAGTGGCAGATGCACCGACGAGTTGCAGGTCGTAGGTTCGCTGGCACTTTACTTAGTGTAAATAATTTCATCACCACTGCTTATACACCGTGACATTTTAGTCGTCTTACAAAGGTGGTCCACTAAATGTATCCGTCATGAAATACCTACAGGCGCGATTAAAATATTGTTACCATTAATTAAGATAATAGGTACAAAGAAAAATAAATAAATCTTTAGAATTATGAAACACCCTCCTTGATAATAATGTTTACGTACCAAACGGTAGAAGATAACTAGCTAATGGTAGGTCCATTACATTCCATCATTAATTCCATCTCAATTACAGGGTGTTTCAAACTACGTCATTGCGTATTAGCGAATGATATTTTCTTTTTTTGAATTATGCAAATGTTCAAAAATATAATATTTTTGTTATAAATGATTAGTAGTCATTGGATACATGAAGTAGGCTGTCGTTGTAAGACGACTAAAATTTCACGGTGTATAACGGTGAAGGATAACATCGTGAAACAACCTGATGTCTGCAACCATGTTCTAGAACCAAAAATTCGAAGACATGTTGTGACATCTACTTACCAACTGGCACTGGGCCGGCGTGGTAGATTATAGCCCATTGCCTCGCAAAGGAGAGGAGGAAGAAATCGATCAATTCTTGAGCTACCGACTTCTTTGTTATGCACTTTGTAAATGTGAGTACCATGCATCCGTTTATTGTGTTGTTATGATGTACGTTGACTTGAAAAAGCATGGCAGTTGAGAGTATGTCATGCTCACATAAATGTCTCACTGATGGTGGCGCGTGTGTTGGATCATTCGGTTCCCTACAAAATGGTTGAGCTGGATGGTGCTGATCCACGCGTCAAGTTCATGAACGGGCGCTGTCGGTTGAGACTGGTCATCTCCTAACTTCCAGGGCTTATTTTTATCTTGTATTTAGAATTCTTTATATATATTTTTTTTACATTGTTCTCACATACAGAAGCAACAAGAATAATGTTACCAAGATTTTGTAATATTTCAACTTGATTTTAAAAGAGTGTCCGTGGAGTTTCTTGCCCGTTCTTCTCCATAGAGATCTACGTTTTGGAATGGGAAACTAGCTTCAACTTTCCAACTGATCGACTTTTTGACAGTTCAAAAGTGCCTGTAAATTGAGTTTGACTACGTCAAGACTCCAACGTATAATTAGCGTTTCGTACACTTGTACCATATGTTAGTTTTGGTTTTTATAATATACCAAACTGTTTTGTTTTTACTTCCTGTAGATCAACATCAGCTGGCTTACTATGAGTTTTGCATCGCTACCTCCCGGAACATATAATTGTCTATTAAACACAATTTTTTTCAACAAGCTAGCAATCTTAGTGTCCGAGACTTTCAGGTATCTTTATGAGACCCTAATTCATTGATCTCGAGTGTATTATGAACGCGAAAGCTTATGAGGATGGATAGGTAGATGTTTGTTACGCTTTCACGCAAAACCTACAAAACCAATTTGGATGAAATTTGGCACACAGATAGTTTATAATCTGGATTAATACATAGGGTACTTTTTATTCTGGTAAATCGTTCCCGCGCGATGATTTCCGACCTACACGCGAGCGAAGCCGCTGGCAATTATAAACGAATATTTGTGAGGATGGATAGATGGATGTTTGTTACTTTTTCATGCAAAAACTGCTGATCCGATTTTGATGAAACTTTATAGTAATACTGTCGGGTCGGGGGGATTTTGTTGTGTGCATGCGTTGCTCATGCCAGCCTGGTGGGCAAGACGACCTGAGCCCGTCATTAGGTAAATAGTATGTAGCCTTTTCCTTTTTTGTTTCGACTTTGCCGCCATGTGTATATATTATAAAGTAGTCATTAAATGCTTGGATATCACAAAAGTCTATCCACGAGAACACTTCCTACAAACTGTATAGCAGTTTGGCAGAAGATATATTATCTGTGTATTTTTCTATGTAACTTTACGTTAATAAAAAAAAAAAAAAAATGTTACTATCAAAATCACACAGCCTACAATATTTCCAAGATTTTGTGTGATTTGGCCGTAACATAACGATATAAGTATCAAGTAAGGCGGAAAACAATCGTGCCATTTGAGAGCTATCTTGGCGTGCGCTGCCTAAACCGTTTTTTTTTGGATCGGAAGTCTTCAAATAACTTGTATCAGACTTTTACTGACTAAAACCCACCCGTGTCGCCTCAGTTGCCTGTGTGCCAGGGGCCGCGGTATCTCTTTCGAACAACCCACACCCCTGGAACATCCCGCACCTCTGGTACTTAAAGTAGTTTTTTTTTTATGTTTTCCTGTTGTGTTATGTTCTTTGAAATTTTGCAATTTCGACCCCCAAGGAACAGGCAAATGCCAAGTTTGGGGTTCACCCTCCAAACTTCTTGTACTTGCCTGCCAGGGGTGCCCCTGGTAGGCATCGGCCCTTGCGGGCCCCATCAGTTGGTGCTGACATCTCTTTGAGGCGCGCGTGGAACACAACGCGCCGTCGACCCGGGCTTGGTCCTTACCGGACAGCGAGCTACCCATTACTCACCGTTCGCAACCCCGCGCCTACGGTGACCAGGAATCAGCCTGGGATTCCCGACGCCCAGGGCGTCTCCTGCGGAGGCTACGGCCGTGAGGGCACATGTACTGCCTCTCCCTCACGTGCGCCGCCTTCCTCTTTGCGAGCATCACTGCTTCGCTGAAAGAAGCGACGGCTACCCATGCACTCCCGCTCCGTACCATGGCCTGGACCAGGGCCGGACGCGAGAGATCGCCGCCTCCTCAGGGCTGTCCTCAGGGCGATCTTCGCAGTGGAAACACCCGGGCGTTTCCTCCCGCCTTATACGAAACTGGGAGATGCTGATGACGATGATTTTAACGCTAAGAAAACACTGTTTTCTTTTTCTTTGGATAACTCGAGTTCTTTTTATTACAGCGATATACATATTTGATTACGAACTACATAAAATTACTAAACGCAATTTTATGTTTCATATCAATAAAAACATGATTTATTTCATGTGGCCTCAAGCCTTTCAAAAGCCAACATGTGCTTGTGCACACTCTTCCGTATATTTTGCTCAATCACAATCATTGTGAACTCACATGGCAAACGTTATGTGTTCCCCGCGGCACAGTTCAAAGATACGCGATTAAGGATCCTGGGTGGGCGAGACATAAGACCGGATGAATATTCGTATGTTATTTCATTGATCGATTTTGACTACAACATGTTAAGAGTATGCACGGGGTCCATGATTACTGAATACTGGGGACTCACAGCCGCTCACTGCGCATCTCTCGGCATACCATACTATGCCTGGTTTGCGAACTTCACCGAGTCACCCACCAAATCGAATCTGGTTGCAGAAGTTCTGGAAACCTTTATACATCCCTCGTTCCGCGTCATAGACAGAGACGACTGGTTGGTGAACAACGACATCAGTCTCTTCCATTCGTTAAAAGTGAACGTGAAAAGTTTTGCTCGATTATCATCTGTTGACTACGCCGCCATGATAGGACTTGCGGTGACGTATGTTGGTTGTGGATGGACTGACAAACTAGGGTCATCTGTAAGAGATAGCTTTAGACTGATGCAGGTCGGAGAGGGAGCTGTCATCAAGTGTAACGAGGAGATGAGAAGCAAGTCGAAATATTTAATATGTATCACCCCAAAGTGCTCCCACAGATTGCAAAGACCTTGGCACGTGGACTCCGGCGGCCCCTTGATACACGATGACAGAATCATTGGGATCTGCTCCTTCGGGACAAAAAGCGATGTTATATCACAGACCGGTTTTACACCTATAAGCCCCTATATTGATTGGATATATCAAGTTATGCATTCCAGAGACAACAAACATTGACTTATCATAAAAAATACTGTGTTTTAGTCGGAATGGTTACTGGGCTAGCTAAAAGCCAGACAATTCGATGGTATGTGCAAATTAGTAAACGCAACTCAATATGTTTCAAATGTAAGTGGCTAGTGGATTACAAATATTGTTTTAGCCGTAGGCTCTAAGACGAGGTAGTTTAGTGAATCTACGCCAAAGTGACAAGACTGAACCTATAAAAATAGTATAAGAAACTTTTTTTTTTTTTTTTTTCATTTTGGCTTCACACGGTTTGTGCATTTAGCCAGTGTCAAGTAATTTTTCTTTTAGATCAAGTAAATGGCCCGATATCGGGCACGAAGTTACAAAACAGTCACAGTCGTCGTTAGTCAGTCAAGTCAAATCAAAGTTATTGTAAAGCGGTAGTAACTTTACAACAACCTAATAGGAGTTTTTGGGGGGAACACGAAAAGTCCACGTTAGTCACTTATTTTCACCTTCACTACACTTGTGCACTCACACGTAACTAAATTGAATAATTCACTATCAAAATTATGCAATTTAATTCGCTATTTCACTAAATTCCATGAAAATGAAAATTCGTGCGACATGTTCCAACGCGATCCCGCCAAAAACTCCTATAAGAAACTTGCCAAAAAATAAATCCGTAAGTACCTACTGTTTTTTTTTAAATTTGTTTTTAATAAATAAAAAATCTTTTTGTTTTTTATTTTTTAATCCCGACGCAAAAAGAGCGGTGTTATAAGTTTGACCGCTATGTGTGTCTGTCTGTCTGTGGCACCGTAGCTCTTAAACGAGAGAACCGATTTGGGTGCGGTTTTTTTAATTTGAATGTAGGTTTTCTTAAACCAACTGAAAATGGACGTTCTAGCTGCTACGCATAGCGTGAAAGATTTCAGTGGTTTTTGGAAAAATACCAATCATTTGGGGACTCAGCCGGGTATTCCTGTGAGTGTTGACGGTTCGAATGATTTAAAAAGCATTGCTGAAAAAATTAAAAACAACACCACCAGCACCACACTGTACACATGCAGTCTATGGACCGATTACACGCAAAAATCGTAAAGCGTCTTTCGTGTCCAGTTTAACAACGCGTTTAGGATGATGATGGGGCTCCCCCGCTATTGTAGCGCATCAACGATGTTTGCGGAAGCCCGCGTGGATTGTTTCTACGCAACAATGCGTAAGCGTAGCACCTCGCTGGCGAGGCGCTTGCGGGGGAGCCCCAGGCCAACAGTAGGCTGGCCGCGCTCGCGGAAAGGCTCGATTATGCTATCGTGTCTCACTGTTCGATGCGACACGTAACACGCATAGAATAGTTTGAAACATGCAATTTTAATTTGTTATGCTTTTTATATTTAACTGTTTCAAATTTAATTGTAATTTTATGTAATTTTGATTAATGTTAATGTGACCGTGTTCTTGTCCTGTTATTATGAGTCTTACGTTACTTGAAATAAATTATTTATTTATTTAGACATTTAGACATTTTTAGCTTTTTTCTGGTTGATGTAGGGATTTGAGCATCATCTTCCTGATGAATGAAGATGAGGATAATGAAGATGGTCTGATCGATAGAAATTTGGTATCCTATTACTTCAATGATATTACGAACAAAGTAACCTTGAACTGATGCTGGAGCATCAAAATTACTCACCAATAAACAGCAGAAGTATCGTTTTTGGGCTCATTGAAACGGTCTAAATGCATAGGTTATAGATAAACGGTGATCAGAACGAGGAATGAGGATAAATTAGTAACAAACTTCACTGTGGGAAACATACACAAAGCTGCGCAGATTTAAGCGTGACATGTGTCGATCGTAGCGTGTGTACCATTACTATATTAAGTTTAAAAAGCAAGAAATAAAAGTTAAATTTAAAATTTAAAAAATCCCCTGACCCAAACAAAAATCTCAAAAAATTAAAAAACAATATTTATTGGCCTTCTTCTTTTAGGGACTTGTGGCTAAGTAATTATTAGCCGTACGGACCAACCTATCAGGTTAAGCTACGCTTGCCGCGGTTGGTCCGTGGATGAGTGACCATGTTAATATACCAAGACCTCTCCGTTCCTCGGAAAGCACGTTAAGCCTTTGGTCCCGGCTGTCATTTGTAGATCATTGGCAGTCGTTACGGGTCGTCAGAAGACCGAAAGTCTGACAACCAGTCTTTCAAAGGGGTGTCGTATTACACAGTAACTGGGTTATGGAGGTCAGATAGGCAGTCACTCCATGTAAAATACTGGTATTCAGCTGCACCCGGTTAGACTGGAAGCCGACCCCAACATGGTTGGCATGAAGCTACGCAGATGACGATGGCCTTCTAAGTTGTAAGTAATATTTTGATCGAAGCATTGTCACGTCGGTGGACGGTCAATGAAAACGCCAAAAAGACGATGCCCAGCAATATTGAATGTAACTATGCTGTTGTAGAAAGGATAACATTTTCATTGGCCGTTTGATCAAAACATTACCTACAACTTAAAAGGCCAATAAATATATTTTTTTTACATTTTAGAGGTTCTTTTTTTTGGGTCGGGGTTTGTTCAATGTTTTTCATCATTGTCGGTATCTAACATATTGTTGTTACATAAATAAGTTTTAAAGCCTGTAGGGACCTACGGTACCTATTCAGCTGTGGGGCTGCACCAACTAAATTAATCGTCAAATCATGAACATTTTCAAAACGAAGTATTAAAAGGGATTTATAGTAGGCACTCACTAATGCGTTAGAAACAGCGACCTCCACTGGTACCTCAAAAATATGCAGAAGCTCATGACCACAGACTTCATCATTACGTGAATGTCGAGGCGATCCAACTCCTTGACATTACTGATTAGTGCGAAGACCACCTTTTGAGTTAGTTTAGTGCAGTGTAAGTGAACTTGCAAACTTGCTTGCTTGTGAATATAAATTTACAAATTTTGAGAATCGAACCCAGCATCTCGTGCTCATCAGTAGCGCTTGCGACCACTTGACAATGCTCGCGATGCAGTCAGTATTAGTACTAAAGAATCTATAAAATCTCTTACGAAAGTCATAAGCAATTTCTTTGCGAGTTTTATTAGGTTCTTACTCGTTTACGGCCAGCATTTGTTTCGACATATTTGCTTTAAAAGGTGTAAATGTATAGTTATATTTTCATGCACACTATGTTCACAATATTATTTTGTCAAATTGTCGTAAATACAATCGTCGGAAACGCAGAGTTAGTTTTCGACACTAAGCTCAACGACTATGGTCTGGAAGAGGTCAAAGAAGGCGAGTACACCTACGTAGTGGCATTGCTAGAGATCTTCAAAGACGATAACATTACAGATGATATATTTGGATTCTGTACTGGCTCCTTGCTAAGTGAGCGGTGGGTACTTACCGCAGCACACTGCGTCGAAAGGAGACTTGAAGAAGAATTATACGTTTGGTACGACAATTTTAAGGTCTCGCCATTAATAACAAAAATGTTCTCTAAAATATTGAAAGCTATCATGCATCCAGTATATAACTCAAGATCTTTCTCCCTGGATTACGATATAAGCTTGCTATTAGTGCGTCACGTGAATGTGAGGAGCTATGGAATGCTGTCAGCTATGGACTACACAGCAATGGCAGGTCTCCCTGTGACTTCAGTGAGTGGCAGCAGAACCAACATGCCGCAAAATCACACCATGAGGCTGATGTGGTCCGGTGATTCTAAAGTCACCGAATGTGATCAGGGCTTAAAAAACACGTCAAAATACGTGCTATGCATCATTCCGAAACTTCCCGAGAGCCGCAAACGCCTTTGCTTTGGTGATTCTGGTGGACCTGCGTTATATGATGGGAAGATTGTCGGCGTTTGTGCCTTTGTATTTGTGAGTAATTCGACGGTAGGTGTGTTTACACCAGTCAGTCCCTTCATACAATGGATATATGAATTAATTCATACGAACGTCTCAGAACATGAAACTACGACACCAAGTGTAGTATATAACGTCACAGAATCTGTATTACGTCATCAAATGGAAATAGCAAGCAATGGGTATTTACGAGTAGATACCTTCAAGTGTCGTTACTTTAAAATTAAATTATACGAGCACAGATTGAAATGAGGAAAAAAATATGTTAAAATATACCGTAGACTGTTATAAAACGAATAACCTGAAATCAATTCATCTGCCTAGCCGTTTCCCTACTATGTTGGGGTCAGCTTCCAATCTAACCAGATGCAGCTCAGTACCTTACATGGAGCGACTGACGATCTGACTCCACAACCCAGTTACTGGGAAATACAATAGTCCTAGGTAAGACTGGGTGTCAGACTTTCGTGCTTCTGGCGACCCAGATCCACGAATGACAGCCGGCACGAAAGGCTTTAAGGTGTTTTCCGAGGAACGTAGAGGTCAATACCTCTCTGTGACAACTCAGAAACGAGACTTAAAAAAAAAAACTCCTTCTCAACAAAGTTATAGCAAAGTTAGAAATGCTACAGTGAAATGAATACTTCTAGAATTTTAATTCTAAGGAATAGTTGTGTTAAATTAATAGTATTACTATGTCTGAAGTATTTCTATAACTGACGTCGTATTTTTTTTTTTTGAATAGTTCTTTTAGTAGTTCGTTAAATAGATCTGAGGTAGATTGTCTAGATAGGTAACAACTCATTAAGCATTATTAAGCTTCTTAAGTTCTGAGTTAAGCTACACGGTTATTGACAAAAATATTTGCACTTACGGGACAGGTCCACCCAATCTGTGCGGTGGTTCTTTCGACCAATTCAGACACCAATCTACATGGTCTTCACATGATCTGACCAAGATTATGTCTGAATTTTTAAGCCGACTCCGACCTCTGTTTTTGTTTCGGCCTTTCTTCCCTGAGCAGTCTGATAGGAAACGCCGACGTCATCTAGTTTAAAAAAAAAACGTGTAAATGTGTTTTTACAAACTTAATTAGAGAAGTTAAATAATTTAACATGTAACTTTTAATTCCTAATAGTATTTTTTTGATAATTATGTATTAAGTAGAAATTAATCATAGATACATACATATTAAGAACTAGCTTCTGCCCGCGACTTCGTCCACGTGGAAGTCGTAGGACACCATAATGTACTACATTAACATCATTTTACGAAAGTTTCCTGTATACTACGTATGTAGTTTTGGTAACAGTACAGTTATCAGAGTGAGAAGCAACTTATGTTGAGGTCGACACCCGCAGCCTTCAGTGTCTACCCATGTGTCTGAATTATGGTTAGGACATCAGTGGCATCCGCAGTATAAACATTCCACATCCTGTTAGAATTTCCGCCTCGATGAGGTTTCTCTACAAAGATACGATTATCCCAATTGCCTTCAACTTCAGTAGTGTGGCTGATCGCTGCTGCAGCTTCATCACTTTCTAGCGTTAAAGTGGCTCATTCAAACACCCAAGAATTCTCTTCGTAGGGTATTATATCTTCTAAAGTACACAATATACTCTATGAAGAGCCTTAGGCAGGTCCACCTGGCCGCTTTCCTCTGATCTCTCGAAAAGAACATCGGAGAATTCTTGAGCACCTGTATTCCTGTGATACTGAACTCGGATGTTGGTGATTAAGCGCAGTGTACAAACTTTCGACTGATTCAACGAACCATTCACCTCGTCAGTCCTAGTTCCCCGCGTCATCACAGGAATTGCTTGCCAGAGATCACCACTAAAGAGAACCAGAACATCTTGACCATCTTGAGACCATCTTGTCTTGGTTCGTGCGGATGTCCTGCTTGGTTGTGTTTACAGCTTCCAACGCTTTCATCTTATAGGATAAAACGCAATTCCTAAGCACGCGCCTCTTGCCACTGTTGCGTGACTCCACAAAAACAGGTGTGCCGTTGCTCTTTAAATCGATGGGAATCTCAAATATGGCGTGCGCTGTTAAGCCACCAAGAAGTAGTGTGCTAGCGATTTCGGAAGACGCTACAGTGATTACCATTTAGTCTTGCTCAGAACCTCTGCGTTTTTCGAGATAAAAAGAATTGGTTTCGTTTCGTCCTTGTTAATATAAAAATGCATGTATAATGAGTCTACAATTT
This sequence comes from Polymixis lichenea, assembly GCA_949091785.1. Taxonomy (NCBI): domain Eukaryota; kingdom Metazoa; phylum Arthropoda; class Insecta; order Lepidoptera; family Noctuidae; genus Polymixis; species Polymixis lichenea. Next base: position 57,076,998 of record OX420931.1, on the reverse strand, counting down.
TTTCACGACTGTAGGCGTCCTCTCTGTGAGAGAGAGTGGACCTTTATCCACCAAGCAGGCCTATCAGTGCGGGTGGATCTCACGTCACGTCTTAAATTTTTTTGTTGTTGGACATGCAAGCTTCCTCACGATGTATTTCTTCATCGTTTTTAGAGCAATACTCATGAAATAACTTTCACAAAGTAACTGACGAACTAGGGATTAAGGACGACCATCCCCACTACTGTCGACGTGCGCTCTCTACTATCTGAGTCGAGCGACTGCGAAGAGGAGGCAATGTTAAAATAAAATGAAGATTTTTAATAACGCGACTGACCAAGTATCTTTTTTTTGGAGTTGGCATCTCGTAGGTTACCTCTGTGGACTTGCCTGTGGCTGAATCAATAAATGGGCAACAAGGGACGGGCTGTATCGAAATTATTATATTGGGACGAATTTAAGGCTACAGGAAAAACTCAAACTCAAACTCAAAGCATTTATTTCAATTAAACCATTTACAGGCACTTTTGAATTGTCAAAAGTCGATCAGTTGGAAAGTTGAAGCTAGTTGCCCATTCCAAAACGTAGATCTCTATGGAGAAGAACGGGCAAGAAACTCCACGGACACTCTTTTAAAATCAAGTTGAAATATTACAAAATCTTGGGAACATTATTCTTGTTGCTTCTGTATGTGAGAACAATGTAAAAAAATGTAATTATAAACAATTCTAAATACAAGATAAAAATAAGCCCTGGAAGTTAGGAGATGACCAGTCTCAACCGACAGCGCCCGTTCACGAACTTGACGCGTGGATCAGCACCATCCAGCTCAACCATTTTGTAGGGAACCGAATGATCCAACACACGCGCCACCATCAGTGAGACATTTATGTGAGCATGACATACTCTCAACTGCCATGCTTTTTCAAGTCAACGTACATCATAACAACAAAATAAACGGATGCATGGTACTCACATTTACAAAATTCAAACAAAATGCTTCTAAATTATACAAAACTATAGTTTGCAATCTATTTGAAATATTAATAAAATTTGATTTTGATTTTTTTTTGAAAGAAAAAACATTTAATATATATTGACGTATATAAAGTAAGTAACTAACACTTGGTTCAGCAAAAATAAAACATTCGTAATGTCACAAAAATTATAATATATTATGAACAAAAATGTTCGTAATGTCAGAAAAAATAAAAAAGGGAAGCTTGTCTTTCAAATATGAAAATTTTAACTAGGGCTCAACGGCATGGGCTGGCTCGAGCAAAGGTTGGAGCGGAAATGGATTGGGAGGTCGCAGCAGGCGTCGGCGGTGAGGACGGAAGGACAGCCGTCTGTGTTGCGGTATTTTGAGCGTGCTGGTGGAATTGTTACTTTCCCGGAAGAGGGTTTTAGGGTCGTTGTTCGAATGGATCCCTGCCGTTAGGCCCGCGTGGTGGATTACGGCTCACTCCCTCTCAGAAAGAGGAGGCCTGTGTCCCAGCAGTGGGAACAGTATAGTCTAATAATGATGGCATATCCGGATATGATGATCAGATTGTACAAGAAGATTGGAGGGTGACCCCCAAACTTGGCATTTGCCTGTTCCTTGGGGGTCGGAATTGCAAAATTTCAAAGAACATAACACAACAGGAAAACATAAAAAAATAAACTACTTTAAGTACCAGAGCTGCGGGATGTTCCAGAGGTGTGGGTTTTTCGAAAGAGATACCGTCACCCCTGGCACACAGGCAACTGAGCACGGGTGGGTTTTAGTCAGTAAAAGTCTGACACGCCGAACGGGAGAAGTTATTTGATGATTTACCACCCTCAAAATAAAATTAAAAAAACCACTTTTACCATCAGCGTAAAATAAAACGAAGCAAAATAAAATCGTCATCGATAAAAAGGACACATTAATTGATACTAGATAATAATCATTTCATCCGGCAGTTAAAGTATTTTAAAGTACAGACGCCAGCACATCAAGCTACCCCAATCTGTCAAATTTCTTTGATAGATTTTCAACTTTATCACATAAGCATAAGATTCATGTTCAATTGGGAAAATTTGACAGTTTGGGATAGCTTGATGTGCTGGCGTCTGTACATTTAGCTAAGAAGTATGGGTTAGACGCTTTCAAGTGATGGAATTATCCAAAATTATGTTACTTAACGGCCTATAAGCTCTTCATATCTTGGGAATTATTTGTATTGTAAAAATGTTTGTTAGACAGAAAGATTTGAAGAATTTTGAACTCTGTTAAAAAGTAAAAATTGGACAAGTGAGGGTTAACGCCTTTCTAGTTAAAGGACGGCAGTGTGTTGTACTTATGGCAAGAAGAAACCAACCGATCCAACCGAAGACAGGCATGAAGTGAGCTTTCATCCATGACGGGATTGACGCTATAGACTGCTCACGTCAATTAAACGTTTTACGAAATAAAAGGGCGTATAGCTAAGTAATAATAGCCGCACGGGTCGATCGGTCAGGTAAGCTACGCTTGTCGCGATTAGACCGTGGTTGGGTGACCATCTTTAAATACCAAAACCTCTCCGTGTCTCGGAAAACATGTAAATCATTAGTCCCGGCTCTAATTCGTGGATCTTTGACAGTCGTTACGGGTCGTCAGAAGCCCGAAAGTCTGACAACCGGTCTTACCAAAGGCTAATATCCAGTTACTGGGTTGCAGAGTTCAGATGGGCAGTCGTTGCATTCTAAATACTGATCACAATCAAAATCAAAAGTAATTTAATCCTGTATGCTCGCGGGCCGCAGTGAGGCCTGATTCCCAGCAAAGGAAACATTGTAGACCATTAAATATTGTACGTTTATACAAGCTCACAAAAATCGTTTTTTCCCTCAATGTAGTCTTAACAAATTTACGTACTTCCCACCTACACAATGACAACTGTCGCAGGTCACACCAATTGGATTGCGAATAAATATACACAATAATCTGTACAGTCGTAAAAACCGTGCGAAGAAGTGGCAGGTGGCTCGTTTAAAATATCTCCAATATTTTCATTTTAATTTGCTAGTATATAATTAAGCTGGCATGTCAAAATAATTGGTTCCGGTACATTGAATTAAAGCCTCTGGATAACATGCGAGGATAATTGGTTATTACATTTACATTTGTAAGGTGGAAAATCCAATAGGGGAGGAAGGTAATTTTGAAGACCCTTTCGACAATGTGTAGCGCCTAATTCCATCAAAATAGGTAGACACTACAACCCCGTTTGAATACTAAATGAACTGTGACTTCCCCTAACGAAAGGCTAGTAATAGTCAAATGGTTATTAAAGTGAAATTAGGAACAGGAAAGTACTAATTAATTTGCGGTTGCATCAATCATATGTCGAAATTCCCAACGTATGGCCAAATAACGGCAATGGATCTGCCAATTACCTTAAACGGTAGAATGCCGGTAATTACAGAAACAATTGTGTCTAGCGTGGAACTACGTTCTGGCATACAAAGGGTTATCAAGATTTCTTTATTACATTTTAGCTTTATTATAATGTACTAGTGGTCGTTCAGTGGTCCAAATTCGACCATAATCCATTTAAAACTTAATGTATTTTTAAATCTATGTAAAAATATAATGCTTACTGCTGCACTCCTTCTTTCTGCTTATAAAATAATGCGTAGTTTTCGTAAAAAAGGGGTTAAACGCTTTTGCTTCACATATTAATATACACCGTAAAATTTAAATTGTTGTTTTCCCGCAGCGAAATGGTTTTGTCTTGGTAAAACAATCGTTTTTTAAACAAATAAAATATTAGAAACAAAACATGGCAGATTAACCACTGTGAAAAATCTCCACGTGCGAGAGTTTATTTTGCTTTGAACATTTATGCATTGCAGGTTCCTTTTGTCGGCGGTTGTGCGACTCGAGTAGTACCTACAAGTTACCTCTAGTGTTACTGTTGAGTAGTGTTTTATCGAGTTGATGAATATTTTTTAAATGATTTTATAACAAAAAAAATCTTGAATTTTTGTACTTTTACTCTATGCTTCGAAAGTACACCTTATGGCAAGTCGTTCTGCCGCGGGAAAACAACCATTAAAATTTCTAGGTGTATAGATTGTACACTTTAACGACACTGCTTGCAGAGAAAGCAAACTAAAGTGGCAGTGGGCTGGCCATGTTTGTCGAAGGACCGATGGACGGTGGAGCAGACGAGTCGTAGAGTGGAGACCGCGTATCGGCAAACGTGGTGTGGGACGCCCCCCAGCGACGGACGAAACTGATTGAAGGCGTAGGACAAGTATTGTGGCGCAGCTTGGAAGAGGTATATGTCCAGCAGTGGACTCCAATAGGCTAAAGTAATTGATACACATAAATCTCCCGGGATAAATTCTCTATATTATGATGAAAACCGCATTAAAATCAGTGGCGTACTTTAGAATTACCACGCTGTCACACACAAAGTTTGAATTTGCACTACGTACCGGTAAATGAAGTATGAATTCATGCGACTAGATGATCTCATGGAGTATCTGATAATATGAATAACGTTAAAATCAATAACAAACCAAACCCCTTCAGCAGTCGTCTTTAGGGTTGCCAACCGTACTATAATGTACTTAGAGGATAAAATTAAACTAGCTGGCAATGCAAAAAAATATAAAAAATCGATATCGATATCTAACACACCACGTTGTTGGGAATTAATATCGAAAAATAATGACATAAAACATAAAAATCGACTTTTCCGTAGGTAGTTAGTGAGTAGTTATTGTACGGTTAATTTTATTTGACCCTGTATAGTGTTGATGAAATATATAGTGCGAAAAAATAAATATTTTCAAACACCGAAAAATGTATGGTTTTGGGAATAAACTTTTACAAAATCATTTTTTTGGAATTACGCCGTGGCCGCGCCATTGAAACGGTGAAAAACACGATATCGCCGATATCTCGCTGAAAAAACATCGTAGACGTCTGAAGTTTTTTGTAAAACCTAGATTTGAATTTGTCGAAATTGGTAAAAATACAACAAAAAATCCTAGCTTTATATTTCAAGAGCTGTAGTACGGTATTGCGTTGAAATGAGTCGTGATTATCCATCGAAGAAAGTAAGTAGGTAGTGGCGAGATTTTTTTTTTTTGTAAACTACAACCTAGAACTACCGATAATAGGTAAAAAAAAACAATTATTTTGTTTTATAAAGCCTTAAAATACGTTTTGAATTTTTCGTTACGGTGACCATGGTTTATTGTTTACAGCAACTTTCCACCTATTGTTTAAGAAATTATATCTGAAGGATTCTAAATGAAACCATGAAATCCCAAGTATCCGAATTCATCTTTCCTTATAAGTTCCGAACTAGGTAATAATGTCAAATTAATAACTTATCTTTGTTTAAATTAACTAGTTTACTTTCTGCTCACTATTCCCGCCACTACTGCCACATTCACAGCATGCATATTTTCAGTTATGAATTCAAAATGGCGAAAAGAAAGAATCGGAAGTAGTCTCATGAATAAAAAATAACTTTTGTTATACAATTGAATTTTTACAATCAAATTAATTATAAAATTTAAGTGCAAAAAAAGTTTTTAAATAAATGTATAAAAAACCAAATCAAAATCAAAATATTTTATTTCCCATTAACCTGCATGGGCACTTATGAAACGTCAGAAGTTAGGTGCACGGTTCCAATATGTCACTTCCTGTAGAGAAGAGCCAGCAAGAAACTACAAGTTACTCTATAAAAATAATTGGCTTATACAATATTTTCAAATTCCAGTGATAATAGGTATGAGAGGACAGTGCAGGCCTGTCAGTAATTACCAGGAACTTAGAGGAATGAAAATAAAGAATAGGAAATCGTCTAAAAATCTACAGTCTGTAAGGCCTACAACGTTCTCTCATTCACAATATGTAAAATAAACTACATAAATAAAATGAACGTATTTAAACCAAGTGACATGATTTCCATGACGCCATAAGACATAATACTGTGAAAATAAGCAAAGCGTACTAACCTAGCTGTGGCTACATCAGTCAACTGCCTTATTTTTCTTACTGCGTAAGCAGCTGACCTTAATCTACTTGAAAGAGCTCTAAAGTGGGCACCCCATTGCAATTTTGAATCTAAAATAATTCCCAGAAATACAGTTTCCGAAATAGCATCTAGTCTCTTATCAAGTTTTAAATTTAGACCTACTTGGGGTACATCTGGTAACAAAAACATAAATATCTTACAAATATTTTTTTTAGCTTATTTCAAAAAATACTTTTTCTCGCCGAAGAAATGCTGGCAACCCTAATCGTCTGCCTACCTACTCAAATTGCAGGTAGGTAGGGAGATGAGGATTTAAAAATAACAGTGAAGCCATGGATTCGCATTATCAAAGGAAATACAGACCGACATATTATTTAGATCTGGTTCTGCGAAATATATTCCGACTTGACCACACAGCTGTGGGCTCAATGAATTTTGCATCTATTAGTAAACGTTTAGGATTGCGCACAATACGGTAAACTGAATGTCACTTTGTCCAGTTTTGTTATTTACATCTTTACAAATGATCTTTATGTGGGATATTAAGATGAAGCCTATCTTTTTTGAAGCCGGCACCGTTACTAATACCGTTATACTAATTTGCATAAGAATTAAGACGCAATGTGATGTTCTTCAGAAAGGTCCTGACCTTTCTGACCCTGGCCTCAGGGACGTATTGCTCGCAAATAGGGTGCGTGTATGAACATAAGAGCTATTCTCGTAATTTTAAGAACGTTCGCTTTGTGAAGTCTCAATCTTTCAAAAACATTTTGACTAGTTTATGACATTTGATTTTCTGAGACTGCGACTAGATTTAAAACGTTTTTAATTCGCAATTCGGTTGTATTTAAAACAAAATATGTTTGTTACGTCAGATCTACGTCATTTATAAACCTCCTACCTGTTTTCCGTGGCTTCACCTGCGCGGATGTCGGAAACGATCCACGGGAACTTACTCCTAGAATAGAAAGTGTCCTATGTGTTAATTCAGGTTATAATCATCTGAAAACCTTTTATACCATTAAAGATTATATTGAGGACAAAAAAGCTTGGGATTGACCTGCTCCAATTTTTTACCGACTTCAAAAAAAGGAGGAGGATCTCAATTCGTCTGTATGTTTTTTTAAATTTATTTTTTATGTTTGTTACCTCAGAACTTTCGACTGGGTGAACCGATTTTGATGTTTCTTTTTATTTGAAAGCTAGTGCTTCACGTGTGGTCCCATTTAAATTTCATCTAGATCTGATGATGCGTTTCGGAGACAGACAAAGGAACTCTTCAAAATATAACAGTAAATCAACCGCGATTGCTGCTATCGCGTAAATATGCATTGTTTTGACCCCAAGGATGAAGAAATTTCGAATTAGTGGGGTAGGTACTATAACTAAAATGTGAAAAATAAAGAGTTTTACCAAAAAAAACAACCAACTTCCGAAAACACACTACAGAGTGAAAAATAACTTTAATTTCGGAAAGCGTTGACAAAAACTTAAAATACATATTCAAAGTCACCGACTTCCGAAATTAAAGTTATTTTTCACTTTGTAGTGTTTTTACGGAAGTCGGTTGTTTTTGCATACTAAATGTTTTTTTTTTTGTTTTTGCAAACTTATACTCTTTGATAATTGTTATATACACTTTGACATGAATATTTACTTTGAGAAGTTTATTATTATTGTTGTTTTAATTATTGTGAATGTGAGGACTATGTGGGTCATATTTTGTTTTTTGTTTTGTGTTTCATCTCTTTCCCAGTTTTTAATATTAATCTGGCAGTTTGAGTACTTTATGCGGCCTACCCAAATGTCCTGTGTTTGGTATAGTTCGTCAAATCGTTGAGCTCCTCAAGTTCTGAGTTGAGCTGCATGATTACCGATAAATGCGTGCACTGAATGGACAGGTCCACTCAATCTGTGTGGTTCTTTCCTCAAAAGACCATTTCAGACGCCAATCCACACGGTCTTCACATAATCTGACCAAGATTATGTCTGGCCTTTAAAAGAGATTGTGACCTCTGAGTTTGTTTCGGCCTTTTTTCTCTGAGTAGTCAGATAGGAAACTCCGACCTCCGAGCATATAAATAAACTAGCTTTTGCCAGCGGCTTCGCCCGCGTGGAGGTCGGTGTATTATACATATAAACCTTCCTCTTGAATCACTCTATCTATTTAAAAAAACCCGCATGAAAATCCGTTGCGTAGTTTTAAAGATTTAAGCATACATAGGGATATAGGCACAGAGAAAGCGACTTTGTTTTAAGTATTAAAAAATATATATATATATATATTATATATATATCACTTGCGTTTATGTGTTTTATGGTGAGAGATATAGAGCATAAAATTGAATGCACGTAACGGAATGAATATTTTTAAGAAGTTGAAATTATATTTTTATTCGATAATGTTAATTTTGTTTATCGAATATCATAGTTAATTTTAAATATTAGTTAATTTTAATGGTTGATAGTTATATTCAAAATCTCTAGTATAGATATGCCTCTTTGGTCTAAAGGTCGTCGGGCAGACTGCTGGGCAAGGGATCCTGAGTTCAGTCCCCAGGTTGAGCTTGAATCATATTTATTTAGTACCTAGGATCCCAATTACATGGAACTTAAATAAAAATATGCCCATACTGCTACCACGTCTGCTTACCCTTTCGGCGAATTCATCAGACTTCGTTGAACGCCAATACATTCTGTTTCGAAAACTCTGTATAGCGCCGTCTCTTTCTGTCGCCCCAGATCACTTGGACAGTCAGGTTGAAAAGTATTTGTAAAAACATTTTAATAAAATGAAAGGAAGTTTGTTTTTAAAACATTTGTCTCTCATCTTGTGTTTTTTTGTGTTTGTGAAGCCAGAAAAATAAAGTTCAATTTGAACTTTTTATGAAGGTTAGGTAAGTTGGTTAAGTTATGGGAGATGTTGATTTATTTATACTTTATTCTTTAGAATCTGCGGAGTATTGTGTAACACGACTTCAGGAATTAAAGTTATTTTTCACTTTGTATTTCTTTTTTGGAGGTCGGTTGTATTTTTTTAATAAACTTATTCATATACTTCCCTTCATAAAAAAGTAAATAATATTGATAGTAAGTTATTATTATTATGAGAACATCATCAATGAACATACCTAAGTGAAGAAAATACGTATTTTTGAAACTAACTCGAAAACTACCCATCAGAACTTGAACTAATTTATATGGTCACTCGACAAGTATAAATAGCCTTTCAAACAAACGATGAATTTTTCAAATCCTCCTAATAAGTTTGCATGTTTAGATGTTTGAATGTTTGTAACTCAATCACCAAACGGATTGCTATTAAATTAGGCACACACATAAATGATAAATGATTTTGTTTCTGTAAGTAGGTTTGTACAAACACTTTTACACGTCAATCACATTTTTTTAAACTAGATGAGGTCGGCGTTTCCTATCTGACTACTCTGAGAAGAAAGGCCGAAACAAACTCACAGGTCACAGTCTCTTTTAAAGTCCAGACATAATCTTTGTCAGATCATGTGGATCGGCGTCTGAAATGGTATTTTGAGGAAAGAACCATACAGATTGAGTGGTCCTGTCCATTCAGTGCACGCATTTATCGGTAATCATGCAGCTCAACTCAGAACTTGAGGAGCTCAACGATTTGACGAACTATATCAAAGACAGGACATTTGGGTTGGCCGAATAAAGTACTCAAACTGCCAGATTAATATTAAAACTAACTGAGAAAGAGATGAAACACAAAACAAAAAACAAAATATGACCCACATAGTCCTCACATTCACAATAATTAAAACAATAATAATATTATACTTCCGAAAGTAAATATTCATGTCAAAGTGTATATAATAATTATCAAATGTCAAAGAGTATAAGTTTGCAAAAACAACATTTGGTATGCAAAACATGGAGCAGGTCAATCCCAAGCTTTTTTGTCCTCAATATAATCTTTAACGGTATAAAAGGCTTTCAGATGATTATAACCTGGATTAACATATAGGAAACTTTCTATCATATGAGTAAGTTCCCGTGGATCGTTTCCGACATCCGCGCAGGTGAAGCCGCGGGACACAGGTAGTAGGTTTATAAATGACGAAGATCTGACGTAACAAACATATTTTTTTTTTAATACAACCGAATTGCGAACCTCTTCCTTTTTTTGAACATGGTTAACATGGTGAGATACTGATCAAACGCCAGTTTGTCCTATCACCATCAATCCAGCTGAAAGACGTCCACTGCTGGACATAGGCCTCCCCCAAGCACCGCCATTTCGACCGGTTCTGTGCTTCTCGCATAGCTCTTCTCTTCAATCATATAGCAAAAATATTAAGTGTCCATTTTAAGCATAATATGCCTGCGAATGTACGTGCTTTGGTATCGACCGGCGTCCCTGCGCCCTGCGGCCCGGCAGTCGGTTCAGGCAGAAGGTACTGGTCGGTCATAGATCGTGTCTTTATAGATATCAGAGTATAAACCGTAAAAACATAGCTATATTTTATTTTATTTGAAATGACGAATGCGGATTTGTTGCAAACAATGGTGGTTTTCGATATCGACTTTGAAGCAGAAGAAGAAGAAGGTGGACTACAGCTGGGTCCACCACCGCCGCTGCCTCCAGCCGCTGAAGAACGTATGTATGAACATTTAGAATGAATAATAGTGCATTTAAATTGTTTCTAATTTTTTTTAAATCATATCGTACGTTGTCCGGTTTACTTTGTTTATTTTTTTAATCAAATCGTATGTTGTGCGGTTTATTTATTTTCTATCACATCATATGCCGTACCGGTTGTTGTTGTTGTTGTTGTTGTTGTTATTAATAATTACCTACCTGTTTACTTGTTTTGCGTCGTTGGTCCTAGTTAGTTTTTGTGGTGGCCTTCAGTTGTAAGTCGGGTCGTGACAGATAAGTGAACATATATAAACTGTTACGCCGCTAAAGCCTGGAGAGTTTTATTTTGGTATTAAGCTTTGTTTATATTTTTATTTTATTTTTGCTTGAGTGTAGTTTTCATGTTATTTGTTGGTATATTGGCATGGCTAGCTGACATTATGGCAAATGTTTTAATTTAATGTTCTGTGTCTCGTTAAATTAGTTATTTTGCCTACCTAGTCGTTATCACCATCCTCCTGCAGGCTTAGCACGAGCACCGATTTGTCGACGGAACAATAGACACTATTAACTAAATGATGTACAATAGGAGAAGATAGCTATGTTTTTCTACCAATTATCACAGTTATGCGTTCTAAACGAATCATGATTTTGTAGATAATCGTATATACTTTGTGGCCGTCGAGTAGAAGTTTTGTGGTTAGTGTGATTTTGACAGTGTGGGAAGAAATATTATTCTAAAAAAATAGTCTACATTTATAAGGACCTAGACAAATATCGTTAGAAACGAAAGACAAAATGACGGATTGTAGAAGGATATCTACGGCACGATGTCAAAAATGGAGAAACGAAATGTAACTTTGTATAGAAAAAGCACTGTCTATTCTTCGTAGCAACAGAAAATGTCATGCTAAGTCTGCTGCCCTTATCCGAATTTATTTGGGGTCGGCACAACTTTGGCAACCTACTATTGTATAAAACCAAGTTTATCTAAGTAAACAGACAGCTGTATTTCTGGGGAGTATGTTGCGCCACTTCTTCTCCCCGTCTAAAGAACTAGGAAGTGGTTAAAGGGGGGCGTTTTGGGGGACTGTTTTATGTAATTTTAACGTTCAAAAAGTGATGATCCACAACCTAATTTGAATAAATGACATTTGATGTCATTACAACAACGCCGGCCGTCGCTGAAAACCAGCACTGGAGCTTTTTTTCGTATAGGGTCGTAGCATTAAGCTGAGGGATGGCCGTTTTGCGTGGATGTGACGCATATTTTCCCCCATATTGTTCTTTTTTGTGTTTCTGTTCGTTTTTTGCGTCATGTTTACAGTAAATACACGTTTTTTGTTTCCTTTCTTTCTAGAAAGGGTCATCTACCCTTTGGGTACCCTACGGGTAGGGCCAGGCGATGTGCAACCCGGAACACAAAGCGAACAGCAACCAGAACAGCCACCAGAAGAACAAAACGGAGAACAACGCCAAGAGCAACCGGTACAGCGTCCGAAAGAGCAAAACGCAGAGCAACCAGAAGAGAAACGTGAAGAGAAACAGTTAGCGGAACCAGAAGTTGAGACACAACAGAAGAACGATGATGAACAAGCAGAGGCCAAAGAGGAAAAAACAAAACGTACTGCTAAACAAGATACGGCTGACGAACCTGAGGAACATGACAATGAGGATGGAGGGCGCCGCCGCAAGACACACAAGCGTCAGCGCAAAGATAAGGGTACGTCTTAATCAGCTATTACTGTATTAATATTAAACAGATGCGAATAATACTATTGTTTTGCTAATGCTGAGCATGCGGTCATGGGTGTGATTCCCAGGCCTGGCAAAGCTTAATTGAGTTTTATGATCTGGAACTTCTCAGTTGCAGACCGAAGCCCTGGATGCGTTCCCGGTTGATGACATAGGCTCGACCTATTACATTGGACTTAAACATAACTTGTGAAATTTACGAGTAGTATAGATACACCTCTGTACATTCAGAGTGATTCTATTCTCCGAATTGTGGGGCAATGTACCTAAGAATTATGTTATTGATAGGTATACAATATTGGCATATGAATGTAAAAGCGAAAAATAAGCTCTGGTTGTTGCTCTGCGAATACGTGTGCTAGCCTCCTAAGCCAGGGTCGCGGATTTGTTCGAAAGAGTTACCGTGATTTCGGCACAGGCCGTGTTCCCTCAGTTGGGAACACGGGTGGGTTTTAATCACTAAAAGTCTGACACGCCTGCTCCACCCAGAGCGGGAGAAGTTATTTGATGATTTGCCATCCAAAAAACAGGCTCCTAAGTGTTATACAATATGTAACAAAAACCCTGTTGTTCCTTTTAGGGACGTATACACTTACCCACAAGCACAACATTTACGAAGTTATAATTTAAAAAATAAGCATTGGCTGGTCGAGAGTTCAACATCAAATAACTATTAAAATCGACATATTCAAAATAAATGTTAACAGTATCTGATTTTACAAGTATTCTTATTTCGCACAATAGACTACGAGCTTGGCGGCTTTCTTTGATCTAATCAAAATCAGTTAAACATTACAAATATTCATAATTAAATATTTATTTTAATTATTTTTGTTAAACAGTTTTTATGAATGACATGCTTTATTACGTATGTATACAGATTCTGAAAACGTGGGTAGAAGGAACAACAGAGTTTTTGTTACATATTGTATAGGTAGTATCTGACTCGATATGGCCGTGCTTGTTTAGCATAGCCGAATCAGCCTTCAATTGCTAGTTCACAGGCCTTCTCTCTATGAGAGGGTTCTTGTTTACTGCGTAACAATAATGTTGTTGTTGTTGTTGTTGTGTTGTTCTGTATGTAACCCTACCAATAACTACCCCTTTGAATTCAGAGCGTTCATCCGGCGTGGGCTTGCACCATCGCATTTCAAGTGGTTTTTCGTGACTATTTTAATAGGTTTAAATCAAAGTATTTGTTTTTTGAGCCAAGCACAAGATCGTTGGCATTTACAAGTTTGTATGCTATTTTTTACAAATATTTAGGTATTAACTTACAAAAAGCGACATACTGTCAATTATTTTCTATTTTTTTTTACATTACTCTCGAATAAAAACATTTAATCGCTTTATATAATGCAAATAGAAAATAGTCGAAGGTATGTAAATTTTTATAAGTAAATGCAAAAATAACTGCAACAAAAATACCATACAAACTTAGAAATACAAACGATCTAGTGCTTGGTTGAAAAAAAAAATTGAACTTTTGTTTTGTATTTAATTAAATAATCACGAAAAGTCACTATAAATGCGACGTTGCCAGCCCGCGTCGTTATTATGCTGGCTTGTGCCCACCACACCTGCTGCTCTCGATGCTGCGGCCAATGACGAGAGTGATATGTTAAGCTTGGCGTGGCTCCGTAAGCTGCTGAATATCACAACCTAGGCAAATTCTATATCAATGTTAAAGACGATATCGATGATAGTAATATTTTTCAGTAAAGGTATCGAAAAAAGACAAAACCTAGCGAAGATACCGGAGAAAACGTTCCAATCGATTGGTGCTGATATTTTAAATTGGGTAAACAAACGCACAATGAATACAAATACATGTGTATTACTACAGGTCGGAGATAAAAATCACTTAAAAGCATTATCTCTTCTGGGGTTATTTTATTACGAACGAAGATTCCCGATGCGTATACCTTTACTGGTTTACCTGTAAGTATAGTTAAGGGTGTTAAGGGAATTGGTTTAACGTTCGGCTGTGTATAAATGCACTTCATTTTAGTTTGTTACTACCAGTAAGCAAGATTACCGTCATAGTCTAGCACTTTTCAACGTCTATATTTACATTAAATTACTAACTATACAAATACAAACCTCATAACGTCTATTTATCTTGACATTAGTATCTAACGTTAACCCAGATTTTGCGATTATGGAAATACCCCCTTTTGTGGGTGGCCAGCAGTGGACGTCTTTCGGCTGATGATGATGAGGTGTTAACTCCAAGTTATTTAGAACTAGCGTTTGTCAGCGGCTTCGCCCGCGTGGATGTCGAATTTTATCCCGCGGGAAAGTACTATCGGGATCAAAAGTGTTCTATAAGTTATATCAAGTTACAAACTATCTGTGTTCCAATTATTATTTAAATCTGTCGACAGTTTTTGCGTGTTGAGTGATTTACACGTTCGGATATTTAGATATTTGTTAAATCTAAACATCTAAATATCCAAACATCTAGACATACAAACTTTCATATTTATAATATTAGAAGGATAGTAGGATAACTCATGAATGAGCAGGTGGACCAACCCGTACTGGGCCCGCGTGGTGGTTTATGGCCCACTCCCTCTCACAGAGAGGAAGCATGTGTCTCAGCAGTGAAAACATTAGTGGGCCTAATTTGCGGCGAAAATTGCAGGTGTTATTGCTCTGAAATTTAATTAGATGTCATTATCGTATTATCACTCACTTGACTTCGTCGTTGGTCACCTCTGATATAGGCCTGTGTGCCAGAAGTGGGAACATTTCATTCCGATCCAGTCTGACCCTTGCTTGGCTTAGGGCTTCGCGAAGTCTGTACCCCACAGGGGGTGCCCGTAACGTGTAGGCGCTTTAGTTTTAATTTTTTAAGCCCTGAGTGGAGGATTTAATATATTAAGGTAGCCACAGGCAAGTCCGGTCCAGGCACGCTACCGACAATCTCCTAGGTTGACCTGCGAGATGTCAATCTCAAAAAATAAAAAAATTAAATAGTGGGAACAATATACGTTATGACTGACTGATATAAGACGACTGTAAATAAATTGTTTGTATATAGACCAATATAAGGATGCCACCTGAATGAACAGACGATGAGAGACGGACGGGACGGTGTCTTGGAGAGACTGCATGTGCATCCGGGTGTTGGAGCATAACTTGGGAAAGGCTTAGTGCTGGATGCTCCAGGGTAGGCAGATATAAACAGTATCCGCTTCTATAACAAGTAGCCAAAGTTGGTTACAGAACTTAGCGATGGAAAGTTTAAAACTCACATCAAACGTGGCCTTATCAAAAAAGCATATTATAAGATAAAAGACTACGTTGAAGACAAGGAAGTTTGGCATTCATTCCTTCTGCACATGTGGCTTCCCGGGTAACTCATTAGCACCATAACTATGTGAGCATCTATTAACTGCTTCCAAATTACAATGATAATTTTATTAATTTTATTTTTTACACTTTCTGACATATTCTCGTCATTATTTGACATTATACAACACTTGTAATATCGAGTATTTGTTAGTGATTCTCATGGAAATCATATCACTTGGTTTAAATAAGTTGATTTTACTTATTTAGATTCTTTTACATATTGTGAATGAGAGAACGTTGTAGGCCTTCAGTTTCTATTCTTTATTTTCATTCCTCTAAGTACCTGGTACTTATTGACAGGCCTGCACTGTCCTCCCATACCTAATATCACTGTAATTTGAAAACATTATAAAAGCCAATTATTTTTAAAAGAGTAACAGTGGAGTTTCTTGCCGGCTCTTCTCCATAGGAAGCGACAAATTTGAACCGTACACCTAGCTTCTGACGTTTCATAAGTGCCCTTGCAGGTTTATGTGAAATAAAATATTTTGATTTTGATTTTGATTTGAGCCCGTGAAATTCAAATTTTCAAGAAAATTTAATTCAATGGAATTAAATGAACCTAGATTTTTTTTTGAGTGTGAAATCATCAAATAACTTCTCCCACTCTTAGTAGAGCAAAAGGGCGTGTCAGAATTTTACTGACTAAAACCCACCCGTGTTCCTTCAGTTGCCTGTGTGCCAGGGGCCGCGGTATCTCTTTCGAAACCCCGCACACCTGGCAGGCATCGGCCCTTCCGAGCCCCATCAGTTGGTGCTGACATCTCTTTGAGGCGCGCGTGGGACACAACGCGCCTTGGACCCGGGCTCAGTCCTAACTTAGATGGTTACCTCGATGATTTTAATTATTACAATCATATTTGTTACGGTCGCGAATCATATTTTGTTCAACATCCAGCTTGACAATTGTGTAACATAGATAGTGTACACAGTTCTTAAATTAAAGTCATAGGTAGTCATAGTCACAAATATGTATGCATTTGAAATAAAATATGGATCATGCGACAGGTAAACATAAATTATTTGGTAGGTATGTCAAAATTTATAAAAATACGATGGTAAAAAAAATATGTCACAATGTGGAATAATTTCTACAGCCAATCCTAAATAATCATAAATTACAATAAGTCATAATATTCAATTAAACATTATTTCTCCAGTCAAATAAATAAGTCTACATTGATTTATCATTTAGAAATTCATCAGTCGTATGATAACATTTTTCAATTAATAACAGTTTAAATTTTTTCTTTCAAATTGTTTATGGCACCTGGTAATATATTGTAAATGCGCGGTGCCTAAAACGCTCTTTCTCACTAAAGCAGTCTTACAACGCTGATTACTTAAAGAGTTTGCGTATTGGCTACGAAACTTAAAATGGCTATGCATTCCACAACTTTCCTCGACCACACCTTTACTGTCCAGGGGCCCAAGCCTGCTATTTTTATGAATTCGTCATTCCAACACGATCTCATTGTCATTTTGCTAAAAGTTCGTAATCTGCTAAATTCATAATGGTCGATCATTGGTCGGTTAATGGTCTCGTAATAGAACTGTGTTATGACGGCATTGTTGTATTGCCATTATTATAAAACCCTTTAGTAGAAATGATTTTCCCAAAACGACTACTAAATTTGAACATTTATTAATGCCTGATTTCATTTATACATATTTTTACATATTATTTATTAGTTTATTAGTGTTAAATTTTAGCAGATTACCGCTTAGGTCAGTCATTCTTTTGTTACTATGTACGAGATTACCAGTATATGCTATTTCTTTCAATTGAGTGTCAGTCGCTGACCATTGGAAATCATAATGACGCCATTATATTAATAGATTACCGAACTTGTCAAAATCAACAATGATGAAATCAATGATAGACCATTCTGACACTATTGTAATAGCAGACTTGAGGCCAAGGCCGCTCGTTTGTGGAATGCATGGCCAGTTGTAATTAAACGCGCGCAGTCGTTATATGTGTTTAAAAGACTCGTAAGGGATCATTACCTGTCGTTGTGATCTGGTTCTTATACCTAACTGTAATTTTCTATGTAAAGTCATCATTTATTTTCTTTCCTTATATATTTAGTATATATGTATTTATGTATCTATTATATAGGATATGTATATATCTGTGTATCTATTTTGTATATTTATTATTTGCGCAAACAACATTTCCATTTTATGTTCTGACAAATCACTGCCCATGCCAAGGTTGCCTGTAGTGTACTTTGTTTTTTGTTATGTATTTTTGTGGTGTACAATAAAGTATATTTAAATAAATATAAATAAAAAAATAAATCGCAACATCTCGTAACGTTGTCACTTTTCGAATTTGGCAATTTGAAACTTTTGGCAACAACGTAAGACCATTTTAAGGTGAATCTATTCCACATTTTTTCCATACAAACTGCGTGCTTTTTAGCCAGGCCCATCAGGGAGTTCGCCCGCGACTAGGTTTCCCTGAATTCCGCTGGCTACCCTGGAGATTTTTCCTTATAGGTTATCCACCGAACACCAGCTGCACTCAATAACATTGGTTAATTGACATCATCATAATCTGCTTAACCTTTTTCCAAGTATATCGGGGTCGGCTTCCAGTCTAACCGGATGCAGCTGAATACCAGTATCTTACATGGAGCGACTGCCTATCTGACCTCCACAACCCAGTTACTGGCCAATACGATACCCCTTGGTAAGACTGGTTGTCAGACTTCAGACGACCCGTAACGACTGTCAAAGATCCACGAATGACAGCCGCGACCAACATCTTAACGTGCTATCCGAAGCACGGCGAACGACGCACCATCTTTACATACCAACACTCCTGTCTTGGTATGTAAAGATGGTCACCCATCCACGAACCAAAGCAAGCGTAGCTTAACCTGATCGATGGACCCGTGCGGCTGTTGTAACTTAGCCATTGTTGTTTGTTTAATTGACAATATTTTATTTATCTCAGATGCTGGGCCAAGCAAACGATCAAAGGCTAAAGAAGACAAAGATAAAGATGCTAAAAATAAAAGGCAAGTCGAAAAAGAGGCAGGAGCAACTGATGCAAAGGGGACAGAAGTAGAGGGACTTTCGAGTGGAAGTGACAGCGATGATAGTGCAAGCACCAAGAAGAAACCAAAATCAGAAGACGCTTAAGCACTGCAACAGCATAAGCTCTTCTGAATGGATCAGAAGGCCATCAGGTGATGATTAAAATAAAATACTCAGATAGAACCATCGATGATATAGCCTAGATGGTCTAAAGTGAGAACTTAAGAGGAAACGAGTCCATATTTCTTCCATACAAATTTCTGGAGTATATTACTCCACTGTTTGACAATGTAGGTACATCATAAATTAAACATGGTAAAGGTTTGTCTCATTATTAATATTGTATGTGCGGAAACAAAATACTACAATAAAAATCCATTAAAAAGTTAAGAGGCAACAAATATTCGTTTTTCTTGCCAATTTAACCGCAAGTTTGGGCATGTTTAAGTAATAAAAGAAGTGTAATATCTCCAAAACAAACCCGGTAATGACAACGTTCAAATTTTAGTAATTGATTTATGCAGTGGTTATTTAATAAAACTTGATCTTCCGAAAGACTTTTCTTAATTTTTTACGTGCCGGTTTTACTATGAATAATTGTGCATCTCACTCAATCATTTTACTCCCGGGCGCGGTGCGGGTGAGACCGCGTGCTTTTTAGCTACGACCAGTGAGTTCGAGCCCGCGGCTAGTTTCCCCTTAAGCATTAGCTAGGTTAGCAGCATTTTATTTTCCTTTATGTGAATCAAGATGCCAGCCCAAGCACAAGTGAGCTGCTATAAGCTACTGAAGTGCTCTCTCGGCTGTCTTCCGCCTCCATCATCAGATCTACTTCAGATGGTTAATTCTTGTTATTTCAAGAACGTTCACAGTCTGATTTCAGTCTCGGTCTTTCAAAAATACCTCGAGTTTCCAAACATTTTTGAAAAGTATCAGATATTTGAACTTTTTAATTACAAGAATTGGCCTTAAGATCTCTCGTAATTTGTTGAAGTGTCATCAGGATTACGTATGGGTACCAAGCACACTATACCACCACCGACATACACTCTCGCAGCTAATCCTCCTTATTTATAAAAGTTGCTTAAAGCTACGTTTATAAATAAGACGTAATTTGGCTAATACTTATATGCCTTAAGTACAGGATACATTTTTAACCAGTGCGCAAACTGTAACCATGAATTCAGCATATCATTCTAGAGCGTATAAATTTTTCGTCGGTTATACAAAAAAAAAATCAGCTGTTTCATAGAAAAGTGCAATACCTATGCGGTCAAAATATATGCAACAGCTGTTTTTCTTTTTGTATAACCGACAAAAAATTTCTACGCTAGGGGGTCTAGAATGATAGGCTGAATTCATGGTAATAGTTTGCTCACTGGTTAAAAATATACCCTGTATACGTATTTCAGGAATTGTCGATTCGCCCACAAATATAATAATTTCGTGCGAGTCACTTTAGATTCGCCCGATTTGAGCGAGTTAGTTTTTGCGAATCGACTAATAAGTCATATTTTTTTATTGTAATAAAAGTTGGCGTTGCTGAAGACACTTCAATAGCTTTTCATTTTACGTTTTTAAACCTTTGTACACTCAGGTTTTTTGCCTTGAAGTTTTTTACCGTGTGCAGGCACGGTCGTCAGTGGTATATGGATCACTATGTAAGATTATAATAAAGATATATAAAGAAACCGTGCCGCGTACAACGGGCCAGCCACGTTATTATTATGATCATTTTTAATATAAAACAAAAGTTGCAACTTAAAAAAAACTAAATCTTTTGCGCCGTGGCAAGTTTCAGATCTTACTCCGCTGTGCAAAACTATGACAAACTTAGGTTTACCAATCCATTACATTTAGAAATGTGTGACTTACTCCTTATAACATCAGCTATCTGCAAGTGCAAGTCCCGTTAAAATCGGTCTAGCAGTATTGGAGATTAGCCGGACAAAACAGACAGACAAAATAAAATAAAAATGTTTTTATTTTATAAGTACAGTAAAACGCTGTTATTTTGACTTAACAAACAGACACTTTAATTTTATTTATTCGTATAGATAAGCAAATTACTGTCTCTTTTGAAATTTCAAGAGGTCGCTCAATCAGAAAGACTGTATCTTCAGTCTCTATAAGGCCTGCGCAGACGAGTTACTATCCGCGAGGTAGCTTTTTGTCCATAAATTTAAGTAAACTGTACGACATATCACACAAAGGACTAAAAGACCCCAGTACAAAAAGTCCTCCGAATAACCGAAGACGCCTTGAGAGCGGACTGGACAAAAGTACGGGGGTACGCGAAAATAATATCCCTTCATTAATCAATCCGAAATAAAGAGATAGACCCAGTAATATCTTTTAAAACGTCTTCTCTTTTTCTTACGCTTCATGTAAATTATAAAACAACGTGATCTCAGAATATTTGCTTCAATAGCGTGCGCTTCACAAAATTTCCGGGTAACACACACGGTGTGCGATTAATTAATCGCACATCGTGAGTGTCGCAAGTTCTCGGCGGACATTTTTATTTTTATACAATTCCGGGGTTTTTGTTCTCTGCGGACAAAAGTGCATCGTCTGCGCCGGCCTTAAGTCATTAGAACTTACTTATTTGTTAACTTGCCTAAGTGGGAATCGGAAACGCGGTATCGCGAAACACGGAAAAGGGAGCAAGGAGGCCACGAATGGGACAAATATTTATTTTACCAATTTTTTTTATTTTTATTAATGCCTTAATTAAAGTTTCCCTCATTTTACTGTTACAGGCTGGGAGTACTTTGGAAAATGACTGCACACTATGCACGGGAAACACTTACAAGCGGAGCTGCCTTATGGCAGGATTTATAAATATGTGTAAACTTTATATTAAGCATTTAAATAAAGTAATTATCGATTTTAAGAATTAGAACGTGTTAAGGATGCAATCCAATTAAGCAAAACTTTAGACTATGGTCTGCAGACGAAGCGCGTCTTGGGGACCCAAAATTAATATGTATTTATTTTAGTATCTAACTTAAGAGGCCGTGAGGTGGATTAATCAAAATTTAATAATAAAAATAAAAAGTATTTATTCATATTCTGCATACGATATTTTAACTGATAATCAAGAAAATCACCTAAAATCGGCGAAATTATATACCCAGCCTCAAAATAACGTTAGAGTTATTATGACTTTCCGTATAAAGTTTACCTATTCAATTATGCACTTTTAGTCACAAAACACAATAACTGTGTATTGCAAATACACAGTTTTATTTGTATATTAAATATTGATGATTAATATGAAAAGTCTACTTAAAAATTATATGGATACAATCTATATTACATTGGACTACTGTCTCCAGACTTAGCGCGTCTTAGTGACCCATGATTAATCGTTTAGTCCAATCTTGACCCTAAAACAATATTTGTTTCCTCTCAACCCCTAAACATAGTGTACAAAATCAAAATCAAAATCAAAAGTCATTTATTCAAATTAGGCTGAGAATCAGCAATTTTCGAATGTCAAAATTACATAAGACAGTCCCCCAAAAGGCCCGCCTTTCACCACTTCCTAGTGTTTTAGCTGTGAAGAAGAAGTGGCACAACAAACTCCCCAGCAGCACAGCTGTCTGTTTAGTTAGATAAACTTGATTCTATACATAGGTAGGCAAAGTAATCAACACTACGAGACACAGAACTTAAAAATTTGTCATATAAATCAAGCACAAAAAATAAAAAGTAAACAAAGCATATACCAAAATAAAAGCCTCCTGGTATAAATGGCGTGATAGCTTACATATGCAATGCTGGATTATGTTTACAAATGATAACCTAGGACCATCGAGGTAAAATAAATAAACAAGTAGGTAATTATTAGCAACAATAACAAAATCATGGTCAGCAAGATGACCAGTCACCACAAGCAGCACCCATTCACGAGCATAACGCAAAGATCAGCCATTACTCCCTTCGCCATATTTGAGGGAAAGAGGTAACCCGATCCCCAACGCTACCGCAAGCAGTGACATCTACGGGAGCATGACGAACTTGCTGCCGGTTGCTCAGACAAGAATAGAATGATCAGTTGTCGAGGTCGTTAGCTAACCATAATGCTATACAACTCATCATAAAAACTATTGTTATGAATAGATCATGTCAGTAATTAATGAAAAAATAGATTATAATTTAAAAAAAATACTTAGTCAATAAAAATATATATATCAATAATTATATGAACCCATATAACCTGTCTCTGAACGATTCTGGAGAAAGAACATAAACATTGTCTTGAGTTAATCACAGCGACCAATTATTCTTGTCATTTAAATAGTCGTTGATGGAATAGTAAGCCTAGCCTTAAACACAGGATGGATTTTATTTGAGTTTTAAACGCATCAAAAGGCAAATCTAGCAAAGAAGAGGGAAGCTTGTTATAAAAGTTTATACCGAGTAAGTACCACACTCGACCCTCTGGGGGTGAGATTGAATTTTCATACAAAGGACATGCATACCTCGTCCACTTTCGACCCCTAGTTCGGTAAGTACCTAAAATTAATATTTTGGTACAGTAAGTACAGACTACTTTGGGGGTCGAGAGGAAACTAAAACTTGGCTGGAAAATAAAATCTACTCTAGAATAAACTATAGTCCGGGGTCCAGTAGACAATTTCACTATTGGTGGTCGAGTGGTCGAGAGTGGACTAAACGAAATTATTATTTTTTTTTTATTTTTTTTAATATGGGCATCTCGTAGTTGACCTTGAGAGGCCGTAACTACTTAACCGGGCTTTCCTGCGGGGACTTTTAGTTTTTAGGCTAAGAGCCTCCAGCCAGGGCTTACAAACTAAAATTAAAAACCTACAGCAACTGCGCACTGAGGGCACCCCCTGCGGGGTACGAGCCTCGGCTCAGGGAGTCACTTTCAGGGAGGGCAGCAAGTGGGGACAGGCTGGATCAATAATTTCTTTATTATTAATCATGGGGATTTTAACTCTACTTGCTCAGCTTCGGCGCGGGCTGGCACTTCTGCGGGCAAGGGACGGTTGGGACGAAATTAATGTTTACTTACTTACTTATATGTACTTAACGTACCTATGTAACTTGAGGTGGACACTGTAAGGAAGCCCGCGAAGTTCAATTTTTCTTAAGTTTTTTGCTTTTTCAGATCAGTGTCGTGTTATATTAAATTATGATTCGCGACCATAACACGTATGTATTTAAGTACAGAATTATAATTATTTAAATTGAATCAGTTGTTAGCAGTGGTGGCCCAGTGGTAACGGCCGCGACTTATGAGTTGTAGGTCGTGAGTTCGAACCCAGGCAGGTGCTTTACTTTGTGTAAATTATTTCATCACTACTGCTCTCAAAACGGTGAAGGAAAACATCGTGAGGGAACCGGTATGTCCTAGAACCAAAAATTCGAAGACATGTGACATGTACGAACTCGCACTGGGCCCGCGTTGTGGATTGTAGCCCGCTCCCTCTCACAGAGAGGAGGCTTGTGTCCCAGCAGTGGGAACATTAACAGCTGAGTATGTATGTATGTAAATTGAATCGAAAGTTATAAAACTAGAAGAACTTAGAAGGTTAAATTGACGATTTTCATTATTATAATTATTTGCAGCTAAATATATGTATTACGGTCGCGAATCATTTATTTTAATTAACTTACAACCTGAAAATTATGTGCAAATTGCAAAAAAGAATAAACCCCTTTCGAACAAAAAAAGAATTTTGCAAATCCGTCTATATATGACGGAGTTACGCGAACATAAATAAAAAATAATAATATAAACATTCGAATTGATAACCTCTTTCTTTTTGAAGTAGGTTATAAACGTAAGAAAACTACTCTAGAGCTCTTATAACAACGTAAAATATAAATTACTTCTTCGTCAGTAGAAGTACCTGTGCATTCATGCATTTTTTGTCAAATAAGTAACAAAGAATTGTTAACTCACAACCAACTTTGCTGCCTAATGGTAAAAAATAATATTTTATACAAGGTGTAATAGAATAAACTCAAATCCTGAAAGCACTTTGTTCTTAACTGACCACTGAAACGATAACAGTAACTTTTAATTTGTGTATTTTTTCTAAAATTATGTATTTTGACATATCTACCGCCGATTGAACCAAAGAAAATTAAATCTTATTTTAAGGCAACGAGACTCAATGTTTAAAGGCATAAAGTAATGCTAGATTCAACACGTTTTCCTTATTAGTAAAAATTGCTTAGCAATAAAATAAATGTCGGTCTTTGTATTATGCTAATAACTCAATCTTGCACATACATAAGTATGTTACGTGTTGTATAATCAAATAGATTTATAGAACAAATTATCTTAAATGTCATCTACTTCGTAATATCAATAGTGTTTACCAATGTCACTACTTAATTGAATATCATTGAAGCCTACAAAAACACCAAAGAACTTAATTTCACATATTTATCCATTGTCAAATTACACACGCCATTGGTATCAATTTAAAAACACGACAAAATGTTTTTTTGCGGGTCAACGACCTCTTGTAGTTTTTTTACTTATAGTTCGAGTCGATAAAATCGTTGCTCGTTGTCTTTTAGATATTGAACCATCACGTCTGAAAAATTACACAAAAAACTTATATTTCAAGTAGCTACACCAACTGCTGACGATGACCCCACAAAAAACCATCAAATTAATTAATTTCTCGTTTTTATCACGTTTAGACACCCATTCATTCCGCGGAGTTTTGCTAAGTAATTTTAATTCACCCAGTATTAATGTAATCTTCATTCCTTCAAAGATCCATTGTATTAATATTACATAAGTGACATATTTGTTAAACGCAAAACAATTGTATTTTTAATGTTTCAAAATATTATGACAAAGTTGTCAAACTATTTTTACCTTAAGACTTTATACTGATAAGACTTCTGTGAAGTTTTGCTAGGTAGTTTTGTAACAACCATTATAAATGTAATCTTCATCCCTTCAAAGATCCATTGTATTAGATAATATTACATATTAAGTGACATATTTGTGAAACGCAAAACAATTGTATTTTTAATGTTAACTTTGTCTTAATCATAAGACAAAGTTGTCAAACTATATTCAGTGAAAAAAGAAACGAAGTTTTTTTAATTAATGACTACAGTATAAAAAAAAACTGGTACTAATTGATAAACATATGAATCTACATTTTAAAAACTAAGTGAGAATTGTTCTGTGTTGAAGATAATTATAAGAGATTTAAAAAATAATAAAGACAACCTGCAAATTACATGAAATGAAATGAATTGAAATGAAATGCACCGATCCCAGCGTGGCTTGACCAGACTCGATAAATCGAATGAACCCCAAGATTTGCACTAGCCCCTGGAGCCTCATGCTTCATAGTGTTACAGAGGCCATTGCTTATCAAGAAGTAGACCGGGGGGCGCTGTAATGGTCAGGTAGACGTGCCCAAAGGATAGGAAAGGATTGCGAGCCTACCGGATATGCATCCTTGAGTAAGCATTGGACTAGTGGAGAGACGGGTGGTATTTATTTATAGGAGCCCCCATCTTTTCACGACGTCGCCGGCAAAAAAAAAAAACTCTGGGTCGAATTGTTATACTTACTTACTTAATAAGACTAACTGACAATTGGTTTGTCAGTAAGCTACAGAATACTTTTAAGAATATTCGATGTGTGATTAAAAAATAAATAAAGACACAATGTCGTTTTAATTACTGAGGTATCTTATCCCTGCTTTCGCAGTTGTTAGGTTTTATAAAGTCCCTCCAAAAAGTACTTCCAACTTTTTCCGTCCATTTATTTTGTTTCTGCATTCTTCTTCGCAGAAAATGGTCTTCTTATTTTCCGGTCGGTTGTCTATTATTTTCTATTTTTCTGAACAGTTTTTGAGCCCAGTCTGTAGTAAAAGTACTTCAGAGAACAACTTTCATAGCCCTTTTCTAAAAATAAACATACACCTACTCTATTTACTTTATTTAAGCAATGAAATACTCAATTTATGTATTTCATTGCATATAACCGAGCGTAAAAAAAACAAGTTTCATCTACGTCAACGCGTACAGTTGATATGCCCAGACAAGTCCTAATTTACCTAGTAAACTGTTACAAAAAGTGCATAAACGCCTGCAATAAAATCATCGGCACGAATGTACTTTGATATTGAACGGCGCGTGCGGCCTTGCGTCCGGCACGCCGGCAGTCTATGTAGACAAATCCCCGCGAGCGGTACTCACTTGGCCACGCACCGTCCCGACGTACACGTGCGCACTAAAACTGATCATGGACAACATCGAGCAACCATTACCCGTTCAAACTTCGGACGTCAAAGCTTCAGGGGATAAACCCACTGAGAAACTCAACCAAGATGTCAACAAGCAAGACGAAACATCAAAAAATGAGAACACTGAAAGCGACAAAGAAGAAGAAGACTCAGTTTCTTCGGCTTCAACGATTGTTTCATGCATTCGTCGACGAATTTCGAGTAGCTCTTCTGAATACGAAGACTGTTCCCCAGTACGGAAGAGCGGCGGCAGCCGACGCCTGTTGCGTCTAGGGCAGAAAGCAAGGGGTATGTTCTGACTGATGCCACTTAGATTTAACAATACGCAGTAAGTTATAGTATCTAAGAATGCTGGCTAAAAGTATTTTTTCATTGTTTATTGAAATTTTTCTGTGCGTCTCTGGCACGATAATTATTCAAATTTTGCTGGCGTATAACTTTGAAATAAATTGGAGTTGTGATTGGTAGAATAAAGTACGGTGACTTGCATGTATCTGATTAAATGTGGCGATGCAATGGTATGATCAACCTGTTGCAAGTCAACATTCACACGGATGTAATAAAATCGCGGCGGAATCCGAGGGAACCGAGCATTGATAATAACTCAACAGAGTGCATCTCAGCGCGTTGAAATTCGAACAGTGTGTGTTATTGTTCGATTTACAGTTCTAGGTGCTAAAAACAACAACAACAATATCGCACACAACAACAATAATCGCACAAAACAACAGCAACAATATTAAAAGTCCAGAGCACAGGCCACGAAAATAATTATGGGAAATCGATTACCGAATTCCTATCAAACATTACTATATTATGTCGCGATTCGAATACCGAGACTCACTTGAATGGTAACAATTGAAGCAACATGTGGTCGTTATCGACTTATGGCTCATTCCTACAATTTACGGACCGTAATATGTTAATATTAAGACTCTTGTATCTTTACCAATAATGAAGTAAGGGCCTCTTAGCTTTGCATAGTAGACCGTCCCATTTACTTACCTTACCTTTCCAACCTAGCTTACTAATCTATTTAAATGTCCAGTTAGGCAGTAAAAATGCTACCATTGGTAAGCAAAACAATCCGTTTTTGTTTATAGGAACCGAACATAAGTAAATAGAGATTCTTCTGCTTTCAAGGCCCACATTTATATAACAGAGTCAATAAAGATCTGCAATTCTACTCATATCCAAGTAACACTTTAAAAAAATTGTTACAAACTGGCTACTTGAACACAATTATATTGACACAGAGCGGCTTCTTCTTTCTGGAGAAAAGTCTTTCTAAATAAATGCAACTATTCCCCACATTCTGAACACATACACTTCACACACATCTCTAACACCTCTCACCACGACACATTACACTTTTTCGTTTGTATTTTAGCTTTTGTGTACTCCTCGTTGATTTTATTTTAAAAAAAAATCATGTATTATTTGTGACCAGTTTTTGCTTTTTTGTGTACTTGCAATGCCTTAAAATATATGAACCAAGGGTTGGGACTTGTGCCCTTAATACAAGTTATCCTGATAACTTAGCAAGGGTGCAAGTTACGACAAGTTCTAGTGCTATGCTTACATTTAAGTCATATTATGTAACGTCAAATAGCTGTAACGGTTGATATGAATAAATAAATAAATAAATAAATAAATAAATAAAATACAATATACGTCTATTTCGGACCTCTTAGATTAATTCTACCGTAAAATCAACATGGATTTTTCCAAAAAAAAATTTACGTGTCGGCTTTATAAACTTGTCGACTGCCACATAATCGGTGCAAAATGTCTTGGCTTTCGACTTAGTAATGTATTTGTCGAGACTTCAGACCTCCTAAACTAGTTTTTCCGTAAAATCAATATCCATTTTACAACAAAAAATAAAGTTTAGTTTTACAAACTTGCAGTGGCGGATTTACACATTCACCGTCAGCAGGCTATTCGATTTTTGCCGTCCCTACTAACCTCTGCAATTCAATGCCCTAGTTTACAATTATTATATTATAATTACATTTTCTTCGTCAATAAAATTACCTACATAAACACACCTGAGATAGTCTAGGCGACTGATAGGACGCAGGTCTAAAATAAAGAAAAAAAAAATTATGATTTGTGGTCTATAGTCATCATTACATAAGCTATGATTATTGTGAAGATTGTTGTGTCAGTTCCTAGATTATTTTTACAACTTACGATTTAGTGAAATTTACTCAAGAAATGTTCTTTGGGTATATTTCTGAGCTAAGAAAAGCTCAATCATGTACTACTTATAAGCTGGGGTAAGGAAGGCCTTAAAACAGCTTATACAGAATAATGTAAATTCGATAAACGTTGATAAATATTTTTATTGTCCTTAGTCTAAAAACAATACGAACTACATCCCTACTAAATTGTCTGTAAACAATCCGTTTTATGATGGCAATGAAATCAATGAAGTTATGAGTTTGATATAACTTTTTTCCGAATTTTAAATCCGCAAAATCATCAATTATATCATCCTATGAAATCTTGTACAAGATTCTTTCTTGTATGAAATCTTGAACAAGATTTCATTATGCAAGAAGATTAGATTTTTTTTTTGAGAAAAGCGTTTAGTTTTTCTTGACTTATTATCAGAGGTCGGAGTAGGTAGATAGATTTAAGGCCGTTGACGTCAAACGTAGAGGATAATATGGATATGCCTCCAAAATACTGGAACTTCATATTTATTGTGATATTTGTTCCGGAATTTTGAAATTAGCACGAATTTGTGTTTAAGGTGAAAAACGTATTAATAATATCAATCTACGCTACCAGTGTTAGCAATTATTTATTTTAATTGTATTAACGTTGAAAGCCAAAATATGGAAATTGTATCCGATGAGGATTAAAAATAATTTATGTTTTTGTTTAATTAAAAATAATTGTTCATTGAATTCAATCAGTCATTCATATAATAAACGATTTTGTTAGCCTATCTGTATGTTTTTTTATTTTATTTTATTCCATAATTCCAATTCCGGAACTTTTTCCGGTACTTCCCGCACATTATGGATAAAATGGCATGTCCATATTATAATATCTTTACGCAAGTATATAAAATCAATCTACCTACTCCGACCTCTGCTTATTATAGTCGATCGTAGAAAGCTTTAAGCAAGAAAAACTTCTTCCACCCGAACAATTTGTTGCTGGTGTACAAAGAGCCATGCGAAGTGTTATATCGAAGTTTGGAGACATGTTCTCCAAATTCTGTTATCGCAAGAACGAAGATATACTTTTTAACGATCCAGAATCTGGTTTTATTAAAATTCTTTCAGACGATAGATAGCATTGAAAGTGTACGCATTCCTGAACTCGGTCAAAATAAATCGAAATATTGAAACCATGAAACGTTATTGGAATATTTAACACAAAATCATATTCACAATAGTATACTACAATATATATTGATTTTGTCTTTACACCTCTGTGTTGTGAATGTTCGTAGCCTACGAACATGAAATGCACGCGCGCACCTCTCAAGCGGCTCGCGAGCTGCGCATTCGCCAGATCTGGGCACACCCTAACGCAATTACAGCGCAAGAAAATTCAATAAAATGTATAAGGTACCAACCCTGAAACATAACCTATCCATTAAAAAAAATCGAAATCGACCCACAAGTGCTGTAGATATCGCGGAACATATATGAAAAAAATACAGACGACTTGAAAAACTCCTTTTAAAAATCTGTTAAAAATGCAGATACATTTTATGCAGAATCACGGACAGTTGCGGTGAATGACCCTTAGGGCTAATATAGCACCCGGGCGCATCCTACCCCCGCCCCTACGTACACACGCACAAATATACCTCAAATGCAACTGTGAGCAGCTTAGTTTCATGTATGTGCATTAGAGAATGGAACGGATAGATAATGTGTAACAGATATTTCAATGTAAATTACCTGTAATTGTAACCTGTTACACATTCTCTATCCGTTTCTATTTGAAGCTCTGAAAATAGATATTAGAGATTGATTTTTTTTAAATAAAGCTTTACAATTTTGTCTAGGAACGAAGCCTTCTCTTTAATGAAGGTGCCTAACCTGGTTATAAAATGATGATTTAAAAAACGTCCTTCATTAGCGTCTCTAATAATTCCTTATTCCTATAAACTCAAACGAATCGTTTTGCCTACCAAGGGTAGCATTTTTTATTGCCTAACTGCTTATAAATAGATTCAGAAGGTAACTTCTGCTGTCTACCCTACTAGCTAGCTATCTATCTACTTCCATATAGGCGGGTCTACAGGCAAAGCTGTAAGGCGTTTGCTTCATTATTGATTAAGATGTAAGAGTCTTATACCCGGTTTCTGAATTGAGAATTTGAATTTGAGAACATTCTAATCTGTACTTAAGTATAACTTAAACATTTTTTCGTTTCTGAATTAAGTTTTTTAAACTCTAATGCAGATTTGAGTATTAGAACATTATCTATTCAAATTGGACAGAAAGTATGCTTAACTCGGGAGTGATATGAAATTTCGAATGACGTTATTGCGACGCACGCTATTTCGAAAAAAAAATACTAGTGGTACGCCAGTTCGTAAACACATTGAGTCGAAAATCGCTACATCGAATGACATTGTCGCGAACACGCTCATTCGAAAAACTGTTTGAATGGTACGCTATCGCTAGTACGAAAGTCTTGTTATTGAAATCCACTGTTGCGAATATCATAACCCAATCTATTATTTATCTGGAGATCGAACTCGCGACCCAGTGATTACCAAAACCTACCGACGCTACGTTGATAAAACTGACACTGAGCTAATTTACTATACCACTAAGTAGGTATAAATGATTAATATTAGCACTTATTATGATTTAGCTATGCTTCCCGTATTGATAAGGTAATAACAATACAAATTCTACAGTATCTATTTATTATAATGCAATCGTAACAATAAAAATAAATGAATAAAGGTTGACTTCCAAGGGTTGAAGGGTGGTGGTAATAAGTACAACCTATAATTTTGATTTGTTGATTTCTTTGTACTATACTTAAGGAAATTAAAAATATACTTCTCAAAACTCTTGTTTCCTCAACCCAAATAAAGCTTTATCGGGGCCGCGAGTTTGATTGCCAGACAAATTCATATTGGAATATATGCTATTCGCAACAATGGATTTAGATATCAAGTCTTTCGTACTAGCGTACCATTTGAATGAGCGTGTTCGCGACAACGTCATTCGATATAGCGGTTTTCGACTAAATGTGATTTCGAACTGACGTACCACTCGTAAAGTTTTTCGAAATAGCGTGCGTCGCAATAACGTCATTCGAAACTTCATATCACTCCCGCGTAACTCACGCTTAAGGTCATCATTTGTGTTCCTGAACTAAAACCAACGTGTTTGACAATACTCAAAGCATTATCAAAGTTAAGTTAAGCAGTTGAAACTTGACACACCAATTTCAGCTACTCAAACTGTGATAAGTTACAGTAACTAGAGATTTTGTAAGGGATTTTGATCATACTGAGTGACGACGATACTTCCCTGTCGTCTTTGGAGATGCCTCAACGCAGACAACCGCGCAGAAGAATAGCAGGACATCGATTTTACTTGTTCATCACGCTAAGCAACAAACAATTGAAGGGTCGGCTCCGCTTTACGAATGAGTCGGTTAAGTTGTATTCAACGGCGGGACTTCATTTCTCCCATGCTGCAGCTACTAATAGCTCTTAGGTTTTACGCAACTGGTAGCTTTCAAGCTGTTGTGTGAGCAAGGTGACGATGTGCCGCGTGGGAGAGAAGGTGACTAATGCAATAGCATTATATACTTAAAGTCGTAAGTCAAACAAATTCTTTGAAAATAGATTAGAATTTTAAGAGATTTCGCTCAATCTTAATGGATATGTTTCTTATTAGTTAAAATAACTTGATATTATTACTAGTTTTCATACTAGAATCCAGTTAGACTTAGAAATAGGTATTTGAAAATAATGTAATGTAGTCGTATACCTAATTGCGTAAGTTGAAAACGAGATTTCTCATTTATGAACAGATTTTAATTATTTTTATTTAAAAGGATAGATTTATATATAAAACCATTTTTCCAGTTGGAATTATGTAAATCGGACCACGGATTCCGAAGTTTTTGCAGATTTTAAGGAAAATGTACCAAACTACATTTGTTCTAGAAGTGAAGTGGAAATAGTATGCCCCTATCCTTTTGCACTCCATTAGGCTTTGGTAACTGAAGCAATAATAATCACTGGTATGTTTAGAATAGAATAGGTCTTTATTTTCTTAGAATGGAGGTACATTGTACTGTCTACCTGTCCTTAACAAATAAAAGGATAAAAATAGACCAGACAATTAAATTTAATATAAGGAATACAAAAGATAAGTTACAAAAAGGGTACCTGCCTAAAGAGAAACGCACTCTATTGAATGATAAGGAGGACAGAGGGGATCACTTGATACGACGTCAGGCATGCGGCGACGTGTAGGCGTCCAGGGATGTGGCGATGTGTAGGCGTCTAGGGATGCCACGACGTGTAGACGTCCAGGAATGCGGAGACGAGTAGGCGTCGAGAGATGCGGCGACGTATAGGCGTCTATGGTAGCTCTGTGGCTCCAGACATTGACTGAGTAATTGCTAGCACTGCTTTAGTTTCGTGCAGCTGAAGAAACAAACAAGAATAGGTCTCCTGTCTTTAGTTATCTAGCGCACCGTCAGTCAGTTGGCTTCCGAAATCCATCGCTTGCTCTTTCAATGCCCTTCAGCTCTATTTTTCTTAATCACTTGGACGGCTCTCACCACAGAGTACATTATTGGCCACAGAGTACATTATTGGCCACAGAGTACATTATTATATACTGGTTATTGGCTCTCACAGGCTCTCACCCTTTTTTTGACATTCCAATTCCTTCGTCTTTTTCTTTTTCAGCCATAGGTACTCATATCTGTCCGCCTGTCTAGTCGGCCAAGACGTATAAAACCTCCTTCATACAAACCGAGAGTGCGTTTAAGAATCGTATAAATTATAATTTAGAATTTCCATATTTAGTAGACAACGTAGTTACATAGAAAAAACAAATTTAGGCTATCCAAAACGATATAAAATTATTTTTAGTAAGTACAATCCTAATGCAACCTTCCTTGAATAGACTGCATAGATAATTAAAAGAATAAGTAGACATCAGTTTGACACGTTTGACTTAAATGTCATAATAAGAATATTATTATGTAAAAAGATCGAAAATTCTATTGTAAAATCAGAATTCTATATAGACGAATCGTTTAAGACCGATTCGCAGAGTGCTAACACAGAAAACAAAGAGAAAAATATAATAATGTAAGAAAGTTGTAAAAGGATAATAAAACAAAGATGATGTGGATGAATGAAAAAGAAGCGTAAGTACAGTATCAGTAATAAACAGATACTATAACATAAAAAATAAGTCGTTAAATTATTTATTAGGATCCGTGTACATTCTGCCTTAATATAGCATGCAAATTTAATACAACGTAGAGGATAAAGATATTACAAACAATCATCATTTAAGAAATCCTGCACAAAATAATAACATTTATCTAAAAGGAATTCTGTAAAACATTTTTTAAATTTTTGCAACGGTCATTTTTTAATTTGGTCAGGTATTTTATTATAGACTACAGGAGCCATACAAATCACATTTCTTTTCAATAAGCTAGTTTTAAACACGCCCGTGCATAATAGATTCTGGTATTGAGATCTCATAGCTGTACTTCGTTTTCTAGTTTCCATTAAAGTTGCAAATAGACATCGATTAGTTCTTACAAATATTGCTAATTCAAGGATATAAAGGCATGGGAAGGTTAATAATTTATGAGACTTGAATATTGGTACGCAACTGTCTGTTACTTTAAGACGGAATATATCTCTCAGGCAGAGCTTTCAAAATGCTTTCTCGTTACACGTGGAAGTGGTTTACGCACTGATGCTTTAACTTCGACGTCAACCTGACAGTTGACATGCAGCTATGACTGCGTTCACACATACATTCCATATAAATATATAACAATTCTCCCCTTTTAGTATGACAAACAATACTATTTCAACCTAGTACAAAATAATGATTTGTAATCAACATATCGACCCGGACGCAACACCCTATCTGATACAGCCCTGTCATCAATCCCTGAAGCCTCGAAGAAATCTTCGTTTTCTTCGTCCGTAGCTGCAGACAGAGGACTGTTCTACGGTAGTCGCTGTTCTTAGTTGATTCTCTCTTCCTTCGTCCTGAAGTGGCACTGAATCGGTGATCTGTGGACTGAATAAGGGGTAACCCTTATTCTGAGACTCATTGACGTATGTGTCAGAGGACGATGTGCTGGTAGCTCTGCTGCCCGGTGCCAAATCTGCTGTATCGACAGGGTTGTCAGAAAACGTATTATTTTCGTCGTCCAGGCCCTTCTAAGCTACAAGTTGGTTTTTATGCTTTTTTATTTGAACTAATGTTTGACAATGTTTCATTAAATAGGTCATTTTACCCATGCGTTTTATCAGAGTGCTTCTATGCCAAGAACATTTTTTTTTTATTTATATAATATTTTTTGTACATAATGTTATCTCTGAGGTTGAAACATTGCTTGTTTGTGCTCCCATATGCTTTACTCTGTGAACACTGATTACGTTCCACAACTTTAGCTAGGGTGTTAGGTGGGGACGGTGATGGCGTGTCGGGAACCAACAAATCTAAGCGCGAACAAAGCTTCCGTCCAAACACTAATTCGGCAGGTGTAAAGTCTGTTGGTGCCTGTAAAGAATTTCTATAATCGAACAGATATTTCAGTATGTCTTCACTGTTTCGTGTTACTTTTTTAGACATAATTAAACAAGATTTAATACCTACCTTTCTTAACTACTTTTACATTGATCTCTGCCTGATCATTACTAGCTGGGTGATAAGCGGGAGATTTCACATGCGATATGCCATTTGATGAACAAAATCTCCAGATCAAAAACATGTAGCATTGTCACTGACCAAAGTGTAAATAAGACCGAATCTTGACATGAACTCATATAATTTTGCTACAACTACCGATGTAGAAGTGCTGTTATTCTTTTATACTTCAACCCATTTAGAATGCACGTGAACTATTACTAAATAAGTCTGACCATAAATTGGTCCGAGAAAATCGATAAGTACTCTCTGGAACGGATGTGGAGGGTGCGGGCAAACAGCAAGTGGTACTCGTGCTGGAAACTTACTGATCTGAGCACATATGTTACACCTTTCGATCAAACTCAAACTCAAAACTCAAAGCATTTATTTCAAATAAACCAATTACAGGCACGTTTGAATTGTCAAGGTAGGTGAGTTAGAAAGATGAAGCTAGTTGCCCATTCTAGAGCGTAGGTACCTATGGAGAAGAACGGGTAAGAAAACTCCATGGACACTCTTTTAAAATCATGGTATTGTTACAAAAAGCTGGTTACATCATTATGTTGAAATTATCAATGCGAGAACGATGTAAAAAGACGTGCACATTAAAGCGTTCGTAATTGAAACAAAAATAAAATAACAATTCAGAAATTAAAATAAGCCGTGGGAGCCAGGAGATGACCAGTCCCTACTGGCGGCGCCCGTTCACGAACATGACGTGTGGATCAGCACCATTCAGCACATCATTTCAATAGCCTTATCAATGCCGGGGAGCCAAATTCTACTCCGAGCTTCAGCTTTACATTTTACAATTCCTAAATGTGCCTTATGAAGTTCAGATAAAATTTTAGCTTGCAAAACTTCCTGTATAAATACTTTGTGACCGCGCTTTACTATGTTATTTTCTACTGAGAGTTGACTTTTACATAAAAGTATGGAAAAATACTTCCTCAGCGAACCATTTAAAATATACTCAATAACTTTGCCAAGCTTAATATATTTAAGACAACAACAAGTAACAAGCAAAGTGTAATTAATAGGCAAACTAGAATCCACCACAAAATTAACATACGAGGCTCCTATCCTCTATAAATTCGGCCATGTTCATTCGGCCTTTTGTTTGATCACTCAGGCTGGCGCGGGACAGATAATCAGCACAGTTATTAGCACTACGAATGTATTCAATTTTAAAATTGTACCCACTCAAAAACATAGCGTACCGTTGCAACCTCTTCGCAGAAACATCTGGTATGCCACGATAGGACAAAATATTGAGATCAAAGGCTTATGATCTGTTCTGAGTATAAAAGGAATTGACCTGCCATACAGATATTGGCGATACCGGCGTACCCCGAATATGATCGTTATCGCTTATATCTGTGTTTGGGAATATCGACGCTCGGCTGGGTTCAACGTCCTCGACGCTTACGAAACTGGGCGTTCCACCTCAGAAGCATCAACCTGTCCTAAAATCGCACATAACCCACTAGGTTATTCGTCGACTGTCATTATAACCTCTGCACGTGTATCAAAATGTCCTAACACTTGCTCCGACACAGATATTTTCTTTATGGTATTGAATGCGTCATTATGCTTGGTATCCCAATTCCATTTTGTTTTTTTTTTCAGTAAACTGTAATGGGCTAAGTATTGACGACGCGTTGGGTACAAAGTTTCGATAGTAGTTTACAAGACCTAAGAAAGATTGTAATTTACTAACATCTTTTGGCCTTTAAAATAGCTGTCACCTTCTGAGGCGAATTTTTTAAACCCTGCTTATCTACTACATATCCTAAATACTCAACTTCATCCTTAAAGAAGTCGCACTTTGTTTTTGAAGCATGAGGCACGGATCCTGCGGGCGTCGCAGTATGCAATCTACTTAAATGCACTTCCCTGTTGATCCCTGTTATACGTACATCATCTAAAATACACAGTGGAAGGTGTGTACCTTCCATGCCAGATAACACACATTCCCTTACCCGTTAAAAAATGGCTGGTGCACAAGCTAAACCGAATACTAAACGCGTATACTTGAACAATCTTTTATGCGTGATAATCAGGGATCGGATATTCGGGTGCATATTCACCTAAAGTTGCGGTGTTGGCTAATATGGAACGCGCTTTTGTATCGAAAAAATCTTCATTTAATGTAAAAAAAAATGTTTTAACTAACACTCACCACCGCCACTCTTACAGACTTTATACACCCTACTTACACATTTGCATCGCGATTAATTTTAATTAAAAATAATTTAGAAGTCGCTTCCATACTATACACCTGACTAGTTATGCATTCCCGCTGTTCCTGGCATCCCGGGATTTTTTTATCAAAAAATCTTTTTATAAGTAATTTTTTGTGATTCTTCATCCAAAATACATTGAGCATAAGCTTGGGACAAATCGAATTTACTAAACTGCTGCCTCCCTGTAACTTTGTAAACTATTCATGAGCCGTAGGTAACTGATACGGATACACTTTCAAGCTAACAAAGTGGTGAAACTAGAAGAAAGCAAAAACATTTTTTTTTTAATATCCAGGGGCCAGGGCCACATAAAATAGGGCTGAGTAAGTAGCAGATGACCCTACCTATCCACCATTTTCGCATGTTCAACGTTCTGCCAAACACCCTGTATAACAATCATAAACATCTAAATAACTAATGTGGTAAAGTTATATTATGGTAAACAATAACTATAGGTTATTAAGTACTTACGTTGTTACTATTGAAAAAAAAAAAAATTCTCCTGTAGAGTACAGTTAGGCGATCTCTTTTATCGTTATCAATTTTTATTGGTGCAATTATAGGTAGTTTACGTAAAAACAGAATTCTAATAAAACTTGTGTTAATTTACTTGCAGTTTGACATTTACGTTTCGGTTCAGACAAATACGTCAAATATTAAATTGCTAAAATATGCAATAGCAACTCCTAGTAACTTAAATTTGTTGAAATTAATGCCGTTATTTAAAATTAACTTACTTTTGAAGTCTGTTTATTTTCATAATTTAAAAACTGCTGGTCTTGAAATACATATAAAAAATAAAATAAACTTATGGCATCAAAAAATACGTCCGCATCGTCGTCAGTGGTAAAAGTGCCCAAAAGGCTGGCAGCATTGCCACGTTGTATGGCAATGCTCATTCTTTGGCCGAAAATAGGGCAGCCCTTTGGTCACGTGAAGAGTCGACCAACCGCTTGGAAATGTCTCGGAAAACTAAGTGGGCACTCGAACCCTATGGCCCTAGAGTTTCAACCCCAAACGGTTCGAACTTATAGGTTCCAATGGGAATGGAATATTTGCGCCGTTTGAGGTTTCCCGCACCTGCAGCAACCGCCCCAGCACAACCCGCTGTACTAGAAAGATGGGGTCGCGCAAGGGTGTCGACCAGGTGTCGACCGATGATTTTAGTCTGTTTTAAATTTATAAGAATAAAATGATTTAATATTTGTGTTTTTGAAAAATACCGGTTTTTAAAAAAAATGTAAATTGGAACGTGTTAGCTTTGATCAGTAATTCTAAAGTAAAGGACCAGTTGATTATGATTTGACGTAATTCAATTTTAACTTGTGGAACACAAAAAAGTTAAGCACACACTTTTGTATTTGAGAACAATCAGTTGAAATTTGCTACTTTCGGGTGTTAATTTTAACCAAAAACGGTCCGTAAATTATAGGAATCGGCCATAAGGCAATGACTTATACCCTGGTGGCCATTTTTCGGTATGTCTAGTTGTTGAGTGGTCTTCTCATTCGTTCGTCTTTAGTTTAACTTACTAACATAACAATAGTGTTGTCCCACTGCGGAGCAAAGACTTCCCCCAAATTCATCCAGGCATACTTTTCCAGGGCCATCTCGATTCAACCCTTGCAATACGCGTCTAGGTCACCTCGCCATCTCTTCTTG
The DNA here is from genome assembly GCA_949091785.1 of Polymixis lichenea. Classification (NCBI taxonomy): domain Eukaryota; kingdom Metazoa; phylum Arthropoda; class Insecta; order Lepidoptera; family Noctuidae; genus Polymixis; species Polymixis lichenea. The sequence continues at coordinate 57,037,152 of OX420931.1, read as the reverse complement.
GCCCAGCCTCGGAGGCGGCGCGCCGACTCCGCCGCGGCGGCGCCATCCATCCTGTGTGGAGAATAAATTTAAATTATTTTATTTTTATTTCTGGTGTAATATGATTGAGCAAGCGCTTTATTTTGTAGAAATAATCGTCATCAAAGCTCTCAAAACGGTAAAGAAAACATCGTGAAGAAACGGGCATGTCCTAGAACCGAAAATGGTAGATATTTGACATCCATCAACCCGCAATAAGTCTGCGTGGTGGATTACGGCCCATTCTCTTTCACCAAGAGGAGGCCTGTGTCCCAACAGTGGGAACATTATATTCTGATTATTCTTATATATTTCCTTCTTAACCCTGTTAACGGGGTTAAGAAGGAGATATAACAATCTTCCGTCTCCTTCTTTTGTAAGTGTTAAGAGCATTCATTCCACGCGGGCTGGCAACAACGCATTTGTAGCAGTTTTTCGTGATTATTATTTTCATTAAATACAAACAAAAGTTTTTTTTTTTGTCAGCCAAGCACTAGATTGTTGGTATTTATAATTATTTTAAATATTTACTTTTTACTTTCATAAAAACATTTAATCGTACTTAGAAAATGCAAATGGAAAATAGTTGACGGTATGTCGATTTTTATATTATAAAAAATAGCATACAAACTTGAAAATACCAACGATCTAGTGCATGGCTGAAAAAAATGTTTACTTTTGTTTGTATTTAATAAAATAATCACGTAAAACCGCCATAAATGCGCCGTAGCCAGCCCGTGTGGGGAGAATGCTCTTAACGATTTCATTTAAATTTTTTTTAAGCGAGGCGCCTTCCCTTTGCAAAGAAGATTTACACATCGAACCGAAAAAACACAAAGCGTAACAGGAAACCAAAGCAAGTTTTCCGTAAGTATTATGGATGTTAGTAAATCTTTCCGCTGTGTTTAACTTCAGTTTATTATCATTAACAGTCGGCTTAATAGTCGAATAGCACGAAGATACTAGACCGAATTGGGTGAAATGAAAAATTCACATTTTTTTTTACTGTTTACATTACATTTTACTGTAGCCGATTCGCACGATTTTTTTTATTTTTACTGTCTCTTTGGTGGTCAAGCGGGACGCGGGGTATGAGGTAGCGTCGATCCGAGAGCGCGATTGGTGCGTCAGTCGACCCTTGCCTCCCGCACCGCGTCTACATTCCGTTCGCTCCCGATTACATTTGCGTGCACGGAAATTGTACCCTTTGTTTTTAGTTGACTTTTTGTTACGAGTTGTTGTTTTTGCCTTTTATAAACTTAGTTTTTGTTACGAGTTGTTGTTATTTTTGCTGTTTTAAATTTAGTTTTCAGCCTGGGATTCCCGACGCCCAGGGCGTCTCCTGCGAAGGCTAAAGCCGTACGCATGTACTGCCTCTCCCCCACGTGCGCCGCTATATTATGATAGATGGCACCACTGAAACTTTTACCACAGAGATTTCTTTCCCTCTATTTGTATTGATTTTGTAAAGTTGTTATTTTTAAAACGAATAAATATTTATCTAACATTGCATTCTTTATGTCTCAGAATACCACATCAATTATTATTTTCACCACTTTTTATGTGAAATTCTTTTAGCTTCATTGATTCGGGGGAAATACCACCAACGGAAAGCGATTTTAATAATCATTATCATTACTTTTTGAAATAACACAGACACAGTTATCTTTAAGAGAATGATGTGCTATTATTAACATAATTTATTAGGGCTAATAACACTTACATTTAGTTAGTAGCATTTGGTGCCAATAGATGTCGTTACGTGTTTCAACATTACGTCCGGATTCTTCTTGAACACTTTAAATTGATCAATATCTGGATGACCCTGCATTGCCCGGTTTTTTTTGACGTTTTCTAAAACTGAATCCTAGCTAGATGGATTTATCGCCCCCGAAACCCCTTGCATACTACATTTCATGAAAATCGTTGGAGCCGTTTCGGAGATTCAGATTATAGATATATATGTATCTAGACGTGAAGACCTGTAATTGGCTGTCTGATTATCATACTGGTATTTATTACGATTATATTTAGCTGTAAGTCTTCCAAAGTCTTTAAATAAATTAAATTAAATTAATATTTATATGTACATACAAGAGTTGCTCGTTTAAAGCTATTAGATATATATAACGGTTTAAGACAATTTATTTCATACATACATAAGCTCACGCCATTGTCTCATAGGCAGGAACTACAGAACGCCACCTGCTACGATCCTTACATACTCCTTTTGCCTCGTTTACGTTCATACATCAGTGGCCCTAGTGTGAATTTCATTTAACCATCTCGATTAAACGCATCGAGCGCGTTCGGCGCTGCGATTGGTCCGTCAAAAATCCAGGGCCAATCGGAGCGCCAAACGTGCTCGATGCGTTTGATCGAGACGGTTAAATGAACCTCACACTAAGGCATCGGTCACATAGGCACACCGGTTGTGAGTACTACGCACCTGACCATTTTGAAGAACTTCACCAATAAGGTCACTATATGGCCTCCTAGGGCGTCCCCTCTCGACGTTTCCACTCACATTTGAATTGTAATTACCTTTTGTTAGTCGCCCTTCATTCATCTTCTCAATATGACCAAACCATCTAAGCATACTCTTTTAAATTTTTGTCATTCTCTATTAAACGTATACCATACCGTTGTCTTATCACGTCATTTCTCAATTTATTTCACTTTAAAAGAATAATAATTTTTCACTAAATAACATAATTGATTAAAGCCCAGTTTCGCTGGGTCAAAAACACAATTTAAACACAATTTAGTACATGGTGTTCTAATGAAAACCATGTACTAAATAGTGTTTAAATTGTATTTTTGACCCAGCGAAAATGGCGCTTTAATCAATTATGTGTGTTTTGCTAATATCCTTTTAAAAGCGTTTAGTCCACTCTCGGCCCCACCACCCCTAAAAAAAGATTTGTATATTGGTTCCTCTTCCTTCCTCTAAATCCTTAAACATAGTTCACACTCGACCCCCAGGGGGTTTTTTTTTTTTTTTTTTTTTTTTTTTTCTGGGTGGGAAATCATCAAATAACTTCTCCCGCTCTGGGTGGAGCGGGAGGGCGTGTCAGACTTTTACTGACTAAAACCAACCCGTGTTCCCTCAGTTGCCTGTGTGCCAGGGGCGGCGGTATCTCTTTCGAACAACCCGCACCCCCAGCAGGCATCGGCCCTTGCGGGCCCCTCTGTTGCTGCTGACATCTCTTTGAGGCGCGCGTGGAACACAACGCGCCGTCGACCCGGGCTTGGTCCTTACCGGACAGCGAGGTACCCATTACTCGCCGTCCGCAAGCCCGTGCCTACGGTGGCCGGGAATCAGCCTGGGATTCCCGACGCCCAGGGCGTCTCCTGCGAAGGCCACGGCTGTGAGGGCGCATGTACTGCATCTCCCTCACGTGCGCCGCCTCCCTCTTTGCGAGCATAACTGCTTCGCTGAAGGAGGCGACTGCCAGCCATGCCCTCTCGCTCCGTACCATGGCCTGGACCAGGGTCGGACGCGAGAGATCGCCGCCGCCGATCACCTCCACGAGGACACGGCGTTGCTCCGCCCAAGCTGGGCAGACCTCCACCGTATGCTCCACCGTGTCCTCTGGGCGATCTTCGCAATGGAAACACCCGGGCGTTTCCTCCCGCCCTATCCGAAACAGGAACCTCCCGAAACAGCCATGTCCGGTGAGGACCTGTGTCAGGCGGAAGGTGAGGACGCCATGCCGCCTCTCAAACCACTCCTCAAAGAGGGGACTTACCGCCGCAATCGCGGCGTGCCCAGACCCCCAGGGGGTGGGACTGAATTTTCATACAAAAGACAAGCCTTTATCTCGTTCACTTTCAACCCCTGGTTCAGTAAGTAACTAAAATTAATATTTTGGTACAGTAAGGTACGAATTACTTTGGTGGTCAAAAGGAAACTAAAATTAGGCTGGAAAATAAAATCCACTCTCAACCCCCAAGGGTCGAGAACAAACTATAGTTAGGGGCCAAGAGTGGACTAAATCTTTAAAAGTTGGAAGTGATTTCGGTCCCTTAATTTCTTTTGGGTATAGAGTTATAGAGCCCACTCATACACGACAGTATTTCTATCGTAGTTTGTCCGCGGTAGGTACAATTTCTTTTTCTTTTTTTTGGTTTTTTTGTTCTTCTGAGTTCTTCTAATGCTTAAATCATTATGTTTTCAAATCTGTGTTAACTGTTTCCCGCGAACAAACTTTCGTTTTTATTTTAATAAAAAGTGTACCAGAATAAACGCAAGACCTGAAAACAGTTTGTTCCTAATTGACTACCAAAACGATTTCTAACTAAGTTTACTCTAAATAACTTATGAATGGGTATGATTTTCAAAAATTATGCAGTTTGCCATACCTACCGCTGATTGAACCAAAGAAAATTCAATCTTATGTCAATGCCTCAAGACTCAGACTCAATTTTAAATGCATAAAGTAAAGCTTGGGTCAACACGTTTTTCTTAATAATAACAGTTAAATTTAAAGAAAAAAAATGGTTTTGGTAAATATAACTTGTAACTCAATACTCTACTCGGGGTGTATAAGGTCTTGCGTTAATCATGTTACACGTTGTATATAGACATATATTTTAATAAATTGTAATTAATTCTTTCAAAGCTCGCAAGGCACAGTGTGAGTCAGGTTTCTCCACGGAGGAGTCTGACGAAGCAGGCGACCGTGACGGTACGAGCGGCCCACAGAGGTCGACCTTTGCAGACTACACCTTATTCGAGAACGATGACAGTTCCAGCTCTGCTGACAATGCTAACAAGTCTTCGTAGAGGATTTCAGGTAACGTACATTAAAAATACGTCATTTTAACATCATGTTAAGGGGCTTGTGGCTAAGTTATCACTAGAGATCGGATATTCGGATGCATATTTATCTAAAGTTAATTTTTGGTTATGAAAGTATGGAAGCGGCTTTTAAAAACATATTTTTATGCCAGGAACACCGGGAATGCATAACAATTCAGGTGTATAGTATGGAAGCGACTTCTAAATTATTAGTCATATTTATTTAGAATTAATGTTTCAGCCCCGATGCAAATATATGTATGTAGAGTGTAGGGAGGGGGTGGTGTGTGTTAGTAAAAAAAACAAACATACATTAAATTAAGATTATTTCGATACAAAAGCGCATTCCATATTAGCCAACATCGCAACTTTAGTTAAATATGCATCCGAATATCCGATCTCTAGTTATCACAACCGCAATGTTTTTATATTATGTATTATAAACTAGATTAAATTAAAATAAATTAATACGAGATTTGAAATAAAGCAATTTTCAGTTAGAATATATTGTTCTTAAATTTTCACCTCGATCGCCAAGCATCTTCTTAAAAATGTCATGAAATAGATAACAATCAAACAAGTAACAAAATACTTTTGCACAAAACAGTTGCAGCAGTAACACAATAAAATGGACAAAACAGATGTTGTGCTTCAGTTAACCATCCGCCATATTGTTTAACCCTCCAACACACATCATCAGCCGAAAGACGTCCACTACTGGACATAAACCTCTCCCAAAAGAGGGGGATATGCCATAATCGCCACGCTTGGCAGGCGGATTGGCGATTGCAGTACGATGGTCAAATGCATAGAGAACGCTGCTGCCCATTCTCTAGTAAGTCCCTTAGTCGCCTTCTACGACACCCACGGGAAGAAATAGGACCCACCAACATTGGGTGGTCAGTTATTTTAACTATTATTTCGTGATTTGACCATTGGTTCAACTAACAATTGATCAAAAAACACATTTTGCTGAAATTTTCTCATTAGTTACTATTTTTAACCATTTTATTTTATTTTATTTGGGAAAATAAACGAATACATATATTATTATAGTATTATGGTATAGAACTTAAAACTAAAATGAGAGTACAATTGTGTTACCAACAACATATTCCTTATAGTAATAAAAAAGTTATAACCAACATGAACGGCGTGCGATATTAAAAAACATTGAATACAGAGTATGATTAAATATAAAATAAAACTAATCTGAAACTAATACAAGCAAAAATAATAAAAAAAGAAAGAACATATTATAATGGAAATTATGAATTTAGGATTGTTATTTATCTACTATAATTTCAAGCGCAATACTTCGAAAAGTGCCTTTCGTAGAGAACCATTGGTAGAGAGAGTTAACTACGGTTAAAAAAACCGGCCCTAGGAGTAAATAGAACTTTTGTTCGACTTCAAATTTTTATTAGGAGGGGAGGGATGGAAAGGAAGGAGGGTTTTGTCCAGTAGTGAGAAAGAATAATCAATCTATTTTTTATATTTTTAAACATTAAGGTGGAAGGGCCGGGTTAGCTCGCAAAATAAAAAAAATCTTACGTTTTTTTTGCAATCTACAGGTCAGAATCCACTCGTATAGTACAGTCGCCAGCACATCAATCTACCCCAAACTGTCAAATTATTCCTATTGGCACCTTCTGTGCAACAAAGTCACAACAGCTAATTTTTTAATTTTACAGGAGAGGACTTTTATTTTTTTTTCGCATTTATTTCCTCTTTTCTGGATTACTATTTAAAGTAGTTTTGAAATCTTATAAAATGGTAATCCAGAAAAGAGGAAATAAATGCAAAAAAAAGTCCTCTACTGTAAAATTAAAAAATGAGCTATTGCGACTTTGTTGCACCGAAGGTGTGTATTGACCATGAACCTTAAGCTTATGTGATAAAGTTGAAGATCTATCAAAGAAATTCGACAGATTAACGTGCTGGAAACTGCAATGATTTCCCTGTACGGGGAATGCGCTAAGAAAGCCCGCAAATGTCAAATTTTAATATCTACGTTTTTTTTTTGCAATTTGCAGTCACTGTCAGGTTGTAGGTATATTGATTAAATATGTTCCTTTTCTCACAAGGCCATTTCAGACACCACTCCACATGGTCTTCACAGGATCTGAGCAAGAAATGGTACTGTGACCTCTGTTTCGGCCTTTGTTCTCAGAGTAGTTTGTCAGGAAATGCCGGCCTCCTCTACCAGTTTTTAAAATATGATTGACATTGTGTTTGTACAAACCTACTTATAGAAAAAAAAAAACTATTTCATTATATAATAAATTTGACCCTATGGTGAGAGACCCGAAACCAGATTTGATATGGTCGCGAATCTTAATCGAATCAATATGTAACAACCTGACAGTGACCTGAAATTAAAAATTCCTACGATAACTGCCCCGGGCTTCTTGGTATCTATCTTCTTGGTACATGTACACCCACGCATCCACTTTAAGTAAAACTATCCTCATTGTTTTGTTACAGATTGAGAGTCAAGAGAACGCACCATCTTCTGAACACAACCTACGCTTTAGTATTTTTCTGATATGCATGCGAGTTTTCCCACCTATTGTAGCCAGATTTACCATCTTTATCGACTTATGTGTAAGCTTGTATAATTTCACGATGTGCTTTGTTACGATAAATTATTTACATGATAAAAGGATAAGTGTCTATATATTAATGAATAAGTGTATATATATTAATGAATAAGTGTCTATATATTAATTAATAAGTGTCTATATATTAATTAATAAGTGTCTACATATTAATTAATATTTGTGTATAATTAATATTAATAAGTGTCTGTGATACTCAACTGAAGTACATCGATTAGCAAGTCAAATTATCTTAATTTTTCGTAATATTAATCGTGTTCAATTGTATCAATATAATTATACTCAACAACGATTATAATCAGTAATCGATTTTTAAAGTTAGAATTATGACTACCGAATTATTGTTATTTAAATCATATTGACGAAATTATCTATTTTTGACCCCTCCTCTTAGAGTTGGTAGGTTTTACAAAATACTTAATATTTAAGTATTTCTTCCTACTTATTCCGTCTTGACCACATATTATTTAGTTCCTGCAAATGAAAATGTCTTAAATTAACATTCTTTATTTTTTTCTTAATATTCTTTTTTCTTTCCTTCAATTTCTGAATAGTTTTTGAGCCCATTGTACTGGTATATTTCATATTTCACGCCGTAGGTAAACAGTGTTTTTAAAATAAATTATATAGGTACATGATTTATTAATAAGTGTCTATAAGTATGTATATATCAATTAATAAGTGTATATTAATAAGTGTCTGTGATACTCCAGTGTACGATTCAAATTGAAATTCAAATCTTGAATGCATATCTCATGTGTGTACAAGATCTTAATATTATTTACAAAGTTCACATGGACCCTGTCGGGCACAACAATTGAGTAAATTAGAAGTAGTAGCTTGCTTTAAAATTAATAAGTGTAAAGAACGTCATAATTTACAAAATGAGATAGGTATTCGGTTATCATTAAAAAAGTAGTCAATTTCAAATAAATAATATTACATTTTAGGGTACCATTAAAATTCATTTAGGTAATTTGACGTAAATACATAACATAACAATAATAAGTATCTACATACGGTATATTTTTAAAATACAAATCCATTGAAATAAATTAAATAAGAAGGAATTAATGTTATAATTATGTCACGGTTTAAAATAATGTAAAAAATAAAAAAGAAGTCAAATAATAAAACTTACTAAAACCAAATAAAAACAAAAGTCAAATAAAAATAATTATATATGTCTAAATATGAATAAATAATGGTGAAAGTCATCCCATTTTGATGTCATCATTAAAAAAATCGTTCGCTGTATAATAGTATTTATCGACTAGTAGTTTTCTGAGCCGGTTATTACATATTTTATAATTTTGTTCCATTTTTAGATCGTTAGGTATATTATTACATATTTTGATTGATGTTACATGAAAACTTGTGCTGTGTAATTTAAGCCTTGATTGTGGCCGTTCACGTTTTGAAAACACGTTGGTTATTGAACGCGGTGTATATCGGCGAGGGGTTGAAGTTTGATATTGTCTTACGAACATACAGGTTTCTAGAACATAAATAGATGTCAAAGTTAGAATGTCTAGTTTCCTAAAATGCACTTTACAACTTACGTCATTGTCAATATAAACCATTATCCTAATGATTTTTTTCTGTAGGATGAACGAGACGTTGCTATCTACACTATTTCCCCAAAGTATTATTCCATACTCAAGCCAAGCATATGTATAGTAAGTGGATAGGGCAGTTTTTAAATCCATAGTTTTTTTTGAGCTCACGTAGTGCATATATAAAACTAGATCGTTTTGATTTAAGTTTTTGGATGTGCGCTTTCCAGTTCATGTGGATATATAAGTCAAGACCCAACAAAGTAAACGTGTCTACGCACCCCAATTTGATACCGCCAAAAACTAAAATTGATGGTCAAAGTTTTTTTTTGGTGAGGCCTAAATTGTATAATTTTGGTTTTCGAGAACTCAATTTCTAGTTTGTGGTCTTTCATACAATTTTGAATATTTAACATTACATTGTTCAGATTCTCATATGTGTTGAGAGGCGATACACGAAGTTATTATTGTAATATCATCGGCGATCAGTGCGCACGACTCCGTCAGTATTTTAGAAAGGTCAACAACAAAAAAAAACAACACACACACAACAACATATAAATTAAGAATAACAAACACCGGAAAACACTACCTTGCGGTATCGAATTATCAATGTAAAGCCTATTAGAGTGTATCAGTTTGAATTCCCCAGTGTCATGATCCCAATGTTCAATTTCTACAAATTGTTGTTCTCGGTTTTGTAGGTAGGATGTGAACCACTCGTGAGTTATTCCTCTGACGTACGATACCGTCTAGTTTGTCTGGCAATATGTTAAACAACACTTTATCTTACGCCTTGGTCATTGTCATGTAAGATTCCGATAGCGTATTTGTTATTATTTAAAACGTTAAGTTTGTTGAATAAACTTGTATGTTGCTAATATCTTGGATCTTTTTTTTTTTTCGAAAACCATTTTGGCATTCATCGAAAACATTAAACTTTTCGCAAAAGTTATAAACGCATTTGCACATTGGTTTTTCGAAAATCTTTGATGATGTAGGTAATAGTGCAATAGGACGATAATTATTTTGATCTGACCTCGAGTTTCTTTTGTGAATAAGTTTAATTACAGATTGTTTTAACGCGTCTGGGAATACCCCTTCAGAAAATAATTGATAAATTAATAAGTAGTATGGTAATGTCACTTCCTCAGCACACCTTTTTATTAATATAGGTGGTAGTTCGTCTAATCCATGACTCAACTTGCCTTTTAGATTCTTTATTATATTTTTTATTTCTTGCGGTGTAGGTGGATGTAAAAACATAGTGTTCTCTGTTGTTCGGAGTACAGGTCGACCACGAGGCTCTGAGTCTCCACCCCGCCTTGTTTGACCTACTGATGCGAAGAAATCGTTGAATGAGTTAGATACCGTCGTATCGTCTTCTTCAATGCCCCACTCATCGCATACTCATTCACTCTTCTTTCTTCATCCAGTCTATCTTTCTGTGGAATGCCCTCCCCCAAAAAATCAGTATGGCAACCAACCGATCCGAACCGACTTTCAAAATTAAAGTTCGCGAGCACATTTGCAAAAAGTTGGCAGTATCATTACAACGGTAATGTTTTCTCATTGTTTTTCTCTTTTGTTTTTAGTAAATTTGTTTATTTAAGTAGGTATATTTATTTGTGCTTATATTTACATATAGTTAGGTATATATTATATTGTGTATATATATTTTATAGCACCTACCACTGTTTGTCTCTGCATCACCCAAAGGTCGACTGGTAGAAAATGCCTATGGCATTAAGTTCGCCTCTGTACATGTTTGTGTTTAAAGTATTAAATAAATAAATACTTGTTTTGGGTCGGACGTAAGTTTATCGTGGATCGTCAACTGCCCTGCTAATTGTATCTGCAGTAATCGACACTTGTGGGTTTTCACTTTTTTGCAGAAATGGCATCCTTAAGGGCAAACCTATATGGGAAAAATAAAAATATTTGGGCGCTGGAAATATGTTTTTGATAACGAGATTCACAGTACTTGCATGAAAATTTCACTTTTAGATTTCCGCGTTTTTCTTGAAACCGCTTTTTTGCAAGTGCTGCATTTACAATTAGCAGGGCGGCAATGTTTTGTTTTGTTGTTTTTGTCAGATTTTTGTTAGTACGTTCTTAATTATTTTCCCCATCGATTTAGTTTTGTTAGTTGAGATTCTGATTTCCCGGATACATTGTAATTCTTTTGATTTACTTACAATTTGTTTTAATGTTTTCTCATATATTTTACATTGTTTAGTTAATACAGGGTCGTTAGAGTAAGAGGATAGTATTCTTAACAATAGTTTATTTTTGCATGATATTATAATGCCTCTTGTCAGCCAATCTTGCCTTTTGTTTCGACTTAGCTTTATTGTTTTTGTAGAAATGTAGTCATTTAATATTTTGAGTAAAAGATTTTCGAATGAGTTGTAATTTTCGTTCATGGTTTTTCCCGAGCTTATTATTGAATTCCAATTAATGTTTTTAATGCAAATTTATTTTTTTCCCGGGATTTACAATTAAAAATGCGTTTTTAAATTATCCAGTCTTTGCTTTTAGTAGTCGCTGCGTCTTTTTTTTTTAGGTTTACTTCTATTCCTTTATGATCGGAAAAACCGTAATTGTGCACCTGAGTAATTAATTATTTAGAGACAGGTTGATGTGGTTTTTTATACATTACATGAAGTTATATTCTAGCATTAAGTATAATAATGTTTTGGTTTGCAAGCTATTTTCCAAGACATTTCTCAAATGGACAATTTACATTGAAATCACCTCCGAATACGATTTATTTTAATTATATTTTTTTAATAGAAGATAAAATTTATTTGTAGTTAAGTAGAATTTTCTCAATATTCCAGTGAATCATTTTAATGTGATTAGTGTAAAAATAATTTATATACTCAACATCTACTTTATTATTGTAACAATTATAAAATTTCAAAAAATATCGAATTAGTCGTACTCACTTAGTGGCAAATGATTTAGTAATCAGTAGTTTATGTATATAAGAATGTTGTAACCACGATGGTCAAATAAATGAAGACAATATATAGTAACTTTTTTTCATGTCTCTATCTCATTCTTTCTTCCGCAGTTGGTAGGTTTTATAAAGAGCAAAATTTTTAAACATTTCAGGACACTTCCTAGTTTGGCCGTCTCGATCACATTGTTTACTATATTAGTGACCAACCGAAAAAGCATAAGTAATTCGGCCATGTTTTCGTTTTCGGCCATAACCCAGCCGAAGAATCTCTTTCGAACAACCCGCAACCCTGGCAGGCATCGGCCCTTGCGCACCCAACCAGTTGGTGGGGTCCGCAAGGGGCTAGTGGGGGGCAAGTGGGCTGACCGAGTAATGAAACACCTTTGTGGTGTGCGAATTAAATAAGTTCGTAGTTTATTCCTCGCTTTCGTGTTTACATTACCGCGACTACCAAGCAAGTTCCGTCTTTCCGAAACAAATAACCTCTGCTAATATATTTAACGGCTCATTCTAAATTAGCGCTTCAGCATTTACGGTAGATAAGTTAATTAAGTATGCAGAATTGAAGTTCAAAGTGAAATCTACAGCATTCTGCTTCCTTTTAAAGATAGATTGTGGATACCTAATACATCGAGTACTTAGTAGATCTTGTTTGGACGGACTGACAGACAGACGTCAGACGATATTAATACATCATTGTGTATTGATATCGCCTCTGTCTGAAAAATATTTCTAAGAATCATCTATTTACTTTAATTTAGATGTTTTTCTCAAATGAAAAACAATTTTATTATTGTTTGCTCGTTAGTGATGAAAAATAAGTCGATTAGACTGGAGACGGATTAGGAGGAGGTGGAGCCAATTAGTATTACGATCTTTATTGGTTTAAATTTGTTTTTTTTTATCAGAAATTTTTAATTTTTATTTAAGTATGCTTTATTGTACAAATCAATTTTTATCTAAGTCGTATGTAAATATGTACGATTTATTTTACAGCATGTAATCTGAGATTCATGCATCAACAACATTAAAAGGTTTAGAAATGATAATTATCCCGAACCATAGCGTCCGCTGCCAACATGCGCTAATAATGATCAGATTTGAATCACAGCTGGACCTTCAAAACTGGGTCTAAAGTAACGTATACATACAATTTAGATGGGATCGTGGGAAGGAATCGCTTCAAAATTGACATCCCTCGAATCTCAAGTAATCGAGCATAATTATTATCGCAGTGTTCTCCTCAATATCCAAAATTATAGAACAATTTTCACTTACAATGTTTATTTTCGCTCTCCTGAAAAGTTGCAACAAAATGGATATCCGACTGAATGGCTTTGATGGTGAGCCAGTATAAGACAAGGCCAGGCCACGAGCTTTTATCGCGTGGTTTGCTGAAATGGACAGCCACCCGAAGGCCCCTCAACATTTCATGTGCCAGGAGCGTAATCAGGTTCATGGATGTCGTCCTATGTGCAGCCGCCATTGTGTTGCACCGGGCTTTGAGTGGACGTCAGCGGACCCCTCTGTGTAGACTCCAATTAATTAATTCTACGTGAAAAGTTTAGTTTGAGTTCAATATTGATTAGTTTGAGTTTAGTTTGAGTCATACAAAAACAACAAAAAGTAAAAAAAAAATATTATTGTCCTTTTAAGTTGTAGGTAATATTTTAATCAAAGCATTGTCACGTCGGGGACGGTCAATGAAGACGCTAAACAGACTATCTACCCAGCAATATTGAACTATGCTATTGTTGAAAGGATAACATTTTCATTAGCCGTCCCTCGAGGTAACAATTCTTTAATCAAAATATTACCTACAACTTAAAAGGCCAATACTTTTTTTACTTTTTAGAGTTTGGTGTTTGGGTCGGGCGTTTTAAATATTTTATGTATGTTCGGCGATATCTCCAACAACTGTAAATCTATTTAGAAAATTCTAAAATTGTGTGTAGTTTCTGCGTTAGCTTCGTTAAATACGTATTTAATGCACTTTTTGATATTATGATTTTATTTCTGTTACTGTTAATTACAGCGTGAGTCAGGTGTTGTAGGCGGGGGTGACGGTGTTCCCGTGACGAAGGAGTAAAATAAAGCAGTCAGATGTTACGAAAAATGAGTTATATTAGACACAAATCACACAAAACAATAAATATAAATCAGTCAATAGTTGCACCTGCATAGGTGTAAACACGGCACATAAATGTTACATAACAATAGAATCCTATGCTAAAATACTGGAAGACTGGCTAGCTAGGTATAGGGTACATCGCGACTAGTAGTGAACAGCGGAGCCACTACTTCACAAACAATACTTATAACATGTTGATAATTGGAAAACTGTAGAACTCTGAACATAATTCCGAATCTTCGGTCCTAATATCACCTTTTCTCCATAGTACAAGTAGCATGTGTAACTACCCGTTCCCGGCTAATCTACCAACCCTAACCGAGAAACCATGGCCTCCTCGGGGAGCAGGTTTCGACTTGTCGATCTGGGGTCGACACGTGTAAGGAATATCCAAGGTTGAATTATTGTTACTGGATTAGTGACATCGTTAGCCGGGCGCAATGTATGCTACTTGTACCATGGAGTTTAAACTACATAACATTTTTTATGTTGATTTAGGACCTACTTGTATCATATTATCGTAATTGGTTACAACAAATAGGTAAGGTATTACAGGTAATGTACATCGATAATTACTACACTAAATAAATGATTACAACCATAAAAAATAGCTCTTTTTATTGTGCTTCGCCTACATTCCACCCCCTGTAAAAGGGTTCAACCGTCTTACATTTCTTGGTCTGTGGGAAGCACAATAATTTTTGCTACAGGTCGACGTAGAACTCCGTTGACGGTTCTAACGTCCACCACACGGATAATACCATCATGTCCGTAATACACGGTTTTAATCACACCTTTTGTCCACGCACTTCGCGGTCTATTATTGTCCACAATTATCACTACGTCACTGACATGCACGTTTGGCACATTGTTTGCCCACTTTTCACGACGTTGAAGCGTAGGTAGGTATTCCCGCAGCCAGCGCCGCCAGAACATGTCAGCGAGCGCGTTCACGCGCCGCCACTGCCTGCGGGAGTCGACGTCTTCGGTGTCGCTCGGTGCAAACGGTGTGCTCCCGGACGCAGTGCCCAGGAGCAGATGGTTCGGCGTCAGGACCACGGGCTGGTTGTGGTCGTCGTACACGTAGCTTAGTGGCCGGCTGTTTACGATTAGCTCGGCTTCCGTGAGGAGGGTGTAGAGGACCTCCTCGCGGGGGGCACGTTCTTTGAGCGTGCTACGGAGTGCATTCTTCACTGATCTCACCAGGCGCTCCCAGCAGCCACCCATATGTGGGGCCGCCGGGGGGTTGAAGTGCCACTCGATGCCACGGTTAACCGCATCGTCCCTTATCTGACGTTGGTTAAGGTCTTTCAGGGCGGCTCGAAGCTCGGTATTAGCTCCGATGAAGTTGGTACCCTGATCAGAGTACAGATGCGCTGGTTGCCCGCGGCGCGCTATGAGGCGCCGCAAGGCTAATATGGCGGAGTCGGCGCTTAGGGAAGCGGCCAATTCTAGGTGGACGGCGCGTGTGGTGAGGCAGGTAAATAGGGCACCCCACCTCTTCTCGCGTCGTCGCCCGATTGCTACTTCCATCGGGCCGAAGTAGTCCACCCCCACTCGTATAAAGGCTCTTCGTGATGGTTCTACTCTAGCCAGTGGTAGATCGCCCATCTTCGGTGGGGCGGGTTGAGCTCTGCAAATTCGACAGAGTTGGCAATTTGCGACTACTGTTTTTACTGAAGTTCTAACTTTGGTAATCCAATACTTTTCACGCAGATTGTTGACGACGGTCTCGTGGTTTGCATGCAAAGCCATCGCGTGGTAGTGTGCGATTAGCTTTTTTGTTAAAGGGTGACGACCTTCCAAAATTATAGGGTGCCTCTCACTGAATGTGAGTACCTCACAGGCACTTAGGCGTCCTCTTACTCGTAGCAAT
This sequence comes from Polymixis lichenea, assembly GCA_949091785.1. Lineage (NCBI taxonomy): Eukaryota > Metazoa > Arthropoda > Insecta > Lepidoptera > Noctuidae > Polymixis > Polymixis lichenea. The sequence continues at coordinate 57,021,178 of OX420931.1, read as the reverse complement.
CCGTCGTCGGCTATCATGGGGTCGAGAGCCTTAATGTTGCTGCTGTTTGGTACGGGCAAGCCTTTTAGCATAGCGGCCCGCTCGTCCTTAAAGCTGTCTTCTTGACACAACTTTATGAGGCAGTTGTGAGCCTCCTCCAGGTCTCGCAGACTTATTACGGTGTTCGACCGACGTTTGCGACATCGGCCGATGAAGATTAGTACGTGCGTCATCACGCGTTGTAGGCGCGTCCATGAAGAGTAGCGCTTGTAGTCAAGGAGAGGCGCCACATGCGCCGCTGTGACGTGGACCCGCTGAATGCGCTCAAGGTCCGCTTCCAACGCCTCTGCCTCAGGACACGCCGGCCACTGCTCCTGTGGGTCACATAAAAACAAGGGGCCCGAGAGCCACTCTGCGTGGTTATCGGGCCAGCACAACCTGGTAGCTTTATCAGCTGGGTTATCCTGTGAGGGTACCCAGCGCCAGTTGCCTCTGTCTGACAGCCTATCTATTTCGGCTAATCTGTGCGAGACGAACCTTTGAAATTCCTGGGCGTCAGAGTTTATCCACTTTAGAACCGTCTTACTGTCGGTCCAAAAGAATTTTTGGTTAATTTGTAAACCCAGTTCTTTGTGGGCAGTGTCCGCTAATCGGCATGCTAATACTGCTGCTTGTAACTCTAGTCTAGGAATAGAGATTACTTTTTGCGGGGCTACTCGCGCTTTACCTAACAGCATAACGGTTTCCCTTTTACCGTCAGTGTTATAACCTACTAGGTACGCGACCGCAGCGTAAGCCAGCTCGCTGGCGTCCCCGAAAACATGTAGTTCTAACTTCTCGAGGTTTAAACCGTACCACCGCGGTATTTTTAAATCGTTTAATTGATGTAAATTGTGGAGCCAATTAAACCATGTTTTGGCGTCTTTTTCCTGTAATGGCTCGTCCCACTGTATTCCTGATTTCCATATTCGTTGCATCAAAATGCGTGACTGAATAACACAGGGATAAAGGAAACCAAGTGGGTCATAAATAGACATTATCATGCTCAGAAACTGTCTCTTAGTGGGCACTAGACTACCATTTATTATTTCAGGGGGAAGTCTTTTAAACGATAGATCGAAACCTAACTCGTCGTCTTTAGGTGACCATATTAAACCTAGGGTCCTTTCAACTGAGCCTGCTCCCTTTTCAAGGGCTACTTTGTTAGGCATGTCTATTTTTAACTTTTCCCTTAGTTCTGATGAGTTAGTAACCCACCCCCGGATTATGAACCCGCCGGAAGCGTGTATTCTGGTTACTTCCTCTATCAGGCTGTTGGCCTTCTCCTCGGTCCAAGCACTATCTAGATAATCATCCATATAATGCCTGGATTTTATTGCTTCAACAGCCTCAGGGTAAACATCGACAAACTCATCGGCATTTTTATTGAGTATGTATATTGCCGTGGTAGGTGATGAGGCTGCACCGAATATCATGGAATTCATCGCGTATGTATCTGGTTCCTTGTTGAGATCCGCGCCTCTCCATAAAAATAATTGCGCGCCTTGATCTTGTGACCTTATTCTTATTCTTAGGAACATGTCCGCGATATCCCCTGAAAACGCTATGGGGCCTATCCTGAATTTTAATAATATGCCGAGCAATGAATTCAGTAGGTCAGGTCCGGTTAGTAGATTATCATTTAGACACGTCCCATGAGACGTGGCGGCCGCGTCAAACACTAAGCGCAGCTTGCCCGGTTTGTTCGGGTTAACGACCCCGAAGTGCGGTAAGTACCAAACCGGCAAACCGTCTATGTTGCCTGTTACTTTACGGGCGTAACCTTCGTCTACTAACCTACCTATTTGGGCAGAATATGCCTCGGCAAAACTAGCGTCCTTGCGCATACGCTTCTCTATGCCGTATAGCCTTTGCCGGGCCTGATGATAATTATCAGGCAACTGAATATTGTCATGTTTCCATAACAAACCCACCTCCCACTGTGATCGGTCGGGGGTACGATGGCTGGTGCTGTCTAACACAGCTACAGCCCTTTCGACATCTTTATGTTTACGAAAGTTCTCTGAAATGCCTATTGATTCTAACTCAAATTGTGACTTTACTAGGTCATGCAAATCAGGAAGAGAAACAGTTATGCAACTGACACTGTCTTTACTTTTATTATTATTGAATGGTCCATGGATGACCCAACCTAGCTTGGTAAGTGAGGCAACTGGCTTACCGGATCTTCCTTGGCGGATGTCCTGACTGACCAGCAGCTCCCAGTTGTCCTGTCCCAGTAACAGCATCGGCTTGGCTCCCCTCATTTCCACGCAACCCAAGTCGCTTAGGTGCGCGTTGTCATGTATTATTGAGGCGGACACTGATTGCGTTGGTAGGTTTACGTCTACCATTGTACGGCATTTAATGTTATGGCACTGTCCATTAGGACCTTTCACGCGCACTTGCACTACTCGTGAGGTTAAGTCTGTTACTCCGTGGCCACCCGCGGTTTTTAATGAAAGAGGAACACACGGACCCATTAGTTTGGTGGCGAGCGAACTATCAATGAGTGACACGGTCGCACCATCGTCCAATAACGCATAGCACTGTTTGTCGTCACCTATTTCGTCACTGATTGTTACTGGCATGATTTTTAGCAGCGCAGTAGCCCGCCATTCGCCTATGTTCGTAACACTTTCCGTTTTGTTATTTTGAGGTTTATCCTCTTTCTCTCTTTGTTGTTTATCCGCGTGTAATAGTAGATGGTGCCCGTAACCGCATTTCTTGCATCTGTTGGCACGACAGAACCTCTTGGGGTGCTTCCTTACGAGACACTTGAAGCACATATTCTTTTCTTTGATTGTTTCCCACCGTTGTTGGATGGTAAGTTTCTTAAATTGCTCGCATTCTTCAATGTCGTGCTTCTGTTGACATATCACGCATTCTTCAGGTACAGTAGACTCATCGCTTTGCGTGTTTACTCGTTGTGTCAACGGAGGCCTGCTGCCGGCTGAGCGCGCGGTGTTCATTGGTCGGGACTGACTGGCTCCGCCATACTTCTGTTGCGGCTTGGCAGGGGGTTTTGATGGACCTGACTCGAACATGTTCGCTTGAACGTAGTATGATGTTGAGCGTGTCAAGTGTATCAGGAAATGCGATAATATTTCTAGGTTTGGAGACACTCTTAAGTCCACCCCCTGTGTGTTATCTAGTCCCATCGCGAAGTCACCGTATTGCGCACGTTGTACTGGTGTCAGCTTACTCAGCAGGTCGCTTACCAGCTGTGGGTTATTTATGTAGCCCTCTGCATGGATGTTTTTAAGTAATGATACACAGTTTCGAACCGTTGATGAGAATTTCCTCAGCTCCCGGCAACTCTCCGTCACTCTGGGTAAATCTCTCACCTTCTGTATGGCGTATTGTAGCACTAGGGTCGGGTGACCGAACTCTTCCTCGAGCGCACGCATTATTTCTGCTGGGTCCGTTGATGTTCGCAGCAGATCCTCTACTGATCTCTTTGCGTCGCCCTGTAGTGAGGTTTTTAATCGTGCTAGGTTTTCATGTGTCTTGAAACTGTATAACTGTGATGTTTCCCAGTACATATTCCGATAGGATATCCAGTCGGCTGGGTCACCATTAAAATATGGCAATTCATATGCCTGTCTTGGTACCGGTCGTGGTCGTGCCAGGCTTGTGATTGCATCTGCCAGCTGGTCAATTTTCCGGTCTCTGTCCCCCGAGAATTCTCGCCGTCTTTCTCTTTCATCCGCTCCGTACTGCATCTGCCGCCGTGTATCCGACTCGAGTGGTACTACTCGAGGTACACTTGCGGCCGGAGTGGTAAAGACGGGATAATAATTGGGCAGACGGAATTTTACTCCTTCTGACGACACTGGCAGGTACCTTGGCGTATTTGGTACCGATATGTTAGGTAACGGTACAGACGCAGATGCCCTAGGTACTTGCAACACATTTTCATGCGGCACTGACGACACACGGTTGTTATCACAGTCACGATTCACTGTACTTACATGGATCTCAGATGTTTCACGGGGCGCAGCCACTTCAACAGGTGCGCCTGACACAGCCGGTGTACCCAATACGGCATTCATTTGGGACACTTGGGGCGTTTTCTTGACCCATTCTTCGACGCGCTGTGTCGTACTCACATCTGAGTGAGAGTCATCGCTTTCAGCAGCCGCCTCTATCTCGGCTATTTCTGCTTCCATCCGTTTCTTAACAAGGTTTTCCTTGTCTCTCACGAGGTTCTCTTTAAGCTGCACCAACTCGCGCTCGGCTTCGTACTCGATTCTTTTTCTTAAGTAATCGACGCTCCTGCGGCTATTTCTTGATGAAACTTTGCTTCGCGGCGATATATGACGACCCTTAGCGGCTGTCTGCCCTTTTTGCGGCCCTTCTGACTGGTCTTTAGTGTGGTCGATTAATCGACCGCCTGTCAGAGGGATATTACGAGCAGATGTCGACGCCATTGTCGGTGCTATGGACGGAGAACCTGGTGCCCTCTCGGATGGTAAGCCCGAGTCAGAGACGATGTCCTCTGTTCGTCGCGTACTCATTTCTTCTGCCAGTCTTCTTTGCTTACTACGTGTGGTGATTTCACTTCTGTGACTCATGTTCTGACTGGTTTATTCCTTCTAGTTGAACCTGATCCGGCTCGATAGGACCAAAATGTTAATTACAGCGTGAGTCAGGTGTTGTAGGCGGGGGTGACGGTGTTCCCGTGACGAAGGAGTAAAATAAACCAGTCAGATGTTACGAAAAATGAGTTATATTAGACACAAATCACACAAAACAATAAATATAAATCAGTCAATAGTTGCACCTGCATAGGTGTAAACACGGCACATAAATGTTACATAACAATAGAATCCTATGCTAAAATACTGGAAGACTGGCTAGCTAGGTATAGGGTACATCGCGACTAGTAGTGAACAGCGGAGCCACTACTTCACAAACAATACTTATAACATGTTGATAATTGGAAAACTGTAGAACTCTGAACATAATTCCGAATCTTCGGTCCTAATATCACCTTTTCTCCATAGTACAAGTAGCATGTGTAACTACCCGTTCCCGGCTAATCTACCAACCCTAACCGAGAAACCATGGCCTCCTCGGGGAGCAGGTTTCGACTTGTCGATCTGGGGTCGACACGTGTAAGGAATATCCAAGGTTGAATTATTGTTACTGGATTAGTGACATCGTTAGCCGGGCGCAATGTATGCTACTTGTACCATGGAGTTTAAACTACATAACATTTTTTATGTTGATTTAGGACCTACTTGTATCATATTATCGTAATTGGTTACAACAAATAGGTAAGGTATTACAGGTAATGTACATCGATAATTACTACACTAAATAAATGATTACAACCATAAAAAATAGCTCTTTTTATTGTGCTTCGCCTACAGTTACTGAATATTCATCATGTTAGGTCTAGAACCCACTGATTTATTGAGAACTATTACGATACCCATAGCGCAATCTTAAGGTAGGTACGTATCTTAAATTCAAGTTAAATAATATAAACAAGAATTTTAAAGTTTTCCAGTTTAATATTTGGGAATGGTTAAGTACCGATAAGTTAGTTTTATTAATTAAGATTTTCGATCAAATATTATTGAGTTTCCAAGTGTTCCAAACTTACTATACGGAATAAAATGGCCAAGATCTAGTCAATTGTCAGTAGTTATATACAAATAATTTTACACTTCAATCGTATTTTAAAACTAGTTTTTTTTTCTAAACCACACCGGTTAAAAAAAAACAATAAAGCGGGAAAACTGAAATTACATTTCCTATGGCGTATAAATTATTGCAATTTAGACAGGACAACATCAGTCGAGTCAGCAAGTTCAATAATAAACACGAAAATAACGAAGCAGACTTTCCGATCTTCACGGTTGTCGGTTTTCAATAAACCCTGCACAGGGGGACGTCGCGCCGGCTCGCACGCTTTGTATTGAAAGCCGTCACCCCTGCGGTTATCTATCTATTTCCAGCCCACGAAATTCTAAACACGCCACGAAATAATATGGTTACTCTGGTCTATGGTATAGGGTTTGGTTTACCTTAGTCCTTCAAGTGGACTCATGGGCGCCAAAAGCGGGGTGCAAGAGGGTGCACGTGCACCCTTCGGCTTCCAAATAAAATGTAGGTGTAAAAATATTCAAAACTCAAAAATAAAGGATGGCCAAACAATCAACACCGCCGTACAACGTGGCACGACGAATTTTTTGATGCCCTGTGATTCTTTTGTCTCTGTTTTTATTATACAACGTGTCGTTTTGCATCCTCGTCAAATTCAAGGAGGTAACTATACTAATGATTCTCGACACGAATCAATAATAAAATAAGTAGGTTTTTTTTTTGTTTTTTTTATTTATTTTAAAACGCGGCCCGTGTGATACCGCACTGTAACTGGTTAACCTGGGTTCAAACAGTTTTCGTCGCACAAACCAGTCCTCGAATTACTTGTTGCGATTTTTTATTTTACGGCTATGAAAATACAGTCGAGAACGCAATGGTTCAATTACCATTGCGTTGTCGACTGTATTTTCATAGCCTTAAAATAAAAAACCTACTTATTTTATTATTGATTCGTGTCGAGAATCATTAGCATAGTTACCTCCTTGAATTTGACGAGGATGCAAAACGACACGTTGTATAGATACTGATGTATTATATAAACTAAAAAAATCCGTGAACGCCTAATACAATAATAGAGAACTTAATTTAATCGAGGTAAAATCTTTAAAATTTTGAGCTCCACCGGTCGTTCTTGCATTCTGCAATCTCTCAATTGTACAGCTTATGTGCATTAGTTATTTCCGAAAGTCTAATCGTCCTTAGGAGGGTGCTAAAATTATCGAGCTTACTTCGCTCGCTCTTGCATCCTAAGCTTTTCTGCATAAGTCGCTGTCAGTGATGATGGATCGATCCCAGTACAGTGTGATATGTCCATTTTCGAGAACTGGGTCGGGCACATAGCTATAGCACTTTTGATTCCACAAGGCTGTATTTCAGAGCAAGTTTCTGGTGGATAATCCTGGCTACAAGGTTGTGCAAATGCAAGTACTTTTCATTAGCTAGACGAGAACACCCGGAGATTATGTGTCTGATTGATTCTCCCGGACGGTGGCATGCCCGACAGATGTCAACCGTGCCATCTTTCACAATAAATCTCCGGTAATTTCATCCGTAATTGCATAGACAAAACCTTCGATTTCGCCATAAAGGCTACGGACGCTAGAAAATCTACATCGGGTCCATGTAGGGCCCGGAAAAAGCGTCCGTAAAGCTCCTTGCTCTGCCATACCTCCATGCGATCATTAGTGTCGAGCAATACAAGCTTGCGACAGTTCTCTTTAGCCAAGGAGAGCGGGGTGAGGCCCTTAGCCCACATCTCAATGCATCCCCATGTCGGTTTCTGGGAAATACTCCTTGAGACTGCATATCTCGCGCTTGTGGAGAGTCTTAGCATTTAAAAAGCCTCGACCTCCACATTTTCGAGGGATATACAGTCTCTGTATTTGTCTTATTGTTAACTTCTCGATTATGGTCAACTTGTGGACCAAGACCTGTGTGTATTACTAACATTTGATTATAGTATTTGTTTCAATTACATTCGTTTCTAGGGCTTTTAAAGAGTATGAAGATATAATGAGCGAATAAGACATAGTTGGTACCATATTTTCGGCAGGTCAGTAATAACAGGCCGTATACGAAATTTTGGGGATTTTACTTATTTTTTTAAAATTTTAATTATGTACTTTGACAGCTTTAGTACCTACTGCATTTCCATAACTTTTATGCACAATATGAAATAACGTTTCAATAATTAAATCCAATGAATGAGTGCCCTTTTTATTTTTGTCGAGAATTATTATGCGAGATTTTATCATGGTTGTTTTGAAAGATTACTTACTGCCAATTCTTTAAAACTTTTAGCATTTTTTTTTTTTTTCGGGAAATGTATCGATCTTAAACCGAAGTTTATTAATGTAGTTTAAATTAATAAATAATAAATATACTGTCACAAAACATCATGCCAAGTTTCCCTGACGGTTGGCGCAGAAAGATCTACGTATATGTTCATCAATTTTAGACAAATTACCATATTTATCCATACACAGGATAAAATTTTAACCAGTACGCAAACTGTAACCATGAATTCAGCATATCATTCTAGACTCCCTAGCGTAGAAAATTTGCTTCGGTCATACAAAAAAACAATCAGCTGTTCCATACATTTTGCCCGCGTAGGTATTGCACTTTAATATGAAACAGCTGATTTTTTTTTTGTATAACCGACGAAAACTTTCTAGAATGACACACTAGTATTGATAGATACGGCTCATACCACCTACCGAATCATTAGTTTTACTTCCCACAAGGGGAGTTTCGAGTGACCAGTGGCGTGGCCCCCGAGAGACTGGGATGTCGTCCGGTCTTGGTCCCAAATACACCAAAGCGTGGGGGGCAGGGAGGCTCCGTCCACTGATCATTGACTGGTAACACGATTGCTAATATTTATGTTTACACCGTGGCATTTTAATCGTCTTACAACGGCAGCCCACTTCATGTATCCAATGAGGCTTATGTTTGGGTTTTAAGTTCTGTTTACGTTTTTATTTTTAATTCTGCTTGAGTAATATTCAATATTTTGTTTGTAGGTATATCGGCGTGTGCTAGCAGATATATTTATAGCAAATTATTTAATTTCATGTTTTGTGTTTCGTAATGTCAATTACTTACCTACTATCTTATAGTATCAAGTTCTCCTAACTTGTTAGTTAGGAGACAGCTGTGCTGCTGGGGAGTTTGTTACGCCAATTCTTCTTCCCAGCTAAAGCACTAGGAAGTGGTGAAGGGCAGGCCTTTTGGGGGACTGTCTTTGTAATTTTGACGTTCAAAAAGTGCTGACTCTCAGCCTAGTTTGAATAGAATTGACTTTTGATAACTACGTGACTCAACACATATTGGTACGTACCTCCGCACCCAACGCCTAATAAAAGGGCTATCCACTTGTCAGATTATGTTTTTAGGATACTGTTGGAGTTCCGTGCAACCTACCCATACTTGACGCCGCCATCTTTCTCATTATGTCATGAACATCTTAAACATGGGCTTCCTCGACATTTACGAAGTGCTGAAGCTCCATCAGCATTCTAATTCCAAAAATGAAATGATTTAGGTGCTTCAACGGATTTTTGGTAAGTAAGTTTTGAAGTATATGTTATTGTATTTAGCTTCAAAAGAAGCGTTTTTAAAGACTTATAGTAATCCAGTAATTACGGGTCGTCAGAAGTCCGAAAGTATGACGACCAGTCATCCCAAGGGGTATCGTATTACCCAGTAACTGGGTTGTGGAGGCCAGATAGGCAGTCGTTCCATGTAATATACTGGTACTTAGCTGCATCTGGGCATAGACAGTATATTTTTTTTCAACTGAGGGAATTGTGTCGCTAATAGGCGTCACAGGTGTCGTATTTTTTTCTATGGAAACATGATTTATTTCTGGAAGGGCCATGTTGGCGTACTCAGTAGGTTGTTTCCGGTGTCTCCATTTCCTGTCTTATTATACACCGTGACATTTTAGTCGTCTTACAACGGCAGCCCACTTCATGTATCCAATGACTACTAATCATCCTAAAGCATTATTTATTTTTCTTTATACCTATTAATTTATTTATTTTTATTAATTAAGGAATTAATGGTAACAATGTTTTAATCGCGCCTAGAGGTATTTTATGACGGATACATTGGGTGGACCACCTTTGTAAGACGACTAAAATGTCACGGTGTATACTAGCTTCTGTCCGCGACCTCGTTTGCGTTAAAGTCGTTCGCATGACAAATTACTAAAATGACAGCGACATTTTACAAAAACTATCCTATGGTACGTTTGATGTGTTGGTTACATTACAGTTGCCTATTTGAAAAGCTGCTTGTCCTGAGGTCAACACCCGCAGCCGTCAGTTCAGTGTCTGCCCCTATGACTGGTTGATAGTCATCGCGAAGCATACGCTCACAGGGAACTGCATGCTCTTAAACTGGAAGGGGTAATTATGAGAAATTAGTGGTATGCGCGGTATAAGCACTGTCTCGATAACTCCACAATCTGTTAGAATTTCCGCCTCAATGAGGTTTCTCTGCAAAGACACGAGTCTTAGCCTTCAATTTGCGAGAGAATACTGTGATTGGTCGCTGCAGCTTGATCATGTAGCGTGGATGTCGGAAGTTAGCGACTGAAACGTAGGCACTACCGGGATAAAACGTATCGTATGTGTTAATCCAGGTTTTAAAAAACATTAACGAAAGGAAAATAATAGATAAAGTAAAAGAGGCACAAGGACACAAAGACAAAAGATATAGTATGTTTTTGGGTCTCTGTAGGTACGTAAATCGTATTCCAAATTCTAATTTGTCATTTAAAATGGTGTTTTTTTATAAAGTCTAACGGTAATCACGAAGTCGTAATAAAAAGCTAACGTTTTGATAGTTCATTCATTTGATTCTATTCCAGTTATGGTTGTTATAATAAATATTATTATAAAACGATTTTATGGAAAAATAAAACTGATAAATGCGTGTTGGACTAGGCAAAATGAGGGGTTTGTAGTTGGCATTAATTTATCCCAAAAACAAACTAATTAATTGTATTTAAAAATATGACCACCCAGACCTTGATACTCGTAAGCAGCACATTCAATTCTCTAACTGTAAATGTACGTTAGTAATCGCAAAAAAAAAATGTATTAAAGATGCAATTGAAGGATTTTCGAAACCTTTTCTCTTACTTTTGCTGTGAGTCCTTGCTTAATGCTAAATTTCATAAATCTAGGTCAATGGGAATTACCCTATAGGTTTCGATTTATTTGCGCATGTCAAAATATGGCGCAAAAAATGGCCGTTATTTTTTATAGCGGAGACTGGAAACTTGAGTTTTTTAACGTCCAAGGCACCCCGCGGTTTCACTCACATAATTCGCGATCCCCTGGGAATATCGAGATACTCAATACTTTTATTGCATTCCACACGTGCATTCTTAGGTGGTAAACTTATAATTAGATATTAAGGACACAGTCGGACACAGCAAAATAAGTGAGTTAGGAGAGAGGAAGCAAAACGTATATCCCAATGAGCAGTCTTTTTAGACCGTTTTCTTGTAGCGAGAGCGGTTAAGGTACCTGGCATTATGGCCTCATCTTAATAACCATCTTTCCATACCAAGAGCTCTCCGTGCGTCTAAGGCGTTGGTCCTGGTTGTCATTCTTGGATCTTTGACATTTTTTACGGATTGTCAGAAGACCGGAAGTCTGAAAACCTGCAGTCTTATTGTACCATAATACCTAGTAACTGGGTTGTGGAGGTCAGTAATGCAGTCGCTCCATGTGAAATACTGGTATTTAGTTGCATCCGGCTAGAGCTGCATGGCCCACCTACATAGTTGGGAAACGGCTAGGCAGAGATGAGTAGGACATCAGTGTATATTATGATGAAAGCATTCTAATTGACGATTCAATCTCAATTAGACGGGGATATGTTGTATATGCAGCCGTTAAATTAGTGCCGCTTGGTTTTCACAAAAATATCTTTATAATTAGTATGTATACACCGTGACATTTTTGTCGTCTTACAAAGGTAGTCCACTCAATGTATCCGTCATAAAATACCTCTAGGCGCGATTAAAACATTGTAATAATTAATTAAGATAATAGGTACATAAAATAAATAATGCTTTAGAATTATGATACACCCTCCCTGTTAATAATGTTTACGTATCAAACGGTAGAAGATATCTACCTGCCTACCATTACATTCCATCTCCACAACAGGGTGTTTTAAACTACGTCATGCGACTTAGTGAATTATATTTGAATTTTTTTAATTATGCAAATATTAAAAAAAAAACAAAATTTGGATTATTAATCATTAGTAGTCATTGGATACATGAAATGGGCTTCCGTTGTAAGACGACTAAGATGTCACGGTGTATAGCAAATTACCGGGCTAAGGTCATTACACTTGCAAGTTATTGATCGACGCAGGTAACAGCCGATTGGACAGCGTTTAATGATACGATTGGCCAGCAATGCTCATGTCGGAAGCCAATATGCAAACGGGGCGGCCGGCATTGATTTGAGAGAGAGGGATGGCAATATCTGTTGCATAGTAGACATGCGCTCGGCATGCTCCTCGCACTTTCTGTTTTGATTACATAATAGATAGTGTTCCCGTATTACCTGTCTACACTATCATTGATATTTTAATCCTATAACATTTCCGCTTAAATTTTTATTTGAAAGTTTGGGAGTGATGTGGCGTTTTGGAGGACTGTCTTGTGTAATCTTGACGTTCGAAAAGTGCTGAGACTCTCAGCCTTGTTTGAATAAACGACTTTGAAATTTTGATTTATTTTAATCATTAAATCGATTAGGCTCGTTTAAGATATGTGGATATGTAGTGCCAAACCCAAATAGATTGGAAAAAATTTAGGGGGATGAAGGTAATGATTCCTTAAGGAAGGGATGTTACGGAACGAACATGACCCAATGTCAGCACATATGCAATGGTATATGTAAGCTGCCACGCCCTTTATGTATGTGGGCTTTAGTTTAGTAACAAGCTTTGTGTTTTTTTAAGAGGTTAGTTTACCTTGAATTAATTTGTATACACTGTGACATTTTAGTCGTCTTACAAAGGTGGTCCACTCAATGTGTCCGTCATAAAATACCTCTAGGCGCGATTAAAACATTGTTACCATTAATTAAGATAATAGGTATAAAGAAAAATAAATAATGCTTTAGAATTATGAAACACCCTCCCTGTTAATAATGTTTACGTATCAAACAGTAGAAGATATCTACGTACCTACCATTACATTCCATCATTAATTCCATCTCCATAACAGGGTGTTTCAAGCTACGTCATGCGTCTTAGTGAATGATATTTTCATTTTTTTTAATTATGCGAATGTTCAAAATATATATTTTTTTTTTTAAATGATTAGTAGTCATTGGTTAAATGAAGTGGGCTGCCGTTGTAAGACGACTAAAAAGTCACGGTGTATAGACATGGTTAGCTGACATAAAGCAAATTATATAATTGAATGTTCCGTGACGTTTCGTAATGAAAATTTCTTAGCATTCCTGTTGTATAGAATCAAGTTCATCTAAATTAGACAGCTGTGCTGCTGGGGAGTTTGTTGCGACATTTCTTCTTCTCAGATAAAATACTAGGAAGTGGTGAAGGGTGGGCGTTTTAGGGGACTGTCTTATGTCGTTTTAGATAAGTCTTTATTTGCTTTAAACATGGTATAAAGGTGTTACAGTCTGGTTTTTATGTAATGTCCACATGTTTAGCTATACACAAATTGTATCAATTGCATGCAAAATTATTTATAGAGACACAATTTAAAGGTCGTCAAAGGATGTCGCAGATTAATTAATACCTAACTGACGTAACATGATCATTCAGATTCGATTTCAATCAATGGGGAGTTTGTTCCACTACTTCTTCCCAGCTAAAGCACTAGGAAGTGGTGAAGGGTGGGCGTTTTGGGGGACTGTCTCATGTACTTTGACGTTCGAAAAGTGCTGATTCTCAGCCTAATTTGAATAAATGACTTTTGATTTTGATTTTGATTTTGAATAAGTCATAAATCTCTATTTTCTATTTTGATTTATAAATAAGTGTATATTTTGCCTAATATATAAGATGTTAGCGAAGATGAATTACGATGCTACCGTGAGAATACCAATATCTTTAAAAAAATCTCTCAGAGAAACTCTAGCACCTAGTTGGTAAATTGCACGAACAGCTCGTTTTTGAAGAACAAAAGTATTTTGAATGTCAGCGGCTTTGCCCCACAGCAGAATGCCGTAGGACATAACGCTATGAAAATAACTAAAATATAGGTACTAAACGAACTATATCAACGTTAATGTATTGTCTTACTTTCCTGACGGCGTAAGCGGCCGAACTGGACCTTCCCGCTAGGCTTGATATGCCATCCCCTCATTACCTGGCCGAGGACGTTGGACGTGCAACATATTGATCTGATCGGCGCAGGTAACAGCCGATTGGACCACGCTTGATGACATGATTGGTCAACGTGGCAGCCAGGTATACATAGCAGGACGATATCCAAACATGGCGGCCGTTTAATTAGATTAATTTTTATTAAATAAGCGGCCGTATACGAAAGTTTTCCGAATTCGCTGATTTACGAGATTTTATATTTGTGAGTTCACAGTTAAAATACTGTATTTCTATGAGCTTCAACGCAATACATGAAAGATTATTTTAATCAATATCGAACGTATAACTACTTTTTTATTTTTTTTATTTATGAACCTCTAACCGCCGACTGTTTTGAAATTTTGCTGTAAGAGGTTTAAAATATCACAATTTTACGAATTGTATTGACGTGTAAATGGTATGAAAAAATTACAGTGCATGGTTGTGAAAGTCTTACATACAATGTATGAATTAGTTTTTACCGAATTTTTATTAAAAGAATATTAAACATAGCCAAATTTGAGAGAAAATGGGCAATTAATTGTTTTTGATTTTGGTTACTCAGAACTCTAGTTCAAGAAAAAATAAAGAAAGAAAAATCGATTTATTTGTCACAGAAACACGTGCATATAAAAGATATATACGCAAAGATACACGTGCATATAAAATACAGAAATAAACTTCAGTTCAAGATCAACCTATTTCCCGAAAAAAAGAACTGGCAGTAAATAATAATCGTTCAAAAACAACCTAAATCTCGCATTATAATTTTCGACAAAACAAAAAAAAAAGGAGCTCCTTCATTAGATAATAATTGAAACGATCTTTCGTGTTGTGGATTAAAAATAATGGAAATACACCATGACATTTTAGTCGTCATACAACGGCAGCCCACTTCATGTATCCAATGACTACTAATCATTTATAAAAAAAAAAGTTATTTTTGGACATATGCTTAATATTTAAAAAAAATCATTCACTAAGAGGCATGATGCAGTTTTGAACACCCTGATATGGAGATGGAATGAATGATAAAATATAATGGTATTATGGTAGGTAGGTAGAAATCTTCTACATTTTGATACGTAAACATTATTAACAGGGAGGGTGTTTCATAATGCTAAAGCATTATTTAATTCTTCTTAGTACCTATTATTTTAATTAATGGTAACAATTTTTATCGCGCCCGTAGGTATTTTATGTCGGATATATTGAGTGGACCACCTTTATAAGACGACTAAAATGTCACGGTGTATAGTATTTTAACTGTTAAAGTCGTCTTAATAATCGAGTAAATACACGAAGTCGACAAAATTTCGAATACGGCCTCATAATATGAGTTTGAACCCAGAGAGTTCTAAAACATGTGACAACTACAAAGCCGCACTAGGCCCGTGTATTGTATTACGGCTCACTCTCTCTCATCAAGAGGAGGCCTGTGTCCTAGCTGTTTAAGTGCCTTTCATTTCAATGATAATTCCGGTAGGTCATCTATCGGCCATCTACCAGAATGACCTTACATTTTAGGGTGCAAAGTCAAAGTCAAAGTCAAAGTCAGATTTATTTCACTTTTGAACGTCAACATTTACATTAAAATAGAATCGATTCTAGTCGCCCCTTCCAAAATATAGTTTCGTATGGAGAAGAGTGGGCAAGAAACTCCACCGTTACTTTTTAAATGTTTTAACTACAATGTTTATCATACATTCATTGTATAATCATGTGTGAAAACGATTCATCCAGAATAAAACTACTGTACCAAAATAGGTAAAAAGAATGAAATTGAAGCAATTACAGATAAATTAATTATATGATAGATACATGGTGCTCACATATTTACAAACATTGTAAAAGTAAATATACAATTTTCCTAGAATATTAAAAAGTAGGTATAATCAGTCAGTGTGTGAGTTAAAGTAATCACTGAGTGTAATCAATGTCATAGATATAATTAATGACATAATTCAATTAGCAACCAGTTTGATTTTGTCTAGACTCTAGATTGTCCTATGGAGCAGGACCAGCACGTTTCCAAGCATTCTTATCTTGGATATAATCCTCTAATGTATAATATGCTTGTTTACAAAGTTTACTTTTCATATAAGTTTTAAATTTCCTTTCATTTAATTGCAATGTATCACAAGGTATTTTGAGGGGCTTGTGGCTAAGTAACAATAGCTGCACGGGTCGATCGATCAGGTTAAGCTACGCTTGCCGCGGTTGGTCCGTAGATGGGTGACCATCTTTACATACCAAGACCCCTCCGTGCCTCGGAAAGCACGTTAAGCCGTTGGTCCCGGCTGTCATTTGTGGATCTTTGACAGTCGTTACGGGTCGTCAGAAGCCCGAAAGTCTGACAACCAGTCTTACCAAGGGGTATCGTATTACCCAGTTACTGAGTTGTGGAGGTCAGATAGGCAGTCGCTCCATGTAAAATACTGGTATTCAGCTGCATCCGGTTAGACTGGAAGCCGACCCCAACATAGTTGGGAAAAGGCTAGGCAGATGATGATATCACAAGGTATTTTGTTATAACGTTTAACACAGTACCCCATAAAAGATGTATGTACTTAAGCTAATTTGAAAAATGGTTGATCTAATTTGTCTTTGTTTCTAGTATTAAAATTATGTATATCACTTATTTTATTAAAAAGATGTAGATTTTTTCTTTGCGAGTCATTATAGTACCTAATGCCAATTTTTGGACCATTTCTAGACCATTTTCTATTTTTATTAAGTAGGTAGCTTGTACTTTTTGACAGGCCGACACCGGCCTCCCAAACCTATTAATACTGTAATTACAAAACGTTGTAAAAGCAAATTATTTTTCAAAGAGTATCCCTAGACTTTCTTGCTGGCTCGTCTCCATAGGAAACGGCCAATTGGAACCGTTCTAGCTTCTAAGGTATAGTTTTTTTTTGGTGAGAGGCGTTCCCTGGGCGATCCTTAGTCCATGCCAGGTCTGGTCTATCCCAACGGATGGGATTGTTTTACCTCACGTAGTCACGCCCAAACGCAACGTGACTGATTTAACGTGTGAGCCGAAACTACTTGCAAACAAAGGGGGCAAGCGTCTTCTTTGCAAGTGCCTTCGGCTCCATAAAAATTGGAGCTATTCATTGGCACCCACCCCTCAAAGGTTACTTTTTGAAAAATTCAGAGTCACATGTACACACAGCTCCATTAAGTGGTTACCCCTCCAAAAGACATGTGCGTTCAAATCCGTGTTAGCCCCAAGTTACTTTTTGTATATTGCAAAAACATTTTCTTATAATTTATTGTATTGTTTTAGTGAATATGATTATCATTTACAAGAAGTCATTTAACGTTCAATTAGGCAGGAGTTTTCAATACCACTTGCCGTGCATAAGAATGTAGGTTCAAATCCTGGGCACGAAATGTGCTTTTTATCATGTAATTTTTTTTTAATAAGGGTAAAGTATTTTTCCATTTCTTTTTAATATTTTTATTAAAAAAATAATCAAGAAAAAATAAATACTTTGAAAATCATTTCATAATATTTATTATTGCTATTATTTAACAAAACATTGACCTTATTTTACTACAAAGATTTATATTTTACTATTTCATTTGATAATTTACTAAACTTAGTATGCATATTTTGCCAACTGACACAATCGGGTCCCTACACAAGTGACACCCTTTGAACGCAAACGATTTAATAGGAGGCGCGAGAAATATTTTAGATTGACATATAAACTAAGGAAATTTCACGTGATCTGTCATATCGTTTCTAAGTACAGACGTTTTAAGTGAAAGTATACATTAAACATTGTACATATAACTTGAGGGTAGGGATTAATTTTATAAAGAAAACGTAAGTAAGCTAAATTAATGAATACCCTCAAATAAAATAGTCTATCGATTAGACAGAGACCTAAAGATGAAAGTGACTTGGAAGATAGTCGATAACAATTTCATCGCTATTCATATGGGCTCGCTGACTAGTTCGTCAAACTATTATGAATTTGACAACGTTCGGTGATGCGATGGTTCGAATCCAAGTCGAAACAATAAACTCTTTTTGAAGTATTCTGTAGATTATTCGTAACGAATTCAATGTTATAGCAGTATAACATTTTAAAACTTGAGGGGTTAACACATACTGACGCTGTGTTTACCGTAAAAAAATATAGGGAATTATTTTTTATAAGCGCGTCTTTATAAACTTTTGATTTCCCTAAAATTACCTTTTACCGCGTGCTGATCTCGTATGAAAGTAAATCAACGCGTATTTTTGGAAAATTGCAAAACACAACGCAGTGTCTGAGGGGGTGGGTTGCCTCCAGCCTCCCTACGTGGCGAAACCTGATACCTCCCAAGTGCAGTCAGACTCATGCACTGAGGGTTCCGTATCGCCAAAACTATTACTATTAAGAAAATTATTTTATTATTTTTGTCTGTTTGTCATACAGTGTAGGCACTCGGCTTATTGGTCCCGTACCTACTACTAAAACTATTATATTGTTGTAAGCAATTTTCTTTTTTTTTTTTTTCTGTTTACTCATAATTTAATTTATTATTATAAATATATACACCGTGAAATTTAAATGGTTGTTTTCCCGAGGCAGAACAACTTGCCATTAGGAGTACTTTCGAAGCATTGAGTAAAAGTAAAAAAAAAAGATTTTTTGTTTTAAAATAATTAAAAAAATATTCATCAATTCGATAAAACACTACTAAATAGTAACACTAGAGGTAACTTGTAGGTACTAGTCGAATCGCACGCGCCGCTGACAAAGGGAACAGCGATGCATAAATGTTCAAAGCAAAATAAACTCTCGCACGTGGTGATTTTTCACAATGATTAAATCTGCCATTTTTTGTTTCTAATATTTTATTTGTCTATAAAACCATTGTATTACCAAGACAAAACCATTTCGCTGCGGAATTGATGAATGGGTGGATGAATTCTTTTTCAATGACATTAAGGAATAACTACGACAAAAAAAACGAGCGCCTCAGTCTAACCCGTCAGGAACGAAGTTTATTCACCGATACTCACACGTACACACATTCGTTTATACACTTACTAGAAAGAAAACCATAGAAAGTGTGAGAGGGTTGCATGAGCGAGCGAAGCGAACTCAATAAATTTAGCACTCCACCTCGAATCGGTTTGGTTAATTTTTCTTTGTTTGTACCATTCATAGTGTTAGCAATTTTTTTTTCATGAGTTAAGGAAAGCTTTATGAACTTTGGACCCGTCAGGCCCCTCAGACCGGGCATGAATCCAGAATCCGGGCTGCTACTGAGAAAAATTTTTAACCCTAGAGTAGTCAGCTTTCTTTGAAATATGAGTGGTCGTCTGGGAAGCACTTTGCCGCCCATATTAAAACACATCTATGAACTTTTAGTTAACAGAAACAGTTCTAAAAGTTATACATTCAAATATTTTAAATGGAATCTATAGTACATTCGCGTTAAGAATGCAGTGAGTCATCATTATCCGTCGGCCTAGCCCCGCCCCCTAACCAATCAAATCTTTTCAAATTACAATCAAATCTATTCATTAAACTTAATCTTTTAAAATATAATTTGTTTGAATTTAACACCACTTGTGAATATACCTTTATCTTGCAGTTGCACTGATGACTCACTGCATTCCTAACGCGAACGAACTATAAATATTTGAAAAAAGCTATATTTACTCCAATAATTATAATAAATAGGGGTTTGTGGCTACATAATAACAGCCGTACGGGTCGATAGATCAAGTTAAGCTACACTTGCCGCGGTCGGCCCGTGAATGGACCATCTTTACTCACCAAGACCCCTCCGTGCCTCGGAAAAGTACGTTAAGCCGTTGGTCCCGGCTGTCATTTGTGGATCTTTGACAATCGGATGCCCGAAATTCTGACAACCAGTCTTTCTTATCGTGTTATCCACTTACTGGATTGTGGAGGTCATATTGGCACTCGCTCAATTTAAAATACTGGTTTTCAGCTACATCCTGCACAAGGAACCACGAGCCCCCATTATATTGCAATCTAAATCAAATCGGTACTCAGCAGCTTGGTGTTTGTGTCAGGCTTGTGCGGTACATGTCCAATAACAAGTGCGCCTTGTCGCAGTCACAGTCTACAATAGAGTCAAACCTGGATAAGTGAGATAGATCTAAAGGCAACTTTATTTTTTGCTGCCGAAAATCAGCGTCAGGTGGTGCATACTGTGTAGTAACCATTTGACATTATGCTGAGTTGAGGCCGTTTTAGTGTGTTAATAAGGTGTCACACAATAGTGTATTAATAAGGGTGCTTATTAGAAACTGTGTCCTTTTCAAACAATCTAACTATGCGGTAGATCCTACGTAGACGTAACTCACGCAGAAATTATGTGTTTTTAACATGCTTTTATTAGCTTCACCTGTGTGTTTGTAAGCATGTTTGTAACCGACTCCTTTGGACTTGATTTTGACCCACTTCAAACGGTCAGATTTCATTTAAACTTTGTAAACTTATCGAGGACCGATGACAATTCAATAATTTCAAAAAAAAAGAAAAAAATAACATTAGAAAAAAAAAAAAAATGAAATTATTTTCTGCTTTTCTAGTTCGTTTTTTAAAGTGTTTTTGTTAGATTTTTTAATCTATATATATTTTTTTAATATTCCTTCATTTCAATTACAAGTTACTGAATAAATAATCAGCATTTAATGTTGCCACTTCTGGGACACAGGCGTCTCTCTATGACAGAGAGTGTGTACACGTGCACATGTCTTAGAATTTTTCTTTCTAGAACATTTTCCGGTTTCCTCACGATGTTTTCCTTCACAGTTAAGAGAACAGTAGTGATGAAATTAAGTACACAATAGTAGATTGTATGACAAGGAAGCAAAATAATATGTTTACGGCGAGGGCGCTATTTTGAATCCAGAGCGAAGCGTAGGATTCTAGAATAGAATCCCGTACATAGCGAGGGATTCTAAAATAGAATCCTGATCGTAGCGAGGGATTCAAAGTACATCACCTGAGGGAAAAATATATTTTTGCTCTCGAGTCATCTACACTATTTTTCATCTCCTTCTATGAGAAAATATTTCTCCTGGGATTTCGTAGGTATTAAGTTATGTATGACGTTATTAGCTTCTATTTTTATTGTTTCAGGAGTTACTGCACCATCAAATCTCAGAGCTACTTTGCTCCTGGTTATAGAGGAAGAAAACGACACTTTTCGAATAGAAAGGTGCCTGAAAAGTAAAGTTCCTACCTGGATTCGAACTCGACCTACAACTCATAAATCGGGGTCGATTCTTTTTGAGTTTACTTACCTTTTATTATTTGCTATAACAGAGTCTAAACTTAGTAACTTGCAGATACAGTAAAAAGTATTAAGGACTCTAGAAAAGATTACCCAAGACACATACTGTGTAAAATACAAAAACCTATTTCATAATCAGCAAAAAGGGGGTCCAATTACAATATATATACAAGTCTCGCAGGTGGTGTTGGTCGTCCTGTTACCAGGCGCGATATTAAACTGTATCTATCTATGAATACGTGCTTGTATTTATTGCGCAGCCCCCGTTACCAGTATACAACCCTTTCGGGCGAGGTACATCTCAATGAATGCCAAATTAGACCAGCTTGGCAAGAACTGGTTCACCTCGAGACGACGGACCCCCGATGAGCGAAAAAAAGAATATATTATAGATGCAAAGACGTGCGAAAACTTTGATAGCGCGTTTTAGGACTTTGAATGGTTGATCAGTTGCAGTGTTTGAATTTCAATTTGAGTTGGTTTATTCATTACAATACTCGTATTATGAAAAAGCCTTTATAACGTAATGTTATATTGAAATAAACGAAAAAAAAAAATGGGAAATATACAAAAATAATTGTAGTTGCTGAGTGTCGAACCCGTGACCATATTGAAATCTGCTTGTCCTGACTATTGTTGTAAATTATATAATAAGGTCGTAGCGAAGTCAAAACTGAACTTTGAATGTCGGCGAAAAACTTTTTCGTAAGTAAGTAGTTCGAAAAAGTATAATCTATGTGCCGTTTTGTTCGATAATTTGTTGCGATTTTGTAGAGATATGTAGAAATGTTATATGTTATGTTATATTATAATATCTGGATGAACGAGCTTTGCTCGGTTTTCTTTTTTGTATGACGTTTTCTATAAATTAAACCTAGCTAGATCATTTTTCGCCCCCGAAACCCTCTGCATACTAAATTTAATGAAAATCGTTAGAGCCGTTTCCGAGATTCAGGTTATATGTATAGAATATAAGAATTGTTCATTTAAAGGTATTAGATATATAAATGTTATGCTATAGAAATGTTGGGACTTCTGATCGAAAAACTGCGACAAGTAGTTTTGACAGTACTCTCTTGCTGTTAACCTAAAGCTACCTAAAGAATTCTGCAGAGACCAAAACAGGTGGAAATCTAAGGGTGCAAGATCAGGGCTGTATGGTGGATGCATGAACTAATGATTACTCACCTACCATTGTATAGAATCAAGTTCATGTAACTTAACAGATAGCTGTGCTGCTCCCCAGGAGCACAGCGGTCTGTTAAGTTTGTTGGGCCACTTGTTCTTCCCAGCTAAAGCACTAAAAATTGGTGAATGGTAGGCGTTTTGGGGGACTGTCTTATGTAGGACGTTCAAAAGGTGCTCTCACTTCTTCAATAAATGACTTTTGTTTTTTTTTTGTACACTTCCCAAACAAGGCGTCTAAGGTTATCCTGAGTCGGGCTTGCGGACGGCAAGTATTGGGTAGCTCGCTGTCCGGTAAGGACCAAGCCCGGGTCGACGGCGCGTTGTGTTCCACGCGCGCCTCAAAGAGATATCAGCAGCAACTGATGGGGTTCGCAAGAGCCGATGCCTGCCAGGGGTACGGGTTATTCGAAAGAGATACCGCGGCCCCTGGCATACAGGCAACTGAGGGAACACGGGTGGGTTTTAGTCAGTAAAAGTCTGACACGCCCTCCCGCTCCACCCATAGCGGGAGAAGTTATTTGATGATTTCCCACCCAAATAAAAAAAATTAAAAAAAGTTTATCCTGAGTGGGTAAAACACATGTTTGTGGTCTAGCGTTATCATGATGAAGACTACCCTATCTGTTAATCAGTTCCAGCCATATTACCTGAATTTCTTACTTGAGTCACGTCAGCTGTTGGCAGTAGAGATCGATCGATGGTTTTGTTCGTAAAAGCTTATAATTAACTATTTAATTATTTTATTTTATTTCATTTATTTAAATAACATGGGAGAGTTACAGCTAAAGCAAACAGATCAAGGACAGTATATTAGACAGAAAGCCAATTACAGGTCTCCACTTATAAAATACAGATTAAGAAAAAGTTAATTCTAAGGACATTCACACTAGGTTTACTACATACTACAGCATAATTACTATGTTGCTCGCACTGCATAACAACCTTAATAACATAACAAAATGAACTACATGAAAAAGTTACTGCTTAAGCACTTCCTGGCTGACGACACACTGGTTAGGAACAGATCTATATCGTACTGTTTACAATGCTTGTTTACATTTCTGCTTGCACGCACAATGTACGAATTCTGCCTATAATTAGTTGAAGCAAATAGCACGTGCAAGGGTGGATTATATCGCTTGCACTTCATAGGAACGTTGAAGTAAAATTTTGTCAAGATATCGGAACAGTTTATAGTATTGTTAAAGATTTTCATTAAACACACACAGTCAGAAATTTCGCGGCGGTTGAGTAAAGGTAATGTGAAACTTTTTACATAGGTTATAGTAGTTTTCCGAATGATACGGTATTTTTTGATGATAACACAAGATACCATATGAACCCTTTTTGGATGCTCTCAATGCGGTTTATATATTTGTAGTAACATGGGTTCCATAAACGATGATCTTGCAGCAGCATACACAACATCCAGCCACACACACACAGCGCACTGCATCACCTTATTGTGAGTTATTGTCTGTGGAGCTGGACTGCCCTTTGACCATGATCTTTTTCGTACGTTAATGTCGTAAGTGACCACTTTTAAACCCCAGTAATTTTAAAAAGGGTCGCTTTCATTACAAAAAACGTAATGAATAGTATACTCAATTACAAATCGCAATTGAGTATACCATTCATTACTTTCCATTCGGTGAGCTAGTGTTATCGAGTTAATTATCGAGATTTTTTGTATGCCCAGACTTTTTTTAATGGGTCATAATCGTTTTGCATATTAACCATTTATGCTCTTGATTTAGTAAACTTCTATCATTTTATAACACATTTAAATGGAATCTTAATATTTGGAAAGAGCTTTTTTTAATCAAATAATTATAACAAATTGCAGACAAAATTAGCTTAAAATCATCTTTTGGGGAAATTGCTTACTTTTAAGTATAATTTTTGCCTAAACAGAAAAATAAACTGTGAAATAACAAAATAATATTTTTCAGTCGGGCATAATTATAGTCGAGCGAAACAGTCTTGAGTACTTTTCCTTAAATCATGTTGTTAAGCGATTGTAATCATTATCTGGATGCGTTAAGGTTGAAAGGCCAAACAATATAAATAAGCAACACATCTACTAGAGGTAAACGCACACTTGCCTGCGTCGAAAGTATCAACCACGCCAATTAAAAAACACCTTCCGAATTCTTCCGGGGATTCATCCAATTTGGCGCGAATAAGTAGTAATTCTAAAAATTCTTTCATCGCCTTCGCTTCCTTCGTGTCTGAAAATTGTTTGGTTACTTTAAAAAAATCCAAAGAGGGGTATATTGATAAAAAAATGACAGCGTGGTGACAATAGTTAACTGTCTACGGTTAGGTACGAGCAGTAAACGAAAACATTGGTAGGGGCACCAGGGTAACCCGCAAAATTCAAATGTCCACCCGTTTTTTTTGCAATTTGCAGGTCAATGTCAAATTGTATGTTGCAACACTTGCATGCAACATACAAGCGTATTCTAAGTTCGGGCCAGCGAAGTGAGCCTATGTATGCATCTACTCGACGAGTCAGCTTTCACACCAGGAAAAAGCCCCGACCCAAACAAAAACCTCTAAAAAGTAAAAAAATTGGTTGCCTGTAAAGTCGGTATACGGGCGAAAGTTTTACGTGACAACGACTTTGAGTGGTAAAATAATTTTAATGTGAATATTCATTCGTATAGTAGGAAGAAGGATGAAATAATAGTAACAATTTAAAACATTTATTTATACAAAGAATTATATTTAAAACATTAATTTATACAAAGAATCTCGCACTGAATTTCATATTAACAAAATTTTATTTTTACCTTTACACATACATACGTATTTATATACAAATATACATACAATAACTTGCACTTTTTATGTCTGTCTCTCTCGCTCTTAGGCGGGCTAACCATGCCCGAGTGGAAGGGACGCGTGCCTCTCACTCGCTCTCATTGTGAGCGCATAACGTGAGCGGAGCGTAACGCAGTTTCTTGAAGTGTCACCCGGCAAACCAATTTATAAGACGTTGTCACGTCAAAAAAAACTAGTTTTCAAAAAGGCTTCAGTATCGTAGACCGCATTCATACTGTTCGGCATTAGAAAACCTGAGAGTATAACCGACCGCTGTTTTTGGCATTTTGGACTACAAGAAAGAATATAAATGCAGAAAACTGCAACAATGTCTAAGTGACTGCTACATTGAAGTGTTGAAATATTTGTTTGACACTGCTACAATGAATATTCAGATTCAGGGTAAATAAAATAGCCTCAGACAACAACTCAAAGGTGAGAGACGGGAATGTGATATCCTGGAAACTTTTCGCCATTGCGTTGGATAACGTTTTTAAGACGCTGGACTGGACAAGGTACATCTCACACTTTCGCTCTGCCAATGACGTTGTCATAATGGCAGAGACACTGGAACAGTTAGACCAGATCCTGGCAGTCTAAATAGAGCCTCTGGATGGGTTGGCCTCGACATGAATTTGGACTAGATGAAAGGCATGACGTACAATTCACACGCCTTGCAGAGACCAGTCGCTTCTCAAAGTTGTGAAGGAGTAAGACTAGCTAGGATACTTTGAGAAAGAAGCCGACAGAAGGATCCAAATGAGGTGGGCAGCGTTTTAAAAACTTTGTCAAGTCTTCTCGTCACCTATCCCGCCTTGCTGTAGTACTAAGGTCTTCAACCAGCGTCCGGCGTCCTGCCCGGTATGAGATACGGTGCCAACACGACAGTCAAGCTGATCCACAAATTCAAGGTCGCTCAGTGCGCTTCGGAGCGGGCTATGCTTGAAATTTCTTTGAAATTAAATTAACTGGAGTTATCGACAGAGTTTGCGGAGTGAGCAAACTGAAGTAGGAATATTTTGGCCAAGTTTTTCGAAGGGCTGGTGGAGCAGACGAGTCCTGGAGTGGAGACTGCTGATCGGTAAGCGTAGTGCGACCCAGCAACATTGACCGACGACCTTAATGGTTTTAAAGGTTTCTGGGACAATATGGATTGCGGAAGACGGAGGACAGGTTGTGGCGCAGCTTGGGAGAAGCCAATCTCCAGCAATGCACTGTGAAAACTCAGTTGATGGATCTTCTAATCATTTAGTCAACAATGTATAAATCATTGGCATGTATTTATACATTGTTGTATAATACATGTTCCATGTATTATATTAGCTTTTGCCAGCGGTTGCACCCGCGTGGAAGTCAAAAATTATCCCACGGGAACATACTAGGGCATAAAAAGTATCTTATGTGTTATTCCAGGTTACAAACTATATATGTGCCAAATTTCATCAAAATCCGTTCAGACGTTTTTGCGTCATTGAGTAACAAACATTCAAACATCTTCACAAACTTTCACATTTTTTAATATTAGTAGGATATAGTAGGATTAACATTAATTTAAATGATTGACTAGCTTCTGCCCGTGACTTCGTCCGCGTCGCATCGCTTTGCCTGGCCGCCCACTCTACTACTTTGTTTTTTCTTAGCTTTTTGTGCTCGGCTCCTAAGGGTCCTGGCGTGATGTTAACGTATAGTCTTCCTCATAAATTAGGCTATCATATACAAAAATAATAGAATTTTTCAAATTCGACTAGTAGTTCCAAATATTAGAGCGTTCAAACACACAAACTCTTCAGCTTTATTTATATTAAATAATATCGATAGACATAAATATTTTTTCCTCTTCCTGGGATTCAAACCATGGATCTTTTGGGCTGTGGCCCATGAGATCCAGGGTTCGAATTCCAGGGAAATCCGGGGTTAACCTGCCGGTCAGTACGGTACCCTAAAATTTTATACGTAGATTAGTTTATGTGGCGTTGTATGGGGCCCATGGTGTCTGACTCCGCCCACCCTTCCTGGCTGGTAGTATCGACCGCGCGAGTGCGTCGTCTGGCATTCAAACCGAGTCCGGGATTGATTCACAACGTGTGCAGGTGTATCACTACGAACGCATATATCCTGACTGACACCAAACCGAAGGTATTGTGAGTGAAAATGTCTAAGTTCCAAGCATTATCTGACTGCTATGAAAACCCAATGAGTAAGGATGAAGTGCGAGCGAGACTGAAGGAACTCGCCAAGAAGGACATTGTCAAACTAAAGAAAGATATCGGTATGTTCACTGCATTAATTGCTAATTAAAATGTGTTTTTCGTATTCGACTGCAGCATAAAATTATAACTACTTCAGTTTGGTTTTTAACCGACTTCAAAAAAGGAGGAGATTTTTTTCTATGTAAGTTAACCGATTCCTCCGTCAATTGTGGATGGATTTCGAAAATTCATTTTTTAATTGATAGGATATGCTTAAGGGGTAGTTCCATATACATTTTATTAATTTTTCTTCGGTAGATTTTTGTTAGCTTCATTAATACGTTTTTAATCCACTTTATGCACCTCGATGATATGCTGCTGCTTCCTGTCACTGTTCTTTACATAGCAGTTACTGGTATACGAATTAGTGTGGGGTAGGTACCATAACAAAAAAGTGAAAAAACAAAAACTTTTTCCAAAAAAAAAAACAACTGACTCCCGAAAAAACAATATAAAGTGAAAAATAACTTTAATTTCGGAAATCAAAGACGCCAACTTCCGAAATTAAAGTTATTTTTCACTTTATAGTGTTTTCGGAAGTTGGTTGTTATTTTTTTGTTACAACAGTTTTTGTTGATAAAAAAAATACAAAAAATATCTTTTTTCAGTTGAGTACAACTTGATGCGCGAGAAAATAATCATGGAAATGGAGAACAATCCTGATCCCGAGTTCAGAAATCAACTGGCGATGTTCAAGAAGACCTTGGGTCCTCGTGGTATTTAATGTTTTCTTCTAGGTATTTTTTGTCAAGAATGCACTCATTCCATCTTTCACGAGCCCGCGCGTCCTCCTTCCAATTTTCACGGAACGTATCCAGCTCGTTCCGCCATCTCCTATCGGTCTACTGCACCCCGCCTCACTGTATCAATTTTGGAATATTATCTTTACATAGTATAAAACAAAGTCGCTTTTGTCTGTACGCTTAAATCTTTAACTCCGCAACGGATTTTAACGCGGTTTACATCAATGGTCAGAGTAATTCAAGAGGAAGAGTTATATATATAATAAATACAACGAACTGCACGCGGGCGAAGCCGCTGGTGAAAACTAGTTTACTTATAAAAACTGAGCTATGTTGTTATGAAATGTTTAATTGGCTTAAACTCTATCTTTTTGGAAGTGATGGAACAGTTAGAGAGTTCCTTGTACAGAGTAATTTTCCCGTCTGGGGGGGTGTCATTGGCTGGCGGGCCACTGCTTATGGCATCTAAGCTGTATTAATTTAGGGTCAAATTAAATTATCTAGCAATACTCCAAAGAGATGTCAGCACCAACTGATAGGGCCCGCAAGGGCCGATGCCTGCCAGGGGTGCGGGTTGTTCGAAAGAGATACCGCGTCCCTGGCACACAGGCAACTGAGGGAACACGGGTGGGTTTCAGTCAGTAAAAGTCTGACAAGCCCTTCTGCTCCACCCAGAGCGGGAGAAGTCATTTGATGAGAAAAAAAACAACAAAATCATAATTTATTAGAGCAGTCTGCAGAGTTTTTTTAGCTTATTTAATTTGACCCTGTTTAACGACTGGATTCGCGATACCCGACTTCATTATGTGACGTCATTTGTTCAGTACATCGTAGACATTTTTAAAACCCATATTCAGCCTATAATCTGCCCACTGCTGGGACACAGACCTCCTCTCTGTGAGACGGAGTGAGCCGTAATCCAAGACGTAGGCCCAGTGCGGGATCGTAGATGTCAATGAGTGTATTCTAGTCACCGTTTTCCTAAAGGTAGATTCGTATGAAGAAGAATGGGCAAGGAACTCCTTTTTTTATTTCCAACCGTCACAGATGCCTTACTTTGTGTAAATTATTTCGTCACCATTACTCTCAAAACGGTGAAGGAATACATCGTGCGGAAACCGGCTACGCTAGAACCAAAAATTCGAAGACATGTGACATCTACCTACCCGTACTGGGCCCGCGTGGTGGATTAGGCCCTACTCCCTGTCCCACTCATAGAGAGGAGGCCTGTGGCCCAGCAGTGAGAACATAAAATAGACTGTAGGTAATGCTTTTCTGATTTTATAATTACAGAGTTCAACCGCCATCGCCTGAAGATATATTGTCTACTAGCACTTTGCCCGCGACTTCGTCCGCGTGGGTTTCGTATTTCCTCTAAAAAATTCGAAGGCTGATTTTTCAATCGATAGATAATTTTTATTGACATCTAACAGTTTTTGTATGAAAGAATAGGCTACGTGAAAGAGCTATAATGACATCTAAAAATAGGAAACAGTATGTATCCAGAAATATGCAGGTTAATGGCTATAACAAAACAATTAAGTTTTTATAATATTTCTTTATAGACTACATTCTTGGTCGTTCTGGAGGGTGTTACCAATATGACCAGGCTGCAAGATGAGCTCACACGAGAGCATGCTACGTAGAACTGACCATGGGAGAAACAGGGCTGTCGCAAGTCAACTCCTGCAAATTTAAGGGTTTGACCCTGTGATTTATTTATTGTCATCGCAAAGCAAACTTTTAAAGGGAACTGAAGTCTTTTGAATTCGAAAGGGAGATCGTTCGGGATTAATGGAATACGTGGAATGAAGACTGTTTCTCCCTGGGAAGACCCAGTTAAAATGGTAGCTTCAACAATATTACGATGCAAAGCTTTTACTTGTAGCCTAGTACCGTTGCATGGTTTTGGGGGTTTCAAATTTCTAAGTAACATCACAGGTGTGCCCACGTGCAGTGTTAGTTTATGATATGGAAGTCCGGCTGGATTAATAGTGTTCAGAAACTCAACCGGGTAATGGACTGCTTCGTCTGTATTTACCACCGTGTCTATTGAATTATATACCATTTCTGTGCCGTCAAATGATTTCAGCAAAATATCATTAATTACTGCTGCTTGGTCATTTTTAGGTGTCATTATAGCTCTTTCACGTAGCCATTCTAAAGGTTTGTCCTTTATTTGAGCTACATCTGGATACATTTTTTCTATAAGGTCTTCGACTGTAGTTACTACACTACATAATTCATCTGTTATAGCTATCAACCCGTCTGTTTCTGGATACATGCCGTTTCCTATTTTAAGTAGAAGGTCTGAAAAATGGCCAGCAGAGATGTCCCCTCTCAGATGCACTCTCATATTTTTAGTCACTTTTAGAATTTTCGTAAAGGGCCATAAATAGGATCTTTTAAAGCATGCCTTAATTTCATCAGCGCGCATTCCTTTTGGTATTACCGGTAAAGTTTGACGAAAATCGCCAGCTAGCAAAACTGTCATACCACCCATTAAAGAATTGTTGTTTCTTATGTCCTGTAGAGTCCTATTTAACGCTTCAATAGCTCTTTTGTGCGCCATAGTGCTTTCATCACAGACTATTATTTTTGCTTTACGCAATACTTCGGCAAGATTGCTTTGCTTTGAAATGTTACACATTGGAGTTTCTACGGTAGTCAAATTAAGGGGTAATTTCAAAGCAGAGTGCGCCGTTCGACCTCCTTCCAATAACGTAGCGGCGATCCCGGAAGACGCGACTGCTAAGGCAATTCCACGAGTACTTCTAATCTTTGCCAAGAGTAAATTGATGAGGTAAGTCTTACCAGTCCCACCTGGGGCATCCAAAAAGAAAATTCTTCCCTCGTTTTCATGTGTACTTGAAATAATTTCATTGTACACTAACTTTTGTTCCTCAGTTAGTGAATTCTCATTGATATTGACAAATGATTCTAAGGCAAACACATCGTAGTTAACTTCATTAATATACGCTCCTAATTCACTTTGAAACACTTCTGATGTACTCGGTTTCGGTAAACCGTATTCTTCTAGTGCACATCTTCCAAGTGCCAAACATGCTCCTTCTATTTCCAACAGACACTTACTAAAAATCTCATCCATGAGGTGTTCTACTCCGTTTTTTACCTGCCTCTCAATCTGTCGTTTAAAGTCTTCCGACAGGTATTCTTTAAATTCATCCCACAGACTGAACGGATCTGCCAGTTGACAAAAAACTAACATGATCGTAAAAAGCTCTCTCATCATGTGCGGAGATTGACACAGGGCTGCCTCTTGTAGTGCTGTATGCCAATGTTGATCATCTTCAAGTAACCCTAAAGTCTTGCAAGCTGATTTGAAAGTCGGTAGTACCACACCGTTGACTGTTTTTAATGCTTCAAAAGATAACGGACCCCGGATTTCATGTAAAAGCAAACGAAGGTGGTAGCACTCAACATTATTTGGATGTACCGTGTATACTCTGCCTAAAGCGTGGTCTCTTTTAATGCCTGGCCACCCAGCTACATGTACCCCTCTTTTCCTCCTTTCAAACCGATTATTGTTCCAAACATAGTATGCAGGTACTTCGCAATATAGTAGGGTTTTTGCATAGTCATCTACTTGACATAATTCGAAAAAAGACATGAATGTCGTTTTTGGTGGACAGGATACCTTATCAGCTAAGTTTTCTGGGTTGAAGTACACTCTTTGACCATTTTCTAAATGCACAGCGAGATGAATTACCGTAGGAAAACGCTCATGAATAGGAAACCCGAGAATACGCCATACTGCCTCTGAACTACTTATATACCTTCCACTTTCGTACATTTTCACTTCATCTTTTAAATCTCCTAGTGAAACAGTAGCCTGGTCGGTACCCTTATTTATATATTTGCAGACATATTTTATTGACTTTACTGAGTTACAGTATTCCACATTGATGTGGGCGTTGAATGTTCTTAAAAGGACTGGATTAAAAGGAACTACCCAACAAACCAAATGTTACATTGTGTTTTATTATGACTGTAATTTTATGTAGATATGTATTCGTTAGTACCATTCTGGCCCAATAGATGTCGTTGCATGTATCTAAATTCTTCTATACAAATTTTCACACCCCCTCAACCCCTCTCAGGAGGTAATTTGGAAAAACAAAAAATGCCAAACTTCATAATTTACTTAGATAGATGTTCGTGCCAAGTTTCATGTTTATTAACACAAGTAATAAGATTTTCCATACAAACAAAATTAGCCCTTTTCACCCCCTTAAAGGTTAAATTTCCAAAAACCCCTTCTTAGTGCTCCCCTACATTATAATAGGAAGCCGTGTGCAAAATTTCACATTCCTAGCCCCAGTAGTTTCGGCTGTACGTTGATATGTCAGTCAGTCAGTTCTCCTTTTATATATACAGATGCAACAAAAACTCAATGGCTCGTTTCACTCGTAAGTATTTCTTGATGTTAAATTATTTTCCTAACCGACTTCATAAAGGAGGAGGTTCTCAATTCGTCTGTACTTTTTTTGTATGGTACGTTCCGTGATGTCTTCAGCAATTGTGAATCGATTTCGGTTTTTGTTTTGGGAATTATGCTTGGGGAGTTTTTGCGTTCGTTTCGATAATACGTAGGTATTTAATCCACTTTATGTCTCTCGATGATGTTTCAACCCTTCCAGTCACTGTTGTTTACATAGCACGTAGTGGTATACGATTTGGTGTGGGCCCTAAACTCATTCGTATACCACAGAAAATAAAGTTAGGTAGTAAACTTTATATATTTCACGTTTTAGTTATGGTACCTATACCATCCATAACTAAAACGTGCAGTATAAAAACTTTTTACAAAAAACAACCGTTATTTGGCACCGACTTCCGAAATTAAAGATGTTTTCACTTTTTAATGATTTTTTTGTTTTGGAAATCGGTTGTTTTCTTTTTATAAACAATATTTTATTTTTGTAGGTTTTTACAAACACTTATACGCGTCAGTCTTATTTAAAAAGTTATATGAGGGCTGCGTGTAATACTCTGAGAAGAAAGGACGAAACAAACTCAGAAGTCACAGTCTCTTTTAAAGTCTAGTCATAATCTTGGTCTAATCATGTAGATTGGTATCTAAAATGGTCTTTTGAGGAAAGAACCACACAGATTGAGTGGACTTGTCCAGTTAGGCACTCATGCAGCTTAACTCAGAATTTCAAGAGCTCAACGATTCGACGAAACAATACCAAAAAAAGAACTTTTTCAATTGCTATTTATATTTATATTTCCTACCAACTCTCCGGTTTCGGATAAAATACATCTTGGTGCAATCATTTAGCATTTATTTGCTAAAAGTTCATCAATCATCCAATCTTCGAACATTTTGTTCCCAAAAATTATATAGGATGTAAGGGTAAACACCGTTGTCACTTAAACCATGGGTAGTTAGACTTAAATATTAAATAAAAGAGAGATTTAAAAAAAAATACGCGCGAGAAATAAGCGAAGCTACGACGTGGCGTTAGGTGCGCTCGCTAGCGAGACTGACAGCTGAGTGCTGACTGACCGGGGTCGCGACCTGTGCGTCGGAGTCAGATGCGGCGTGGTCCTTGCGCCCCGCAACTCCCTCCCGTATTGAGACGCAAGTTTGTTGCCCTCGCGCGTAGAGTGAAATGTTCTTGTGGAAAAAAGCAGATTTTCTTTTAAAAAAGTTTGCTTTTTTTCATTGAATCAAGTTCGACGGTGTTTACCCTTACAGCCTATATACGGTTTCCTTACGGAAAATAACACTCAATATTTTTTACCATTACAACGAGAGTATACAATTAGCCCTTTCGCTGCAATTTAGAAGCAAAATCTTTGTACCCCTTTTTATGACAATAACGCGGACAGAGGAGTATATTTGGCACAATTAAAGTTTATATGGAGAAGAAGTGCAGAAAGCTAACTAATATTTTTAAATAGCATGCATGAGTTCAAACATAAAATTTATATGAATTGTGGTCGAAATGTATGTGAATAATATTAGCATGGGAACCATGGGCAACATGTGTTGGCGTCTTTTAACGAATGTCTAAAATACGATTTTTGGCACTTTGAAACTCACGCTGCAGTAAGGGGGAAAATTTTCGAACCTTCGTTGTTGTATGAATGTTCAACATGTCATCTCCCATTTGAAAACAGTGTTGTTTTTTCTGGTCGCCACTTTAATTTTTGGTTACAAATGGTGTCCTTTAAAATTGTTTGCTTTTTCAGCGCTAGACCATATAGAGGAATTACCCAAAGTGGAGGAAAACTCGGAAGACGATTCTTAAATCCACACCATCCTGCAGGTAAGTTATATTCTGAAGACCTTAAAAAGGCCATATGATTACGTCTGTATTCATCGTTATACAGAGGAAAACCACATTTCGCCAGTTACATTAAAGTCCAATGTAACAGGAAAAATAATTGTATTGCCACTAACCGACCAATCATCAGGAGTCTGGGACTCCTAAGACCCATAGGTCCGGAAGACGTGAAGTTGGAAGGCCTCCCTCAAGGTGGACTGATGACGTTGTGAAGGCCGCAGGAATCCGCTTGAATCGGGAAGTATAGAACCGGTCGAAGTGGAGGAGCTTGGGGTAGGCCTATGTCCAACAGTGGACATATTTCGGCTGAAATGATGATGATGATGATGGTGACATCTGGAGTGCACTTTTAATCCTTTAAATAAATACCCCACCAAAATCATCAATTATGCATTAAGTACATTTAAGCAGAGCGATGTAATACCAGAACGACTCATCCATATTTATTTTTGTCGGCAGGGTTTACCGCAAGACAACGGTCGCTGCTCATCAGGAAACCATCAATTAATTATAAGTTAACACGTCTCCATGTCTACAGTAAATACGACCGCTCATTTCTAATTACCTACAGAATTTCTCGATTTTTTACAATCGACAATTTTTTTAAATCGACAATTTTTTAGTAGGTATTTCTGCACGACGCACGAGTAGAAACATAACGTCGATCGTCAAAAATCGAACAAACCTGTAGTTCTCTTGAAAACCGTAACACATTTGACATCATTCCATCAAACTCTAGCCGCTAATCAAAATCATTACCAGCTCAGTGTCATAAGAATGTGTACTCTTCCTCTTGACAAATGTTCACGCTAGTGGAATATCTGCTATTCACGACAACAACCAATCTTTGAGGGAGCCACAGCACCAGTTAAGCGGGAACCTTTGGATGTGTCTGCGTTTATACATTTTTTAGTAGTGTCTAGATGTCAAGGTACACGACCGTTTTTGTAATCGCTTCATGTCTATTCAACGACTTTTGATAAGAGAATTTTTTCCACGCAATATATTAAAGCGTCCTATCTCTTCCGGCCTCTAGAGCCAATACCGTTATATTAATTTTGTATTCGTTTTGAGAGCTTCTCCAATTCGTCACGACTATTAAATAACTCAAAGGAAACTAGACGAAAGTAGAATATTTGAAAACCATAAGATAACATTTAAACGATTTTGTGATTCACCAAATATGTACCATGAAACAACTTGTCGACAAAAATGTATTAGTTGAATCTGCTTTATTTGAAGTTTGTATAAGTAAATCTATCAACGTTGTTGTAATCATCACCTACGGCAGTTAGAAATATAAATAAACTTAACCCGTAGAGATAAAAAAAAAATTCTTAGTCATAAACTCGAATTAAAATGAGGTTCGAAATTACAATGTCATCTGTAATTTGATAAATTAAAAAAGAGATTCGAAGACTTGTAAACGAAATTAATTATGATGTGACTGTGTAATTAATGAAATTTACACGAAAAATATTTTCTAACTGTTATAAAGAAACATTCAGTTAGTTAGTGCATAGATAACACTTTTGTGTCTAACAGTGATACTGTCTAACTTTGCAGCTGAAAGCTGAAAAATACGTTTGTAAATCAAATGAAACATACTATGTGTAATAAGGAAAATTTTAATTTTTCCATATGAAAAATGAGTCGAGCTTACGTTTACTATTTTTATGTTTAAGTAATACAGTTCTTACTTAAAATTGTTATTATTTATATAAGGTTGTTACTTTATTGAATTTTTACAATACAGTCTTGTTAGGTTTTTCTGTTACTTTTGTCTTAGTCTTAGGATTCAATTGTATACCCACTATAATCGCATGTAATCTTCAATAAATAAATCTCAATGGCAACAATGTGTTCTTTATTTGTCTAATTTTACAGTCCATCCAACAATTGAGCGTATGTCAGTCCATTCCTGGACATAAGTATCTCCCGATTTGCATCACCATTCCTGTCATAACGTTTTTGCCAATATTTTGGCTTTAAATACAAAATGTGTTGCATGTTTTCAAAAATGATTTTAGAACACTTTTGTGAGAATAACATTATTTTCAGTAATATTTGTGATTAAGAATACTTAAGTACTATCTATATGTGGTTCTCTCAATATGTAGACGTGCCTCATCAATAATTTCATACCTAGTGCCCAAGTTGCATTTTCTGCAACACTCTTCTAACATTGAACCTCTCGCTCTTCGATCAATAAGTGCCCCTCACAACAGAAGCTCCTGTATCACTGTGACTCTCTTCAACACTAGACTTTGTGAATAGCTCCATCACTGTCTGCCGCCCGGTAGAGCTGTTTGAGAAAAGTATTCGGCAGTTCCCTGGAACCAGTGAAGTGCGAACAACGCGAACTAGTAACGTTTCAGTTTAAACCAGTTATCAGTGTTATCTTAAAATGGCGGAGTCGGGTGAGCCAGTAGTGCGTCAGGAAGAAGAGATAGATACAGGCACAGAAGCGCCTTCTCGAGAAGCAAGTGCTTAGAACAGCAACGTGCGTCAACAAATTGGAAATAGGGAGGAGAATATGACTGATAGCGAGGACGTATATGAAAACTCTGAAGACTATTATGAAAGCGAGAAAGACCCGTATGGGGAAGAAGACGTTGGTACGCCTGCTGAAGCAGAACAAAGAAGATTCGATTTGGAATTACGGAAGAAGAGGGAAAAAGACTTTTGGAAATTTAAGAATGCAGGAAATATTTCAACTGGAACCTTCTACAGTGCACTACACCACCTGGATATGTGTGGTAAGTTTACTTTTTATTAGCTGAATGTATAAATAACATTGAAACTATTCGTTTCGCAATATTTTCTTAGTTTTACGAAGAATGCAAAATGTGCCTTCTATGTTAGAATTAGTTTATAGAATTTAGGTGTAAAAAAATAGATTAGAAAGTAGTTTGTACATAATTGACGGCTGGAATCGATTTTAGTCATTGTAAATAGGGATTTTTTTCAAAAATTATATATTTCGCCATACCTACCACCGATTGAGTAAATCTTCGTCTTAAATCAAGACTCAATTTTAAATACATAAAGTATTGCTAGGGTCAACACGACTTTCTTAATAATAACAGTTAGCTTTAAACAAAAAAGGTTTTCATAATTTTGTAATGTTTTCAACTCAATAGTCTAATTGGGGTATACGAGGTATTGTGCAAATGATGTTACACGTTGTACATAACCTTTTTAAGAATGTATATTCAAATATACTTCCTAAATGCCTATTTCGGTTTCTTAAGGAACTCTCGTGAAAAATTTCGTGCTTTTAGTCTCAGTTTAGCTTTGCGTTGTCTGCCGGACAGTCAATGATCCATTTAAGATACTGACATTGATTTTGAGCAGTGGTGGCTCAGTGTTCAGAGGGGCTTGTGGCTAAGTAATATAAGCGCCTCGGATCGATCGATCAGGTTAAGCTACGCTTGCCGCGGTTGGTCCGTGGATGGGTGACCATCTGAACATACCAAGACCTCTCTGTGCATCGGAAAGCACGTTAAGCCATTGGTCCCGGCTATCATTTGTACTCGTAGATCTTTGACAATCGTTACGGGTCGTTAGAAGCCCGAGAGTCTGACAACCAGTCTTTCCAAGGGGTATCGTATTACCCAGTAACTGGGTTGTGGAGGTCAGATAGGCAGTCGCTCCATGTAAAATACTGGTATTCAGCTGCATCCGGTTAAACTGGAAGCCGACCCCTACATAGTTGGGAAAAGGCTAGGCAGATGATGATGGCTCAGTGTTAACGGCTGCGACTTATAAGATGTAGGTCGTAGGCGTACCCAATTAATTTGTCTAAATTATTTCATTACCACTGTTTTCAAATGGCGGAGGAAAAATTCGTGGGGAAACCGGCATATACTAGAGCCAAAAACAAAATCGAAGACATGTGACATCTACCAACCCGCACTTTGCCCGCCCCTTCTCATGGATAGGACGCCTGGGTTCCAGCAATGGGAACATTTTAGTCAGATTATAGTTGTCTGTCGTCAATTGTCAATGAGTTAAGATTTTGACTAAGAAGATCGCACAAACGAATGAAATACTTATGCAACGGCCTTGTAACAAGATGCTACTTGAACTTTAAAGCAACTTGTTACATGGCTACTGCATAGATAGCTTCAGGCGTAGCTACTTGCCCAGAATAAAGTATCTAGTCGCAAAGGATATACAAACGCAAAAACAAAATAGCCGTGAAACCTAAACGATTACTAAAATTCGGAAAATCTTTAAAGCCTCTGTATTTTCATTGCAGTTTAGCCAAAATTAATATCTCTAAAATGATAAAGCTGAAGAGTTAGTTAGGTTGATCGCGCTAATCTCAGGAACTACTGATTCGAATTGAAAATATATTTCAGTAATGGATAGGCCATTAATCGAGGAAAGCTATAGGCTATATAACAACATGCTAGGGCCAATAAGAGCCGAGAAAAAAAAGAGGTGAATACGAAGTAGTAAATAAAGTCACTTTGATGGCCAATGTCCTATAGATAATTCACGTCGCGATTTTTTAAACGTTAACATTAATGTAAGTGTTCGCTAAAGCGACCTCAGGCTAGTCGGAGCGAAGATCTTCATAGGGTGGCTGTCAGCAGCTAGATAATATTTGCCGGGAATCGAGCTGAATGGCGTGCAATTGAAGCATAGGCAGTGGTCTGCTGGGCTGATATTGATAAAGTTTTGTGCTAAAACCTTGTGCATCCCTTTCAATTCTTTCAAAAAACAGACAGCTGTGCTGCTGGGGAGTTTGTGCCGCCAGTTCTTCTTCCCAGCTAAAGCACTAGGAAGTGGTGAAGAGTGGGCGTTTTGGAGGACTGTCTTATGTATTTTGACGTTCGAAAAGTGCTGATTCTCAGCCTAATTTGAATAAATGACTTTTGATTTTGAATTGTTTGAGCGTTGGTGCTCGCGGAGTTTATCGCTAAGGCGACCGCTCACAGTACATTTGACCAGCTGCTTGAGCGACCGGACAGCTTCATAAGCTGGAGTCTTATTTTTTTATTATTACAGTAAAATGCTGAACGAACAAAGACGTGTGACAATTTTTTCTGAACGCAACCGCAAGTTTAGAGCTAAATGTTAGGAGGGCCGATACTTGTGCAGAACGAGGCGACTTCATTTACCGGTAGACCTCTTTTAGCGTAGAATACGAAAAACGTCTCGCGGTTACTCGAACAGAGTGACTTAGATCAGAAGGGTAAATGCGTAAAGCACTATCAGTAAGAATCGCTTTCATTTTGCCAGTTCCACAACATTCATGGCGTTGTTTACGTTGCTAAGCAGAATGTTTTCGAACATACCAAAGACTGGATTAGCAATAGCCTTCAAAACGATTGCACTGCTGAACATAGGCTCCTCCACTTCGCCCGGTCTTGTGCTTCCCACATCCATCGTATTCCTGCGGCCTTCACAAGGTCATCGTTCCACGTTGTGGGAGGCCTTCCCACTCTACGTCATCCGGTACGCGGTCACCACACCAGGACCTTTCGGCCCCATCGGCCATCTGTTCTGCGAGTAATGTGCCCTGCCCACTGCCACTTAAGTTTGGCAATTTTTTGGGCTATTTCGGTTACCTTGGTCCTCGAAGGAAACTCCGAGCATAGCCCTCTCCATTGCCCTTTGGGTGACTTTTAGCCTTCTGATAAGGCCCATTCTGAGCGACCACTTTTAGTACCATAGGACCGTTTCGAGACACTGCGCTATTTGGGACGAGAAGATATTGCGATATTAGTATGCCATTAAGCAAAAAATTACTTTTCTAACTGCGAATGTGCCCTGTGCTAATGAATCACTAGAAATGTTTTGTTTCTCTTACTACAGAGAGGTACAATTTGATTTTGTTGTGTTTTATGCCAGTGTTCTAGATAAACTGCCAAAGACCAGTAAAAAAGTTTCGCATCACTCGTGGTGGAGCTAAACAGTATAACCATTTTAAAATGTGTAGGAATGATCGTACAATATAAATTAAAATCAAAATAATGGTTAAACTGCAAAAAATAAATAAAAAAAGCCTTAAACATTTTCTGAATTTTAGTAATCGTTTAGGTTTCACGGCTATTTTGTTTTTGCGTTTGTATATCCTTTGCGACTACATACTGTGTTCTGGGCATGTAGCTACGCCTGAAGCTAGCTATGCAGTGGCCATGTAACAAGTTGCTTTAACCCGTGGCATGTTCCAAACAACTTCTTTTATTTTTTTCTAGACAGTGTCGCAAGACGCGTGTAGCTCGTGGCCACGGGGTAAGGCCAGGTCATTGGTCAGTCCTAGACCTTATAATAGAATGTTGACCTACTAATTAGTGTTATCTTGGTTTCTAATAGAAATTGTATTGTTATCGGAACCCATTAGGTTCACTTGACATGCGAGAGGTTAAAGTTCAAGTAACATCTGGTTACATGGTCACTGCATAAGTATTCCATTCGTTTAAGGGATCTACTTAGTCAAAATCTTTAATGCAACATTGACAATAGACGACAGACAACTGTAATCTGCCTAAAATGTTCGCACTGCTGTGTGTGACACAGGCCTCCTCTCTTCAAGAGGGAGTGGGCTGTAATCTACCACTTTGTCCGAGTGTGAGTTGGTAGATGTGTGATGTGTGATGTGTGTGTGTAGTGTGTGTGTGTGTGGGTCGTGTGTGGTAATCATAGAACCAAAAAATCGAAGACTTGTGAAGTCTTCGAATTTTTGGTTCTATGATTACCGGTTACCTCACGATGTTTTCCTTCACCGTTTTGAGAGCAGTGGAGATGGAATTATATAAACAAAGTAAAACGCCTGTTTGAATTCAAACCTTGGACCTTCAACTCGTAAATCGAAGCCATCACCTCTGAGCCACTACTGATAAACGATGAACATTAGAAGAATCCTCATAAAAACTGCTGAGAATTGAAATGAAATAAATTAATGTGTTACTTTTAGAATGCCAGTATAGTCAGTCTGTTTGTATGAAAATGCATAAAATGAGACGCTATGTATTGCATACATTTCAAGATCAATGTGATTGATGAACACGATTATTATTATTATTTATTAGCTATTGCCAGCGGCTTCGCACGGGACTTTCATCCCCTATTTAACTTCCTTAGGGGTTGAATTTCAAAAAATCCTCCCTTGTTCCTTGTCTACATTATAAAGGGAACTTCTGTGCAAAATTTCAGCTTTCTAGATCCAAGGGTTTGGGCTGGGCGTTGATGAGTGAGTGAGGCAGGACTTTTCTTTTTATTTATATAGATAGATAGATTTGAGTTGGGTCCTGGTAGTGACGCCAAGTCGGGCACAAACAAATTGTTACCCCTACATTTTGATAGCCGAGATAAGAAGGCAAATTCTCGTAATTTATGTTCGGTTCCTATAAACAAAAACGAACCGTTTTGCCTACCAAGGGTAGCATATTTTGCCAAACTGGGCATATGAATAGATACTTCCATAGGGGAGCGACTACCATGCAAAGCTTTGCTTCGTTATTGGTGAAGATACAAGAGTTTTATTATACAATAACGGTGCGTAAATCGGCCATTAGTCGCAGTGTCACCTCGGCGACAATCAAATGTCGAAAATTCGTCAAAATGTATGTGATTTTGAGGTATTTTTGACATATTGAGACTGAGAACGTTCTTAAAATTACATAATGAATTCTCGATAGATCCACTAAAATGCTTGTGCATTGGGAGATGTTGATCATACTGTGTTACAGGATTTACATTTTTCGATGACATTAAAACAAAATTAATTGAGGCTGGGGAACTACTTGAACTGGTGAAGTGCAATGCTGAGAGGTATGAGTCTCTGACTAATAACCTCTCATGCAGCTGTGCCAACCAACCACTACGTTCTCAGCCTTAGCTTGACTTGTCTCCCCCGCTGTTAGTTCTTCCAGCAGAGCCCAGTGTTAATATGCAGAATAATAATAATAAGTCAATATTTTTTCGTGACGAATTAGGTTTAGGCTTTGGAAAAATTTTACTTAATTACCTTAGCCACAGTTTCACCAATCATAGTTACCATAACATAAGTTTTAAACAAATGATTAAAAGAATTGCAAACACCAACCTAGATAATTATTCAACAATGGTTTTGTTATTAGGTAATAGTACTGGTATTACCAGAAAGGGCATAGAGGATGGTGTAGACACCTTATTAAAATTAAATATAGGAAAGCTAATGTTGTGTGCTTTACCTTACTCTGATGCTTTATCAGATCATGAAAATTATTATATTTATAAGTTGAATAATACTAATCACACGCTGATATGTTGTCATAGTGACAAATTATTGTATTTTGACACTAACAAATTTGTTAGTGGTTTTAAGTTAACTCAGAGAACTTTATCTCTGTCTTGGAAATGTAGACAAATGATTGCTATGTTGATAGCATATAATATTAATGAGGTTATAGATAATATAACAAATACTAGTATTAGTGACGTATTTAAGGGTAGTGGAGACCACTACCCTCCACTACCCTTAAATAATATGCTTAACACAAATAAAATAAGATGACGTAACAATAAAAATACCTAACTATAATTCTGCAGAAGTTATTGGGTCGTGTTGTGAGACGATGTGTGAGTGAGTGTTTATGTGTGAAGTGTAAAACTAGTAGTAGATGTACATATGCGAGTAATTCAGATGAGCAGTGTGAGTGAAGGCGACTTTTGTGGAGTGAGTGCAGCGAGCGTTGTTTTTCAAGCAGCTATGTATGTTTGGGGATGGTCAAAATTAGTTTTAATTTCTGAATAAAAATAAAAATAAATAAAAATAATAACAATAATATTTTTTTTTTATTATTCTGACGAACAAAAGATTCTCACTTTTATAAGAGTCTAGGGTTTTTAAGTATTTTTTTCACCTTTATTACAGCTTGATCGAGTTTCTGGATATAGGTTTAGGAGTTTATTGAATTTGTTGTAAAGATAATGCCCAAGGAAGCAATTTTTTTTTTAGGGAGTGTGGATTTGAGTTGAGCCGTGGGACGTACCCTACCCTATCGTCGGTTGTCTTTGAGTAGCTTAGCGTCAAACAGAATTTGAGAATGTTTTTTTTAAGTAAAGTACGTAGTATGAACGTTTGTCTGACAGTGAGAGTGTCCCATTCTTTGAAGAGGTCAGTAGTCGGAAAATGAAAAGGGAGACCAGCTCCAACCTTGAGTATGGCACGCTGTGCCCTTTCAACTTTGATGAGGAGTATTTTATGCGGTACCTCCCCATGACGTGATGCAGTAATTAATAGTCTTTCGGTCAACCGAGTGTCTTAGGGTTTTGAAAATGTAAGTTACTTTTCGTAACTAGCAGGCTTAACATGACGCTTTATACTTCTTCTCTTGAGTACAGTAAAACTGCCAAAGGAAACGTTATTTTTGTGTACTCTTCCGACGACAAAACGCTCGTCTACGGTTCTCGTGCTAAGCCTGCTGGTCACCAGAATTTCTTTTATAGGAAAGATACAACTCCAAGGTATCTGCCAGGGGTGCGGGTTGTTCGAAAGAGAT
Organism: Polymixis lichenea; assembly: GCA_949091785.1. Lineage (NCBI taxonomy): Eukaryota > Metazoa > Arthropoda > Insecta > Lepidoptera > Noctuidae > Polymixis > Polymixis lichenea. Next base: position 56,977,064 of record OX420931.1, on the reverse strand, counting down.
ACCGTCGCCCCTGGCACACAGGTAACTGAGGGAATACGGGTGGGTTATAGTCAGTAAGAGTCTGACACGCCCTCCTGCTCCACCCAGAGCGGGAGAAGTTATTTAATGATTTCCCAACCTCAAAATATAAATATGTATATATACACCGTGACATTTTAGTCGTCTTACAAAGGTGGTCCACTCAATGTATCCGTCATAAAATACCTCTAGGCGCGATTAAAACATTGTTACCATTAATTAAACTAATAGGTACAAAGAAAAATTAATAATGCTTCAGAATTATGAAACACCCTCCCTGTTAATAATGTTTACGTATCAAACGGTAGAAGATATCTACCTACCATTACATTCCATCATTAATTCCATCTCCATAACAGGGTGTTTGAAACGACGTCATGCGTCGTATTTCAATATTTGAATTTTTCTAATTATGCAAATGCTCAATTTTTTTTATTCATTATAAATTCTTAGCAGCCATTGGATACATGAAGTGGGACATAAGACGACTAAAATGTCACGGTGTATTTATAAATTCACGGTAATTTCAATCGGAATATTATAGGTTGATTGTACCGTCAACGGTAACCAAAAGTTCAATTCTGGTTTAACCTCAGTTCCACCACAACCGGCGTGGCTGACAATCAGATATCTTTGATGTAGAAGTACTTCCATTGTTGTCAATTTAATAGGACGGTATGAAAATTACTTTGGTCAAATGTACTATGTACCTCTCGTATTATTAAATTATAGAACGATTTTATTTTATTTGGATGATACTTCACTATATTTGTATGCTGACGGTCTGAATTTATAATGTATTTTTTTTAGCTCACGACAGGAAACTGCGTAGGAAGGCGCTGCGATTAATGAAGGGGAACATCTTTCGGAAATGATTTCCCTAGCATGGGATCCAAACCAACCTGAGTACTGCCGGTAATTACATTTACAATTTTTTCACTTTAAGTTGACTTACAATCTCATGTTATAGCCAAAGAAAATAAAAATGATTTTTTTTTTATTTGTTCGTGATCTCCATTCATTCGACGACAAAGAATACGGGTCAGTACGAAAAACTAAAATCCTACTAATAATATACACCGTGAAATTTAAATGGTTGTTTTCCCGCTGTGAAATGGTTTTGTCTCGGTAATACAATCGTTTCATAAACAAATAAAATATTAGAAACAAAAAATGGCAGAGTAACCATTGTAAAAAATCACCACGTGCGAGAGTTTATTTTGCTTTGATATAAGCATCGCTGTTACCTTTGCCGGCGGCGCGTGCGATTCGAGTAGTATCTACAAGTTACCTCTAGTGTTACTATTGAGTAGTGTTTTATAGAGTTGATGAATATTTTTTTAATGATTTTAAAACAAAAAAATCTTTATTTTTTACTTTTACTCTAAGCTTCGAAAGTACTCCTTATGGTAAGTTGTTCTGCCGCGGGAAAACAACCATTAAAATTTCACGGTGTATAATTTAATATAATGTGAAAGTTTGTATATTTATATGTTACGAGTAGAATGGTTGTTACTCGATTGAGTAACAGACATCCTGATATCTAAATCCGTCATCCAAATCCGTTCAAATCTGAATGGATTTGGATGACATTTGGCGCACAAATAATTTACATGTGTGCCACGCGGTCGAAGCCACTGGCAAAAGCTAGTACGATATAAAAATTATCTGTAATATAAAGTGAGTGTCATGCATGTACCATTATAAAGTTGCAAGTTACAGAGATTTTCTTCATCGACCCGTATTATTTGACTGTGAGTGTTACACACAAGAAATATAAAATAACGTCACATGTATTCGAATCTAAATCACATATGTTCATAAAAGTTGTGCTCAGCAACGTAAATAATGTAGTTGAACTGTCTAAATGAAAGCCATTCCTGCCGTCTAATGATTTTCCATTCAACTCGCCACTCAGTGACCACATTTGTATGACTTCAGCCTCAAGGAAATATGGTTGACAAACAATAGAAGATTTATAATCGCAGTTTGTTGCTATTAGCAGTGAAGGTTACTGAAATAATGATTATACATAACATCATTAACGGCACGACTATAATTCCCGAAAGGTTAAGCACTTAGCAACAGCATTTTGCCAGTTATGTTAACTCCCATATGTAATAGGGGCTCGTCCCCTCTTTTGCCTTCAACTAGCCACAAATCCAGACTCCGGGCTGCACCTGAGAAATTCCAGATAAAAAGCCCTATAGTACTTGGCCAGACCCTATTGAACCCAAAACCTCACGCTTAATAGAAGCGCTTGACGCCACTAGAGCAACGACACAAATACGCTAACATTCACAGTTTTTACGACTGCCTCATCAGTTATTTTACATTTACTTACAGAAGATTCGGTGCCGAAGAATGCTGCTCAGCAGATGATTAATCCGAAGAATCCGACCTGGATATGAAAGCATATTTAACGCATCCATATCCGCTCCGACACAGACGTCTGCCTCGAGGCAGAATTCGGGTATACCAAGGGCTGGTATACAGGAACATGACGCCCGTTACGCTCAACGGAGTACTGAATGTGATTCTCGAAAACCTTCAACAGACCTTTGCGATGTCGGAGTGGATAGAAACCGTACGTCCGTAATGAAATTAAGAACGAATTACTTTGTAGGACTTTATTGATTTATGTGTTCTACTTGGGTGGTCCCTGTTTATGAATTTTCGGTTCAACCAAAATATTGGGGAAGCAGATGCCATGATAATTGCGCGTAGTATAGTTTCAAACAAGATTTGCTCTCACACATTTAAAACCCCCGACGCAAATACGACGGGGTGTTATAAGTATGATGTGTGTGTGTGTGTGTGTGTGTCTGAGGCATCGTAGCTCTCGGATCACCCGATTTTGATTTTGTTTTTTTTTTTGTTTGAAATTATTATATTTGTAAGATACACTTACACTAAAAATCACTAAATAAATTGAACGCTTCTACTTCTAAGCGTGTCAATAGCAAACTATATACAGTCAGTCCAGAATTTGCCTACGAGGCTGGTATCAACGGTACCATCCATCAGGTCCTGCCATGTAGACAACAGGACACGCTGGGTACGATATTAATTGCCCCATTGTTTGTGGGAGAGCACCACATTTGCAATCCTGGGCGGAGTCATATGTGAATAATTTAAAATGTCAATCATTTTAAGATGATGGAGTGTTAAAAGTATTTCGTGATTTATGGAGCATGCGGATTGAAAAAAAAAGAATAGATAGATAGATAAGATAGATAAATCGTTTATTTGGTGCATAAAAAAGACATAACACAGCAAACAAAGCACGATGAGATTATAACTAATTACATGAAAATAGGATGACATAAGTGTAGTGATGACACTTAAATAGGTATTTATATGTGTAACTTTTTGTGTGTAAACACAAAGATTTAAGTGATAAATATTTTTATGTGTTTGGACCATGCACACAATAAAACATATTTAGGTTTATGTAATATGTATTTACGTACCGAAAACAGGGATTAGAACAGTTTATTATGTAATATCATACTTATAAACATAGATCCATCTTACCAAGCCTTTTCCTGTCTTTGTCGGGGTCGGCTTCCAGTTTAGGCGGATGCAGCTAAACCAGCGTTTTACATGGAACGACTTCCTATCTGGTCTCTAAATAATAATTACTGGGTAATACGATACATTTGGTAAAACTAGCTGCCCGACTTTCCGGCTTCCGACGAACACATAACGACTGTCAAAAATCCACGAATGACAGCCGCGAGTCGGCTTAAAGTGCTTTCAAAGGTACGGAGGGGTCTTGGTAATTAAATACGGTCACCCACCCACGGACGTTACATTTTGCTGTGCCCTAACAGGGTCTACAACGGCTCTTAGCTCTAAGCCTTTTGTTAACATCTTTGTTTTTACCTTGTGGAACGCAATTAAATGAATGTGAATATGACCAACCGAGGCTGTTCTTACTTGGCCTCAATTATAAAAATATGAACTTGTAAAATCTTGGTCCAAATATGGTTTTGTAAATTTTGTTAAAAGAATATGGTATGTTAAAATGTGCCATTATATTCAAAACTTCCCCTAAAGGGGGCGTTGCAGTAAAGCATAAGTCTGAACGAAGAAGAGTGAGCTGAGGGACAAAGGGTGAAATTTATAGGGTAGGATTTGACTTCATACGGTACTAAGGTGAAAACTCCAGGGAAGACCGATTTTTATTTTAAATCTACGTTTTTGGAGAATTGCAAGTCCAGGCCATATTTTGAACAAAATATAATTCGCGACCGAAAATGAACATTTGAACTTTGCGGCTTACCCTAGAGCTTCCACTTTAAATCATTATTTTATACACGATTTTTTAATATTAAGTAACTAAATATGTATGTATCTATTTATCTCTGCCAATTGGCAGATCTATTTATCCAAATATATTTAATAAGAATTATCTTGATGTAAATTAATACTCTTGTGTAGTGAATACTCTTTAAAATAAGTAGCAGGTTTTTCGATGCTGTGTTGTGTTAAACGGTTGACCAAATTCCGTTTCAAATATAAAATATTATACTTGTAATAAAATTCTTACTTACTCTCAATTTTAAAGCAAAAGATTAAAGATACTGACTAAATCTTAATAATGGAGTTTTATTACAACATTAAAAAAAATCAATAAATAAGGCAACCAGATAAGGAGTGAAAAATGCACTTTAGATGATAAAATATCAGTATTTATGAAGTTTCATTACAATACAATAAAAAATATGTATCTATCAATAAATAAGGTAACCACATAGAGCGTGGAAAATGCACTTTAGTTAATAAAATATCAGTATTACTTATGTTTTTATAAATAAGGCAACCAGGTAGGGCTCGAAATATCAGTATTAAATAAATAATAAATAAATAAATAAAAAGCCTTTTATTCTACCATATAAAATTTTCACTTCACATATTATATAATTATCATTAAAATTGTTGTTTATAAATAACAGTTAAATTAAAATTTATATTCCTATTATTTTCTAAATATTATATGTTTAATTTGTATTGAAATATGGAAAGATAAATATATATGTAAGTATTAATATTAATGGAGTTTAATTACAATATTAAAAAATATATATATCAATGAATAAGGTAATCACATATGGCGTGGAAAATGCACTATGGTTAATAAAATATCAGTACTTATGGTGTTTCTTTCATTACAATATTAAAAAAAAATACAATAAATCAGGCAACCAGATAGGGTGTGAAAAGCCACTTTCGTTAGTAAAATATCAGTATTTATGGAGTTTAATCACAATGATAAAAAATATATATCAATGAATAAGGTAATCACTTAAGGCGTAGAAAATGTACTTTACTTAATAACATATCAGTATTTACGGAGTTACATTACAATAATTAAAAAAATGTTTCAATAAATAAGGCAACCAGTAGGGCGTGAAAACGGCACTTTTGTTAATAAAATATCAGTATTAATGGAGTTTCATAAAAATAAAAAAATAAAATGTTTCAATAAATAAGGAACCAGATACTTAGGGCATGAAAAGGCACTTTTGTTAATAATAATTTGGTGTTACTGTTGTGTTTCTGATTTCTGTTAGAATAAGATTTCAAACCAAAGACATTTAATAGAGAATCTCTATTATATGTCTTTTAAATAAACCAATCTGAATGTTTTATATGTTCTTCATTTTTCAACTTATTAATTAACAGTACCCTATAAAACTAAGTTGACAATTTGCCACTTTAGCTGAAAGCTGAGTTATTAGTTGATTCGCACGAAGTTAATTTATTTGTAGGTGAATCGAGAATTATAGAAATACATATTAAGCCATTGGCACGTTTTGATTTTTGTGGAATACAATTACGTGAAAAGGTCACTGAAAGTACATGCAATAAAGCGCAAATAATACATTATAATACGTATTTCCGTAGTTGTCCGTTCGCCCACAAATAAATTAACTAAGCTGTCAATCTTGACAGAATTATACAGGCTCGATTTTTGAGATAGGACAGAAACCTTCAGCAGTGTACATACACGAAAACGGTCTTAGGAGACTGTCCTTAAGTTTTTGAGACATCTGTACAAATTTAGAAAAAAATGCTCAGTCAGCAAGAAAATTAGGAATTTTAACAAAGTTTTTTTTTGATGGCAATAAATGATGTTTCCCAAAAGGATAAAAAACTACTAGACCAACTAACGTTGAGTACTAGAAAAATCGGACATTGCAGAGAAATCCCGTGTGTTTACAATTTACTAGTACATTATTTTAGTGATAATGATAATATTTACGACTTTGGAAACCAGCGGACGAGGAAACTCGACAGCAACCGTGATCACCTCAAGAATAAACCACCCTTCAACACACAACATCTTTACCACAATGGCATTCTAACGTATCCGCACTGTGCACATACATTTACAATCACGATAGGTTACATTAGCCACATCAGAACACACGCTTGTAACCTATAGTTGTCGAAAACAAAAACAGTCACCGTAGCCGAAATCGGCATGGGATTCATTCACAAATTTTAGTGATAGCCGTTTCTATAAGAATACATCAGTCAGTGCATCATTGTAGTGCCATTAAGTAGTTTATACAGGTACGCAGCCGTTCATTAGTTCATTAAAAACTGACCACTTCGCAAGAAATAGGAAATTACTAATGAAGGCTGCGTGTTTCGACCTCAGGACGACCTGCCTCTTACACGGACAACTGTACTTCGATTGCTCCCGCGCCACCAGTCTTGAGCCTCTGTATATTTTCGCTGCCGAGACAAAGACTACAACCGTAAGTATAAAGAGATATTTTATAAAAATGTGGCTGTTTTTAGGTATACAACGTGTCACCTATTTAACGCAAGATCTCATACACCCCAATTACAATATTGCGTTCAAAGAATAATACAAGGACCAAAACTTAATTTTTAAATAGTGTTCACCCTAGCATTACTTTATGCATTTAAAATTGAATCTTACTGCCTTTTAAAATATTTAATTTTCTTTGGCTCAATCAGTGGTCAGTATGTCAATAATTTATGAAAAAAATACTCCAAATAAAAGTCACTGAAATCGATGACGTAGTCCATTATAAACACCTACATTCAGGACTTGCGCTTATTACACCTTGTAAATATTGTGGTGTGTACGACTTCGACGACGAGCTAGTGTTTAAAAAAGTAGCTATCATCATTGTCTACATTTCAGTTGAAAAACGTCCACTGCTGGACATAGGCCTTCGCCAAAGACCTGCCGTGGCCTTGGTCAAGGCTGGGCGGGGCGATGGGCAATTTTTTTGCCATAATCGCCACGCTGGGCAAGCGGGATGGCGATCGCAGTATGATTTTAAAAATATACGGGACTAACTAGAGAACGCTGATCTCTAGTTAGTCCCGTAGGCGCCTTTACGAAAACACGGAAAGAAATAGGATGGTGTGGTGATACGCTTAAAGTCCGGCACTACATGGACAAACAAAATAGTTGCTATACTTAATAGGTGATAGTAAGTAAGTAAAATTAAATTCTATGACCATTTTTCCCGAAGAGCAAGATATTTCAAAAACCAAAATCAAAATACCAAATTAATTATTACCGCCGTAATAATTACCAAATTATTAAAGCGTTTTTTTTTTTAAATTATAACAGTATCAATCAGTCGGCCTAACCTTTTCCAAATATGTTGGGGTCAGCTTCCAGTCTAACCGGATACAGCTGAATACCAGTATTTTACTTGAAACTACTGCCTATCTAATCCTCAAAACAGTTCAAAATCAAAATCAAAAGTCATTTATTCAAATTAGGCTGAGAGTCAGCACTTTTCGAACGTCATAATTACATAAGACAGTCCCCCAAAACGCCCACCCTTTACCACTTCCTAGTGCTTTAGCTGGGAAGAAGAAGTGGCGGAACAAACTCCCCAGCAGCACAGCTGTCTGTTTAGTCGGATAGACTTGATTCTATACATACATAGGCAAAGTAATAAACATTACGAGACACAAAATATTAATTAAATAATTAGTCAAAATGTCAGCTAGGCATACCAATATACTACTAGTTACTGAGTAACACAATACGTGATGGTAAGACAGTTTGTCACACTTTCGGGCTTCTGACGATCCGTAACGTCTGCCAAAGTCCTACGAATGACATCCGGGACCACGTGCTTTCCGAGGCACGCGTAGCACAGATGAACAGCAGCAAACGTAGCTTAAGATGATTGATGGACCCTTGCGACTTTTACTTACCCGCAAGCCTTTAGGGGCGCACGGTATATCGGGAGGAAACTGGCATTTCCTAGAACCAAAGATTCGAAGAAATGTTACATCTACCAACCCGCACTGGGCTAGCGCGGTAGACTAAAGCCCACTCCCTCTCATCGAGTAGAGGCTTTAGTCCCAACAGTGGGAATATTATAGACCGATTGTGTAAATATACATAAAAAGGCGGAAAGGAATCACAGGGCATCAAAAAGCTCGTCGGCATCGCTCTCCAAAAGACTGGCAGCATTGTCACGTTGTGCTCAATGCTGATTCTTTTTGCAAAAAAACACTACTAAGTGAAAAATAACTTTAATTTCAGAAGGCGGTTACAAATAATTAAAATACATAGCCAAAGTCAACTCGACGCTTTTCTGGAAGTCGGTTGTTTTTTTTTTGGAAAAGTTTTTATTTTTCAATTTTTAGTTATAGTACCTACCCCAAAATTGGAAATTTCGTCATCCTTGAGGTCAAAAGAATGCATATTTATGCGATAACAGCAATCGCGGTTGATATGCTGTCATTTTTTTAGAGTTCCGTTGTCTGTCTCCGAAACGCATCAGATCCATATGATATTTAAATGGGACCAATTCGGAATAAACCTCTTTCGAAGAAAAAAAATACAATATTGCAAATCCGTCTACATATGACGGAGTTATCCCCGAAAATACATAAAAATATATATATATATAAAAATGTCGAATTGATAACCTCCCTCTTTTTGAAGTCGGTTAAAAAATTGGCCAGCCCTCTGGTCACGTGAAGAATCGACCAACCGCTTAGCAATTTCTCGAAAACCAAGTGGGAACTCGGACCCCATTGCCTTAATGTTTCAACCCCATGTGACTCGAATATAAAAATCCCAATAAGATTGGAATTCATTGTACTTCTTTTATCTTTGCATTAGTCTGAAGTACATATTATAGGTAGGTCACAAACTTAACTACACAATATGCATAACAAAAAATAAAAATTTAAAATAAAAAAAGTAAAATAAAAAACAAAGTCCTGGACGGGCCAAAAGGCCCCTATCTCAGCATGGTGCCGCAACATTTAAAAAAGTGTCATAGCGCTGGTATTCTGATAGGGCCCACTGCGATGTTACGGACAGATACAGAAATAAAATAATAAATAAAAATAAAATAATTATGTGTAAAATACCTAAAAAAATGTACGTTGTACCCCAGTTTACAGCAGACACCCCATTTATTTAGTTTTACACGTTCGAGATGGTATCATAGCATTTTGTCAAATATGTTAAAACAAAAAAACTTTAATTGCGGAAGGTCAATCTTTGGTTTTGTATTTTCATTTTTAAGCCCCCCCCCCCCGACTTCCGAAATTAAAGTATTTTTTTTTAAGTCGGTTGTTTTTACTTTCTTAATAAACTTTTTATTTTGCATTTTTTTGCTGTCATACCCAAACAAATTCGTATACGTTCATTTGCTTGGTAAATAACTGTGATAGGAAATTACTATAACAGTATCAACATAAATCATAGGGTGAAACAAATACGTATTATTGAAGCTAACTAAAAACTACTAATCAGAATTTAACCAAATTTATATGGAACCACTCTTTAAGTATTTGAATTTGTTCGAATCGGTTTTTAAATGACAGACTTCTGAGGTAACAAACACTAAAAACAACCGAATTGAGAACATCTCTATTTAGGTTGTTTAAAAATTAGTTGTGCTTTAGTCGTTTAGAAAAATCAGGCCGGAACCTGATAGTTTATTTCAATTTCCAATCGAATCGTCCTAGTTTTATAATTGTGTCATGCAGGTCATTGACATTAGGCCCGTGCAATATTGATTGGTGCAGGTAAACGCTGATTGGACGTCACAATGCAAGGATTGGTCAGCTTAGACGAGGTGGGAGGATGCCAACATGGTTTACGCCAATAGTATTTAATAGAATATATGTATCTACATGTTGGCATTGCCCAGGGCTCGCCGAGCAGAAAACGGTACCCAAGCACTTTCTCTGGCTGGGTTCGGTCGTGCGAGTGGAAAGTGTTTGGACCTCAGAAAAAAAATTGTTGAGAAGATTTTTTTTGCTTCTGCCAAACTACAAGGTAGTTTGTTAGTAGACGTAGCTCTTTTTCATAAGTACATAGACCGTATGGTGCAGTCTCTGTGCATGGAAATAAATGCAGCCGCCATCACACAAAAACCCTAAAATCCGGGTGAGAAAAAAACATCATTTCTTTAATCGTATCACACATATTTACCCAACTGCGCCAGAAGGAGGGTTATGCTTTTCGACTGTATGTAGGTATGTATGTGTGTATAGTTCTTTAGCACGCCCTGTAGCCTAAATGGCTTGATCGATTTTAGCTTGAGAAGTGCCGTTGATTCGTCTTAATTGTGAGATTGACACTGGATACATAAACATTAAAAAAAATTAAAATGGCCGATTTTTGGCGCCATTTTGTGTCTTCAAAAAAATTGTTTTTTCTCAAAACCTATTGAGTGGGGTATTAGAATAAAGGGATTCATAACTAGATCTCATTAACGTCAAAAATAATTATACTTACTAAAAACTGTGAAATAAAAAAAATATTTGCAAAATCAAAAAACCCAACTGCCTTTAAAGCAGTGGCGTGCAGTCCATTAAGACAGAAAGACACTGCCTACCCTACCTAAATCAGATAAATAAGTATGTAAAACTAATATTATTTTATCAATAAACAAAAATCTTTATTCATAAATCAGCGTCACCTGTCGAACGTCGGTCGTATCATTAGTATCATCGATACAATACCCGTTCGTTCGTACAATTTGACGCAACTTCGCATTGCGGTGCACTAGCGCCGCTGAGTGCCTCGGGAGAGACACGAACTTTTCGCTTATCAATGTTTACATGTGTGCTCTCGTGGTCATGCAGATTTATTCAGTGAGCGTTCCTATACATACGTTGCACACAATGTAACAAATAACGCACACAACCGTACAGGGTAGTCACTGGCTTCTTACGATTGTTTACAATAAGACGAATTACGAAACTTACCGAAGTTTTCCGAACAAAGTTGGTTGGTTAAGCGTCTATTTTAAAAAGTAGCATTGTTTCATTGTTTTTTTTTTGTCGTATTATTTTCATATTTCGAGTAATTCTGACACCATTGTTTATTTTTATTTAATTGTTTTGGTTGTGAGCTATGATAGCATGTAATCTGAATGTAAGAGGGAGGCGGCGCACGTGACGGAGATGGAGTAAATGCGCCCTCACAGCCGTGGCCTTCGCAGGAGACGCCCTAGGCGTCGGGAATCCCAGGCTGATTCCCGGCCACCGTAGGCACGGGCTTGCGGACGGCGAGTAATGGGTAGCTCGCTGTCCGCTAAGGACCAAGCCCGGGTCGACGGCGCGTTGTGTTCCACGCGCGCCTCAAAGAGATGTCATTAGCAACTGATGGGGCCCGCAAGGGCCGATGCCTGCCAGGGGTGCGGGTTGTTCGAAAGAGATACCGTGGCCCCTGGCACACAAGCAAGTGAGGGAACACGGGTGGGTTTTAGTCAGTAAAAGTCTGACACGCCCTCCCGCTCCACCCAGAACGGGAGAAGTTATTTGATGATTTCCCACCCAAAAAAAAAAAAAACCGTACAGGGTAGTCACTGGCTTTTTACGATTTTTTACAACGAGACGAATTGCAAAACTTACCGAAATTTTCCGAACAAAGTTGGTTATGCGTCTATTTTAAAAAGTAGCATTGTTTCATTGTTTTTTTTGTCGTATTATTTTCGTAATTCCGACGCCATTCTTTGTTTTGATTTATTTGTTTTGGTTGTGAGCTATGTTAGCATGTGTTTAAGATTTAACGTTAATAAATAGTGTGGAAAATAGATGATATTCACTGTGAAAGCTGTTCAGGTGTTGTCTGTATAGAGAAAAGAAGAAAATATGCATTTTCAAATTATCTATCGGTGAAAAAAAATCAAGTGATCGTGAAAAGTCAAATCCGGTGTACAACTACACCGGATTTGCAATTAATAGGTACAAACTAAAGGTCGCTGCACACAGCGGGCGCGGCGACTTGTAAGGTAAAGTCAATCGTAAATTCAATACAAAACAATGTGATTCATTTGATTCCCTCACAGGTTGCATGCTGTGTAGGTAGGTACAGCAATCGGTTATTCTATTTTGTTTTGTGTTTTTTAAATTTCTGCCTACCTTATCTAAAAACTCTGTGCACGCCACTGTTTTAAAGTGAACTTTAATTTAAAAAGATGGAAACAAGAAACTTGTTTTACAAGGATGACTATGACACTGAATATTATAAGCAATCTCATATATTCGGAGGCAATATAGGTCTTTATTGTTTAATTTAAGAAGATGCCTCCGACTGCATGAGATTGCTTACAGTATTCAGTCTAATAGTCATCCTTTTAAAACAAGTTTCTTGTTTCCATCTTTTTTTTTAAATCAAAGTTCACTTTTTAGGCAGTCGGGTTTTTGGTTTTGTATTTTTTTTTTTACAATATGTATTTGCTAACAGACTTAATATAACATTATATAATACATAGGTACATACCAGCGGCGAGGTGTCAATTTATCTAAGAAAGAAGCCGAAACGAAGGCGGCATAACTTACTGAGTTATCAATAAATACTTACTATCATTCTAAAATTAATATACGAATGTAAAGAATGAAGTACAGTAAAATTGAACACCTGAAAATCAAATAAAAAGTGCAATATTCTTCCATCTCCATCTTGCTCTCGCTGACCCATTTTTCTGTACCTGACTCTGTCCATATCAAGCGGTGTCACGTGACCTAAAGTGACATCATTACGGGATCGCTGTTATATGAATTTTTAGTTCCCGATTATGACTTTTTGGTGCCAGGTTATTTTAGAATTATTTTTTTTGTTGTAATTCAAAGCTCTAAATAACCGCTTTTGTTGTTTAAAATGTTATGGTGAATTAAAAATCCGTAGTGTAACTATATTTTTTGACAATAGTACTAGCCACTATTGACGTGCCATTTTTTAATAGCGGAATCCCCGAAGGGAAGCCATTAGGTATCGTGTTATATGGTGCTTTCGCTACTGATACATACATAAACTCAATCCTTTTTCCCATGGGGGTAAGCAGACACTACAGAACGCCACCTACTACGTATATACTCCTTTTGCCTTGTTTACCTTCATACATGTAGTCAGACACGTAAGCCGGTTGCGAGTACGACGCCCGTGACCTTTCTGGAGAACATCACCAATAAGGTCATAATAATAATATTAATAATATTTACATACATGTATATTAAAAGTTTTTAGCGCATAGGTTAGTGATTTTTTTTTCTTTTTACCAAGTCGACGTGCCCTACGTATAATCCCCTAACTACAAATACACACGTGAACATCATGTTCTAGTTGTATGTAATGTCATGATGGATTTAAAGTGCATTTAGCCATCTTAGGCTTATTTTAGATCGACTTCAAAAAAAGGAGGAGTGTTTTTTTTATGTTTGTTACCTCATAACTTTCGACTGGGTGTACCGATTTTGATGATTCTTTTTTTATTTGAAAGCTCGTGCTTCCCGTGTGGTCCCATTTCAATTTCATATAGATCTGATGATGCGTTTCAGAGACAGACAACGGAACTCTTAAAAAAATAACAGTAAATGAACCGCGATTGTTGCTATCGCATAAATATGCATTGTTTTGACCTCAAGGATGATGAAATTTCGAATTAGTGGGGTAGGTACTATAACTAAAAAGTGAAAAATAAAAACTTTTTCCAAAAAAAACAACCGACTTCCGAAAAAACACGGCGGTGACAAAAAAATTAAATACATAGCCAAAGTCACCGCCTTCCGAAATTAAAGTTACTTTTCACTTTGTACTGTTTTTTCGGAAGTCGGTTGTTTTTTTTTGGAATAAGTTTTTATTGTTAACCTTAAAGATAGTTTAGGCTAGCCTGAAGGTCACGAAAACAAAATATGCAAATCACGTATCTACTACCACTTAAGGGATTGTACGTAGGGACCGTCGAAGTAATTTGCAGTTTACGAAATCCACCTAGTCAATACTTTCTACAATTATTATTAATGCGGAAGTTTGTATGTAAAAAAATGGCTAAATGAATTAGGATTAAATTCGGCACACAGACTACATACTGGATTAACACATATAGGATACGTTTTATCCCGGTAATACGTTCCCGTGGTATAATTATCGAACACCACGCGGGCGAAGCCGCTGGCAATGGCTAGTACTTTCATATTTATATATTTATTTGCGTAAAACCTGGTATAAAAGGTCTTATAATACAGAAAAATAAGAGCAGACATGTTTTGCCAAGATTAAACAGCATGCAAATATTTATAATAACAATTTCCTTAGCAAAATTATTATTTTATTACAACAACACTATTTTTCTTCTAGGAATTGTTTTATACAATAGAAGTTGTTATCAATTAACCATTCATACAATTTATTCTTAAAAGCATATCTCGTGTTTAACATTTTTAGATAACTAGGTAATTTGTTATAAATTCGTACACACCTAATTAAGCAGCTTTTATTGTACTTAGCAAGTCTGGGAGCTCTGTTAAGTACCTCATAAATTGGTAATGTTCAGGTGACACATTTTGAAGCTGTTTGCAGCTTGGCAAGAAACGCGAAACAACGTCCAATCATATAAGGTACCGCAGTTAAGTAAGAAACCGATGTTTCGGATACAATTTAATTAATAGAAAACAGCAAAACCACCAGCTCATACTGGAGGCAAAGAGCGTAGGACCGAGACAAATGGGCCATCTTTGTAGAATAAATATAACAAGACTAGTAATTAAACTAAACTTAATTTAGCTCGCTGTCCGGTAAGGACCAAGCCCGGGTCGACGGCGCGTTGTGTTCCACGCGCGCCTCACAGAGAAGTCAGCAGCAACTGATGGGGCCTGCAAGGGCCGATGCCTGCCAGGGGTGCGGGTTGTTCGAAAGAGATACCGCGGCCCCTGGCATACAGGCAACTGAGGGAACACGGGTGGGTTTTAGTCAGTAAAAGTCTGACACGCCCTCCCGCTCCACCCAGAGCGGGAGAAGTTATTTGATGATTTCCCACCCAAAAAAAAAAAAACTAAACTTAATTTGTTATAATATAACCCATTAGAACATACGAACTAGAAACAATCCATAAGTCTGGTCTCCAATCCACAGACCAACCGCAGCAAGCATAGCTTAACCTGATCGATCATCCGTGCGGCTGTTATTACTTAGCCAGAAGCCCCTCTTATCATATAATTATTGTATCTGTCATTTCTATTTACCTATTGCGGTACGTTAATTTACTCTAAATGATAAATGTTAAATGATTTTATTTCTGTAAGTAGGTTTGTACAAACACTTTTACACGTCAATCATATTTTTTTAAACTAGATGAGGTCGGCGTTTCCTATCTGACTACTCTGAGAAGAAAGGCCGAAACAAACTCAGAGGTCACAGTCTCTTTTAAAGTCCAGACATAATTTTGGTCAGATCATGTGAAGACCATGTGGATCGGTGTCTGAAATGGTCTTTTGAAGAAAGAACCACACAGATTGAGTGGACCTGTCCATTCAGTGCACGCATTTGTCAGGTCTAGGTGCATCGTTTACACTTTACGACCAATGCGGATGTTATTAGGCTTAGCCACAAGCCCCTGACCAAGATTATGTCTGGACTTTAAAAGAGCCTGTGACGTCTAAGTTTATTTCGGCCTTTCTTCATCCGGAAACCTAATCTAGTTTTTTAAATATAATTGACATGTTAAAGTATTTGTACAAACCGCCTTACAGAAATAAAATATTTTTTAATATATTTATGAGCGCAGTCTGTCCGTTTATTACAACCGTATCACACTTACACACACACACCTTTACACATACGCTCATAAAATATCATACTTGAAAGCACCTCTCTAGTCTCCTCTCTAGAATTCGTATCCTGAACCCCAAGATACAGACTAACTGTGTAGTTTGGGGTTCACTGGCAAATAATACATGTAACTAGCTGTAGGTAATATTTAAACTACTCAATAATGTCGTCTCAACTTGATGTTAACCTATGTATGCTTACTGTATTCTTTGGACAATCATTTCAACCGAAAGACGTCCACTGCTGGACATAGATCACCCCCAAAATGGGAGTTTTGCCATAATCGCCACGCTTGGCAGGCGGGTTGGCGACCGCACTATGGTGGCGAAATGCATAGAGACGCTGCTGCCCATTCTCTAGTAAGTCCCTTAGTCGCCTTCTACGACACCCACGGGAAGAAATGGGGTGGTGCTATTCTTTTACGCCCGGAACACGCATCAGCGGGTCTAAAAAGGCCACATTAAGCAATTCCTCTAAAAGTGATTCATTTCCTGAATTCCCCTGTGATTCTGCTATTTGACATTTTACTTTAATAAAGCAATTCATAATTTGGTGACCATTTTACGAATTTCCATACAAAACTGTCAAATATATGAATTGCGTGCTGTCAACGCAGATTGTGACCATTTTACGATTTTAATTAAGATTCATAATATGATCATATTATGATTCTGTCAAAGTGGCCGTTTTAGAACCCCTGGACAGTAAACAATTTTTATTTTGAATAAGTAGCCAGACGTAATCGTCAAGTACGTGTCGCCGTGGCCTTGATGATAAAAACTTCGTAGGCCCTTTTTACGCAAGTTTCATTCACATTGGCAAGTATTCATCTTTTGAATAATAGCGGGAACGTCTCTTTTGAAGGGGTCAACAAAGGTTATTGAATCCAGGTCCAACCCCTTGTGATGAATGTTCGTATAGCGCCATCTCGCTCTTGCTCCCCGAACAGTTGAAGAAGTACAGTCAATGTGAAAACTGAAATCAGTTCTCATTTAAATCTTTTTTATTAAAATCCTACATCTGAACACAGAAAGAAAATACCTTTGTTTAGCACAGACTAAAAAACACATAATATACAGCTTTTTTTAAGTCGAGATAGCCAAGTTCGGAAAGAGGCAACGCACTGCCCGAATATGAGTGGCAGCACGCATCTATTATACGCACATGACGTAATGTACGATTGACCTTTAAGTCAGCTCATCGACAGTCATCTCCTGCAACAGCATCTTCTATAGAAATTGGAATGTCTCATTCTAACAGCGTAGCTGAGAATCATGCATTACTTGCAATTATTTTTAAATTAAAAAGAAATTGCGTGTGTTTGTTACAAATTAAACTAACCGAACGTTAATTTTTGAATTCAGTATTGTTTTTGAATACAAAAAAAAAGCATTTTCTTTCTGACCTACTTACACAATAAACTCAGTTTAACGTTAAATACAAATACGTTAAAAGTGCCCGCGATAAGCTGTGGTGCTCTTTGGCAGACTGTGTTTTCTTATATTAATGGGAAAACCTGGGAGTCTACCAGTCACGAGTAATCAAGTTACTGCAAGGCAAACTTGCTTAATCGTCGACTGCTACATAATTCAGTTATCGTTAGGTCAAAGTGAAATTCAAACAATGTATATCAAAGAGGCACATAAAATACACTATTAAACGTCAGAATTTACGAGAAAATCAGAGTAAGTAGGTAAGCTTGCTTAGGCTCAAAGGCAAGCCAGAAGCAAGCATTAAATAAGGAAGCAAGAATTAAATAATAACAATGTTTTTTTTTTGGCTGGGAAATCATCAAATAACTTCTCCCGCTCTGAGTGAAGCAGGCGAGCGTGTCAGACTTTTATTGACTAAAACCCACCCGTGTTCCTTCAGTGGCCTGTGCGCCAGGGGCACGGTATCTCTTTCGAACAACCCGCACCCCTGGCAGGCATCGGCTTTTGCGGACCCCCTTATTTGGTGCTGACATCTCTTTGAGGCGCGCTTGGAACACAACGCGCCGTCGCTTGACCCGGGCTTGGTTTATACCGGACAGCGAGCTACCCATTACTCGCCGTCCGCAAGCCCGCGCCTACGGTAGCCAGGAATCAGCCTGGGATTGCCGACGCTCAGAGCGTCTCCTGCGGCGACTAGGGCCGTGAGGGCGCATATACTGCCTCTCCCTCACATGCGCCGCCTCCCTCTTCGCGAGCATTACTGCTTCGCAGACGGAGGCGACGGCTACCCATGCACTCTCGCTCCGTACCATGGCCTGGACCAGGGCCGGACGCGAGAGATCGCCGCCGCCAATCGCCTCTACGAGGATACGGCGGTGCGCCGCCCAAACCGGGCAGACCTCCACCATATACACCACCCGACCACCGTGTTTTCAGGGCGATCTACGCAGTGGACACATCCGGGCGTTGCCTCCCACCTTATCCGAATCAGGAACCTTCCGAAACAACCGTGTCCGGTGAGGACCTGCGTCAGGCGGAAGGTGAGGACGCCGTGGTGCCTCTCAATCCACAGGAGATTTACCGCCGCAATCGTGGCGTGCCCAAATAATACGAAGGTGGGTTGGAGATTACAGACTTAAATTAACTATCCGTCTTCACGATATTTTCCTTCACGAACCACGATGAGAAAATGAAATGAAAGGTGTGACTAACATGATTATAAGCGTAGCATAATCTGTCTGTTATGTCCCCACTGCCTCAGGTGAGAGTTATTCTGAGCGTGATTGTACATCCCTATCGACCTACGTTTGTTCCGCCGGTCGGCAGTCCCTTCAGACGATTGCAAGCGGCCAGTAGTTTTTCGCGCTTACTTTTTTTTTCTACCGGTTACAAAGTATTCGTGATTTAAGTATGTCGGGCTCGCCTTCTGGTAAACAGAAGAGTGTAAGGAAGCTCAATAAGGCGGGAAAACGCACGCGCGATGTTTCCACTCAGGTTGGCAAGTGGCTACAACTGAAAGTGGCTCTGGGTAAGTGTATAGCGTTGTTTTCTTTACTTATTGAAAGTATTCAATATTCTTTTTTATTATTATATAATTTACTGGAGTTTTGTTGTTTGGGCTAGCGTCAAGACACAACTTACTCAAAACGAACAAAGGCAAATAAAACAAAAGTAACCTATTTACATAAAAAAAGTTGCCGAAATTTGTTTTATTATTCTGTAATTTTCGGCCGAAATATCCATTTTAAATATTCGTTTTAAGCAGAAAAATGTATTATTGGCGAAATCTCGCAAGTTTCAAGTCAATACTTACAATTCATAATATTCGGAGTTATTCGATACATTGCATTGCATACACACAACGACTGTAAAAACGGTTATATTGAAAACATTATTCAACCGACTTTAAAAAAGAAGGAGGTTCTCAGTTCAGTCGTATTTTTTTTAAATAAGTTACCTCCTTATTAACCAATTTGAAAAAATCTTATTTCGCTCGAAACGAGTGGTTCTATAAAAATTTCGTCAAGTTGTGGTTAGTGGTTTGTGAGTTGGCTTTAATAATATTTAGTTTTTCATTTAGTGTGTTGATAATGTTACAATAACTTCCTTTCACTGTAATTTACTTTCCTTTCACTGTAATTTACTTAGCAAGCGAAGGTATACGAAATTGTAGGAAGGAACCTACGACTAAAAAGTGAAAAATATAAGCTTAATGCAAAATAAACCAAAGATGAAATCCGAAATTAATGTAATTTTTGTAACTAAGGGCTGGTTTTTCAATGGTCTAATAACTTCGATAAATCACTACATATTATAAAACAAAGTCGCTTTCTCTGTCCCTATATCCCTATGTATGCTTAAATCTTTAAAACTGCGCAAAGGATTTTGATGCGGGTTTTTTAATAGATAGAGTGATTCAAAAGGAAGGTTTATATGTATAATACACCGACCTCCACGCGAGCGAAGCCGCTGGCAAAAGCTAGTAATCTAATAATTTCAATAACTTTTATCTGAAGAATAAATCTGACAGTTTGGCATTTTTTCTATACAAAAGACGACCGACAAACCGACATTTTTATTCCTCAGAAGTTATCTGACTATTTTAAAATCAGCCCACAGTAGTTTATTTTTCTGAAACAAGTGTTTTTTTTTTAATAAACTTTTTGTCAACTGGACTCTTTCTCATTTTTAATAGAATCGGATTGCGAATTGATTGGGATAGTAGCCTAGCAGAGATTATATTCTATTACAGGTAAGTAGTTGATAAGCTAGAGTGATTGTTCATTTGTGGCACCGTAACTCTTAAACGGGTGAATCGATTTGGGTGTGATTTTCTTTATTTAAAAGTAAATTTTCTAGCGGTGTTTTTTAGACATGTTTCATCATAATCGGTTCAGCCGTTTGAAAATGATCAGCTCTTTTCTGGTTGATGAAGGGACTTGAGCATCTTCCACGGGTCTGATCGAGACGAAATTTGGTATTCTATTACTTCAATGATATTAGACGAACAAACTAATCTTGAACTGATGCTGGAGCATCACCTGGTATTTCCAGGATACCCAAGTTACCCACCAACAAACAGCAAAAGTATCGTGTTTGGGCTCATTGAAAAGGTCTCAATGAATAGGTTATAGATATTTATCGATCTCCATTTGGTGATCAGGAAGTTATCGTTACCCAGTAACTGGGTTGTGGAGGTCAGCTAGGAAGTCGCTCCATGTAAAATACTGGTATTCAGCTGCATCCGGTTAGACTGGAAGCCGACCCCAACATAGCTGGGAAAAGGCTAGGCAGATGATGATGATTTGGTGATCAGGGGCCCAAGTCTGCTATTTTTATAAATTCGTCATTCCAACACGATCCCATTGTCATTTTGCTAAAAGTTCGTAATCTGCTAAATTCATAATGGTCGATCATTGGTCGGTCAATGGTGTCGTAACAGAATTGTGTCATAATGGCATTGTCGTATTGCCATTATTATAAAACCCGTTAGTAGAAATGATTTTCCAAAAACGACTACTAAATTTGAACATTTATTCATGCCCGATTTCATTTAAATATATATTTTTCCATATTACTTATTATTATATATTAGTTTATTAGTGTTAAATTTTAGCAGATTACCGCCTAAGTCAGTCATTCATTTGTCATTATGTACGAGATTACCAATAAATGCCAAATCTTTCAATGGAGTGTCGGTGGCTGATCATTGGAAAGTCATAATGACGCCATTATGTTAGTAGATTAACAAACTTGTCAAAATGAACAATTATGAAATCAATGATAGACCATTCTGATACTATTGTAATAGCAGACTTGAGCCCCAGGAAGAGGAATGAGGATAAATTAGTAACAAACTTCACTGTGGGAAACACATGTAAAGCTACGCAGATTTAAGCGTGACATGTGTAGATCGTAGCGTGATAACTATTACTATGTTAAGTTTAAATAGCAGAAAATAAAAGTTAAAGTACAAATTTAAAAATCCCTCGACCCAAAACAAAAACCTATAAAAATTAAAAACAAATATTTATTGGCCTTTCAAGTTGTAGGTAATATTTTGATCAAAACATTGTCACGAAAATATTTTTTTTTTTACTTTTCGAGATTTTTGTTAGAGGTTTTTTTTTTTTCAAATATTTATTATTTTGCCAAATTATAATCGCCGCCGATTGTGCCAAAGAAAATTTTAACTTATTTCAAGGCAACAAGACTCAATTTTAAATTGCACAACGTTACGCTACGGTCGACACGTTTTCTTTTAGGGTCTTGAGTTAATTCTGACACACCTTTTATACCTAATCGAAAATCACGGTCACCATATCTGTAAATAAACATTTATAAGTGCCTTAATACACAGTGTCACTTATTTTGTTAAGTGTGCACTCCGTGCACGCCACTGACCTATCAGTGGCGTGCACAGAGTTTTTAGACAAGGTAGGCAGAAATTAAAAAAAAAGCCAAAAAAAAACAGATTAACCAATTGCTGTACCTACCTACACAGCATGCAACCTGTGAGGGAACTAAATGAATCATATTGTTTTGTATTGCCTTTACCTTTACTTTGTACCTATTAATTGCAAATCTGGTGTACAACTACTTTTCACGACCACTTGATTTTTTTTTTACCGATACATAGGTTTGCAAATGCATATTTGGTTATTTTCTCTATACACACACCACCTGAACAACTTTCACAGTGAATATAATCTATTTTCCACACTATTTATCAACGTTAAAATCTTAAATACATAGCTCACAACCAAAACAATTAAATAAAAATAAACAATGGTGTCAGAATTACTCGAAATATGAAATTAATACGACAAAAAAACAATGAAACAATGCTACTTTTTAAAATAGACGCTTAACTAACCAACTTTGTTCGGAAAACTTCGGTAAGTTTCGTAATTCGTCTTGTTGTAAACAATCGTAAGAAGCCAGTGACCCTGTACGGTTGTGTGCGTTATTTGTTACATTGTCTGCCACGTATGTATAGGTAGGCACACTGAATAAATCTGCATACATATGAACATTGAGACGCAAATAGTTCGTCTCTCCCGAGACACTCAGCGGCGCTAGTGCATCGCAATGCGAAGTTGCGTCTAATTGTACGAACGACCGGGGTATTGTATCGATGATACTAATGATACGACCGACGTTTGACAGGTGGCGCTGATTTATGAATAAAGATTTTTTGTTTATTGATAAAATAATATTAGTTTTACGTATATTTATCTGATTTAGGTAGGGTAGGCAGTGTATTTCTGTCTTAATGAACTGCACGCCACTGGTGTAGGTAATATTTTATATGTTTGTGTTAATAATTAGTTTTTTTTTTTTTTTTTTTTTCTGGGTGGGAAATCATCAAATAACTTCTCCCGCTCTGGGTGGAGCGGGAGGGCGTGTCAGACTTTTACTGACTAAAACCCACCCGTGTTCCCTCAGTTGCCTGTGTGCCAGGGGCGGCGGTATCTCTTTCGAACAACCCGCACCCCCGGCAGGCACCGGCCCTTGCGGGCCCCTCTGTTGCTGCTGACAACTCTTTGAGGCGCGCGTGGAACACAACGCGCCGTCGACCCGGGCTTGGTCCTTACCGGACAGCGAGGTACCCATTACTCGCCGTCCGCAAGCCCGTGCCTACGGTGGCCGGGAATCAGCCTGGGATTCCCGACGCCCAGGGCGTCTCCTGCGAAGGCCACGGCTGTGAGGGCGCATGTACTGCATCTCCCTCACGTGCGCCGCCTCCCTCTGTTAATAATTAGTTGACTTACTTATTTAATATATCACTTTAGTTGTGCTACCCACTTATTTTTTCTGCAGTCACTCAACTTCTGATAAGAACAGTACCCGTCGATGTGGCGACGCTTGTCGGAGGCCTATGTATGGCCAACAGTGGACGTCTTTCGGCTGTAATAATGATGATGACCTTCATTTCGCACGTTGGCCTCGAGAGAAGTCTTCCTCCTCACTCTTGTGGAGAAGGCTCACTCCGCTCGTTGTTCTGGATTGAAATCTGACGCGTGGAGTAGGTTGGCTCGCTTTGCTAGCTGGTTTTAGAATATGCTTGTGTGTTGCACTCGCTTGTTTTGTGGGGAGCTCGCTTCGCTCGCTCATTGCTTGAATAAATGTTTTTCAGACTCGTGTCATCTATAGGCTCGCTTTGCTCGCTTCTCTGGGTTGAGTTAGAGAATCCCATCGTTAAGGCAGATTAGTTTGATGTCAATGTGACCTTTTATTTTACAGTCGGCATAGAGCAAGCTTGGCGTTATTGTGCCTAGCATAACTGAACTGGATTATTATGGGAACTTCTCTCACTAGGTTAGGTTGGATTACCGCTGTGACCGAACGTTTTCACAAAAACAAACGGCGCGGACTCGAACTGCGCCTGCTTAATTTTTAAGTAAGTTATGTCCTGCTTAAAAATTGTTATAAATATGACCTATCTTTTGGATGCCCAACAATTACTCTAGCACTAAAACTCTCGTAGTTATTAGCGGTTGAAATCTTACATGTATTTGTCAGTCAGAAATATTGAACTTACTACCAGTACTCCGAGCGAAAAGACGTTTTCACGTCAAAAGCGTATGGAACTTTACTCCCGTCAGGGATACCCCGAACCCACGCGTTTTTTTTTTATATTGACATTCATTTACTTTCAGAAAAGGACGAGTCGCTTCGTAACGAGGTGCTGCAAGATGTGGAGAACGTTATTGCCCTGGTCATGGACCAAACACCCCAGGAGTTAACTGCTGAAGGTAATAAATTAAATTCATTGTTGAAATAATTAATTTACTATGGGTTCGGCCACAACTAAGAAATAATAGCCACACAGGTCGATCGACCAGGTTAAGTTACGCTTGCTGCTCTTGATACGTGGATGGGTGACCATCTTTACATACCAAAATCTCCTTCGTGCTTCGGAGAGCACCTTAAGTCGTTGGTCTCGGCTGTCATTCGTGGATCTTTGACATTGGTTACGGATAGTCACAAGCCCGCAATCTGACCAGCAGTCTTACCAAGGGTTATCGTATTACCCAGTAACGAGATTGTGGAGGTCAGATAGGCAGTTGCTACGTATAAAAAACTGGTATTAAGCTGTATCCGTTTGGACTGAAAGTCAACACAAACATGGTTAAAGGCTTAGCAGATTTTGTTTATTGAAATTTACTTAAATCTGGTATTTATATAATAGGGCCTTAAGCTTGAGATAGGTAAAAAATAATTGGATTCTACCTGAACTAGGAATAGACTTCATAAAAAAAAATCTGAAAACAAAATTGTGAAGAATTTATCTAAATACTTTAAATTATGGTTAAATTCAAATTGGGAAATCAAAAAGCATCGTTATACATATTTGCAACCATGTTATATTTTGATTTTTGCATTGTAACATTATGACAAGGTCGTGTTTACTTCGGTAAACAGAAAAATGATTACATGCATCGCATTTAAAATAAAGTATAATTAGCCTTTTATACCAAAAGAAACAGACGTAAGTTTTTCTTCTACTCCTAGTTCAACCCAAGCGATGTGTGATACCCAAAATGAACAATAGCAACCAGCAGGCCTTCCTCCAAAATACTATGAAAACTGCGAAACTACCCTTCACTCTCCCGGCACGGCTGGTCCCCGTGGGAGCAGTAGACCTCCATCAATAACAATGACGTCATAAACAATAGAAAAAGCAAATACCTCTGGTACATTGAATGTGAGATCACTGATTGATACGTCGAGATTCACCGAACTGAAATACGCTATTGCTAAGCTAAATTAGCATATAATTGGACTCTCTGAAATAAAACTTGCAGGCAAGGAAATTATAGAGCATCAAGATTTTATATTTATGTACTACGGACAAACCCATAACAGGAACGGTATTGGATTTTTAATAAATAACGAATTTATTGAAAACATCAAAGACTTTGTACCAGTGTCCGACAGAGTAGCAAAGTTAATCATATACATCGAAGATAAAACAATCCATATTATCCAAGTCTACGCGCCAACAGAATAATCACCATTGGAGGACATAGATCGATTTTACGAGGATCTCAGAAAAGCGATGAAAAACACGAACAGAAACACATTGATCATAGGAGATTTCAATGCACAGATTGGTCTGCCCACTAATGACGATAAAGATGTTATGGGATCGTGGGGTTATGGGAAACGGAGCCCAAGAGGTCAGAAACTAATAAATTTTTGTTTTGAACATCAATTACATATCTCAAATACCTACTTCAAGAAAAACCCGAAGCGTCGATGGACTTGGATGCACCCTAACAGCGTTACAAGGAATGAAATTGACTACATTATCATAAAGAACAATAACAGTATCTATAACGTCGATGTCATACCTACTACACATCCTACTGATCACAGACTGGAACGTGCATCACTAATACTTCACAACAAGCGCATTGCCTCAAGAAAACACTTCGGAGAAAACACCATTACTGATATTGTGCCTCCTGAGCAAGAGTATTTAATTTTTTTCACATGAAATTAGAAACATGGAATTCATAAATATACAACACAGTTACTCTACCTTAGTTACAAAAATTAGAAACAGTAAAGAAAAACTAAAAAACAACAAAAAGTGTAATAAACCTGTAATTCAAGAAAGACTAGCAAGACTAATAAAGGAGAGGACTCCGTTAAAAGAAAAGAAAAATAAAACTTCCATTGAAAAAAACATTTATCGGCATTATACAAATTAATTACAAAGCAAATACAAAAGAAAGCAAAAGAACGTAGATACACTATTATTGAATTTGAATTAGAGAAATTTGCATCAGTCAAAAGAGCGTACAAAAGACTTGACTCCAGCAAAAAATGGGTTACACAACTTACAAAACACGGACACCAAGTAACAGACAGAAATCATATATTAAACGTTGCAACAGAATTTTATACCAGATTGTATGAGCATCCTGCCTCCCACGAAGACGCAATTCGAGACGTCGAGTCATTCGATTACGACAGTGTACCAGAATTTCTGGAGTACGAAATTACCCACTCCATCGAACAACTAAAAACAAATAAAAGCCCTGGAGAAGATCGCATAACAAATGATATATTAAATGCCATCAGAGAGCCAATAACACCTATTTAACAATAATATTTAACGAAATTTTAAAACAAGAGTCTATACCACCTGACTGGAACACTGCGATTATAACCTTACTTTACAAAAAGGGTGATCCAGGCAAAATGGACAACTACAGACCACTAAGTATGCTTCAGACACTTTATAAGTTATTCACAAGCCTAATATTAAAAAGGATCGCAAAGACCTTAGACGAAAACCAACCTAGAAAGCAAGCAGGATTCAGATCGGGATTCTCTACAAATGACCACATTTTTACAATAACACAGATTATTGAGAAATACAATGAATACAATAAAGAGCTCTACGTAGCCTTTGTAGACTACTCCAAGGCGTTTGACTCTATCTCCCATGAATCTCTATGGCGCTCTCTTTGCAAGCAAGGCGTCCACACAAAATACATACAAATTTTGAAAGAAATTTACAGAAACAGCAGAGCCATAATTAAATTGTAAAAAAAGGGAGAGCCATTTAACATCCAAAAAGGAGTCAGACAAGGTGATCCTATCTCACCTAATCTATTCAACGCAGTTTTGGAGCATGTTTTCAGACAGTTAAACTGGCGCGATATTGGTATCAAAATAAACGGCGAGTTTCTCAACCATCTCCGTTTCGCAAATTACATTATTTTGATAAGCGAAACACATGCAGATCTTGAAAATGCTTTTGATGCTGAAATCTCTAGATGCGGAGAGCCAAAATTTTGGTCTTCATATGAACGCTGACAAAACATGCCTACTAACCAACAGCTCAAGAGTACAAGACACACCAATCGCATACGTAGACAACTGTGTTTATCTGGGGCAAAGCATTTCATTTAACAGACCGACTGAAAATGAAGTGGATCGCAGAATAAACAGTGCATGGAGAAGATATCGGTCGTTGAAGGAAGTTTTTAAATCGCGCATCCCCATTCGCTTGAAAAACAAAGCTATGGACACACTACTCTACGGTTGTCAAAGTTGGACACTAACAAAGGCAGTTACGAACAAACTTCAAACCTTCCAACGAGCAATGGAGAGAAGTATGCTAGGAATTAAACTCCGAGACCGTAAAAGAAGCAAACACATACGACTACGTACTAAAATAATAGATGCTGTGGAACTGGCTTGCAAGTTGAAATGGCGATGGGCAGGACACGTAGCCAGAGCTACAGACGGACGCTGGAGTGAGAGAGTTCTCCATTGGTACCCTCGCGATGCACCACGTACCCAAGGTAGACCCAGGCGCCGGTGGTGCGACGATATTATGGCCGTGACCGGTCCCACCTGGACTAGAATAGCCCAAGATAGAGAGGAATGGCATAAGATGGAGGAGGCCTTTGCCCTTAAATGGGCACCCAAAAAGTAACTTGAATTGAACAAAGCATTATGAAGCAAATTTAATTTATTTTATTTTAAGTATCTATGAAATCAATCAATTCATTAAAATATTTTTTTTTAATTGTTTAATATTGTTAGTATGCATGTTTAAATTATTATAAATGAATTAACTGTAATTTTTTAAATATTATTTTTGTTTATAGACTTTTTTTATTGTATAGTACTGTTAATATGCATGTTTGAATTATTACAAATGAATTAACTCAATATTTTAAGATATTACTGTATTTTATTAGGAAATAAAAGGCTTAAATAATAATAATAATAATAATAATTAATTAATTAACGTAATTTTTTTCATATCTCTTATTTTCCATATTTATCCATATTTATTCATTTCTGTAATTCATATCTGCACAATAAACAGTATTAAACCTTTTGGAAGAAAGCCACCAATAAATTGATATACAAAAACGTTATTAAAATGAAAAAACGAAACAAACCAAAAACTATAATGACGGCTGTCAAAGCCGGCCTCGTATGGAAATAAAATAATGAAAAATAAAACATGAAATGTTGACGAGATCAGCAGCTCGCCGTGCACGCCCACCACCTCCGGACTCGTCGCTCAGCTCCGCCTCGCCGCCGCCGGAACCCAGCCCCATCGAAAGTGCTGTGACACCGGCCGTGGCAGTTGCGTCGAGCTCGAGCGACGAATATTTTTCCCCGCCGACGTCGCCAACACCTGTACGTCGGCAGGGGAGAGGCCGGCCACCGAGAAGCTTGGGACTTAGGGGCCATCCGGCCCCGAGCCGGGTCCCCGCTGCCGGTGGTTGTGTGCAGCGCATGAGATGGACTCAGTCTATGAACGAGAACGTCATGCGCGCATATTACGGGTCTACAGAGGGGGGAACTAACCTCACTGCGTACCGCGAAAGGATGCTGTCTCTGTTCCAGGCACTAGAACCAACCGTCAACGTCTCGGCCCAACGACTGTCGGATCAGGTGCGGGTCATCCAACGCAATCATAGGTTGGACGATGCCGCACTTGATAGGCTGCGTTCAGAAGTACTGAGCAACCATATCATCTCGACTCCGACACAAACCGCGGCACATACCTCAACTATTGATGCAATCTCGCCGCGGTCCAATCCTGTTGAAGAAGAAGATGATAGGGTTGCCACAGTAAGTAGCCAGTGCAACGCCCGATTGAGGAGCGCACTGGAGGATGCGTTTCGCGAATATCGGTCCACCCCAACCGAACTTAGGCCCCGATTACCACGGTTACCCATGCACAAGAAAAATAGGGCGCTGGTGTGTGCCTTGAACTCGCAGCTCAAGAATTTCTTCGAGAGCAGCGAGGATCTCGTTGATACACACTCGATCCTGTATTGCGCGGCTGTTGCGGCATGTCGTTTAGCTAACGTCAAGTTTCCAAGCTGTGACGGAGCTTCTCGACCAAAACCAGCCGCACCAGCCTGGCAGTGCAGGATCGAGCGTCGTATCGATGGGGCCAGGGTACTCATCGGCAAACTATACTGCTTCAGGGAGGGCAATACACGACCACGAGTGATGCGCTTTGTGAGGCGGGCTTTCTCGGGGACTGGAATCAGTCCTCCAGAATACATGTCCCGTATCACAGAGCGCATCGACTTCCTGAAGCAGAAAGTCTGTGCATGGGCTAACCGTATTCGGCGGTATAAGCGGCGGGTTGACCGGTACACGCAGAATCGTATGTTCCAGAGCGATGAGAGGTGGGTGTATAGAGCCTGGGAGCGACCCAAACAAAATGTGACGGACGTATGCCGCCCGGATGATGCCACCACGAATGCATTCTGGCGCAGCATCTGGTCGGTACCCGTCTGTCACGCTGAGGCTGGTTGGATGCAGGATGTCGAGCGAGTGTGTGAAACTATACCAGAAATGGAACCAATTTCAATTACGCCATTAGATGTAGCCAGAGCAGTCCGTCCGTTACCAAATTGGAAATCACCGGGACCGGACGGACTGCATAACTTTTGGTTAAAATGGCTAAGTAGTTCACACATTCGCCTGGCATCTCAATTCCAGTCATCCTTAGAGTCTGGGTCGCTACCGCATTTTCTAACAACAGGCGTTACCCACCTGCTCCATAAGTCAGGTAGTCCCGCGGAACCCAAGAATTATAGACCAATAACATGTCTGTCGACGGTTTATAAACTTCTTACATCCATTTTGAGAGCGAAAATTAACACACACATTGAGAATAACTCGATTATGTCTCCCTCTCAAAACGGATGTAAGAACGGGTCCCGCGGTACTAAGGAGCTACTCCTCATCGACATGGCCATAAGCCAACAGGTTCGTCGATCCCGCAAGGATCTGTCAACATGCTGGATAGATTATAAGAAGGCCTACGACTCGGTGCCACATGCATGGCTCATGAGAGTGCTGGAGTTGTAAAAGATAGATGCAACTCTGCGCACCTTCCTTGAGTCGTGCATGGGGCAATGGAGGACAGTCCTTCACTATCCAGGATGTCCACAGATCCAGGCGAATGATGAGCCTGTATGGATCAAACGGGGAATATTTCAGGGCGACAGCTTGAGTCCCCTTTGGTTTTGCTTAGCCCTGAATCCTCTAAGCACACTGCTGGAGAATTCAGGTCTAGGCTATCGGTTAAGGAGAGACGGTGGGGTTATATCTCACCTCCTATACATGGATGACCTTAAGCTCTTTGCCCCCAACAAATTGCAACTGATGGAGCTACTGAAGGTAACTGAAACTTTTAGTAGCGCCATCAGAATGGAATTTGGTGTGGACAAATGTGCAGTCATGCATGTAAAGCGAGGTGAGATTATGGAATCCGAGGGAATTCAACTAATTCCATAAACCTCAAATCCCTCTCCTCATCCGACAGCTATAAGTATTTGGGTATGTCGGAAGCGTTAGGCATCAACGCTGCTGACATGAAGCAATCGTTGAGGGAGCGCTTCTTTGGTCGCCTGAAGAAGGTATTAATTAGTCTTCTTACAGGCGGAAACAAGGTGCGCGCCTTCAACGGTTGGGTCATGCCAGTTTTGATGTACTCTTTCGGCATACTCAAATGGACTCAAACTGAACTCGACGCCCTGGATCGACGGGTCCGTACACTGCTGACTGCAAACCGGACGCATCACCCACGATCATCGGTGATGAGACTGTACATCCCGCGGAAGTGCGGGGGTCGAGGCTTTTTAAATGCGAAGACCCTCCACAACCGCGAGGTGTGCAGTCTCAGGGAATATTTTTTAAAAACCGAAGTGGGTATGCACCGTGATGTGGTCGCGGTGGACAAGGGTCTCACCCCGTTGTCCATGGCTAAAGAGAACTGGCGCAAACCCGTAATACTCACTATAGATGACCGCAAGGAAGTATGGCGAAACAAGGAGCTTCACGGGCGCTTCTATAGGGCTCTTCATGAGCCCGGTGTAGATTTCCTAGCGTCCGTATCCTGGCTACGTTTCGGTGACCTATTTGGGGAAACTGAAGGTTTCATCTGTGCAATTATGGACGAAGTTATCTTGACGAATAACTACCGGAGACATATTATTAAGGACGGGACGGTTGACGTGTGTCGGGCATGTCATCGTCCGGGTGAGTCCATCAGACATATTATCTCTGGTTGTTCTCGTCTAGCTAACGGCGAGTACTTGCACAGGCATAATCAAGTAGCCAGGATTATTCACCAGCAACTTGCTTTGCAATATAAACTTGTGGATTCTGAGGTACCGTATTACAAGTATGTGCCCGACCCAGTTCTCGAAAATGACCATGTCACGTTGTACTGGGATCGGTCTATCATCACTGACAGGACTATTGTAGCCAATAAGCCAGATATAGTGGTGATAGACCGGTTAGCGCGCCGCACAATGATAATCGATGTTACCATTCCACATGACGAGAACCTCGTGAAAGCTGAGAAAGAGAAACAGATTAAGTATCTCGACTTAGCACACGAGGTTGTTGCCATGTGGAATGTGAACTCGGCTGTAATTGTGCCGATTGTCGTATCAGCCAATGGACTGATGGCCGAAAGCCTCGACCAACATCTATCGAGGCTCTCGTTAGGCGGTTGGATCAAAGGCCTAATTCAGAAGGCAGTACTCCTCGATACGGCACGTATCGTGAGGAGGTTCCTGTCTCTGGAGCCCTAACCACCGGTAGCTTGGACCCTGCTCCCGATATCGGCGGACAACTATTTTTTATATTTTTAAATGTTTTTTGTAAGGTTATTTTATAAAAATATTTAAAAATGTATTAGAATAAGGGGTTAATGAATATATGAAAATAATAATAATTAGCCTATATTAGCTTAACTACTGACAGGTCATATGAATTACTTCATATCATTGTTTATTTAACTTGACTGCATAAACCATTTATTTTTTTATTAATTAAATTTTAATTTATCGTTGAATGATGGTTATATGCTATTATTGTATAGAATCAAGTTCTTCCAACATAACAGACAGCTGTGCTGCTGGGGAGTTTGTTGCGCCACTTCTTCTTCCCAGCTAAAGCACTAGGAAGTGGTGAAGGGCGGGCTTTTTGGGGGGACTGTCTTATGTAATTTTGACGTTCAAAAAGTGCTGACTCTCAGCCTAGTTTGAATAAATGACTTTTAATTTTAATTTTTGATTATAATGTTCCCACTTCAGGGACACAGTACCCGTCTGTAAGTGGAAGTGGGCTGTCGCCACGCGACCCAGTGTGGGTGGTAGATGTCTTCGATGTTTTAGATCTAGGACATGCTGGATCCCTCACGATGTTTTCCTTCACCATTTTGAGACCTGTGATGATGACCTTTGACTTTATGTGTTTTAATTTTGACTGCTATAATTAGCTGCATTCGTATAGAAGAAGCTACATTCGTGAAGATGCAGTGGTGGCCCAGTGGTGACGGCCGCGACTTATGACTTGTAGATCAAAGGTCCGAACCCAGAATTTAATTTGTGTAAAATATTTAATCACCATTGCTCTCAAAACGGTGAGAGAAAACATTGTGAGGAACCCGGCATGATCCAAAAATTAAAAGACATGAGACAATCACCAACTAGGGATAAAGACCCGGTTCCTCGCGAAGAGACATGTATCCTAGCAGTGAGACCATTATAAGTTGATTATTTCGGGCTAAAATAATGATGTTAGTTGAGTTTTAATAATAATAAAAATAATAATTACTTAAATTAAATTTAAAATTTAAAAAACCCCAACCCTAAAAAAATTAAAAAATAATATTTATTGGCCGTTTAAGCTGTAGGTAATATTTTATTTTATTTGATCAAGGCATTGTCAAGTCGGGGGACGGCTAATGAAAATGCTAGGCCTCCTCTGTTTGCCGTGGTTACTTTGTTCATCTATTATCATTGTAGTAATAGAATACCAAATTTCGACTTGATCAGACCCGTGGAAGATGCTCAAATCCCTTCAACGACCAGAAAAAAGCTGATAATCTTCAAACGGCTGAACCGATTTTGATGAAACATGTCTAAGAACACTCCCGACTAATTAACCTTTCAAACAAAAAAGACAAAATCAAAATCGGTTCATCCGTTCGGGAGCTACGATGCCACAGATAGACACACACACACACACAGACACGTCAAACTTATAACACCCCGTCGTTTTTGCGTCGGGGGTTAAAAACGATTTCGTACATTTTAAGTATATTTAAAAATCTACTTAATATGTACGAAAGAAAATAAACGATAGATAATAATAATAATCATTTTAATGTCAAGCAACTAAGGCCCATAGATAAAAATAATAATATAATAATAATTAATAATTAGAATAATTTTATTTATTTTCTCTGATTTTTTTTTCAATTAATAGATGAATAAGATGATCTTTAAATATCTACATTATTATTAATATTAATTTATTTTTTATAAATAAAAAACAAAACAAATATTATTTTACTTGTAGCCTGTAATAAGATAGTGATTACGTAATCTGTTTTTACAGAGGAGCGCCAGCTTACGGAGAGTCGTGATGCCCTATGTAAGTACAAATACTGCCGTAAATTATAAAGTAATTTATAGGGTTATTATTCGATTCGCATGAATTTAATCGGCGAATCGACACACTTCAATAATATGTTATCTGTAAGCGATTCGCACGAAGTTCATTTGTTTGTGGGGGAATCGACAACTCCAGAAATACGTAATAGGCATAGGCTACGTTTCGAATGTTATGCAACATTATTAAGAAGAAATTTCTTTCTTGATAGTCAAGTAGGTACTTTATTGCATAAAATTTAAAACGAGCCAATTGTATACGCATTCATAGAGTTGTCGATAAGCCCACAAATAATTTCGTCCGAATCGCCTAAAGTTTTCAATCAGAATTATTTCTTATAGACGTCCAAATAAAAGGCAATATTTTCAAAGGAAAGGACATAATTATATTATTTCAAAACAGTCTCTTTTTTCTATTTCTAGTCACGCTTACAATACTTTTTATCCAGGCACCACAGTAGAAGTTTTGTTATACCAGAGAATACGATAATGAGGCAATGAAATAAATAAATTGCAACGTTATTAGGTATGATCTGCCATAGAGAGGAGGACCAGGCAAAATAACCCCCACGGCCAATAACAACCTCAAAAATGTCATAAGATAGGCATTCTGTTCATTCGTGTTGCCAGTGATGACCTATGGTACTGAAACGTGGTCGCTCACAATGGGCCTTATCAGAAGGCTGAAAGTCACACAAAGGGCAATGGAAAGGGGTATGCCCGGAGTTTCCCTACGCGATCGAATCAGGAATGAAGGGATCCGCAGGAGAACCAAAGTAACCGACATAGCCCGAGGAATTGCGAAACTTAAGTGGCAGTGGGCAGGGCACATTGCTCGCAAAATAGATGGCCAATGGGGTCGAAAGGTTCTGGAGTGGCGACCGCGTACCGGAAGACGTAGAGTGGGAAGGCCTCCCACAAGGTGGACCGATGACCTTGTGGAGGCCGCGGGAATCCGCTGGAAGTGGGAAGCACAAGACCGGTCGAAGTGGAGCTTGGGGGAGGCCTATGTCCAGCAGTGGACGTCTTTCGGCTGAAATGATGATGATGAGGCATTCTAATATAAAGTAGTAGCTACGAAACTTTTTTTACACAGCGGTTTGAAATGAGCCATTAAAGAAGTTATTGTATTATAATAAAACTAGCTCTTGCAAACGGCTTCGCCCGCGTGGAATTCGAAACTTATCCCACGGGAACGTACTATCGGGATAAAAATTATCGTATGTGTTATTTCAAGTTACAAACTATCTGTGTGCCAAATTTCATTCAAATCCGTTCAGCAAACATCTTCCCAAACTTTCACATTTATAATATTAGTGGGAGGGTAAGATACGTATCTAATGACACATGTGTGGTTATTATTTGTGCTTTGATCAGCTTCTATACATATTTGATCAAAATAGAAATGACGCTTTTCGAAAAGACACTCCTCAATTATATTAAATTTACAGTTGTCATGGCCGCGTGCGGTTAATACCAATGAAAGACTATTGTTGTAGCACGTTAAACAGTTTAGTCATAACACACTAGGTTACCATTTATAAAGTTTTTCACTAATTTCGGCGTGAGCGAACGAGAGCCGCGGAAGCAAAAAGTTGCGTGCGCGCATCGGAGCGGGCGTCGTACGACCGACGCGCGGGCTGTGCGCATGCGCGGTGCTCGGCCGACATCGAGTTAACCTTGTGGCAGCACACCATGCCACGTTCCTACCCGCAAATGCCTGTGAAACAGTTAATTTTCTTTTATTTTCCAGCCCCCTATCACATCGCTGATCTTTCGGTCCTCGTCCAACCCCTCAACTGTTGCAAATGGAAGGTATAAGTCCTTCAAACGACAGGTACGTACAACTTATTTGTTTTAGCAATAATTTAAATTTGCTTAATTGAAGTGAAAACTTCTTTAGTAGCGTTGGGCGTTTTTTGAATGGGAAAAAACAATTAAACTCGCGACACTGTTAAAAAAATACACACGTATTCACTTCTGTCGGCGCTCCCGGAGTGCCACTGCTTTTTTTTTTAGCAATGTGCAACGCAGTGTCAGGATTTATGTAGGTTTTAATGTGTTAAGACCGCGCTTAACACGTAGATATTTACAGTAGAGATGCGCAAAATGTGTCAGTAAATAAAAATTAGTGAAGTATATTTTTTCGCTTAACGAAGTAGCCCACTCATTCACTTCAGTACTTCATTTAGTTCAGCAAATCAAGACGAGTCCATGACATAAGGTAACGGCAGTGATTGACAAGTTACGATAAATAATGCACTTCACTAGTTCAGTTTTATACGGTTTATATCGATTTTTCTTCATCTGTATATATAAAAGGAGAACTGACTGACTGACATATCAACGTACAGCCGAAACTACTGGGGCTAGGAATGTGAAATTTTGCACACGGCTTCCTATTATAATGTAGGGGAGCACTAAGAAGGGGTTTTTGGAAATTTAACCTTTAAGGGGGTGAAAAGGGCTAATTTTGTTTGTATGGAAAATCTTATTACTTGTGTTAATAAACATGAAACTTGGCACGAACATCTATCTAAGTAAATTATGAAGTTTGGCATTTTTTGTTTTTCCAAATTACCTCCTGAGAGGGGTTGAGGGGGTGTGAAAATTTGTATAGAAGAATTTAGATACATGCAACGACATCTATTGGGCCAGAATGGTACTAACGAATACATATCTACATAAAATTACAGTCATAATAAAACACAATGTAACATTTGGTTTGTTGGGTAGTTCCTTTTAATCCAGTCCTTTTAAGAACATTCAACGCCCACATCAATGTGGAATACTGTAACTCAGTAAAGTCAATAAAATATGTCTGCAAATATATAAATAAGGGTACCGACCAGGCTACTGTTTCACTAGGAGATTTAAAAGATGAAGTGAAAATGTACGAAAGTGGAAGGTATATAAGTAGTTCAGAGGCAGTATGGCGTATTCTCGGGTTTCCTATTCATGAGCGTTTTCCTACGGTAATTCATCTCGCTGTGCATTTAGAAAATGGTCAAAGAGTGTACTTCAACCCAGAAAACTTAGCTGATAAGGTATCCTGTCCACCAAAAACGACATTCATGTCTTTTTTCGAATTATGTCAAGTAGATGACTATGCAAAAACCCTACTATATTGCGAAGTACCTGCATACTATGTTTGGAACAATAATCGGTTTGAAAGGAGGAAAAGAGGGGTACATGTAGCTGGGTGGCCAGGCATTAAAAGAGACCACGCTTTAGGCAGAGTATACACGGTACATCCAAATAATGTTGAGTGCTACCACCTTCGTTTGCTTTTACATGAAATCCGGGGTCCGTTATCTTTTGAAGCATTAAAAACAGTCAACGGTGTGGTACTACCGACTTTCAAATCAGCTTGCAAGACTTTAGGGTTACTTGAAGATGATCAACATTGGCATACAGCACTACAAGAGGCAGCCCTGTGTCAATCTCCGCACATGATGAGAGAGCTTTTTACGATCATGTTAGTTTTTTGTCAACTGGCAGATCCGTTCAGTCTGTGGGATGAATTTAAAGAATACCTGTCGGAAGACTTTAAACGACAGATTGAGAGGCAGGTAAAAAACGGAGTAGAACACCTCATGGATGAGATTTTTAGTAAGTGTCTGTTGGAAATAGAAGGAGCATGTTTGGCACTTGGAAGATGTGCACTAGAAGAATACGGTTTACCGAAACCGAGTACATCAGAAGTGTTTCAAAGTGAATTAGGAGCGTATATTAATGAAGTTAACTACGATGTGTTTGCCTTAGAATCATTTGTCAATATCAATGAGAATTCACTAACTGAGGAACAAAAGTTAGTGTACAATGAAATTATTTCAAGTACACATGAAAACGAGGGAAGAATTTTCTTTTTGGATGCCCCAGGTGGGACTGGTAAGACTTACCTCATCAATTTACTCTTGGCAAAGATTAGAAGTACTCGTGGAATTGCCTTAGCAGTCGCGTCTTCCGGGATCGCCGCTACGTTATTGGAAGGAGGTCGAACGGCGCACTCTGCTTTGAAATTACCCCTTAATTTGACTACCGTAGAAACTCCAATGTGTAACATTTCAAAGCAAAGCAATCTTGCCGAAGTATTGCGTAAAGCAAAAATAATAGTCTGTGATGAAAGCACTATGGCGCACAAAAGAGCTATTGAAGCGTTAAATAGGACTCTACAGGACATAAGAAACAACAATTCTTTAATGGGTGGTATGACAGTTTTGCTAGCTGGCGATTTTCGTCAAACTTTACCGGTAATACCAAAAGGAATGCGCGCTGATGAAATTAAGGCATGCTTTAAAAGATCCTATTTATGGCCCTTTACGAAAATTCTAAAAGTGACTAAAAATATGAGAGTGCATCTGAGAGGGGACATCTCTGCTGGCCATTTTTCAGACCTTCTACTTAAAATAGGAAACGGCATGTATCCAGAAACAGACGGGTTGATAGCTATAACAGATGAATTATGTAGTGTAGTAACTACAGTCGAAGACCTTATAGAAAAAATGTATCCAGATGTAGCTCAAATAAAGGACAAACCTTTAGAATGGCTACGTGAAAGAGCTATAATGACACCTAAAAATGACCAAGCAGCAGTAATTAATGATATTTTGCTGAAATCATTTGACGGCACAGAAATGGTATATAATTCAATAGACACGGTGGTAAATACAGACGAAGCAGTCCATTACCCGGTTGAGTTTCTGAACACTATTAATCCAGCCGGACTTCCATATCATAAACTAACACTGCACGTGGGCACACCTGTGATGTTACTTAGAAATTTGAAACCCCCAAAACCATGCAACGGTACTAGGCTACAAGTAAAAGCTTTGCATCGTAATATTGTTGAAGCTACCATTTTAACTGGGTCTTCCCAGGGAGAAACAGTCTTCATTCCACGTATTCCATTAATCCCGAACGATCTCCCTTTCGAATTCAAAAGACTTCAGTTCCCTTTAAAAGTTTGCTTTGCGATGACAATAAATAAATCACAGGGTCAAACCCTTAAATTTGCAGGAGTTGACTTGCGACAGCCCTGTTTCTCCCATGGTCAGTTCTACGTAGCATGCTCTCGTGTGAGCTCATCTTGCAGCCTGGTCATATTGGTAACACCCTCCAGAACGACCAAGAATGTAGTCTATAAAGAAATATTATAAAAACTTAATTGTTTTGTTATAGCCATTAACCTGCATATTTCTGGATACATACTGTTTCCTATTTTTAGATGTCATTATAGCTCTTTCACGTAGCCTATTCTTTCATACAAAAACTGTTAGATGTCAATAAAAATTATCTATCGATTGAAAAATCAGCCTTCGAATTTTTTAGAGGAAATACGAAACCCACGCGGACGAAGTCGCGGGCAAAGTGCTAGTACTTTATACAGGCTTAGGGCTGTCAACCTAGAAATATGAATTTATGCACAACTATTTTTATTAAGTAGTTTTTTTTTACTGATAGTTAGAATTTTTTGTCTAAACTGGCGTATTTAAAAATCGAAATAGCGAAAAGAGAGACTGAACTATAGTTCGTTCGCGTTAAGAATGCAGTGAGTCATCAATGCAACTGCAAGATAAAGGTGTATTCACAGTGGTGTTAAATTCAAACAAATTATATTTTAAAAGATTAAGTTTAATGAACAGATTTCATTGTAATTTGAAAAGATTTGATTGGTTAGGGGGCGGGGCTAGGCCGACGGATAATGATGACTCATTGCATTCTTAACGCGAATGTACTATAAGTGAAGTAGAGACACATTTGAATGACTACTGATTGAATGATAAGTTTATTTTGTGTGTGCGTTACCCAGGCCAGATGTTGTCGAAAATGGTCATTTGAATCTTATAGATAATTAGTTTTGCGGCTTCTGTAATTGTTGCGCACATTTTTAAATTTGTTGCGCTTATAGTTTTTTAATTATTTCACAAAAACATTTCCTGCTGGGGTAACGTTACGCCAGCCAGACCTTTTTCTTTCTAATGGGAATATTTAAATAATTACTAGCTATAAAATTAGTTGTCTAGATGAAGTAAATGTTGTGCCTTATTTTGTATTTGTTCTTTCATCGGTTGCGAAGTTATTCGAGATTTTGCTGGGGTAACGTTTTTGGTTTTGCTAGATCTTTGAAATGGTTAAGCGGATTCTTATCATATTTTGTACATGGCTTCTTGGGAATTAGTTTAAATTTGTTCTGCAATAAAAAAACCAAAATAATACATAGCTTAAAGGTTATTTCATTAAATAGAAAAACACTTCAATTGGTCCCAGCACTCTCAATAAGAGCTCTAAAGACTTACTTTAAACGTTATTTTAAAGCTTGTAACTGCCTTCAAATGTATGTGAAGTTTCATTAGTATCCTGTAAGTATTTAACAAGTTATGATGATATTGAGTTCTTCACGAGCACGGTCTTGATGCGCACGGTGTTATTTGGCCACTGGATTGGATATATGAACTGAATGTTATGTCAATTATTAGTTTTTTAGTTCAGTTGTATATCAGTAAAATTTCAGCTCAGTACATTGGATAATTAATGAGATAATACGATTAAAGTCATCAGGGATCGAATGACCGTGGTAACCCGACCAAATTTAGGTGGTTACGAAAAAGCGAAAACGCAGAACATTATACTATCTTTTGAAATGTTTAGTATAATACTCCTTACAATTTCGGTACAGACGCGTACACTGTTAAATACATTAATAATATAATAATATCTGTACTATGAAAACATTATTATTATCTTCCAGTTGCACAAACTTATCAAAAATCACTGATATAACATGTCGTTCGGTGGGACGCGGAAGGGGTGGGGTGAAGGGGCGCATTGTTTGCATATCGCACTAAACATGCTCCGTAATCACATAATTCATCTTGTAGAGTGCGCATGCGTTTCGGCAGTTAACAAAGTTTTAGAATGTACCTTTACACGTCGACTTTTTGAGATTGTAATTAGTTAAAAGTAATAGTTGCATAATTATTTGACTGCAGTTTAATATTACTTAATTTTGTTATTTTTGATCTGTGATTTTAAACTTAGGAAAAAAATGTGATATTTGAAATGAGACAACAAAACAGTAGGACTAACTGTGAGCATTTTACTACATTGTGATGTCATTTAATATTACCATTGATCTGTGATTTTAATTGATATAAGTAGGTATTAGTAGACATACGTAAAGGTGCGTACAGACCATGTAACATGTTATATAACACTACAACTCTATGTAAAATGTTATACAACAATGTTAAATAACATGACCACACTATGAAAAATGTTATATAGTTTGTACGCACCGTAAGTTTAGTGTTAACTGAAAAAAACCATTGTATATTATTTATTGTCTGTGATCATTACACAGTCCAATATGTGTATATTTAAATAAAAACTGTAACTGTGTACTGTGTATACTGAAATCTATAATTTAATTAAAAAATAATAGAAAATATCAAAAAAGCAAAATTACTATCTGTAATTTTAATCTGTGATTGTTTTTAAGTATAAGTTTAATAATACTTTAAAAGTTCAATTGAAATGATTACATTACCTGTCAATAAAAATTATTTAATAATCACGTAGTTTTTTTTAAACTTTTGTACATGTCTGTACTAAATTTGTAACACTATCGTACATATTTTAGAAGGTACCCTAATGTTTTGCGTTTTCGCTTTTTCGTAACCACCTAAACTTGGTCGGGTTACCACGGTCATTCACTTCCTAATGACTTTAATCGTATTATCTCATTAATTATCCAATGTACTGAGCTGAAATTTTACTGATATACAACTGAACTAAAAAACTAATAATTGACATAACATTCCGTTCATATATCCAATCCAGTGGCCAAATAACACCGCGCGCATCAAGACCGTGCTCGTGAAGAACTCAATATCATCATAACTTGTTAAATACTTACAGGATACTAATGAAACTTCACATACATTTGAAGGCAGTTACAAGCTTTAAAATAACGTTTAAAGTAAGTCTTTAGAGCTCTTATTGAGAGTGCTGGGACCAATTGAAGTGTTTTTCTATTTAATGAAATAACCTTTAAGCTATGTATTATTTTGGTTTTTTTATTGCAGAACAAATTTAAACTAATTCCCAAGAAGCCATGTACAAAATATGATAAGAATTCGCTTAACCATTTCAAAGATCTAGCAAAACCAAAAACGTTACCCCAGCAAAATCTCGAATAACTTCGCAACCGATGAAAGAACAAATACAAAATAAGGCACAACATTTACTTCATCTAGACAACTAATTTTATAGCTAGTAATTATTTAAATATTCCCATTAGAAAGAAAAAGGTCTGGCTGGCGTAACGTTACCCCAGCAGGAAATGTTTTTGTGAAATAATTAAAAAACTATAAGCGCAACAAATTTAAAAATGTGCGCAACAATTACAGAAGCCGCAAAACTAATTATCTATAAGATTCAAATGACCATTTTCGACAACATCTGGCCTGGGTAACGCACACTTATTTTGTGATATGAAGTAGTTCATTTCCTAAAATCGTTCGCGAACTACCCATGTCTAATTTACAGAATTAAAATAATTAATACAACCATCTAAATTCATTTTATCCCCTGTTAAATAAGCCGATATTGTTCCCCCTGCCAGGGCACAGGACTCCTCTCTGTGAGAGGGAGTCGGCCGTAATCCACCACGCGGGCCCAAAGCTGGTTGATAGATGTCACATGTCTTCGAATCTTTGGTTCTATGACTTAACGGTTTCCTCAAGATGTTTTCCTTCACCGTTTTGAGAGCAGTGGTGATAAAATAATTTACGCAAAGCAAAGCGCCCGTCTGTTTTCGACCCTACGACCTACAACTGGTTACTTGTAAGTCGGGGCCGTTATTATTGGGCCACCCATTGACTCTTTCATAAAAAAAACTCTTTCAACGGGATTGGAATTTCGCAGGCTACCCTGCCGGTTCCACTTTAAGATGACCATGATGAGGTGATGAATGAAGGGTGATTAACAAAGGTACAAAGCAGAAGTGAAGGGTGACGCCAGAAGGGGTCTAAGGAGGACGCAAAGTGACCTTATATTTGATATTCTACAAAAGGATCAGATGCGTAATACTCGTAATCTGTGCATGAATATCACCAGAACAGTAATTGCTTAAAAGACTAACAGTATGAACGGCTTTTGTATGTCCAATTCAAAGATCCATTGTGTTACTAACTTTGTTGAGTAGACCTATTGTGCGGGACAAGTGATAGAACAGTGTACATAATAAAATAGTGTATATAAAGTGATACATAGACGCTCATAAGACAGTACAAAGTGAATAAGTTTACTATAGTTTAATAATTCGTATAAGTTGTGTGATTGAGTACTAGGGGTAAGCAGTAGTTCAAGTGTTTATGTTATATTTTATATTGTCTTAGTTGATTTTATATTTTTCTTAGATAGTTCTTATTACATAGAGTCCGATTATATATAGTTTTACCTATGTAAAAATAATAAAGTTAGCAAAAAACGCAAATAATGTAGCGCGGTCCTCGTTACGGTAAAGGGTCGAGGTATTTAAGGTAAAAATGTTCAATACAGTGCCTCGCTCTGATTGGCTGATGCTTTGCGCGCGCTTTTTTATGATAGTGTGCCTATCCCTAATTAGCTGACGCCTTTACCCGCGCTTTTTATAATTATGATAGTCAAATCGATATTTTAAATCCTTGCAAAATTGTATAAAAATAGGAACATTTTTGTCATTCGACACATTCAGCGGCGAACTACCTAGAACAAAGTACTCCAAATATAGAAGCAAGAAGTCTCCAGTGGTTTCATTCCCCGCCAACCCAGCACACAAATGCGGCTATAGGCCACACCCATCTTTCGAACATAATATGAAGCTGAGGACTGGCAGATATTCTTGCAAATTATTCAGGTTGTGATTGACAGTGTGTTGCGCATTTGGTGTGCTAATGTTTCCTTTGTATGTACGTGAACGAAGCAAAAGAAGTGTGTTAAGACATGGATTCAGTACATGATTCTGAATACATTTAAATATTTATCGGTTATTTAAAAAAAAAACACATTTCCATACAATTCGACCGCTTAGGTATTGCGCTTTTATATGGAACAGCTCTTTTTTTTAAATAAAAAATAAAAAGTTTATATGCGATGGGGTC
This sequence comes from Polymixis lichenea, assembly GCA_949091785.1. Taxonomy (NCBI): domain Eukaryota; kingdom Metazoa; phylum Arthropoda; class Insecta; order Lepidoptera; family Noctuidae; genus Polymixis; species Polymixis lichenea. The sequence goes on along the minus strand of OX420931.1, from coordinate 56,932,900 downwards.
TAAAATCATGTGGTGAATTCATGGTTTGCGAGTCGATGTCCTTGCTACCCAGATGTTGTTTCATCCAAACACTGTTAGGACGATACAAAGAATTCGTTGCATCAATTTTTTTGTAGGTATGCCACAGACACACAGTAGCATCGCAAAAAATCCTCTAAACTAGCTATGGTTGTTGGTTGGTTGATGTCGAATTAATTTAAATTAAATTAATTTAAATTTATCAAATTCAATTTCGTTCGAAAAATTAAATCGGTTTCTTATTAAACTTCCACCATTCGTCCTATCAGTAATAATTTTAATAAACTGTCCACAGAATTAGATATATTTGCAAAGCCTTTAACTGATAACTTTCGTAATTGTCTCATTAAAACTATTAAAAACTTGTGAAATAATGTTAATAGAACAAAACAGTCGTCGTTTGTTTTTTTTTCTTGTTTTAAACTCATTCGAAAATATTTTTTTGTATGCTGTGGATAACGGTGTGAGTTGCACATTTGTATTCTGTATTTATTCTATAATATTTAATATGTAACTGTTTTGTTATTCCTAATAAATAAATTTAAAAAAAACTTTAACTATATCTGAAAACCCTGGTTATTTATCTCGATGGGTAAATATTTATTGTGTTCTTGTAAGTTAATGAGTTTAATGAAGAACTTTTTTATTTCAGTGAGCTGAAACAACAGAACAACGCCCACCATCCAACAGGATCAACCGAGTTTCAAAACCATCAATAAAATCTGTTTTTTTTTTCAATATAATTCAATCCATGAATTTCTTATAAAATGTATAATTTTTAATTTTGTCAAACAACATGCGCACAATCACCGAATTTAAGAAATCCGTATAATGAGGATCTTTTATAAGCCGGAAGATAAATGATAAACTAGTATTTTGTTGACTTTGCGAGGATATCGATCAAAATGGCGATCGTCTTAGGGTAATTACATACCGGAGAAGAAAACCTCAAGAGGTCTTCCCTCTTGAGGTCTTCTTAACCTCACTTGGAGTCAGTGTTGTTAAGACCGCCAGGCATGATTGTCTAAAATATTTCAAACTTAAATAAAACTGCATGTGAATCTTTTTGAATAAATAAATCTAAATGTGAATGCGATACCTCGCGACTGTAGATTACCTAACTCGCAACCTCGATGTCACCTCCATGTAAAACAAATGCATGCTAATATTATATATAGTCCTCCTTATCGATTTCGATGACCGGCGACCCTTTGCTGTAATTATTTCCTGGCGTGGGCCCTTATATGACTCGCCAGAACGAATTTAGTTTTCAATACCCGGTCACAACTAATACAATAGAGTTGGCTGGCAGTGTTAAGGGAATAGATTTAGCCCTAGGTCTCTCTTTACGTATTTGACGTTTTTCGCGTAGTGCATCGAGGCGCCTTTTTTCGAAAATTTCTACTTTTTTGTAGACAGTGGAGCGCCAAAACGACCTGTTTGAAGCAAGCCCTTCCCAACCTACTGGGTGAATAGCGCAAGCACTTAGATGCTTCTTGAACACATCCTTGTAGCGGAGATGTTGACCGCCATGCTTCCGTTTATCTTCTGCCATCTCAGAGTACAAAACTATTTTGGGTAAACGGTAGTCCTCCATGCGAAGGACACATCCACACCTGAGTTGACGCTGCATAAGGAAAGCCTTCATGCCATACATATTATAACGGCGCAGGACCTCCGTATTAGGAACGCAGACCAGCCATTTAATTTTCAAGATGGATCCCAAACACCTTCGGTCAAATGTGTCCAGTTTCCTTATGTCTGATGTGTTTAGGCACCATGTTTCTGCACCATAAAGAAGGACAGGTAAGATTAGTGCTTTATTCACACTTAGCTTTGTCTCTATCTTCAGATCGTGGGATTTCCAAACACGACCATTAAGCCGTCCAAAGTTTGCAGAGGCATTTGCAATGCGCTATGGTATCTCCGAAGCTAGGGTATTATCACTCTTAATGTTGCTGCTAAGACATTTGAACTGCATTACTTCTTCCAGTGGTTTTCCATCCAGATACAGTAAGATTTTATCAGCTTCGTAGACCCGTGGTTGTTGTTTGTGGACTTGCGTGTTGGAAGCACTGATAACCAAACCAAATCGTTGAGAGGCTTTATGTAGTGCATCAACATAGCTTTGGAGATGCGCCATGCTGTCAGACATTAGGCACACGTCGCCAGCGTGTAGTATATCCAGAATGGGGATCCTTTGTAATTTGAATTTTGCTCTGAACCTCGAAATAGCGAACACGCCTTTGTCAGTTCGGACTTTCGTCTTGTTTGCGTCCCTCAAAACAACTGCGAAGTAAATGGCAAAGAGTGTGGGTGCCATGAGACAACCTTGCTTTACTCCACTTGTAATTTGGATCACCTGAGACAGTTCGTTTGAACCTGCGTTTTCATGCCGACATGAAATTGACGAACTTTTTTGGGTAACGTGCAATATATAACGGGTCAAATACATGCTTATAGATACATACCGAAGGACACTTCAGTGGGCTTTCCTATGTCTACGTGAAAACATTTTTTTTTTTTGTTATTACATCGTGGTCGATGGCAGGCTCGTGATTGGTCAAATCGGTTCAACTTGTTCTTCTGGAGTAGGTAGACTACAGCACAAACACAGGACTGAGCAACTGAGTTTTAAGGTGCGACTGAACTCAAACGCAAGTGTTCGCGCCGCCATCCTTGTAGAAATAGCGAGTATCGAGATAGCGACTGTGAACGCGAGCATATTCGGGATGTTATTCCCCTTAATAGCCAAGCTATCATAGTGTAGGGACCCCGATCCCGGTCGGGTTACTTTCTTAATGCTTTTAAAACGTTTTTCATACTTTAACACAGAAAATGTAAAATATTGTACCTTTTCCCAATATTGAATAAAGTTAACATCGAGTCTTTTTTTATATTTTACGTACCTAATAAGAAAAGAAGCATCTTCACTACACAATTTTCATCTAAATAATCGCTGGGTAATGTATACATATATATGTATGTTTATCTAATATAATGTATTAAGATAGCAATAAAATAACCAAAGAATTTAATAATCATAAATATCAAAAATATGTATGTAATTTTTATAAACATTAATAACAAAATAATATTTAGGTGGCGTATTCGTTTTAGAACTCGGACCAAGTATTAAAATTTTGTTTTAAAAGAAAATTATGAAAAACTGTATACCTATTTGGCTTGAGATTCTTCAAATATCTGACGGAATTTAAATGGAATTAAAAATGTAACTATCACTTTAGAAAATAGTATTATATACAAAAAAAAAACAAGTTAAAAAAACACATCGATTACTAGACTGTGCAAATACGATTGTGAAATTCTATACACCGAGAAATTTGAATAGTTGTTTTCCCGCGGCAGAACAACATGCCTTATGGAGTACTTTGGAAGCATAGAGTAAAAGTATAAAAATAAAGATGTTTTTGTTTTAAAATGATTAAAAAAATATTCATCAACTCGAAAACGTGACAATCAATAGTAGCACTAGAGGTAGCTTGTAGGTACTACTCAAAACACACGTGCCGCCGACAAAGGGAACAGCGATGCATAAATGTTTTTTTTTTTTTTTTCTTCTGGGTGGGAAATCATCAAATAACTTCTCCCGCTCTGGGTGGAGCGGGAGAAGTTAAAAAATAAGACTTTTTGTTTCAATAAAATTTAAAAATATTCATCAACTCGATAAAACACTACTCAATAGTAACACTAGAGGTAACTTGTAGATACTACTCGAATAGGAAGCACCGCTAAAAAAGGGAACAGCGATGCATAAATGTTCAAAGCAAAATAAACTCTCCTCGTGGCTTTCGAGTTTTGTTTTTCACAATGATTAATCTGCTATTTTTTGTTTTTAATATTTTATTTGTTTATAAAACAATTGTATTACCAAGATAAAACTATTTCGCTGCGGGAAAACAACCATTACATTTTATCGGTGCATAGTTTGACAAAAACAGGCCTAGCAACAACGTAATGTTTTCAACGAAGAAAAAGTTTTTTTTTTTTTAAAGAAAACGAGTCTTTGATTCGTTTTTAGTAGCTAAAGGTAGGTACATTTTAAGACAACTAATTAATTCACTCAATTGAAATGACTTATAAATTTAGACTCGACTGCATTTTTGGCCTAGTACATGTTATTGATTTGTTTGTTCTAATAATTAATTAAAGGTTGTTGTAAATACTATACCCGCGGTATTGTATGTTGGCGCCCGTGACAGCTTGCAAATGATAAAAAATATAGCCCAGGCATTTGATAAACTATAGCTCCAGTATTGTGTAACCCATATCGATTGTGGACGTCAGATAGGCAGTATTGAGCTGCATTTGGTAAGACTAGAAGCCCACTCCAATAAAGTTGGGAAAAGTAAACGTTACACTCCATCATACAGTGCCGCGATTGTAGAATGTCTGTCTGTCTGTGTATTAGAATTAAAACTGTTCTGTCCATGTCTAAAGAATCTAAATTGTATTTATGCTACGATATTTCTGGAATCAGTATTGTTAAAACCACCAGTCACGATTGTTTAAAATTATTACTAGCATAAATAAATGTAAGTGTGAATAATTCTGAATAAATAAATCTAAATGTGAACCTTTCTGAGCAAATGAATGTAACTGTGAATCCTTCTGAATAAACAAATCTGAATGTGGCTCTTTCTGAATCAATAAATCTGAATGTGAATGATAATTATTGTTTTTTTTTGTCCATCCTTTTTAATCGACGTACCTAACCGTGAACATAGATCTGTTTTCGGATACTGCCTTCAACAAAGCTGAAGCTAATAAAACTTGGTCTTTAGCTGTACCCTTCGAAAAACAAGCAACTATCTCTTGCTTGTCGTGATTTCATTGATTTAGTTTAGAAAAAGTGTAATATTTTAATACCGAATTATAATATCCACTGTGGCAGCACTGTTAAGTTATTATCACGAATTGTAACGGTCTTTTTAGATATGTTTTTATTATGACAACTCAGGCAATTTAATGTGCAATTGTACGATGGCAACACTTAGAAACAACGTCACTTAGCCGTTGTTTCTGGGTGGGGACTTAGATGTGTTTTAATGTAATTAAATGGGTAAATGGAGCGCAGATCATTGGTTGTTCGACAGTCGAAGAGAAAAGTTGTGAAATTAAAAGTATATGCAAGTTATAAGTATCGTTTTTATTTATATACTTTTCTGTTTCAACCGTATGAGTGCTCTTCTCCCCTAAAGATTCTTGCTCATCTTTAGATTGTATTAGTGTGGTGTTTACGTAAACAGATTTGACAAGTTGCAACCCAGAGTTACCGCCCAGACAATTGAAACATGCGTCCAACCTAGCTTAACACGTCGATCAAAAATATCGTTATAAAATCGCGGCGGGATTTTTTCGCGCACCGTCTTGAACTGAACATTGGGAATTCAACAGAGTACATCTCAGCACGTCGAAAATCGTGTGTTTCACTGTTCAATTTTCAACTCTCTGCGCTGAAAAGCGCGTTGGAGGTCCAGTGCGTGAAAAAATCCCACCGGGATTTAATTACGATAGTTTTGATCAACGTGTTAATGTAGCTCGGACCTATTCATGTTTAACGAATGGCGGAGTACGGGGTGCAGTGGTGCAGCTTTGGAGTGGTCTTCATCCAGCAATACACTACGATAGACTCAGTTGATTGATTTAGAATTAGATTTTTTATTGAAACCCCTAAGGTCTGCTTTTATAGCAGACAAAAGTTTGCTAAACCCATCTGATAAACAGTGGTTACCACTATCTTCTTAGCAATCTATATACATTCAGCCCAGAGGGCTACGAACTTGCCACCGTCAGTAGCGTCTATCTACTCCTGTAGCGTGAGACAACTGAGGCCCTGGAGTGGCGAAGGACCAATTAGAATGCCGAGCGTGGTCTCTGCGTTAGATCGAGAAGTTTAAAAGAAACTCACACTAGGACCACATAACACGCTGAACATAGTGTTCATTGTTTGTGGGACAGAATCGCATCTACATTTTCGATTCGTTGCTAGCTTTCGAAATGGTCATGAGCATCGTATGCCTAGCTTTGACGCAGCTGAATAGGCTACATGCTAAATTTGGATGTGTGTGGTAACTTAAGCAAAAACTGGGTTGAAGAGGTTTTCATTGTGCCCACTGTTAGGATACTAGCCTCCTCACCTCGGTGAGAGGGATGGGACATAATTCACCACGCGGGCCCAGTGCGGGTTGGTTAATGTTTAGTTCTAGGACATGCTAGTTTCCGGACGATATCGTCACCGTCTTGAGAGCAGTGTTGATAAAAGAATTAACATAAAGTAAAATGCCTAAGACCTAGTGGTAACGGTTGTGACGTACGAGCTGCAGGTCGTAGGTTTAAACCCTTTACTGACAGATATTTGACATTAACCAACGCGCACTGGGCCCGCGTGGTGGATAAATGATAAATGATTTTATTTCTGTAAGTAGGTTTGTACAAACACTTTTACACGTCAATCATATTTTTAAAACTAGATGAGGGGGCCTAAAACGCCACATTAATCGATTCGTCTAAAAGCAATTCACTTACTGAATTCCCTATCATTCTGCTTTTTGACATTTAACTTTAATAAAGCAATTCATAATTTGGTGAACATTTTACGAATTTCCATACAGAACTGTCAAATAGATGAATTGCGTGCTGTCTACGCAGATAATATTATGAATTGTCAGTTTGTGACCATTTTACGATTTTAATATGGTTCATAATATTATCCTATTAAGATTCTGCCAAAGCGGCCTTTTTAGACGCCCAGGTCGGCGTGTTCTATCTGACTACTCTGAGAAGAAAGGCCGAAACAAACTCAGAGGTCACAGTCTCTTTCAAAGTCCAAACATAATCTTGGTCAGATCATGCGAAGACCATGTGGATTGGTGTCGGTAATGATCTTTTGGGAAAAAAGCTACACAGATTGAATGGACCTGTCCAATCAGTGCACGCATCAGTACGACTTCCTCTCACCGAGAGGAGGCCAATGTCCCAGCAGTGGGAACATTATAGGCTGATTATGCTATGCTAAAGTGCCTGCCTGCCGTGTTCGAACCCGTATGTCGTTGTGTCTCACTGCTCCCCAGTTAGGTACACGCTCCATGTAAAATACTGGTACTCACCTGCATCCAGACTCCAGATGGAAAAGAAATGAAGAGAAATTCCAGATGGAAAAGCCAATATCACTTTGCCTGAACCGGGAATCGAACCCAGGAACCATGGTCAGCAATAGTGCTTGTGACCACTAGACCAACGAGGAAGTCTGAGGATTCTTAAGCAAAGCCTGCTGGAAGCCTGTTGAACTAGAAGCAGATCACAAAATGTTAACTCTGTTTGTATGGTCCCCTACGATAATCCGACCCGAAGGTCGACGTAGCAGTTCGCTCCCTGGGTAGACTGAGGGTCACTGGTGTGCCTGCTTAGGTGATCTTTTCGTTTCATCCCACAAATACTTATGTATGTGTATTTATTGCAACAAAAGCGTCGTTGCCTCGTTGGTCTAGATTTGTACCCGGAGTCTGGATTTGTACCCGGTTATATGGAACTTAGACATAACTGGCGACATGTTGCGTATTAAGGCACACTTCTGCGCATGCCCCTCCTGCTCCACCAGTTCCAGAAGCGGGAAAAAAAATGTCTTATACACCGTGAAATTTTAATGGTTGTTTTCCCGCAGCGAAATGGTTTTGTCTTGGTCATACAATAGTTTTATAAACAAATAAAATATTAGAAACAAAAAATGCCAGATTAACCATTGTAAAAAATCACCACGTGCGAGAGTTTATTTTGCTTCAATCATTTATGCATCGCTGTTCCCTTTGTCAGCGGTGCGTGCGATTCGAGTAGTATCTACCAGTTACCTCTAGTGTTACTATTGAGTAGTGTTTTACCGAGTTGATGAATATTTTTTAAATTATTTTGAAACAAAAAAATCTTATTTTTTTAACTTTTACTCTATGCTTCGAAAGTACTCCTTATGGCAAGTTGTTCTGCCGCGGGAAAACAACCATTTCAATTTCACGGTGTATAATAGACATACACCAATAGGTACTACATCGACGCAAAACCTGTTACCATGGGTTTAGATTCAGCAAACGATTTTGGAAGCAAATTCGCTGTTCTAAAATTACGTATGCTGTATCATAAAAGAGTGCATAACTACGTGGTCAATATGTGTCGAACCACAAATTTTTCTTTCATCAACTCGTGTATTGAATCGATTGTAACAGGTTCGCTTCGATGGGGTGCCACCCTGAATAGGCTGGATGTCTGACGTAACGCGAATAATCATGTAACCACAAATTCAGCTCATGATTTTAAATACACTAGTGTAGCTATTTCGCATCGGTTATTAAAAAATTATCAGCTGTTTCATAGAAAAGTGCAATATCAACGCGGTCAACATTTATATGGTACGGGCTTTTTTTTAATAACCCAAAAAATTAAAATTCTACGCTGTGGAATTCAGAATCATGTCCAAGATCCATAGTTCCGGCTACGAGTCGATGTCTTTGCAAACCTGTATACTAAATCCGTTTGAAGGCACTTCGTCGACTCATAAATTCGACTCAGGACGCTTTGACAACGGCCTTAGAAACGCCCTCAAAGTTAAGTTCTTTGCGTGACGAAACCGAATTCTACAATGACTACTTCCAATATTGAAAGTTCTTGTAGATCTCTTGTAATTCGTGCATTTATTTTGACGTGATAACGTCTTTTCGCTTGCAGTATAGGTAGTAAGTATTTCAATATTTCTGACCGACAAAACATGTAAAATTTAAATTGCTAATAACTACGAGAGTTTTAGTGCTAGAGTAATGGTTGAGTATCCAAAAGATATGTCATATTCATTTAAAAAAACATAGCAGAACATAGTTTGCCTATGACGTCACACTGCGTTTGCCTGCACATGCGCGCAACCCACTATTTTTCACTATGAGTCAAAATTCCAATTCGTGTAGCGCAAAAGTGGGCTTAGCTAGAACACTGATTCTGGTGTCGTTGTCAAGAGTTAACAAAGCACTGCTAAGGCAAAGAGATAATTAACAAAAAAGATTTGCCGAAAAAGGGTTCAGAATTAATATGAAATGGACAATATCAAACAAACTCCATATGTCGTCTCATATCGGACTGATCAGAACGCGCTTACTTAAACAATGAGCGAGCGAAACGAACCCCTCTCAAGACCAGCATGTGAAGCAGACCTATTACCACGACGAGCGAGCGGAGCCAGGGTAACTACCCTACGAGTGGATAATTACATGGGAAGTGCGAGTGAAGCGAGCCCCACACAAGCACGTGAAGCATGCTTTACCAAGTTCCATTACCAGTGTTCTTTGGACTCGTGTCATCTATGGGCTCGCTTCGCTCGCTCGTCACGAAACTGGGCTCGCTACACTTCGCTACAGTTTGATGTCAATGTGACCTTTTATTTATAGTCGGCATAAATCAAGCTTGGCGTTACTGTGCCTGGTATGACTACGGATTATTATGGGAACTTGTCTCACTAGGTAACCTGACCTAGGTTACCGCTATGACCGAACGTTTTCGCGGAAACAAACGACGCGGAATTGAACTGCGCCTGCTTAATTTTTTTTTTTTTTCAATACAAGTCAAACATCCTATATATACAGAGTGGCAACGGACATCGACACGCAAACTGTAACCACGAATTATTCGAGATGTAGATATTTTTAGTTCCCAATAGAAAAATCAGCTGTTTTATACAAGTGCAATACCCACGTGTTCCGTGTGGTGCTGGACGTAAAGAATAGTACCATTCCATTTCTTCCCGTGGGTGTCGTAGGAGGCGACTAAGGGACTTACTAGAGAATGGGCAGCAGCGTCTCTATGCATTTCGCCACCATACTGCGATCGCCAACCCGCCTGCCAAGCGTGGGGATTATGGCAGACCCCCCATTTTTTTGGGGGAGGCCTATGTCCAGCAGTGGACGTCTATCGGCTGAAATGATGATGATAATGAATACCTTCGTGGTCAAAATGTATAGAATAGCAAGTTTATTTTAGATCACCGCCGTAAAATTAATACTGAATCTATGGTAACGTGTTGCGCGTTGATGTCTTTGCCAACCCGTACATACGTATGGGATGGTTCATGTATATTCGACCATTAACAGCATCCCATTACATCGTCATCAGTACTATTTACTTATCACATTTGTGAACATTCACATTGTGAAGGAAGCTGACGTGGCAATGTGCTGGCCATATTAGCCGTAGAACCAATGACCGTTGGAGTAAACAAGTTCTTGAGTGAAGACTGCGATTCGGCAAACGCAAGGTAAGACGCCCTCAGGCTAGGTGGAGCAACGATCTTTGCAGGGTGACTGGTTGCAGCTTAATGAGAGTTGCTCAGAATCGAGCTGAATGGCTTACTATTGGACAGCCTTAAGTCCAGCAGTGGACTGCTCTAGGCTGATGATGAACATTGTGAAGTATAATATTAATATTTAAAAAAAGTTTAATTAGTGTGAATGTATGCGTGAGAGTAACTTAACTCCGCCGAAGCTTTGTAACCGAACTGCCAGTGGTGCGGGTTGTTCGAATGAGATACCGTGGCCACAGGTAACTGAAGGAACACGGGCGGGCTTTTAGTCAGTAAAAGTCTAACCTCCTGCTCCACCCAGAGCGGGAGAAGTTATTTGATGATTTTCCAACCTCATAAAAAAAAAGCTTTGTAACCGAATCTGACTTGAAATTCATGTCTTTGCAGAGAAACGTCATCGAGGCGGAAATTCTAACAGTTTGTGGCGTTTTGGCTAGACCGTTTTAGGTATACCACTTATTCCCCACAATTATATCTTCCAGTTTAAGCACGTGCAGTTCCCTGTGCACGTATGCTTCGCGGTCCATATCAACCAGTCATACACTGCAGGCTGCGGGTGTTGACCTCAGAACAAGCTGCTTCTCAAACGACTGCTTCACCAGTCCTGGGTATTTTGGCTGCTGAGAAGAAAACTACAAACGTAGTATATAGGGAAGCTTTATACAAATATTTATTTATTTATTATCCCTAAAACAACTAACATTACAGATTGCCTCAAATCGGTAGCGTGGTCTTAAACGTATAAATGGCCGTTAATAGTTTCAGATCATCTGCGGATAACAAACAGGTGGCATCCATGACAACATCAGGCAGGTCACTTATCATATTAATGTAGCTTGTATTGTTGTACGATTATATTGTGGTGTCTTACGACTTCGACACGAACAAAGTCGCGGAAGCTAGTGTATAAATAATATTATCAAAATCAAAATCCATTTATTCAAACTCGTCTGAGAGTCAGCACTTTTGAACGTCAAAATTACATAAGACAGTCACCCAAAACGCCCGCCCTTCACTACTTCCTAGTACTTTTGCTGGGAAGAAGAAGTGACACTACAAAGTTTCCAGCAGGAAAAAGTCCACCGCAGTCATCCAAGTCTAAGGAAAATGATCTACCTACAAAAGAAACAAGAAAATGGTTCACATTAAGATTTATTGCGAAAGAGACTACTGATTTCAGAAATATAAAAGGTTACAATCTAGAGATTATATTTTTTTAGTTAACTTACATCAATACTACAATATTCACTGGTACAAAAAAGCGATACAAAAACATAACTTAAATACTTCAAACCCCAAACTTGTTTTCGGGGTCAGATTATTCTTAGGTATACGTTACAATTAGGTTAATATTGTAAAAATCGTCGTAGACGTCGTTCTCAAAAGTTATTTTACTTAATGCTTGTGCTGTCACTATTAATAAAGGCTTGCGCAGAGGAGGGACTAGATTCCGCAGAGAACAAAAATCCCGGAATCAGAAAAAATGGCCGCCGAGAACTTGCCATGGACTTAACGCTTAATATATTTTTCGGGGAACCCCCCTGTACTTTTGTGTAGTCCGGATTTTTTGGGGTACTTTGTGTGCGTTACAGTTTATAGATGATCTAGGCATATTTATGGACACAAAATAACCCTGTACATAGACCCTCGTCTGCCCAGGCCTTAAAGCAATCAATGGGTGAGCAGGTGAACAGTTTCACTGCTACGACAATGCTTGGCAAAGTTTGTTGGTAAACATCTGTTTAGAACAGTTATTATCATCTAGTTAGCGTTGATCAGTCAGACTGCTTCGGTCTATCACTTCCCACTCATTATAGAGTTTTCCTTGCATTCATAACTGTCTGGGTAATTTTTCACCGTGTTCGTTAACAAACAGTCTTTATTTTTATATTTACATAATTAGATTTTACAATTCTAATGGTTTCTTTTTTCTTAATTTTATCGTTGATACATTTTGTCTCTAATGCAATTCTCAGTGATAGTAATTTGTAGAATCCCATTGAAATTAGATTTCGTAAATATTAAGATCTGAATCGGGATTCGTAGCTGAGTATGTAATCCTATGGGGCCCGCACTCTAGAACGAAGGTGGGTTCTAAATACTAAATCGAAAAGTCTTCTACAAAATATTAATGTACGTTTATAAACTATACCTTTCTCTAAAAAAGCAAGAACGCTAACAATCAATTTCTTTCCGATAACATAAGACATTCTTAAAATTACCATGTTCTCTCACCGAATCTTTACAGATTTTGCGTTCGCTTCCAAACATCTAATGTTTTACATTCTTAATGACTACCTTAGAAAATACAATGTACTTAAAAAAACACGCTAAATGAATCAATTACAAAAATAAACGAATTTAATACCGCTGAGTACAATAGATACCTACGATTATTGATCCTTGAGTAAGTAACTTATGCAAAAAAAAAAAACATCAAACTGATACAAGATTGAAATCAAGCTACGGGCAGAGGTTACCACTTAACAGCAATGGATTCTAGAAAGAAGAAGAATTCTGCGTTTAGTAGACCTCCAACAAATGTGGGTTTGTGACCCAAGAAACTTTGAAACTCCACCGGTTTGAAACCTATTCTTACTCACGACACAATAGCATCATCATCATTATCTGCCTAGCCTTTTCCCAACTACGTCGGGGTCGGCTTCCAGTCTGACCGAATGAAGCTGAATACCAGTATTTTACATGGAGCGACTGTCTATCTGACATGCATAACCCAATTACTGGGTAATACGATACCCCCTGGTAAGACTCAAACTTTCGGGCTTCTGACGACCCGTAACGACTGTCAAAGATCTACAAATGTTTCGGGAAGTCAAAAACGCCCAAAGGCTGACAACCAGTCTTACCAAGTGTTATTGTGTTACCAAGTAGTTACTATCTAACCTCAAACAACCCAACTGATGGCAGTCGACGTTCCATGTAAAATACTAGTCCTAGCTGCATACGGCAGGCTGGAAGGCGACCGCAACATAGTTTCGAAAAGGTTACGCTAATGGTTTGGACAGTTTTTGTTGTGTTATAACTATTCCACACGAATGCCAAAGAATGACAGCTCTGATTGGAATATACCGTTTTTTTTTTTTGTTAATTAATCTACATTAATATGTACAATTGTAATAGTAGGGGGGGCCTAGAGACCTGTACCACAGGTATTCTATGTCGCGTCAGTCTTTGACAAATGTTAAGTCATTTTTTTATAATAAGCACATCCACACGTCCACAACACACATTTGTGATGAGAAATTAAATAAATAAATTATAACTATAAATAAATTACAATGCTAGTTACTACTGAATTAAATAACAATCTGTTTTATTAACTACATACTCTGGATGAGTATATCTTAATACAATAACCCGTAAGTCGCTTTCTCTGTCCCTATATCCCTATGTATGCTTAAATCTTTAAAACTACGCAACGGATTTTGATGCGGGTTTTTTTTAATAGATAGAGCGATTGAAGAGGTAGGTTTATATATATAATATACCAACCTCCACGCGGGCGAAGCCGCTGGCAAAAGCTAGTTTGCTATAAAAATAAATACGATAACTCTTTTTAGGGATTTTTTACTATAAAGGTACAAACTATAACCCCTTTTAGTGATGTTTTACTATAAAAGTAAAAACTACAATCCCATTTAGTGAATTTTACTATAAAAGTAAATACGATAACCCTTTTTAGTGTATTTTCGCTATAAAAGTAAACACGATAGCCCCGTCAGTATTTTTTTATTATAAATGTAAAAACTACAGGGTGTTTGGCAGAACGTTGAACATACGAAAATGGTGGATAGGTGGGGTCATTTGCTACTTACTCAGCCCTAATTTATGTGGCCCTGGCACCCTGGATATTAAAAAAAAAAAATTTTGCTTTCTTCTAGTTTCACCTCTTTCTTAACTTCAAAGTGTAATTTTTAGGCAGATTCTTATAAAATTATTGCTTTATTCTAGTTAGCTAGAAAAAAAGTTACGAGTCCCCAAACTTACAGAAAGATGTAAAAAAATATTTAAATCTTAATTTCAACTTGCATTAAAAAAATACATATTGCCTGTTTTACCCATTTTTAATAAAAAATACACTTTAAAGCTAAGAAAGTGGTGAAACTAGGAGAAAGCAAAATTGTTTTTTTTTAATATCCAGGGTGCCAGGGCCAAATAAATTAGGGCTGAGTAAGTAGCAGAAGACCCCACCTAACCACCATTTTCGTATGTTCAACGTTCTGCCAAACATCCTGTATAACCCTGTTAGTGATTTTTTTATACATACCTGCAGTTTGAAATTTTGCGAAGACCCTTTATGTCTCAGAGTTTTGAAGGACCACGAGGTGTGCAATCCTGTCCACAGCTGAAATTTAGAAATACTATTTCAAATTTCAAATTAATAAATAATCATGTAGGACAAGAAGAGTGGGCGGTGACCCCCAAACTAGGCATTCGCCTGTATCTATTATGATTACTTATCGTGCTACAGCTAAGTGTCGTCTACAAGAGAAATGAAATGAAATGTTCTTTTATGTAAGTAGATCTTAAAAGACACTTTTACACGTCAACATTTTGTTGGTCAATATTTTAAAAACTAGATGGCGCCGGCATTTCCTAGCTGACTGTTCCCTGAGAAGAAAAGCCGAAACAAACTCAGAGGTCATGGTCTCTTTTAAAGTCCAGACATTATATTATTTAAATTTTATGTGAGTCTAACAATGCAGGGCAGTGTCTGGAAAGGCCTTTTGAAGAAAGAGCCATTGCAGCTTTGAGCTGACCTGTCTCAACAGACGGCATGTATGTAGCAGTCACCGTGTAGCCCAACCCTATTTTAGGGAGCTCAACGACCCGTCACAAGACACTACCAGATTTGCAGGACATTTGCGTAGGCTATTTACAAAATGCTCAAAACCACTCAGGGAAAGAGCACTGAAGTCTGTAATACAAATATTATAAAATCAGACACAGAATTAAAAACAAGGTGTCATAATGTGTCACCACACTATATCTACTACAAAAAATTTTAAACAAACAAATTATGCTTATTCTTATGACAAATAACGAATGTTTTTTTATTCGTTGCTCAGAAAAAACTTAAAAAAAAGAATACAAACACAAAGACACCGGCTTCAGTAATTAAAGTGATTATTTTTAATTTGTATTGTTTTTTTTTTTAAGTTGGTGGCTTTTTTTTTTAAATATTGTTAAGGTATACTCACGTATGCACTGTTTCATAGCGATTTTGTTGCACGCAGCATATATTTCAATTTGAATCGACAAAAACTCTGCAAAGTAATGACGCGCTAAGGACTTCTGCCTCGGTGTAGGAGATGGCGGTACTTTTAAGTTCACAAGTGCCGCCTGAAAATCTACAGTGTGATTTTAGACAAATGTGCGTTATCTTACGAGCGTTCATCCCGCGCGGGCTGGCAACTTTGCATTTATAGTGGTTTTTCGCGATTATTTCATTAAATATAAACAAAAGTAAATTTTTTTTTAGCCAAGCTAAATAGTTAGTATTTATAATTATGTTAAACATTTACTCTTAATATCGTGCACATAGAAAATAATTGACGGTATGTCGATATGACGTAAATACCAAAATAACTAATACCAACGACCTAGTGCTTCATTGAAACAAAAATCGTACTTTTATTTAAACCTAATAAGATAATCACAAAAAACCTCTCGAAATACGACGTTGCCAGGCCGCGCTGGATGAACGCTCTTAATCGTGACGTCATCGTCCACGTGAAGAAAAATGTATGAGATAATGTACTAATTTTCTGTCAAGTGCAGGTACCTATTTCCATACGTTTAATTTGGTACGTGGACGTGGACGTCTACGATAATACCGTCACGCTAACGTGATGGTATAGTAGTCACCGATAAACCGTCACGTTGGCGGTTTCTCGTAGTTTTTAAGCGATTTATAATTTCTAGAAATTATAAAATCGCTTTTTAAGTACTACGACATCGTCACGTTAGCGGAGTCCCGTAGTCATTGAGTGCTATTATAATTTCTAGAAATTACAAAAGTAGTCAATGACCGTGATACGTTTATCGCTAGAGTAATGCTTGAGCTTCAACGATAGGTAATGTCTTTACAACAAATGAGATTGAATTTAATTTGCCCGTGACGTCTTTTCACACATTAAGGAGCTGCCCAAATTTATGGCAGTTTTTGTCATACAATTAGGCGTATTGGTACATATAAAAAGCCAGAAAAATTGATTGAGTGTAGTGTCAAATATTCAAAGAAAATATTTTATAAAAATAATCCAGTCGTAAAACAGAGCTCTTAAAATATTTTTCGTCGCATAATTCTCAAAAGCATTACTTTGTATGTGATGGTAATAAAGAGAATTCAAGCCATGAATTTATCAATGAATGAAGTTACTTTTATTTTGGTGGTCATTCGATTCAACTAACATCAAACGCATCGCTATTATGAACCTTATTTCTTGCCGCGCTGCGCTATTGTCAAAACCAAAAAAAAATTGCTTCTACCACGGCTTGAGAAAGATAAACGAGTCAAGGGTACTCGCTAGTCCCGAACTTCTTGTAACGAAAGCTTGCTTCGCTCACTAGTGGAGCAAGCTTGGCGTAGGTTCTTTAAAATTGGTACAGACATAGTCTACCCTTTGCTCAACCATTGCCGTAGCATTTTCGTAGATATTGGCGATTTAAATGTAACTACACTGAGAAAAAATACGTTGTCGCATAAAAATATATTAGTTGATATAATAAACAATAAAATGCAGGCGGCATGCATGTATACAGAAAACATGTATGTCATGCAGGAGTATACAATAGTTGTAGTTCAGGATATACTGTGTGTATAAATCCTGTTGGTAATAAAACAAGGATTCGTTTTTCATGCAATTAATCCATTAAATAACATGGTCGATGGATATAGCTGGAGTTTATTAAGAAGCCGTTACCAGTGATGACCTATGGTACTGAAACGAGGTCGCTCACAATTGACCTTATGCCAATGGGCTAGAAGTCTTCCAAAGGGCAATGGAGAGAGCTATGTTTGGAGTTTCCCTACGTGATCAAATCAGGAATGAAGAGATCCGTAGGAGACCCAAGGCAACCGACATAGTTCGAAGAATTGCCAAACTTAAGTGGCTTGGGCAGGGCACATTGCTCGCAGAACTGATAGCCAATGGAGCCGAAGGGTTCTGGTCTAGCGACCGCAAAGCGGAAGACGTAGAGTTGGAACAAGGTGGACCGATGACCTTGTGAAGGCCGCAGGAATCCGCTGGTTGCAGAAAGCACAGATCCGGTCGAAGTGGCGGAGCTTGGAGGAGGCCTATGTCCAGTGTCAGAAATGATGTTGTTGATAGAGAAACCAATGATGGATGTTTTCAAATGAAATTTAATTTGATAAATGAATTGTTTAGTATAATCAGCCATTGGATCATTTTCCCATTGTTTTTGTCAAAAGCCTCCTCTTTGTGAAAGGGAGAGGGGCGTATTCCACCACGCTGGACCAACGTCACCTTTCCTCCAGTATTTTAGTTCGGCATGTATTTAATGCGGCAACTAAGTAAAATGAATATAGGTTTTAAAAAAAAATAGAGTGGGTACCATATATAATGGGTTGGCAGCTAATAAGGAGTATCGTAATAAGTAATAGGTAGCATATTAATATATCAGTAATAAGCTCCGTTTTAATTTAAACTAGCATCAAGTTTTTCTTTTGGGAACTGAATTAATATCTAAGCGGAAACTTAATGGCAAAAAAAAAATAGAAAATGGGCATTCATAAATAATATAAATCAGATTCTATTTAAAATTGTTTGTATGAAGAATAAATATAAACTAGCTTATATTCTAGCTTAGTTTCTGTCACGGCTCCGGCGCTGCGGGGCTACGGCGGTCCCTCGCGAACTTATCGTCGCAGATGGTTTAACACTCACCACCGCGGCTTCGGCTTGCTGGCCGGCTTCGCCGGCCAGCCTCAGCCGCCGCGGCGAGTGTAACAACCACCCGCTCCTCAGCTCGCGGGCCGCCTCGCCCCTCCGTGCCTACGCGATTCTAAATTACACTCTAGGGGTAGGGCAGACAAGACTGCATGGAGTCGGATTTATAGCGATTCGTTTCTGTCAACCTGAAGAACCTAGTTTTTTGCCACCCTACTAACATTATTAGTCGCCAAGTCATTATTTATAGCTCCTCGCCTAATATTTTATTTGACTGGTATAGTTTATTTGCTACCTAAACGCAGCTGCTAGTTTTTAGTTTTTATAACACCTTTAATTTTGAACCTTACATAATATAATAGTCGCGAAAATATTTAATCGCTGGCAAGTTATTTTATTTGTTGCAAACATTTAGTCGACTTTTAAGTTATTAGTCACTCGGAAAATAATAAGCTTTTTAGTTCTAGGATATGTCGGTTTTCCAAAGATGTTTTTTTTCCTTCACCGTTTTGAGAGCAGCGGTGATTAAATAATTTACACAAAGTATAGCGACTGTCTGGGTTTAAACCTTCGACCTACAAATTCGTAAGTTGCGGCCATCACTGCTTCTTAAGGGGGAACCTAGTCGCGGGCTCGAACTCACTGGTGGGTCTGGCTAAAAAGCACGCTGTCTCACCAGGCATCGTGTCCGACAGAGATAGTACCAGTGATGAGCAGTTAGACGCTAGTCTACACTCACAACGTTATTGAGTGAGATGCAGTTTCATTTGTAGTAAAACATGCGCGTAAAAAATGAAGAATAGTCCTTCGGAAGATCGGGTTTTATGAAAAAACCACTGCAGAAATAAAAAACCAATAAAGTTCATTGAAATTTTCTATAGTTGAGCTTTGTCGGTACCGATTTGGTTTTGGAGGTTTTACAGTTCTTTTATTATTCGAACACGCCCAAAGTAAACGAATCTTTGTTGGCTCCTAACTTTTTAATGGCTTTTTATTTTAGTATTCTGTTTCCGTACAGACAATATTAATAATGAGACAAAACCATGCCATGTTTAATGTTTGTTGTACATTGTCGAACAGTGGAGTAATACACTCCCGAAGTTTGTATGGGAAAAATGTCGACAAGATTCACCTTAACAAAATGTTTGTTTTCTGTTATTTAAATTAAAATTTCTTAATGCAGAATGCTTAAAGGACGATGGGCTAGTGACCCCAAAATTGGAACTTAGTTAACAGACTTGAGACGTCTCTCATTTAAATTGGTCTTGGCTTACTGATCATTCTTTACTATGGCAACGATTGGCAAAAGTATGGGGTTTTCATGGAGATTATGTTAATGTAATGATACAACTGTAGTACAAAATATGTATGACTATTAAAAACGAAGTGAAAATCGTAATTGCTTTTCCTTAAGTACTTAATATCGTATTTTATTTTCAATTAAATAACATATTCACGCTTGTATACCCCGTAGGTGTTGGTAGAGGTTGTGCACGTACAACCCGTACATCGTTAGACAGATGAAACTGAAGGAAAAAAAAAAGAAAAAAGCAATCTGTTGGCTCAAAAACAAAATTGGGTATGGAGTCCATAGTCGCTTGCCCATCGTCCTTTAACTTTGGTTGCCATTGTTACGTGGCATAGCATTTTTAAAAGACGCAAGAAACATTGGAATTCGTCGTCTCTGTATCATGCGCTTTAAACACTGATATAACGTACCTTCGCGAGTTAGATGCAGTTGAGCATAACGCAGCACCTGCAAGAACATCGGATCAGTGCGGTTCTCCATCTCCTTAATCACTTGTCGACTCAGTTCAATGTAATTTTCTGAAAAAACAAAACACTCATTTAAAGTACCTTTTTACTATCTACTACCTTCAATGGTGCTTTCACAATTCACCTACATAAAATATAACATTGAACCGTAAATTATAATTATATTCCCTGTTGTTATACGATTTTATAAAACAAATATCTGAATGTTTGAGATCCCTAACGTATGAAGGAACGCGAAAACATCCTGACCAGGATAAGCTAAAAAATACTTGCGTACTCCCTCCCACACACAGACATACGCACACACATAAACTGATACACATACACATCGAAAGCTGCTTTTTTTTTGGGTGGGAAATCATCAAATAACTTCTCCCGCTCTGAGTGGAGCGGGAGGGCGTGTCAGACTGTTACTGACTAAAACCCACCCGTGTTATCACTTGCCTGTGTGCCAGGGGCCGCGATATCTCTTTCGAACCACCCGCACCCCTGGCAGACATCGAGAGCTGCTAAAGTAATGTTTTATTTTATTGTAACTTTGTCTTAAAACCCTCTAAAACGTATGTGCCTCATTATTTTTTTTGGAAAAAAATAATATAAAAATGATGTTTTCAGAAAGCAGGGAATATCGAGAACAACATGAACTCCATTCATCGATAGTAAACCATTCAATTACTGAGTAACAGTCTCTTTTAATTTACTGTCTGAAATAGTAAGAGTTCAAAAAATATTAGCAGAAAGTGTTCTTCTAACATACAAAAGCAAACAAAGAAATCTAAAAGAGAATCAGAAACATTTAATAAATAAAGAAAATTTCATCATTATTTTTAGCACAGAATAAGCTCTGCGTCTTAAACCCCCGTCCTTCCCACATATCAATTGTCGCCAAATATGCCCACACATGTTATTCGAACGAATGCCCGTTTGAACCCGAGACAAAAGAAACGTAGCAACGAATCTGGTAGGTAACAGGAAACACAAGGTACCAGCATCGATGAAAATAGAAAAAATCGCCAATGGGGGCATTGTATTACCGACGAGTTGTGTAGGAAAATATACATTAGTGTAAATAAAATATACATTTTAACACATTAACGCTTCTGCCAGGGGTGCGGGTTGTTCGAAAGAGATACCGCGGCCCCTGGCACACATGCAACTGAGGGAACACGGGTGGGTTTTAGTCAGTAAAAGTCTGACACGCCCTCCTGCTCCACCCAGAGCGGGAGAAGTCATTTGATGATTTCTCACCCAGTTAAAAAAGGCTTGATTTTTCAATAGTCAAATAAGTTTTATCTGAAGAATAAATCTGACAGTTTGACATATTTTCTATACAAAAGCTGTTAAACCGCAATATTTATTTCTGATAAAAGTTAACAGACAGTTTAAAAATCTGCCCTAAATAAACAAAGAGAAATAAGCTTTTAGTAACATGTGATGATCATGATAATAATTATTCTAATTTAGGGGGGGAGGGGTACCATAATCGCCACGCTTGGCAAGCGGGTTGGCGATCGCAGTTCGGTGGTAAAATGTATGGAGAATACTGGTGCCCGTTCTGTGGTAAGTTCCTTAGTCGTCTCCTACTACACTCACGGGAAGAAATGCGGACTTAATAACATGTACCGAAATTAAAACATTTTTCATTTATTACGAAGTAATCGTTAAATCAAATTGACTGGCTTGAGACCACGAGAGCCTGGGTTCAATTCCCGTGTTATAAGGTCTTTCTATCCAGAATTTCTCATTGGAAGCCCGGAGTCTGAATTCGTTCTCGGTCGATGGCAATAGGCTCGCCCCTATTAAGTAGGACTTAAACCATAACTGGCGAAAAGTGAATGTACTATAGTTACACATCTGGAAACAAGGCGTTTTTTTTTTTTTAAACCATGTTCCTTCAGCTGCCCGTATGCCAGGGGCCGCGGTATCTCTTTCGAACAACCCGCACCCCTAGCAGGCATCGGCCCTTGCGGGCCCCTCCAGCTGCTGCTGACGTCCACCTGCGACGGGTCAGTACAGTGGCCCCGCCGCCAACCACTTTTCGGCCGCAGGGGATAGGGAGAGCGGCCAACGCTATACCGACACTCCTCTTCCCCTGCGGCCCCACCGCGTCCGCCATCAAACGGTGGCGGCCCCGTCCAGGCTACGGAAGGGAAGAGCGCTACTCAGAAGTACCGGCACTCCTCCACCGCCGCAGCCTGTAACCCTCAGCCGCGATGCCTCCCATTCGACATCGCGGCCCGCCTCAGTTGCGATGCACCTCACCGCAACCTACTTTTTGGCCGCTACGTCGTCGGCTTGGAGGCACAAGCCCTGACGAGCGGCCCCACCTTGGGGTTCCTCTTCGCTTCACCGTGGGAGGGTGACCACGGTTACTGAGCCCCCCCGCAACGACAATGCGGGAACCCCACTGGGGGGGGGGGAAACAAGGCGTGATGTTATATGTTGTATTCCATCAAAATCGAATCGAAGTCATTCATTCAAACGACTTTTAGAATCTGGACTTTTTAAACGTCAAAATTACAAAAGACTGGCCCCCAACCAAACATTAATATAATAATATAAACATGACTGAGTACACGAGCAGGCCGGATTGAATTTATACAACGCAAAGATAGTTTTTACAATCTTTAGCGGCTTCAAAATTATTTTCGAAAGCTAATCAATTAATGTATGCGCCCTTGTATAGCAGGACTAGCGTTGAGCAAAGCGCTTTTGTCAGCGATGTAATCCCCAACTTAAAATATCTGGTGCGTTATAAACAATATTTAAATTTCGTTGGAGTATGTGGGGAGGTATTAATACCATACCCCAATATAGATGAAATGTTTTTTTATTTTATATATTAATGTTTTAGTTGTAATTATTACTAATTAATTAGAAATTATTATCAGAATATTTGTGTTCATTTTATAGGTATTTGTACTTTTTGCAAACCTGTATTTGTCTAAAATAAAAATATTTGAATTTGAATTTAAAGATGAGTTTTTTTCTTAACTATTATACAGATTGTTTGGCAGAACGTTGAACATACGAAAATGGTGGATAGGTGGGGTCATCTGCTACTTACTCAGCCCTAATTTATTTGGCCCTGGTCCTCTGGATATTAAAAAAAAAAAAAATATTTCTTCTAGTTTCACCACTTTCTTAACTTTAAAGTGTAATTAAGAATTAAGAAAATAAGGCTTTTACGTATGTACGTATGTATTAAAAGATAAAATGTACAAAAGAGGACTTAAAGGCTTCTTCAAACAGCCGCGACGCGACAGCGCGACGCGACACTTGTAGAACAATTTCCATTAAGTTTTCATAGAAAATGTTCTACGAGTGTCGCGACGCGACCGTCGCGTCGCGCTAGTCTGCACGAGCCTTAATGCTCTATTAATCAACTTTCTTTAGTATTGTTCGTTAAATCGTGGAGCTCCTTTAAGTTCTAAGTTAACTTGAATGATTACTGATAAATGCGTGCACTGATTGGACAGGTCCACTCAATATTTGTGGTTCTTTCCTCAAAAGACCACTTCAGACATCAATCCACATGGCCTTCACATGATCTGACCAAGATTTTGTCTGGACTTTAAAAGAGACTGTGACCTCTGAGTTTGTTTCGGCCTTTCTTCTCAGAGTAGTCAGATAGGAAACATCAACCTCATCTAGTTTTATAAAAATATGATTGACGTGTAAAAGTGTTTGTACAAACCTACTTACAGAAATAAAATCATTTAGCATTGGTGATGCAAATATAAATATTAAAAAAAAACAATACAATACTAAATTAAAGAATTAGACATTGCCATTCCACGTGGCCATGCTGCCAGTGTTCTGAGCACGTGTCCAGATTACAGCGACGTAGATGAGGACTCCGGCGCCTAAGAGTCCTTTTGTTTTTATATATTTTAGTATACTTAGATAATTAGTCATTTAATTTAGTACCGTGTGAAAATAGTTGTATCAAACATTGATGAATGACAAATACAGATAACATCATGCCTTATTTCCCTTAGTACACTCACATTCAGATAAAAAAAAAAATGTTTCAATAAATCAGTCATAAAAATATTAATAAGTAAATTTATGTAACTGCCCAATAACCTTATGGAAACGTGATGAATATAAAAATGCACATAACATAACGCCTTATATGTTGGGCAGAGGTGTCCTTGTAGAAAACCCACATTTATCAGTTGAAAAATAAATAGAAACAAAAAAAATTAAACGTATATCAAATAAAATATTTATTAATAAGTTTATGCAATAAACTTATGAAAACGTGGTAAATTTAAAAATACACATAACATCATCGTTTCCCGAAGTTTTGGACAAAGCTGTAGGTACTTATAGTACACCCTCAATAAACCAGTTGAAAAAAGAAAGAAAAAAAATCTGTTATTGTTTACAGAAAGTTCTATAAAAAAGTAAATATAGTAACTGTTCAATATACTCACCCACGAGGCGCTCGACTGAGTAATTTTCCAAACTCTCCTTATCGCTAGCATCCAGCCGCACTTTTTCAATTTCGGTTCTCAACATTTCCTTCTGGTCTTCGTCCAACATTTTCTATGGAAAACACTCCGTAACTGTTTCAGGAAGAAATTAACCGGTGCTAGCGGCTACCTACTGGTTCCAGACAAACACTTGTAGGGACTGCCGGCCGGCGAACAAGGCTTCGCGACTGCGCTGAACGATCCCAATGTAACAGTACTGTCGTGATCACAAATATCACTTCACTTTTCATTTCAGAGCGGGTGGTGTTTAGTTTCACTTCGGACCGATTTTTTATGTGTTTTTAGAACGGTTTGATAATTTTGTTAAAAGTTAAGTTAAAATCAGTTTGTGAGTTTGGATCTGGTGAATCAATGATTAATAAGAAAAGATCTTCTGGACTTTCAGGTTCATTTATGTTGATATTGTATTGAGCATACGATTATAGATAGTTTTAGGCTTGGAATCCACAGCTTAGCTGCGCAGTTTGATTACCTGAAAAAAAAACAAACAAAAAAAGCATAAACGTAATTATTATTTTTTATTTATTTAAAATGAACACCTGGAAAATAAGTACAACAAAAGAGACCTGTCACGTCATACAAAATTGGGTCCAAAACTCCAAGTAAAAACTCCGACCGAAGAAAACATGTGTTGTTAGACTGGGACGGTCTCCTTTTACTTGACCAATCCTTCAGCATTGCTATTCTCTAACGTGAGGTGAGCCGTCCGTCTCATTCCACCTGATGCTTGGTCAAACCCTAGCATCAGTGGGATGACACTGACAGCTCACTCCATGCTCACTTCACGCGGTGAGTTGGTTACAGAATCGACATACATGTGCTTTTTAAAATTTAATAACCTAGTTTTATACATTTTAATAAAATATATAGCTACAGATTCGCGAAAATAGAAAAAGATGACTTTGATATTTAGTTAAATAAATAAAATAAAATAAGCATTTGTTGCTGGTTGCACAATTATTTTCTTAAAATATCGGCGTTCGGTGCACTCTTTTCAAACTGCTTGTCTTTCGACAAAGGAGATAGAGAGAGATGGATATCTTTAGAGGAGGCTCTAAAGATTTCCATCTCTCTCTGTCTCTCGTTCGCTAAATCCACTCTGGACCAGCTACTCTTTTGACATCGTCTTCCCATCGTTTCGCTTGTCGTCCTTTGCTCCTTTTTCCATCCCTTGGGAACCACTCTGTTATTAATTTGGTCCATTTCTCTTTTCCTCTCTTAACATATGTCCTGTCCATCGGCATTTTTGTGTTTGGCATACTTTATGTGCATCTTTAAACTTGGTTATACTTTTTATTTCTTTTAATCTCACTTTGTCTCTTCTCTTGAGTCCAACCACACTTCCTTCTATACTATTTTGACACACTTGTATTTTCTGATTCAATTGTTCTGTTAATGGATATTTGGCAACCATAGGTTAGGCACGGCAGAATATAAATACACATATTGTAAATTTTTTTGTCTTTTATTGGCATGTCTTTGTTCGTCATCACTCGCTAACGGACCAAAATCTCTTCCAAGTGTTAGCTATCTTTCTTTTAATTTCTTTATGCACAGTATCAGTTGCAAATATTAACTGTTTAGTTAACATGCAAAAAATAATTATAGGAACACTCGCAGAGGTTTGTTATCGTTGAAGGTAATACTTGTTCAAAAGAATTATGATTTTGGGTCAAATATGGCAGATCTCCTTTTAGAAAAAATGTATAGCCAATAAGATAGGCAATAGTTTCTTTTTGAATTAAAATAAAAAACAAGTTGAACATCTTCTTTCCTTATCATGCCAGCTAATTACGGTTAATTTTCAGGCCGGCTACGCGACTGTACCTTGATCGTCTCCTGTGGGCGGCAGAGTGAGACAGCACTATTCAGTTCAGGGTTTATTTTTAACAGGAGTATTGATTTATTGACTTGGTTGGGTAACAGAGTTGTAAGTTGTTGTTGTTGTGGTACTAATAGGTAAATTTGATGACTACTAATTTTAATGTTAGTAATCACTTTTAAATAATTAATTAAATAGTTTTTTTAGAATGTACAATTATTGCCGGACGTAAATATTTCATATTGAGTTTTATTTCTAGGAAGTTTTGTAATAATTCCTTCTGCACACGTGGTTTGCCTGGTACCTCATTAAAGGCGTAATTATGTAAATGTCAATTAACTGCTCCCGAATTACGATGTTTACTTTTTTTTTTTTTTTTTGATTTTGGCTTCACACGGTTTGTGCATTTAGCCAGTGTCAAGTAATTTTTCTTTTAGATCAAGTAAATGGCCCGATATCGGGCACGAAGTTACAAAACAGTCATAGTCGTCTTTAGTCAGTCAAGTCAAATCAAAGTTATTGTAAAGCGGTAGTAGCTTTACAACAACCTAACAGGAGTTTTTGGGGGGAACACGAAAAGACCACGTTAGTCACTTATTTTCACCTTCACTACACTTGTGCACTCACACGTAACTAAATTGAATAATTCACTATCAAAATTATGCAATTTAATTCGCTATTTCACTAAATTCCATGAAAATGAAAATTCGTGCGACATGTTCCAACGCGATCCCGCCAAAAACTCATGTTTACTTTTAATTTTGATTGTTTACATACTTCATTGGAGTATTTGACATTGTTTACCTACAATTCTAATTTCAACTCTTTGTTAGTAGTGGCTTTTGTAGACAAGATATTAATTCAGATTTGTTACATTTATAATGGCATGTCATTTAGTTTAAATAGGTTTTATTTGTTCCGTGTGGTGCTTGACGTAAAAGAATAGTACCATCCCATTCCTTCCCATGGGTGTCGTAGACGATATGATGAGGTTTTATTTTGATGATTTTATTCATCTTTTACTTAATAGAACCAAAAATCCGAGGACATGTGCATTCCACCAACCCGCACAGGGACCGGTAGATGCCACTCTCACTTACTGGGTGGACGCCTGTGTCCCAGCAGTGGGAATATTATAGGCTAATAATGGTTTTTTTTTGCGTGGGAAATCATCAAATAACTTCTCCCGCTCTGGGCGGAGCGGGAGGGCGTGTCAGACTTTTAGAATAGAATAGAATAGAATAGAATAGTATTTATTTGCTGTAAAAACATGGTATAAAGAGATGGTAAAAACAAAATAACAAGAGCATACATGTTTTTGCTAAACAGTCATAAGCGTACAAATTTACACAACCATATTTAACATTTATAGTCAAAGAGTTCTTTGACACTATAAAAACTATGACTACACAACCATTCATGCAATTTATTTTTGAATAATCTTATATTTAAAGTCTTGAAATTACTTGGTATCTTATTATATATACGTACACACATGGATATACAACTTGTATTATATTTAGCTAGCCTCGGAAGGATATCTAGTACAAGCATGTGGGGGTCTCGTCGGTTACGTGGATATAAATCATCTGCCTTACTGAACAATTCCTTATGCTTCCTCACAAACACACATGTTTCATAAATGTAAAGAGACGGTAGCGGCAACAAGCCAAGCTTTTTAAATATCGGCCTACAGGATTCGTCAGGTCGAAGCCCGTTTGTTGCTCTAATGCATTTTTTCTGTGCAATAAATGCTCTATTTTGATCTGTGCTATTACCCCACATTATCAAGCCATAGCGGAGCACCGATTCAACGTATGCATGGTAGGACGATATTGCCGTTTGAACGTTTGTTATATTCCTGACTTTTTTTAGTGCATAAACGAACTTATTTACTCTTTTGGAGACGGTATCAATATGTGATTTCCAGTTTATGTCTTGATCTAAAGTTATGCCTAAAAATTTAGTGACTAAATTTACTGACTAAAACCCACCCGTGTTCCCTCAGTTGCCTGTGTACCAGGGGCGGCGGTATCTCTTTCGAACAACCCGCACCCCTGGCAGAATAATGGATGATTAGGTACTTAAATAGACCATTTTATTTTTTGTGAATGTAAGAACGTTGTAGTCCTCTTGTAGACTGCAGATTTGTTGACTATTTCCTTTTTTGGTAATTACCTGGTAGTTTTTAGGGTTCCGTACGCAAAAGGTAAAACGGAACCTATTACTATGACTCCACTGTCCGTCTGTCACCAGGCTGTACCTCATGAACCGTGATAGTAAGACAGTTGAGATTTTCACAGATGATGTATTTCTGTTGCCGTTATAACAATAAATACTAAAAAAACAAAATAAAATAAATATTTAAGGGGGCTCCCATACAACAAACGTGATTTTTTGCTCAATATTGGTAACGGCAACAGGTAAAAGCTTGAAATATTCACAAAATATTTAGTTATATATTCACTTTAAAAATAAATTCTTGAATTAAGTAAAACAAATATTTAAAGGGCCTCCCATACAACAGACATGATTTTTTTGCCGTTATTATAGATAATGGTACGGAACCATTCATGCGCGAGTCCGACTCGCACTTGGCCGGTTTATTTTATTTATTAATTTTATTTAATTTAATTTTAAAAAATGTTTTTTCAAAATTACTTATTTATAGGTAATAAATAAGTATTTTTTTTCTCCATAGGAAACTACCAATGGAACCCTGCAACTAGCTTCTGACGTTTCATAAGTGGCACTGATGAAACGTTACATGGGCAATTGGGCATGTAGGTTACAAAATAATATATTTATTTGGTGTAAAACCTGGTTCACTAAGGTTTTATTAATAGAATTATGATCATATATGTATTCGCGATTGACTAGACATACAAATGCACTGTCCTCCCATACCTATAATTGAAAACCGATATCAGTGTAATTTGAAAACATTGTAAACGCCAATTATTGTTAAAAGAGCAACCATGGAGTTTCTTGCAGGCTCTTCTCCATAGGAAGCGTCAAATTGGAACCGTGCACCTAGCTTCTGACGTTTCATAAGTGCCCTTGCAGGTTTATGTGAAATAAAATATTTTAATTTGATATATATTTTTAATTTGATTATATTTCAAGCTAACGCATAAGCATTTTCAGCCAAAAACGTTCCTAATGCTGGGACACAGACTCTGGCAGAGGTTTCTTTTTATACACATATTTAATTTAATATCACATAGTACCGAATCCATTCCTATCTGCAATACAGTTACATAAGTAAAAAAAAAAATATTTTTAAGAGAGAGAGAGATGGCGCTGCCGTCACGTAAACATTGGCTCCGTGTATAAAAATATTTAAAAATAGTATTACCGAGTATTTAACGTTGAAAGTGGTGTTAAAGTGACAATATCGCTTGGAAGTAGCTGTCCTGTCGTTATCTGGACTCTAACCTTGCCCAGAAAAGTGAAAAAGTGATCTAAAAGTGACGTGCAATTAGTGCTATAAAATAAGACTTCTATGTGCAACAAATTCATATAAAATACAGTTTAAAACATCCAAAACAATATCTCAACAAAAGAAAACCGTGAACTACTTAAAAATTAATAAAACATTGTTTATAAAACATGCAGCAAATCCAGTTGGACAGTGTGAACATTTTTGCAGCATGAGTCACATAACGATCGTTTGATGTTTTAAAATTAATAGAAATAAGAACAGACACACTATTTCGTTAGAAAAAGTGTTGTTGAGTTGGTAAAGTACGCGCAGAGCCGACACTAGAAATCGTATAAACGACGCGTCGCGGGTTCGATTCCAACTATTATTTTCTCTTTTTGTCCATCATTACATTTACAAAAACATTTTGTTGGATTCGATTGGGCACAAGTTCGATTCTGACATACCTGTACTTTGATTTTTATACTATTTTACTCTTTATTTATTTTACTATCAATAATGGCGAGTGGAGACACTAGTAATATAACAATGAGAAAAATACGGAAAACGAACTCTCATAATAATGTGTCGATTATGAACACTTCAGACCCGTCACTCTTTGATACCACGATGCAAAGTCTACCTGACCAATGCGAAACCTTAGAACTACGTGAATTACAAGAAAAAATATTATCTGTACAGGAGGAATTACTGATTGCAAAAAGTGGAATGGACAGTCTAAATACAGAAAATACAAAATTAAAATGGGAATTGGAAAAGTGTTATAAAATCATAGAATTATATAAAAAGTGCGGATATGGGGAGTTTAGTTCCACCCCACCAACTTCAATGCGGAAAAATAAAAAGAAAGACCAGAATGAGACTATCACCCCGTCTAAGAAAAATAATGATCAACATATTGTTATACCCGAAAAGCCCATAATTGTAGAACAACCGAAGCAAGATAAATGTTCTAAAATAAATTCTACAAGTAACGAGGATTTTTTTGAAAAAGATACCACACCAAGTGTGTGCAAGGAAAGGCAGCTGCCAGCCGCCAGCTCTGCCCACAAAAATAAACTGTGCATACTGAGCACGAATAATATTAATAAAATACTATCCATAGCGCAAAATACCATTGCAAACAAATTTGACTGTTGTCACTATTTAATACGTAACGGGAAAACTGAACATCTCTTGAAAGGTCTAAAAGAAAAACTTGTGAAATTCACCATGAATGACTTTTGTGTAATTCTTTTAGGTAATGAGGACTTCAAAAATACTAATAATTATTTTGAAATTATATTCCGTATAAGAGAAGTTGTTCAAAACATAAATCATACGAATGTGATCATCTGTTTACCGACTTTTAAAAATGGATACTATGCTAATTTATTTAACAGTAGAATAGAAACTTTCAACAACCTCTTGTATCTAGATGTACTGACATATGAACATTTATATCTGTTAGACAGTAATTTAAACTTATCCTTTGACTACAAAATGTATAATAAACGAACTGGCTTAATAAGTAACCACGGAATGTATATAATATTTAAGGACATAGATAGTTTAATAATTGACATACAGTATAATAATAGTATAAGTAATATAATTAATATAACCATTGATGATAAATTGACAAATAAGGACACTTTTTTTCTTGACTAAATATTTATGTATATTACATCAGAATATTGCCGGTCTCACTAGTAAATCTGACGCTCTCTCAGTCTGTTTATGTGAACTTTCAGAACGTGATGTTGATGTAGATGTAATATGCATTACAGAGCATTTTATGATGGCTGGCTGTGAGAATCAGCTACACCTACCCAATTATAATTTAGCTGCTTGTTATAGTAGACAGACAAGTAAGCGAGGCGGTGCATGTATACTTGTCAAGCATGGTATTCAATGGAAGGGATTGACCAATGTAGCAAACATGTCCTCGCAAAGTATATTCGAGTGTTGTGCAATTAAATTGACGGACTATAACATTATAATTGTGTGTATTTATAGAGTACCTAACTCAAAAAATATCAATGAGTTTTTTGATAAACTGGAAACTCTTTTAAAATATTTATCCAAACAACGATGTAAGAATATAGTTTTAGCTGGTGATTACAACATTGACATTTTGAAGAGAAGTAAACTGTCAGCGGAATTCGAATGTATTCTTTTAAATTTTAATTTACACCTTGCTTTGAGACAACCTACTCGGGTTGCGAGCCAAACATGCATAGATAATTTTGCGCATGATTTTAACAAGCGACGTTGTAGATCAGAAGTCTTGGAATTCGCACTATCCGATCACACAGCACAACTGTTAAAGTGCCCCGTCAAAAAAAAGGATGTTCTGAAGTATTATCGCAAAAGTACACGAGACTACAGTCAGGAAAATATAGAAAAATTCAAGACTTATCTGAGTAGTCTATCCTTCTCAGATGTGTACGAGATGGACGATCCTAATGCAGCCTACAACTGTTTTATTGAAACGTTTCAATTATTGTACGACCTATGTTTCCCCAGAAAAATGATAACCATTAATACTACTAAAAAACCTACTTGGGTATCACGTGGAATTAAGTTGTGTAGTAAAAACAAACGGAAGCTTCTATGGCAATATAGGTTAAAACCAAGTCAAGCTAATAGAGATAAATTCAAAATATATTCAAAGTTACTCAAAAGAATTATGAATCTAACTCAGAAAACACAAAACAATTACAATATTAAAACCTCTAATAACAAGACTAAGACTACGTGGCAAATTATTAATAATGGTAAATATAATGCCCCGAAAGACTCAATTTCTTGCATCAAATTTGAAAGTAAAGACATCACACACCCAAAAGACATTGCCAATGCATTTAATAATTATTTTATAGATAAAATACAACCAACAATTAACGCGGGAACAAACTCAACGTCATTAATTCTTGGCAGAGCTCAGTCTATGTTTATGGCTCCGTCTACGCCCTATGACATACTTAATATAATCATGAAACTAAAGAACACGAACAGCGTTGGTTATGATGGTATTGCCACAAAAATATTGAAAGCAGTTGCATTTGAAATATGTACCCATTTGTGTTTCATTATTAATCTTTGCATAAGTACAGGTATATTTCCTGATGCATTAAAGAAGTCTATAATGAAACCGCTATATAAGAAAGATAATCACGAATTAATGATAAATTACAGACCGATCGCGCTTATACCAGTTATGTCTAAGGTGTTCGAAAAATATATATATGGTGCAATGAATAACTATTTAGAAAAATATAATATATTAAGTGACGAACAAAAGGGATTTCGAAAAAATAAAAGTATAAATTTGGCTATTTATGAGTGTTTACATAATGTCATGCTAAATGTAGATAACAGAATACCAGTCTGTGCCATATTCTGCGACATGACTCAGGCCTTTGACTGCGTCCATTATAATTCTCTAGCAGAGAAACTTGAAGCCTATGGTGTTAGAAGCAACGTTTTAGAATTAATTAAATCGTATCTTCATAACCGTAAACAAGTTACAGAAATAAGTAAAATAAATAAAAAAAGTAAACGTGAAGAAACTTCAAGATCAGAGGAACGCGAAGTTGTATACGGAGTACCTCAAGGAAGTGTATTGGGGCCTCCGTTGTTCACTTTGTATATAAATGACTTGCCTAAAGTAACTGAACAACCAATGACACTTTTTGCTGACGATTGCACTGTGACAATAGCTTGTAATGACATAAACACATATGAACATGACATTAATAATTCACTAATATCTATTATAAATTGGTTAAGTGATCATAATTTAATAATTAATTTAAATAAAACTAACGTAATGCACTTTAGACAACGTACACAAGCAATCAACAATCCTAATGTTCAATTTAATAATATAAATATCAAAGAAGCTGACACAACAAAATTTCTGGGACTAATAATAGATTCTAAATTGAATTGGAAATCTCAAATAGAGGCACTTAGTAAAAAATTAAGTAGTGCAGCCTACGCTCTGAAACATCTTGCTGTGGTTGTCAACACAGATGCTTTAATTACTGCTTATTATGGATTAGTCGAATCAGTTCTTAGATATGGAGTCATCTTTTGGGGGAATAGCACGGACAATGAAATAGCGTTTCGGGCGCAGAAAAGGTGCATTAGATCGATGTTTAGACTGCAAACAACGGACAGCTGTAAATCTTATTTTACAGAACATAAGATTTTGACATTGCCCTCATTATATATCTTGGAAACAGTAATGTTCATTAAGTCCCATTCTCATTTATTTCAACGTTTGTCTGATGCCGTCCCTAGGAATAGACGTGATAATTTCAAACTCTGTGTTCACGGCGCTAAAACAGCTCTCATGCGTAAGAGCATCTTTTGCATGGCTCCGACCATTTTTAATAAATTGCCCAAATCGTGGAAAATATTAAATATATCTGCTCTTAAAAGTAAATTGAAGAGTTTACTAACTGAAAGAGCATATTACAGCATAGCAGACTTTATGAAAGAGGATAATTTTCTTCGTTTTTGAGATGGTAATGTTGTATTTTTGACATGTTATTGTAATGTATTGTATTTTTTTAATTGTTTTTTTTTAATAGTTGTTGTTTGGAATGGACATTTTAATGACATTAATTCATACTTTCATTGACTAATTTATTTAAGACTACTTTGACATTGTATTGCATCTAAAAATATGCTTTTTGAATTGTAATGATACCTAATATTTAATTAATAATGATAATTTAACAAGTACCTACACAATGTCTTCAATGTAATTTTTATTAATATTATCACGGTTTATGCACCATCTCTTCCTGCCAATTTGTACGCCACTTTATACGGCTGAACATGTTAGAACCTTATCTCATAGTTATCTTGCATGTAACGTATCATGTACACCATGTTTAAACAAATAAAAAATCTTATCTTATCTTATCTTATCTTAAACTTTTTAAGACCTTCATTTTGGTATTATTATAATTTTGGCATTATTTTTAATACCAAAATTATACCAACGCGCTTAAACAGCGAAACATTCTTTTTTTTTTCATTGTTCCATTACAAAATGGACACAAACACATGTTTACATTTAAAAAAATTCCATGTAAAAAATTTAAAACGACACCTTAAAGGGTTAAAATTATTATTCTAACTTGTCTACTAAGGATGGCGAAATCATAAAAATAATAGATGGGTACCTACATAAAGTAAAATATTAGCAACTCAGTAACAATTTTTATCTGTTACTTTTTAGGGTTCCGTACCTCGAATGGATAAAAAATGAACCCTTATAAGATCATTCTCTTGTCCTTCTGTCTGTTCGTGTGTCACCACCGATTTTCTCAGGAACGAGTGGACCTAGCAAGTTGAAATTTATACTATTTATAGATTATGAAATCCGCAGGAGAACCAAGTTAACCAACATAGCCCGAAGAATTGCCAAAATTAAGTGGTAGTGGACAGGGCGCATTGCTCGCAGAACAGTTGGCCGATGGGGCCGAAAGGTTTTGGAGTGGCGATCGCGTACTGGAAGACGTAGAGTTGGAAGGCCTCCCACAATGTGGACCGATGACCTTGTGAAGGCCGCGGGAATCCGCTGGATGTGGGAAGTACAAGACCGGTTGAAGTGGAGGAGCATGAGGAGGCTTATGTCCAGCAGTGGACGTCTTTTGGCTGAAATGATGATAATGAATTTCAATTTTTTTTTAGTTTATCTTTGTAATAATATCGAGTATCTACCTATCACTATCACTACATCACCACTTATTACAAAACTAACCGGATGCAGCTGATTACCAGTATTTTACTTGGAGCTACTGCCTATTTGACCTCCACGACCCAGTTACTGGGTAATACGATACCCTTGGTAAGACTGGTTGTCAGACTTTCGGGCTTCTGACGACCCGTAACGACTGTCAAAGATCCACAAATGACAGCCGGGACCAACGGCTTAACGTGCTTTCCGAGGCACGGAGAGGTCTTGGTATGTAAAGAAGGCCCATCCACGGACCAACCGCGGCAAGCGTAGCTTAACCTGATCGATCGACCCGTGCGGCTATTGTTACTTAGGCTAGCTTCATGTGTCAGATCATAATTATGGAAATCTTAACAATAAAAGTAAGATAGGACAGTAAAAATCCCGTTTAATGCCTCGTTGGTCTATTGGCCGCCAGCCTTACTGCTGCGAAGGAGTTCTTGGGTTCGATAGCCAGGTCGGGCACAGTGTTATTGAGTTTAGCGCTTCCACTCTCAGATAGTTTGGTCATGTTGAGATATCGAATTAACGGCGACTAACATAAGGTATTTAGGTACAACGCAAATGCGAAGGGTGACGTCAAGAGGGATCCTAGAAGTCACAATGTGACCTTATCTTCAAAAGGATCAGATGCGTAGTATTTGTTACCGGCGTCAGCGCACGTGTGACACCAGTAGGGTAATTGCGTATTAGACTAACAGTAGGAGTCGCTTTTTTAACAGACTTTAAAAAAAAGGAAGGTTATCAATTCGACATGTTTTTTTATGTATGTTCATGCATAGCTCCGTCATATATAGACGGATTTGCAAAAATCTTATTTTGTTCGAAAGGAGTTTATCCCGGAATGGTCCCAATTTATATTTCGTATCGATCTGATGATGAGTTTCGGAGACAGACAACGGAACGCTACAAAAAATGCGACATGTATGTATATATTTTTTTGTAACGTATGTTCGGGTATAACTCCGTCATTTAATACGGATTTGCAAAATTATTTTTTTGTTCAAAAGGCGTTTATTCCAAAAGTGTCCCATAAAAATTTCGGATACAGGCAACGGTACTCTTCAAAAATTGACAGTTAATCAACAAATGCGATTGCTACTTTCGCATAAATATGCATTGTTTTGACCCCAAGTATGATGAAATTTCGAATTGGTGCGGGGTAGGTACTATAACTCCTCTCTCCTTATTTTGCTGTGCCCGTCAGAGTCTACATTGACCTCTCTGTTTATACCATCTATGTAAAACATATGGAATGCAATAAAGAATTGAGTATTGAGTAACTGAAAATTGAAAAACTAAAAACTTTTTCCAAAAAAAAACAACTGACTTCCGGAAAAACACTAAAAAGTAAAAAAATAACTTTCATTTCGGATAGCGGTGACAAAAAATTCATCGATTTCCGAAATTAAGGTTACTTTTCTCTTTGCAGTGTTTTTCTCCGTGTGGTGGCGGACGCAAAAGAATAGCACCATCCCATTTCTTCCCGTGGGTGTCGTAGAAGGCGACTAAGGGACTTACTAGAGAATGGGCAGCAGCGTTCTCTATGCACTTGACCACTATACTGCGATCGCCAACCCGCCTGCCAAGCGTGGCGACTATGGCAATCCCCCCCTTTGGGGGGAGGCTTATGTCCAGCAGTGGACGTCTTTCGGCTGATATGATGAGTGTTTTGTTATGAACTTATGGCAGTTCAAAAACCTTAATTGCGATGTTTACATTGTTGAGCAGACACATTTTTCGATCATAACATGAAGCATCACCTACTACAATAGATGATGTGATGATGATGCACGCTGAGCATATGGTTCTGTGTTTGATTCCCAGGCCGGGATTGGGAGGTCCATCTGGAATTCCTCAGTAACATCCGGAGTCGGGGTCGCCCTCAATTACATGGGACCCAGGGTGCGTCCAGACCTGGCGAATGCGACGCTCGCGAGCTGCTTGCGAGCATGAAATGTATGTGCGCAGTTCCCAAGCGGTTCGCAGCAGCTCGCGAGCGACAAATTCGCGGCGCATTCGCCAGGTCTGGACACACCCTGGGTGTATTATAAGTACACCTCTGCTTAACCCTCCGAGAAAACAAGGCGTGATGTTGTATCTGTCAGATTATAGAGACTCATCATCATCTGCCTAGCCTTTTCCCAATTACGTTAGGGTCGGCTTCCAGTCTAACCGCATGCCGCTGAGTACCAGTATTTTACATGAAGCGACTGCCTACCTATCAGACCTCCACAACCCAGTTACTGGGTAATACGATACCCCTTGGTAAGACTTTCGGGCTTCTGACGACCCGTAACAACTGTCAAAGATCCACAAATGACAGCCGGGACCAACGGCTTAACGTGCTTTCCGAGGCACGGAGGGATCTTGGTTTGTAAAGATGGTCACCCATCCACGGACCAACCGCGACAAACGTAGCTTAACCTGATCGATCGACCCGTGCGGGTAATACTTGGCCACAAGCCCCTCAGATTATAGAAACGACTTAATTCAAATACAAAAGTCAGTTATGACGGTGAAATTCCAGTTAGTTGATACTTGTTCCTAAGAATTGCCAAATTGAAGTGGCAGTGGTCAGGGCACATTGCTCACAGAACAGACCGCCGATCGGGCCGGAAGGTTCTGGAGTGGCGACCGCGTACTGGAAGACATAGCGTTGGAAGGCCTCCCACAAGATGGACCGATGACCTGGTGAACGTTGCAGGAATACGCTGGATGCAAGAAGTACAGAACCGGTCGAAATGGCGGTGCTTACAAAAGGTCTATGTTCGGTAGTGGACATCTTTCGGCTGAAATGATGGATGTGGATGATGAGAACAGTTCCTTACAAATACTTTGACAGGTAGCTTCTTCGGCCTCCATAATTATCTGCAATTTGAATTAGAATGTCGCTAGTTTTCATTCCAACCATATCAAGAGTGATGTACAGATGTGAGAATATTTTGTGATTCTAGCCAATAAGTAATATTTTGCCTTTTTCCAACTATTCTGGGACCGGCTACCAGTCTAACTGGATGCAGATGGATACAGTATTTTATATAGAATGGCTGCCTATCTGACCCCCTTAACCCAGTTACTAGATAACAGGATACCTCTTGGCTAGACTGATGGTCAGACTTTTAGCTGAATTCCCGTAATGACTGTCAAGGATCTACGAATGACCAAATGTTTAATATGCTTTCCAAGGCACGAAGAGGTAAGTATCGATATTTTATAGATGGTCACCCATCCATGGACCTACATCGGCACGCGTTACTTAACCATGAAGATCGCCCTGTGTAGCTGTAATTATTTACCCACGCGCCGTTCCATATATTGAACTCTATTTTCATACATATTTCTCTGTGCCTCCTTGAAAACCATAGCGGAGAAATATTTCATTTTGAATTACTCCACTGGTTTTAGCTGGGGCTTCTACCCATTGATAACCTGTACTGCTATTCTGTAAAAATCTCACCATGAAAGCATGGGTGAAGTGAGCTTAAAGTCGGCTGTCATTGTATGTGACGCTAGAAATTGACACTATTGACAGCTCACTTCAGATCATTGATTTTTACAGAAGGCCAAGCAGGATCGCCAACACTTCACATCCATTTAAGTATGTCCAAAAATAAATATTACAAGATGATTTATTTAATCTTAATAATTATGGTTATACATAAACTGAGGCAACCCCAGTAAGTTATAGAAGTAGTACAGTTACACTATATGTAGTACAGTTTCATTCCAATGATGAGAGGGTTTAAAGACAAAGTTACAATAAGATAAAATATTAATCAGCTGCTTAACAGCTCTCGGTGTGTATGTGTGTGTGTCTGTGTGTGTGGGGGTGTGGGTGTGTGTGTGTGTATGTGAGGGTGTGTGTGTGTTTTTGTAACTGTGTGGGTGTATACAAGTATATTTTTAACTTATCCTTGTCAGATTTTTTTCTGATGTGGGTGTATACGAGTTTATTTTAATTTTTCAGCTTATCCTAGTCAGATTTATTTATATTTCATTATACGTTAGGGGAAGGAAGACGCTTATGATGAGTTAAGGACGAGAAGGGAAACGTTACGTTCACTTATTGAGAGCATAGTGCTACAAAGTTAATCTCCATTCGTTGCTTTCGGTAAAGGACTGAACATATCAATAAATAATACTTAATATATTTTGCCTAATCTATATTCTGCCTGGCTGCCTCGTTGGTCTAGTGGTCCAAGCGCTACTGTTGAGCTTGAGGTCCTTGTAGGCTCAATTCCCAGCTCATGCAGTCTTATTTGGTTTTTCTATCCGGAATTTCAGCGGATTTGTTCCCGCTTGATGCCAATAGGCTCGCCCTCTATTGCACATGGGACTGAAACATGAGTGGCGAAATTTCATGTACTACAGGTGCATCTCTATCCAACCCTTCCGGGAAATAAAGCGTGGTGTTAACCTTGTGGTTTTTTACTTGTTGGTTTATATTCCTGACATTGTATACAAGGTCATTACTTATCTTTGCTTTTATAATATTAACTTCTTCATACGGTTCTTTCTTCTTAAGTTTTTTTGTTTTGTCTCCTTATTCTGGTATAGACCGATTATTATATTTCTTAAGCAGTACCTTTAAGGTCTGTAATCATCATCACCAAATGTCTAACGTTTTCGTAACCATGTTGGGGTCGGCTTCCAGTGTATGCAGCTGAGTACGAGTATTTTAAATGGAACGATTGCTGACTCCACCTCTTGGCACGACTGGACGTCAGATTTTCGGTCTACTCGTCAGTACTTAGTAGTCTTGCTACCGTCGTAGCGACTATCAAACATCCAAGTATGACTGCCAGATCATTCTATATCATTTTCTATTTGATCTTCCTCTATAAGTGTATTTATTTATTCAGATTCTGCTTCAATTATCATCTTAAGTTCTCGCTTCACGCTGTGTTTTGTAAATTCAGTTTCTACATACATAATTAACTATATTAACTATATTATTATCCCGATTTTTCTCGGAGGCGGTACGTCGACTAAATTCCACAAAAGGGCGATATATTACTCCTTCTGGCCAAAAGTCATCAGTCAAAAACGTATTCAGTTTACACTTAGGGACATACACTTTATAAGCATCATAATCTTTCATCGATCTCATGTTCATTTTCTTTAAGCGTACATCAATGTTAGTCTTGCTCTTAACATAGGTCATGATGTCACACACGGACGCGTCCTTTGACACATTATAAATATAAACAGGTACCTTACTGTCTGCCGCCTTGAACTTAGAGTCAGCACCAACCGTAGCATTCCAGTTTTTCCCACAAAGCGATTCTGAAGCCTTTTTCTTTGAACAAGGGTCCATTTCTCATCCTGTTCCTGGGATTTCCATTCACCTTCGTG
Source organism: Polymixis lichenea (assembly GCA_949091785.1). NCBI lineage: Eukaryota > Metazoa > Arthropoda > Insecta > Lepidoptera > Noctuidae > Polymixis > Polymixis lichenea. The sequence goes on along the minus strand of OX420931.1, from coordinate 56,891,951 downwards.
TAACACATCAGAGAAACTTTTCTTTGCAATAGCACATAAAAGTTTCTCTGATGTTTCAATGATTGCTTTCTTCATCTTGAGTACATAGTGGTCTTAGATTAGAATGCCCCTTTTTATATTTTTTCTAAATTAAAGTGATATGTTCTGGTTGTGTCATTGTCTTACTAGGTGTTTTCAAATTAATTTAAGTACCATTTAATGGTTGGTGATCAGAATTCTTTTCACAGCCCCTAATTTATGGAAGCTTTTCTTTCGGTTACGGTGACGTTGCATTCCGCAGGTGTAAAAAGTCTGCTTGCATACACTACTGTACGTATTATTTACGCCTTTCCATTGCCTTGAAGCTGCTTACATTGCATTTTGTCTTGCAGCGGCTTTAACCATAGATTGGTTTGGATTGTAATGAGTATCACAATCTTTTTGTTCCACTATACTCCAAAAATCCATTTCTTCTTGAAATTATAGTGCTGCAGTGCCCATTAGGGCGACTGGTTGGTGTATTCACATTGCATTTAAGTACCATTTTAATGGTTGGTCATTAAAGATTGTAGAGAATATAATGTGTACCTTATTTATTGAAGGCTTCTTTTTCAGATATGGTGTAACTGCATACCGCAGGTGTAAGAAGTCTGCTTACATACTCAACTGGGTGTTATCCCATTAAACTTAAGCTAAAACGTAAAACGAGTATCACAACCTGCTTTTTTCAGTCAATTTGTCAGTTTATCCAACGCCTCTTGTCGTTCGTTAGTCCATCGCCAGCTGTTTTTCTTTATAGTTAAGATTGTAAGTGGTCCAGCTATATTAAAAAAAATACAGTATCCAAAAATCCTTCCGGGTCTGTTTTTATTATTTCTAGAACGATTAGACATCCCAGATACTTTTTCTCAGAACTAACGAATTATCTCTTGTCTCTGTTAGCTTTTAGGTTAATAATTCTCCGAGGTTTTCAAATATTTCCTTCAGATCCTCAATGTGATATGAAAAAGTGGTAATTTATTTAGCTCATAACATAGATTGATTTCTTCATCATAAATATATAATGGTGTTATATATTAATACCCCCTGGAGTATATTTCTTCTTGAAATTATAATAATAAATTGTCCAACAGGCCAGACGACCGGTTTGGTGTCTTCAAATTCATTAACCATGTTATTGAAATGGGAGATGGTAAGGCGGGCCTCCCTTAGCAAGCACCTCCCATAATGTCTCACATTTGACTGACTTCTGTATAAGTAATCCACAAAGCCATTATCATCATCTGCCCAGCTTTTTCCCAACTATGTTGGGGTCAGCTTCCAGTCTAACCGGATGCAGCTGAACATTACCAGTATTTTACATGAAGCAACTTCTATTGCGACCCCCCACAAGTCAGTCAGGGTACCCTTTGGTAAGACTGGCTGTCAAACTCCTGGGCTTTTGACGACCAGTAACGGCTAGGGCCTACGGTTTTATGTGCTTTCCTTGGCACGGATTGTTGAGTGTTGAATACAACACGATGAGGCGGAGTTTAAAGATCTTCTCTCTGGTCCCTCATCATTTGAAAAAACCCTGTTTGCTCCTGCAATATCTGCCAGTACGAAACGATCACAACCTGGTTTTTATGATGGGCGTGTGGTTTTATTTTCCTGTAATTTTAGCGGCTCCATCATCATTATCATTCACAGCCCAACATTACCCACTGCTGGGCATAAACGAGAATAATAATAATTTATATGAAATATAAAACAAAATAATATATGCGACCATTTAGAAATAATCAATTCGTGGATCTTTTGGGCATCCAGAAACCGCTGGCAAGCGAGGGCGGACAGGACGCGGTGGAGTTGGAAGCCTCTTGAGTGACCATTTTGATTTTTTCCTCGGTGGACTGTCTGGCAATGAGCCTATCCGGTGCAGTCTTTTCGGCCACTCCATATTGCTTGTGAGGGTTTCGGGTGATGAAGGACCCGCCTCAGATCTTGAGTTTGTGGCCACCTCAATATCCTCAGATGGAGTCTTTTCATGTGTTTCTGTGTGTTCCTTCTTCTGGCATTCCTCAAAGCCAGCGTGTAAATGTTTCTCTTGCTGTTGTTGCGTGACAGGGACTGATCTTTCTTCCATGATTGTGTTGTTACCTACTACACAACTTTGTGGTGAAGCAGTCCAGGTACGCGGGTTTTTGTAGATTCTTATCCGCCTCAAGACTATCGAGAGTTTCTGTGATAACCGAGCTCCCAAGTGCAGTTATGAAAATAGTGGGTTTAAATATCAAATAATTATGTAGTCTTTATGGTATTTATGTAATGGGTCTTTGTTACCTGAAATTAATGATGATAAAGTATTATAAAACTGCAACTTCATTGGATGAATAACGTAATAGAATGTCAAAGCACTATGAGTTAAATGCCTACGCCGCCGTACCTACGACGTAGCAGCGCTACGCTTGCTACGAGCTCGTAGCAAACAATTCGCCTACACAAAGCATTTTGTACTTTGTTTGAAACTTGTATTTCACAGCGAGTGAAAATGTTAACCAAAGAGAGACATCAGAGTAGAATACAGTCAGAACGTTTCTTATTTTCCTCGAAAGTAAACGCGAATTTTTTGTAAACATTTCTATGGAAAATTTGAAATCTGTGTATCAATTCCATAATATAAAAAAACACAATACCACTCGAATTTTTCCGATATTTACGTGTGTGAAGATGCAAGCTAATTATTCTAGTTATTTATTTAGCTATGAGTATTACATAGTATATAGTATCATCATAAATCAAACTAACGATACCACGGCATGGCCTAATATGCATACGATTGATAAAAATTCAACTGTTCCCTAATAACTATTACGATTGATTTTGGCGACCTCACAGAAACCTTAAACTTGTACACGAATATATACGTACTTTTTTCAATGTATTTTCCACTTTTCACAATTCCAAATCGTCAATAATGTCGATTCATCAAAGAATGTCCACCAAAAACCAATAACCTTCGATATACACCTTCGGCGTTGATGATAACGTTTAGTTTGCACAGATTTTATTCAACCTAAAATTAATCTTATTAAAATTTTCCCGACTTTTCTAGATTTCATTCAGTATTTGGCTAAATTGTTAAAATTTTCTTGGTGAAAGCTTGAATAAAGGTAGCTCTCCACCCTTTTATTACTGTCACTTTCAGGGATGTAATCTATCGATAATTGAAAGCTCTCTCAGCCCTTAGCTTAGTCGATTTCACCCATAAACTCGACAAAATCATCTCCCATTTCAATTTTAGATCCTTGATTAGTAATACATGGAATATTAAGTAAAATACTAACATATTAATGATACTATCCTTATAAGAAATCAGTTTTATCAAAATTAGTCGAACATTTTCGAGAGCGTATCGTGATTGCGTTGAGAAGAAAATGGCGCGTATCTGTAGTGGCGCTCCCTAGCGGAACTGTTTTCGAATCGACCGGTCACAGTTATAATACTTGTAATAATAACCTTATTGGTGTGAAGATAAAGTTCACTTTGATGAAAACAACAGTGAATGGAGCGTTAAGGGGTAGTTATACGATGTTTGCTCACTCGTGCGTGCCTCTGGTGTTATTGCACCCTCGCCTCGTGATTAACGACTTCGTCCCACTTTATTTGAGAATGAAGTTGTTTGTTGACCTTGAGTGTTTGTAAACATTGTAGTAAGTTGAGTAAAAAAAATTGACGGGTTTTCATTTTTTTTTGTTTACATGGCCTGTTGACGATTTAAGCATGCGAATTTCGAACGTGACGATATTATCTTTGAGGTACGTTCGCGTTATGCTATGACGATAACGCAGGGAAGTAACATGTATGGAAATATACGTGTCAATTTAAATTAGCTGCAAAATTCTTGGGTTACCTGATTTCGAAAACCGGACTTAAAAAAAAAACGAAAACCAAAGTTTTAAATGACACTGACATGTACATATATACAAAAATATATATCTATGTTCCACAAAAAATTAGAAGAACAGCTGATCGATTACGGACCTTAGCCTATCGAATGATTGGGCACGCCACGATTGCGGCGGTAAGTTCCCTCTTTGAGGAGTGGCTTGAGAGGCGGCATGGCATCCTCACCTTCCGCCTGACACAGGTCCTCACCGGACATGGCTGTTTCGGGAGGTTCCTGTTTCGGATAGGGCGGGAGGAAACGCCCGGGTATTTCAATTGCGAAGATCGCCCTGAGGACACGGTGGAGCATACGGTGGAGGTCTGCCTCGCTTGGGCGGAGCAACGCCGTGTCCTCGTGGAGGTGATCGTCGGCGGCGATCTCTCGCGTCCGACCCTGGTCCAGGCCATGGTACGGAGCGAGAGTGCATGGCTAGCAGTCGCCTCCTTCAGCGAAGCAGTTATGCTCGCAAAGAGGGAGGTGGTGCACGTGAGGGAGATGCAGTACATGCGCCCTCACAGCCGTGGCCTTCGCAGGAGCCGCCCTGGGCGTCGGGAATCCCAGGCTGATTCCCGGCCACAGTAGGCACGGGCTTGCGGACGGCGAGTAATGAGTAGCTCGCTGTCCGGTTAGGACCAAGCCCGGGTCAACGGCGCGTCGTGTTCCGCGCGCCTCAAAGAGATGTCAGTAGCAACAGATGGGGGCCGCAAGGGCCGATGCCTGCCAGGGAGGTGGGTTGTTCGAAAGAGATACCGCCGCCCCTGGTACACAGGCAGCTGAGCACGGGTGGGTTTTAGTCAGTAAAAGTCTGACACGCCCTCCTGCTCCACCCAGGGCGGGAGAAGTTATTTGATGATTTCCCACGCAAAAAAAAAAAAGAAAAAAAGAAGCCTATCGAATGATTTGTTTTTGTTTTGTTCTTTCGTTTTCGACATAATACCCAACACGTGACTCTTTAACTTTCCTTCCACGATAATGTAATAACATTCACATATATTTTTATAATGGACGTGGAAAGGTACGCTGTTAAATTTCTTTGTTAGATTTCAAACTTTTTCACAAATGAATAAAGTTCATGTTCAATTAGGAAAATTTGACAGTTTGGGGTACACTTGATGTGTTGGCGTCTGTGATGTGTTGGCGTCTGTTCGTCTACGATAATATCGTTGCGTCAGAATATATGAAAGGCCACATGCTTTACAGCTTTTCTTTACAGAAAAGTTTTTCCGTAGAGATTAAGCATTGCTTCTGGCCTCTAAGAGCATGGTTTTATGCTCACAACAAAAAAATACTACCCTAATTCCAAAAAAAATATTCGGAAGACTTCAGTTTCATTTTCTTCTTTTTGTCATTAATTAATCAGTAATTCAGTTGTTCCGTTACTAATGCCATTTTTAATACTTACATCTCATTGGTTCTGTCATTGCACGTAGTTCCCAGCCAATATTGTACATAGTTCCCAGCCAATATTGTACATAGTTCCCAGCCATTATTTTACATAGTTCGCAGCCAAAATTGTACATGGTTCCCAACCATGTGATTTTTAAGTTTTTGTTTTTTTTTTTGTTTTTACTCTCTCTCTCTCTCTCTCCCTTAGTTAGTTTTTAATGATAATCTGGCAGTTTGAGTACTTTATGCCAAAGTACCAAGATGTCTTTTCTTTGGTATTGTTCGTCGAATCGTTGTGCTCCTTATGTTCTAAGTTGACCTGCATGATTGCTGACAAATGCGTGCACTGACAGGACAGGTCCACTCAACATGAATATTTACTTTGTAAAATATTATATTGCTTTAATTATATTGAATGTGATGACTGTGTGAGTGAATTTTTTTTTTCATCATTTATTCATGGTCTGGCAGTTTGAGTAATTTATGCGGCCTACCCAAATGTCCTTTCTTTGGTATTGTTCGTCAAATCGTTGAGCTCCTCAAGTTCTGAGTTGAGCTGCATGATTACTGATAAATGCGTGCACTGAATGGACAGGCCCACTCAATCTGTGTGGTTCTTTCCTCAAAAGACCATTTCAGACACCAATCCACATGGTCTTCACATGATCTGACCAAGATTATGTCTGGACTTTAAAAGAGACTGTGACGTCTGAGTTTGTTTCGGCCTTTCTTCTCAGAGTAGTCAGATAGGAAACGCCGACCTCATCTAGTTTAAAAAAAAAGTTGACGTGTAAGTGTTCACACAAATCTTCTTACAGAAATAAAATCATTTATCATTTAATGTAATTCTACTACTGTTTTTACTTTACTTTTTTGCTGTATACACCGTGACATTTGTGTCCATTTCAATGGCGCGGCCAGGGCGTAGTTAAAAAAAAAACTACGACGATTTTATAAAACATTGTAGAAGTTGATCCCCAAAACCATAAATTTGTCAAAGTTATGGTTAAAAAGTTATAAGGGTTTGAACGTGGGTGCGCCATTGAAACGCGGAGAACCGCGCGTCCACGGAGATCTTTAAAACTAAGCGTTGCAGAGACCTGAAATTTAGGTAAATGATAGATTAAATTTGTAAAAAAATTGTAAAAATATAGAAAAGATTCCTAGGTTTATATTTCTTGTGGAAGCTGCAAGACTATAACCCCATGGCCGCGCCGTTGAAACGGTGAATAACACAATATCGCTGATATCTCGCTGAAAAAGCATCGCAGACGTCTGAAGTTTTTTGTAAAACCTAGATTTGAATTTGTCAAAATTAGTAAAAATACAACAAAAAATGCTAGCTTAATTATTTCAGGAGCTGTATGTAGTACGGTATTGCGTTGAAATAAGTCGTGATTATCTATCGAAGAAAATAAATAGTAGCGAGATTTTTTTTGTAAACAACAACTATTAATAAGTAGAACTACCAATAATAGGTTAAAAAAAAACAATTATTTCGTTTTATATAGCCTTAAAATACGTTTTGAATTTTTCGTTAGGGTGACCATAGTTTATTGTTCACAGAAAACTTTCCACGTATTGTATTATAAATTGGCAAAAAACAATATTGGTTGAAGGAGCAAGGCTGTTCAATCGTTTACCAGAAGATATAAAAAAGTGTGACAGTGTAAACACATTCAAAAGTAGATTAAGACAATACATCAGAACATTTGAAATAACAAAATGAATAAAAATAAAATAAAAATAAATAAAATTTAAAAAAATCTCGCTACTACTTACTTTCTTCGATAGATAATCACGACTTATTTCAACGCAATACCGTACTACATACAGCTCTTGAAATATTAAAGCTAGGATTTTTCGTTGTATTTTTACTAATTTTGACAATTTCAAATCTAGGTTTTACAAAAAACTTCAGACGTCTGCGGTGCTTTTTCAGCGAGATATCGGCGATATTGTGTTTTCACCGTTTCAATGGATGGAATTAATGATGGAATGTAATGGTAGGTAGGTAGATAGCTTCTACCGTTTGATACGTAAACATTATTAACAGGGAGGGTGTTTCATAACATCATTCTGAAGCAATATTTATTTTTCTTTGTACCTATTATCTTAATTAATGGTAACAATGTTTTAATCGCGCCTAGAGGTATTTTATGACGGATTCATTGAGTGGACCACTTTTGTAAGACGACTAAAATGTCACGGTGTATTGTGTGCCGTTTTAGTAAGTGGTAAATAAATGTATTTTCTTTCTTTCTTCTTTACTATAAATTCAATAATTCGCTGTCTTAAAAATTACGTCGAGTGCTAATTCTGAACAAGTCTTTTTTTTTTTGAGGGTGGCAAATCAGCAAATCTCCCGCTCTGTATGGAGCAGGAGAGCGTGTCAGACTTTTACTGACTAAAACCCACCAGTGTTCCCTCAGTTGCCTGTGGGCCAGAGGCCATGAACAAAAAACCCGCACCCCTGGCAGGTCAACCCGCACCCCTGGCAGGTCAACCCGCACCCCTGGCAGAACAACCCGCACAAAAAGGCTTAGTTTATTTAACGTTTAAAAATATCGCGATTTTTTCTCGCACGCTACATTTTCAACGCACTACTTAGCGCCGAGTATTTTTTCGATGTATGCACTCTGTTGATGTTCTTGTTTGCTCTGCTGATGATGTTGTTGTTCATTGTCAGAGCTCGGTTCAATACGGAGAGTTGAAAATCCATTGTGCGATAAAATCTCGCCGCGGTACTTTCACGTCCATGTGGACGTAACAATTGTATCTATTACGAGATAAGTTGTTACTAGAGAATTTGGCTTAGGAGTCGATTCGCACCAATTCACTCGCCCGAATCATTCGAATCGTCACTTTTAAGTAACATGAACACAACAAGAACAAACAACAACAACTAAACACAACACAAGACACAAGAACTAAATAAGGTTAGGACGCTCGAGAGCTTCCCGTTAAGCTTTCACAACTCATCCAGCAGTGATTTATCGATGTTGATAGGCCGTCCCCTAACCTAGACTCTATCTAGGCAATGTCAGAGCCATTCACATGCAGGAACTTCAAGTCATCGAATTGTCAATTCAGCCGCATACTTCAGAGTAATGTAACAAGTTATCGGGTGTGCGTTTGTTTTCGCTCGCTCTAAGGCCTATAATCCTCAGATCGTCGTTACAGTCACGATATTTGGATATTTTTGGTGTTTGAGACACATAGGACAGTGGGATATCATTCCAGGTGCGGTAAAATGACGCTGTGTTTAACAGGATACTTTAAATCGTAAAATAACTCCAGGTGCATCAAAATCGATCGTTTGAAGGTCAGTCCATTAGAAGGATCGCCCGGGTTTGATGATGTTTTGGTGGTTTTTAGCGCAGTGAGGACAAATAACTGTTAGTGAACGAATACGGAACAATTTTGGGCCGTGTCTCTAAGCTCATCTCCACTTCATCCAGTGTAAGTTGTAGCATTTTTTGTCTGAAGGCAATACGGTTCATTTTTCTGTTAGCACTCTAAACACAGTAACTTGTTGGCACGAAATACATTGGATTTCATGTCTCCAAGCGTTTTGTTACCAAAACAAATGTAATTTATGCACCATTACGTGCGCTGTGTAAATAAAACAGATTTCATTCCACATATAAGAAAATTTAATAATATAAAATGTGTATGCTATCTGCCCCAATGTAACAGGGACCTACCGTACATACATCGGATAGGAAACAAACATAAACAATAATAATAATTAATCGTTTACAATAAGAATTATTATTATTATTATTTGTATAGTACATGTTTACGATTAGTAATTATATTAAGTGTTTATATACATGTAACGGCTCATTGGAAATATAAATGCCTCTACAGTTCTAAACAAGAAGATAACAAATATAGTATAATAAAGCTTTGCCTTTTCTAAATTTACTTCATTGATTCACCTTGTCAAAATCAAAGGTGACTATCCAGTTCACTAAATAAGCAATTTGATTCTGATTTAATATACATAGACAAAAAAAAATAAGTAGGCGCAGTTCGAGTCCGCGCCGTATGTTTTCGTGAAAACGTTTGGTAACAACAGAGGCCCTAGTGTGAGTTTCATTTAACCATTTACATCAAACGCAGTGAGCGCGTTTGGCGCTCCAATTGGCCCTGGATTGGTGACGGACCAATCGGAGAACCAAACGCGCTCACTGCGTTTGATGTAAATGGTTAAATGAAACTCACACTAGGGCAACTGTACTCTGATCTCTTATTGTATTATTTATGACGTAAACTATCTTCGATTGTCGTTTTTTTTTTACAATTACGAAGACTTTACAGCCGACATGAGGCGAAATATGTTTTTACATTGGGTTTGCTTGGTACTAGATTTTTTACACTCATTGCATTTCTTTTGATGAAAGCTTTCTTCGATTGGGATTTTTATAAATTTATGAGCATATTTACGGCCCATATGAAACGATATATGGAGTTCTTTTGCTATTGTCAACTTCATATTAATTTTTAACCCTATTTCGGTCAATATTTTTGTAAATTCTCTCTTTGGGCTAGCAGTGATTTAACAACTGTTGACAACGATGCCAGAATCAATTTTCTAACTAAAGATATTTTTGCGCTACACGAATTGGAATTTCGACTCGTAGTGAAAAATTGAGGGCCGTGCGCATGCGCATGTACACTCAGTGTACATGTTTTTGTCGGTCAGAAATATTGAACACACTACCAGCACTCCGAGCGAAAATACGTTTTCACGTCAATAACAATTATTTTAGAATTTGTAATTTACACTTAATAATAACAACTTACATAAAAGACATAATAGTAATAATTATACATAATTAAAACGCGCTCCAAAGCTTGCAAAATAATTCGTTTCATAGGTCTTTTGACAAAATAATTTCATCAATTATATTATTATTTTGAATAATACTAAAGATTGTCACCGTTCTGCAGAACAATGATAAGAACATTCGGTCTGATAACACAGATCTAGTCATAACTAAGTCTTGCTTGTCAAATTTCACACACATATGTGTTATCTGACCAATACTCAGTCAAATTCAACCAAGGAACAATTTGTTCGAAAATTCTCTTTTAAAGCTAAAATTTATAAGTTAACAATACGTTATGTACCTTTGCTTAAAAACTCAGGTTATTGTTTAAAACATAGTTTGAGCCCACAATCATATTTCTGGCCGGGAATATCCCAATATCACAAATATTAATTCTGGATAGTCAGAAGGTAATACAAAACAAAAAGGCGCAGCTTTTTCAGACTGTTGTCAGAACATCAGATCAGTGACGCAATTTGGCAAATTATTGACGTTATTACAGTGATGTCACCGCAATGAGGAAAGTCTTCACAACAATAATTGTTTTAACCGACTGTGGATTAATGAATGTATTCTTTAGTTTAAGGTAAAAATCAGCTGATTTATGGTAAGTGAAACATGTCATAAGCTTTTACAACCCAGTTAAAAATGTTTTATAAATTGTTGTTTACAGGTATTTAGCCTAATTTTGAATTTTATTCTCTAGTACAACCTTTGTATGATGACCTAACAATTTAGGTTTATGATATTTAAATACATACAACCAACATGAAGTTTAAAAATAGTATTAATGACTTATTTAAATAGGGTACAATTATTTTTAATACTAAAAAATCTAGTATTATCTAAAAATTGGTGATATTTTATTTTGTGGTTGAAAAAGCCTATGAGAAGATTATGGTTTGGCTTGAATCACAAATAATGTGTTAAATTGTTAAATTTAAAGAGGATAAAAGTTCTTCAAAAATTTGAATGTTCTAATAATTGTGCTGTCACGGAATGTAACAATTTTATTTCAAATTAAATGCAAAGTGTGGTCTACACTTTGCATTTAATTTGAAATAATTTTTTTACATTTTAAGATGTGATCATTTAAACAATATTATGTATCCAACAGCCAGTTACAAGTTCCAAATATATCCTTACAATATGATATTCAAATATCCAACCAAATCGGGAACCCAATGGAATGTACTTATGCAGTAACGTTTAACTTAGGAGTAATTTCACAAAATAATGACAATACAGATGATACATCCGCAAAGTAAGGCATAGCGTTAAGGAATAAATGAAAATTAAATGAGAATTTGCAAGAATTGTAGTACTTTACAGTGATGGTCGGGTTTTTTTTTAAGTTTATAACAATTCACTAACTAACACCAAAATGATTGAATACATTATGTAATTAAATAAATGAAGTTAATAAAATTGATACTTAAATATCAATTATTTATCATTGTCAAAATATAATAGTTAGCAAATTAAATAAATATCTTACAAAAACATGCGGAAATATCTCGAAAAACCTAAGCAGAAATATAACTTGAATAAATCGAAAGAAATCGGTTGATTTCCTGAAGGGAAGGCAGAGTCGTTCTTCTACATTTCGTCAGTTATTTTTAAGTCTCATGTGATAGCATGGGCAACTAGCTTCAACTTTCCAACTCATCGACTTTTTGACGATTCAAAAGTGCCTGTAAATGGTTTAATTGAAATAAATGCTTTGAGTTTGAGTTTGCTACAGGGTAAGCCCACTGTTGGACAAAAAAAGTAAAACTAGAACAGTCTGTAAACATAATGGCTTGCATAAAACAAAATAACCGCGTATGAAATTTGTAAAATATACAGAAAATGGCTTCAAATTATCTTTACATAAATGCATTTTCGTTACTAAGTATAAAATTGTGCGTTCTTGTTTGTACGGCTCTTTTCTTCATTGTTTTGCTAATTAATTACCAGTCTTCTGAGTTGTAGAGGTCAGATAGGCAGTCGCTCCATGTAAAATACTGGTATTCTGCTGCAACCAGTCAGACTGGAAGCCAACCCCAATATAAGCTAGGCAGCTTGATTGATACCTTCATTGTTTTGTCAATTAATTAGGCTACATCAAACCAAAACAAGTGTTGTCGCATTTTTATTTTCTCAATGTCCAAAAACAGACATTTGACACATTCTCAAGTAAAATATTTTTTTAAACGGATTTGATTCCAATTTTGGAATATGAATTCTGGCATTTATGTAAACTTAATATGTTGCACATGATATCTGTTAATATTACAACTACTAAATGTTTATTTATTATTTTTTTTTTTACTAAATCATTATAAATCGGCCTTAAATCATTACATTTAGCTGATGAATCTTAAATACTATTTTTTTTTTAATTATGTAAATCGTTCCCGAGTCGGTGGAGTCGAAAATGTATACAAAGATTTGAGTTTAAACACAGCCTGGTATCTTGAATTACGAAATGTTTTATATTATAATAATAGTATATTGTAAGTATATATATAATTGTAAGATACATGTATATTCCGTTTATATATTACGTTTTCTAATACATTAATTATGACATAGTTTGACATTCATATGGAATAATATTCATATAGATTTTTTTTTACCCGCTCTAAGATATTTGGAGCAAAATTTTCGAATCTTTGGTATAATTACCTTTCTAAGGTTACATACCTTTTTGTGAACGTTTCCTAACAAGGCCTATCCGCTGGTGGTTATAGGCTAGTTTAAATTTAATGAAAATTGATTCAAAAATTAAACTCCCGTACCAGTTATTAGTACTTAGAGAAATATAAATAGTGACAATTTAGTCACAGCGGGTAATAAATTACTTAATTAAATAATGTGGGTATTCCACAACACTACATATATATCTATATATTATCCAGCCGTCGTGCATATTAACCCTAGTTCACATAGACCATTCAGTAAGCGGTATTCATACCATACACAAAACATTTATTTACTATCATGTTAAGTTTATGAATCACATTAATTTTTTTTTTAATTTTTTGTTTCTTAAATCTATGATTTCACGGTTGTTACACTTATACATCGATCTAGAATAGAAATGCAGAATGAATTGATTATATTAGTGGTTATGTATGATTTTAAAAGCTAAATTCATACAGCTAACACTTGAATTTACGTATATAGCCTAACCCTTAGCATGTGTTTAAAAACACTGTCTTCCTAGCTGAATGATTAAGCTAGGTTAGGGCTTATACAGGTCCAAGCTTCTAAAACGATCTCACGCTTTTAAAATATGCTTCATAGCAACGTACTATTCTGCATCATCCTGTGCGACCATCCATGTACGATTACACCCCAGAGAAAGAAAGCGTGAGCTATACACGCGTATAAAACCCCCTGTATATGCCCGTGCAGTTTAATTACGTGTACCCAATAGCAATTTATAAAAGCATTTGACATCCCAAATTTCTTTCGAAATTAACTTTCTTAGAAAGTGAATTTGGTTTTACTGAACATTTTTGAAGTGTAAATAATATTATTTCTGATTTTTGCGATAAATTTACTATAAATTTTTCTCAGCAATAAAATTGAGTCAGTAAATAAAATAGAAATGTGAATAAATATTCTGCCGCAGAAGCACGCAAACTCTAAAGTAAATCTTCGTTTTACAATAATTGTTTATTCCAAAAAAGACTTTTCAGGTAAACGAGTATCTTACAAAAAGATTCTTTGTCTTTGTATTGTGCGGGTGTTATCAAAAATGTATTTAAATTGACATTATTTTGTTATTATCGCTATTGAACACGTAATTCGGTTATTGTCTACTGTCAAAACAAAACACTAATTTAATTAATAAAAACTATTTTGACAGTCGACAAACAATACGAAAATTATAAAATGTTTTTCAAACTGAGATTTTCGAAATAAAATTGTCGAATACGCCAAAAATGCGCAAATAACATAGAATTATAAATATATAAATTTATATGGTGTTAACTTAATTGTTCAACGTTCAATAATTTAAATGTACAAATGTAATATAATCAAGGTATACATGAGATAAAACAACATAAAACTCTTCTTGTGCCAAATCTGCAGTGATGTCACACACACTCAACAATCCATTGTCATTTTCCAAATTTAATTTAAAAAAATATGGCGCATCATATCCTAGACTATCTTTGTTCACAATTGTAATCATGATAAATTACCCTTCACTTCCTAATATTCATTAATATTACTAATCGAAACATAAAAAGCAGATCCATCGTTACATTCTTTTTCAGTCAAATATTATTAAAATAATTTCTCAAAATTTTCAGTCAAAATTAATGTATTATTTTTGGCTAGATTATTGTAGTGTCTTATACTAAATATTATTGTGTTTTCGCATACAAAATCGTTTCAAGTGCGTGTTACAACACTGCAGAGGTACAAAGCGAATTGCGCTATGTTTTGCAGAACTAATCAAAGGGGTAGACTAAATTATTGGCCCCAGGAGGTATGTGAGTCAAAATGCACAGTTGCTGGCGCCTTGACGACACTGTAATTTCTCTAAAGGGCAATTATTATTGTTTACAGTCGTTGTAAAATCTTATTATCTAGTCACAAAGTTCACTAGACTATTATACTGTTTTAAGGTGTTCCGTAACTGCCACAACTTGCGTAAGTCGTACTGCAGAGTTTTTTGTATCTCAACCTGCAGAGTTTTTCATAAGTGAGTCTGCAGAGACACAAACGCAGGGTAGTGTCGTGGACAGCGGTAAGCAAGTGCTTATGGTAACTTAACGTAATTGTGATGTTTTACATGAGATTAGAATAATATAATAATAGCGTTTACCTTATCATTAAAAAATATACTTGTTCAAACTAATCAGTTACCAATACGAAATTAAGTGGCGTTACGTAACTATCCTGACTGCGCACACAACTTTTTGCCGTGTGTTATATATTTGGGATGCAGGCCGGTCACACTTTGGCTTACAGGTCCTCGGAAGTTGTTCCTCATAAATAATAGCAACTGTATCCAGGCAGGCGACGTCAGGAGCAATCAACGGCGAGTTAGAAATAGTGCTGTTCTTGTATATTACTGAGATCAAGACTGAACACGCGTAAGTCGACATCGATGGCCGTCGTCGCCAGCCTATGAATCAAGGCCTCTCTCTACACACTTAGCGCAACTCACATTACAAAAATACAAAAAAAAAATGTACTAAAGAGGTTACCCTCCCTCCCTCTAACATTAATTCTCACGCTATGTGTGTAAAAGCACGCCATAAATTAAATAGTGTAGATAATAATATTCCTTAATGCTAACGAAATAAAGGTCAGTTAATCGCAAAATAACGGAATGAAAGAGTAAAGAGGAAGCTTAAAACTACTGAATAAAATACAATTTTACAAAATAAACACGAATCTGCGCCGAAGCCGCGGACCAGTCGATGGTAGGCTCACAGTACCTATTACAGGTATTGCTACACCCCGTCAGGGATGGTTGTCACAGTATGGGATACCCCGACTGGTCCGCAACTGCGACATAACATCAGGTAACGCGACGCACTAAGCCTAAAATAATAAAGGTAGTGCTCGGCGTCGGTGGGATGATTAGCCGAACTCCCCAATAAATAATATGACCGCGATTGAAATGCATGTGGGGGGGTCTCGCCCCCCACTCATGGCACACGCGCACCATCGCTAGGCGACGGCACAAAAATACACAAAGCTCACAAAATTACATAATACACAACGGCTATAAATCGAAATCTTAGCAACAAAGAACCGTAACGATAATTGCCGAAACATCAAGAGATTTTTCCCGAATAAAAAAAAACTCGTTAAACTTAAAAACATAAACTTTAAAGCATTAGGTGTAATGAGTGTTGACTCGGCTACGATGTAGCGGCATTCTTTGGCTTGACGCTGTATGGAGCAGCGCGCCCTCATCACAATCAATTCCCCGTTCACAACTCAGAACAACCCATAAACGGAATCACTAAATATAAGTGTAAATAAAAAGGAGCGCGCGCGATTTATTTGCGTTTACGGTGCGTCGCGCGGGCGGTGGAGGCCGCGGCTGGGGCCGCGGGCTACGCGTGTCTCTTGGCATGCAACGCGAGGTGGTCGGAGCGCGAGAAGCAGCGCTCGCAGTGGCGGCAACGGAACGGCTTCGCGCCGGTGTGCTTGCGGTAGTGGCGCGTCAGTTCATCAGAGCGCGCGAAGCGCCATTCGCAGCCCTCCCAGGAACACTTGTATGGCTTTTCGCCTGGAATTGATTAGAATCATGCGTCAGTTATATAGTGAAAACAACTTATCTGTAGTCTTATTCTGTAAAAATCACACCGAAAAAAGGTGAAGTAAGCTGTCATTCCATCTAATGCTATTGACAGTTCAGTTCAAGCGCACTTCAGCGAACATTTCGTTGTGAAGTATTTATATTTATATTTTAATATTTACTAAAGGTCGGCCCGTGGCCGAAATTCGTTAATAATTTATTGAAAACTTAATGTATTTCTAATGCATTATTATATATCTGCACTCCACCTCAATTTGAACTTTAAATGTGCCATAATTTCATGGCCCTCCCTCCGCGAAATTTTCGTAAGTTTTTGCTACACGTATTAATGAATATAATGTATTTCTAATGCATAATTATTTAAAATATAAGCTTTCTGCACTCATCTTTTATATAAACTTTAACTGTGTCTTATAAAACACAACGACGACGACGGACGGACGACTATAAAGTCGTCCGTCCTCGAAATGTTCGTAAAAAGGGCTACAAAGTTTTTGCTTCATGTAATAATGTATAAATTCTGGTTATTAAATATAATTCGTATATTCTAGACCCGTTCAGTAGGCAGATTTAGGCATGTCGCTTTTTGAGCATTTTCGCACACCCTTGCGAGATTGGTTACATGCGGGAGCAGACACAGCATCTCAAAAAACACGCATTGATGAGCGCGCCCTGCCAAAATAATATGTATATTCATCAGCTTTTGCCAGCAGCTTCGCCCGCGTGGAGGTCGGTGTAATGTACATATAAACCTTCCTCTTTAGTCACTCAGTCTATTGATGAAAACCGCATTAAAATTCGTTTCATAGTTTAAAAGTTCTAAAGGTACAGACACTAAATGCGACTTGTTTTATATTATGTAAAAAAGATCACGCCAAACTGAATTCTAAATACGCTATTTGTTCGGATTGTGGTTTTGACGTGAAAACGTCTTTTCGCTCGGTATACTGGTAGAAAGTTCAATTTTTCTGACCGACAAAAACTTGTAAGATTTGAAACGCTAACAGCTTCTTACAAGAGTTTTAGTCATATTGGGCATTCAAAAGATAGGTCATATACATAAAAAAAATAAAAGGATATAATTTGCTTATGACGACACACTGCGTGTGCATGCGCATGCGCGCGGCCCTCTATTTTTTAACATGGGTTGAAATTCCAATTCGTATAGCGCAATAAGCAAGAGCGTCTTTAGTTAGAACATTGATTCTGGTTTCGTTGTCAAGAGTTGACAAAGCACAGCTAGGGCATAGAGAGAAACAACAAAAATATTGAAAAAAAAATATATGAAGTTGACAATACCTAAATAACTTCATATATCGTCTCATATCGGCCGTAAATATGCTCATAAATGAAAAAAAATCCCATTCGAAAGAAGCTTGCATCAAAAGGAATGCAATGAGTCTAAAAATTCTAGTGCCACGAAACTACAATAGCTACGGCAGTGACTGAAACTGTAAGAAAATCTGTTGCAAATAGCAAAATAGTTTAAGATATCGTCTAGTATTGGCTGTAAATCTGCTCAGAACTGAAAACCATCGCAATCGGTGAAAGCTTACTTCTTAAGGAACGCAATGAGCCTACTTATCGAGATCCATAGGAACATTTGTTACAAAACCCTATGTAAAAACATATTTCTCCTCATATCGGCTGTAAATCTTCTCGTAATTGTAAAAGGCTGGTCAAGAGCACCCGAAAACTAAAAAGTTTTTATAAAAACCCGTCATATTTCAAAATCGTGCCGTGCCAGTAATTATACGTAATGCTCATGCAGGTCAGATTTATCAATCGGTGGCGCCATGAAGAGTTGGCATTACGAGAACATTAGAAGGTTTCAATGGCAGAAGACAGATTAAGAGGACCCCTCTATGTATATAAGGTGAGGTTTGATTGGAACTATGATCCGGGCTCGATCTAAGTTAGATAAGCGAGCATTTTATGGCAATTACTGGCGAATGGCTCATTCAGCTCACTTATAACAGTCCTCAGTAAGCCAGGTTAGGTTTGAACTGTGAAAACTTCTTACAAGCTGAGCAAGTTGAGCGCGCTTACATAATAGAAGAACGAGCGAAGCGATCACTCACGCGAGATATCGAGTGGCACGACCTAGGAAGGCACGCTTACTGAAAATATGAGAGTGCGCTTACTGCAAGCACTTAATAGTAGCTGACGTAGCGAATCCATTCTCAACAGAACGGAGCCGAGCGCGCTTATACACGACAAGACCGAGCGAAGCGAGCTCTCTCACAAAAAGACGTGAATGAGGCGAGCACAATTTATTGCCGAGCGAGCGAAGGCAGCCCTTTGACGCCAGGACTTAGCTGAGCGCGCTTACACATGACAAAAGCGAGCGCAGCGAGCTCTCTTACAAGACCAGCACGTGAAACCGAACCATTACTAAAACGAGCGAGCAAAGCGAGCTGAACTACTTTACGATTGGGTAGTGCAAACTTTTATATTCGAAGAGCGAGCGATGCGAGCACGTGAAGCAAGCCTGATTCCAAAAGTAGTGAGCAGAGCGAGCTTTACCTCCCCACTAATGGGTTTGGAATGCTTTCACAGTTAGAAAATCCCATCGCTAAGTCAGATTAGTTTGATTTCAATGTGACCTTTCATTTATGTGGCAGTGAGCAAGCGTGGCGTGATTTTGCCTGGCAAAACTGACTATAGATTGTTATGGGAACTTGTCTCACTAGGTTAGGTCAGGTTACTGTTGTGACCAAACGTTTTCACGCAAAATAAACGGCGCGGACACGAACTGAGCCTCCTTAACTTTTTTTTTTATCAAGAATGTGCAAGTGTGGTCTATTTTGTTCAGGTACAGTCGTGGTCAGTAAATGTTAATCACCTTAATTATCATAATTGCCTGCGCATATCTACGTCGCAAAGTCGACATATGAGTTGACTAGGCATGGACCATAGATTTTTATTAACATAAAGATAGGTCGCTCAAGGAGGCTACATACTAGATAGGTTTTTTTTAAAGAAATTATAAATTATGTAGCATTACATTAACTAGTAAAGAAACGAAACAAAAAAGGTTACGGACAAAACATAGGCATAACGGTTGAACTTGATACGTACTAGAAATAATTACATGGATAATCTGGAAATCTATATTTCTTTAAAACTATCACCAATTAATTCTTTTAATGGCTAGTGAAGCCATCAGTAGCTATGACGGCACGCAGACTGCGTAGACTATGCGACAAGGCGTATGTATAAATCAGTCCTTCTGATATTATTTTTAAACAATTTACCAACTAGGTGCTAGAGTTTCTCTGAGATATTTTTTTTTTAAGATATTGGTATTCTCACGGTGGCATCGCAATTCATCTTCGCTAACATTTTATACAGCAGGTAAAATATACACTTATACACTAAAAACAACAATATTCATAATATTAATACTAGAAATAAGGACAAACTACGTGCTCCCTTTTACCGGCTTCTTATAGTTCATAACTCATTTGCTGGGCTTGGTATAACCTTTTATAACAAGCTTCCCTCTTCTTTGCTAGATTTACATTTTAATTTTAAGCGAAAGTAAAATCAAATCTTTGTTCTAAGGCACACTATTCTATCAACGACTACTTAAACGATAAGAATTGTTGGTCGCTGTGATTAACTCAAGACAACGTTTGTGTTCTTTCACCAGAGTTAGCTTAACTACTGACAGGTCATATGAATTACTTCATATCATTGTTTATTTTACTTGACTGCTTAAACCATTTATTATTTTTAATTTTTGTTAATTAAATTTTCATTTATTGTTGAATGTTAATTACTTGCCTATTATTGTATAGAATCAAGTTCTTCCAACACAACTGACAGCTGTGCTACTGGGGAGTTTGTTGCGCCACTTCTTCCCAGCTAAAGCACTAGGAAGTGGTGAAGGGCGGGCGTTTTGGCGTTTTGACGTTCAAAGACTTTCAGCCTAGTTTGAATAAATTACTTTTGATTTTGATATGATCCCGTACCCGAACACAATGTTATCTAAGAGCTTGGGAATTCCTTTCATTCTGAGGGTCCCAGGGTAGAACCAATATGCCCCACAAATTTTTAATTGGCTTCATATCAGCTGAACCAAATTTTATTAAGTTTAGCAAATAAATAATTTACAAACCATATATTTTGCCCAAAATATTTATAAATAATACAATTACACCAAATAAGCACGAAGTCCGTCATTTCCATCTTCGTATCACTTACTGAGAGAAGATTAGTTTGGAGCCCGAATCAAGAATGAATGGCAACACGATTTGACAGCTGTCCCTACTCCTGATATGTTTTTGGCCGTCCAAAACAGTTAGTTAATTGGCTGTAGGATTCACTAAGAACTTTTGAACTACTTTCGGACGGACCCTATCTTCGTTGACCGAGTTAGAGAGTAGGCCCCCTGAGACAAAGGGTCTTGACAAACAGACGGACAACAAAGTGATCCTATAAGGATTCCGTATTTCTCTTTTGTCCATATGATCTATTTATCGATACTGTACCCATCACGTCTGTGAAATTGTTTTAGTTAATTTATTGTCTCCGCACACAAGTTTTAAAGAAAAATTGGTTAAATTAAATACAACCAATCCAATAAATACATTATAACAAAGGATAGGTAATACGGGTATACGCAACTTCACGTCAAAGCGCCTACGGAAAGTACTAAAAGGATAATGCGCATTATTTAAATCCTTAGAAAATTCTAATGTATTAACAGATTCAATAGTTAGATCTTGTGTACTGGCCCTTATGAACGTGATATTGAAGTATGTACCTAAAATTTTGTTCTCACAATGGTTAAAAACAATACTTATGTTGCCCCACTTATCTATTAATACAGTAGAAATGAACTGAAGTATGGTTTGAGAGACCTTAAACGGACGGGCAATAATACATTCTTACATAAATGACGCAATACATGTTCTATCATATTATTTCGTGACCTAAATATTGAAACAGCTCTGCATTGGATTGATGTGATTTGGACCTGACTGCAGCGCGCAAGCGTGGAAAATCCAACACAATTTTTTTTCATTGTACAGTTAACACCATACCATCAACTTGTAGAACCTACTATACGTAATTTCTAGAAATAAATACCTACGTAATAACGAAATTTAAATATTATTATTTTTCAAGTCAATAGTACAACGATAATGTTTAAAATTATACGCTGTGCTCGTTTGTATTGAAATTGACTACCTGAAATATAATTGATGAAAGCGCCATCTACATTCAAACAGATGAATATAGACGCAAACCCTATTCGGTGTACATATTCGCTAGGTGATCGCCAAGCCTAGATATTCTTTACTTCGGTGTATATTCGCTAGGTGGTGCCGTACATCTGTCTCTGTTTTGGGTGGTAGACCGTACGTTTATTTAGACTCTCAGGTGGAGTATTTGACAACCTAAAATGTACTTGACGACAGCGCCATCTGGAGTTACAGAAATATGAAACGCCAAGCCTTGATACTCTTTAGTTCGGTGTATATTAGCTAGGTGGTGCCACTCATCTGTGTCTGTTGGAATTTTGGGTACGTTTAGACTCAGGTAGTTTATTTAATATTGACGCCATCTTACACACACGCAACAACCGCTATGCGAAATGTTTAGTGCAAAATTACTAGAGCGGGCTATTGCTGGTTTCTCTAAACGCCTTAAAGATAGCGCTATTCGCAATCCAGCTTAGGCAACACAATGTGTACTGACTTAACTTCCTGGATCGGATATTGAAGAACAGCAGTGCGCTAATTTTAAGTGCAAGTTGCAGACTGCCATGGTAGTTTCTCTAAAATTCCACTAGATGGCGACATTGTTAACATTGCTTAGGCACCGATAGATAGCGTTTTAACACACATACATTTGCTAGTGCATTGCGCTTAGAAACAATAACATTCACGTGTCCTACTTTGCATTTAACTTCCCGGGAAGTTATAGTAAAGCATTGTTCAAAAGGTTTAAAACTAGAATCTTACGATTATAGGAAACTGTTGGAGTGACTAGGATGTTAAGAATCATCCCATGATCTGATGCTTTTTAACCGACTTCCAAAAGGAGGAGGTTCTCAATTCGTCGGAACCTTTTTTTTTTTTTTTTTTATGTATGTTCCCCGATTACTCGAAGATGGTTGGACCGATTTGGATAATTACAAATTTTATAAATTTTATTTTCGCGATTTCAGGTTTGCGCCCTTATTAAAAGTTGTTTATAACGATGAGTACAATGACCCCTTATGAGGTTAACGGTGATTAAAATTACACCTTGTATATATGTCCCTTACATAAAAGTCCTTCCAACAATTCAATCAACTTAACATATCAAAAATATTACCGTAAGAAAACACAAAAAAGCATAATCCTTTAACCATTGCAAAGAAGCACGTTTGTCGGTCAACTGCTATCCGCAGGTACAAAACGATTGCGGTACATATCGATCCGGGAACTGCTGATAGGATTAAAGGATGGTCGGACACTCGGATACTGTACGTGCGAACCGTGCCAGACTGTGGCCAGAAGGCTTAGCATAATGCTATCTATTTCTACGAAGAATAGACAGTGCTTTTTCTATACAAAGTGACATTTCGTTTCTCCATTTTTGACATCGCGCCGTAGATATCCTTCTACAATCTGTCACTTTGTCTTTCGTTTCTAACGATCTTTGTGTAGGCCCTTATAATGTAGGTACACCATTTCTGAAGAATATTTCTTCCCAAACTGTCAAAATCACACTGACAACAAACTTTCTACTCGACGGCCACAAACTATGTATCTACGATTATCTACAAAATCATGATTCGTTTAGAACGCATAACTGTGATAATTAATAGAAAAACATAGCTATCTTCTCCTATTGTACATCATTTAGTTAATAGTCATGTCTATTCTTGCGTCGACGAATCGGTAGTCGTGCTAAGCCTGCTGAATGTGGTTATATAATACGAAGGATTGGAGAGCTCATGGGTTTGAGTTTTTGCAAGATTTCGGTTATTTATAAAGCTGCCTGCTTAGTAAATTAGACTTTAGAAAAAACATAACCTTCCTTCTGGCGCAGTCGGGTAAAAAAGGCAGTAGGCATAGCTCAGTCAAAAATCAAAAATCAAAAGTCATTTATTCAAACTAGGCTGAGAGGCAGCACTTTTTGAACGTCAAAATTACATAAGACAGTCCCCCAAAACGCCCGCCCTTCACCGCTTCCTAGTGCTTTAGCTGGGAAGAAGAAGTGGCGCAACAAACTCCCCAGCAGCATATCCAGCAGTCAGCCCATAATGATCCGACTGCTGGGACAGATGAGGCCTTTTCTGTGAGAGGGAGTGGGATCTTCCACGCGGGCCCAGAGCTGGTTGGTATATCTAGGACATGCTGGTTTCCTCACGATTTTTTCCGCCACCCTTTTGAGAGGAGTGATGAAGAAATTATTGAAAGTTTAAAAAAAAACAACCGTCTTCCAAAAAAGCACTACAAAGTGAAAAATAACTTTAATTTCGGAAGGCGGTGACAAAAATTAAATAAAATACTTATCCAAAGTCACCGACTTCCGGAAAGCACTACAAAATGAAAAATAACTTTAATTTCGGAAGCCGGTGACAAAAAAATAATACTTATCCAAAGTCACCGACTTCCGAAATTAAAGTAATTTTTCACTTTGCAGTGTTTTTTTTGGAAGTCGGTTGTTTTTTGTTTTGATAAAAGCTTTTAATTTTTCACTTTTTAGTTATAGTACCTTACCCCGCACAATTCGAAATGTCATCGTCCTTGGGGTCAAAACAATGCATATTTAAGCGATAGCAGCAATACCGTTTGAAAAAAATAATTTTGCAAATCCTTTAATAATGACGGAGTTATGCCCGAACATACATTAAAAAAAATATATACAAACATGTCGAATTGATAACCTCCTTCTTTTTGAAGTCAGTTAAAAACAAAGTAAAGCGGCATGAGTTCGAACCAACGGCCTATAAACACTGTAAAGGTCTTCAAACAGGCGCGACGCGACACTTGTAGAACAATTTCTATGAAAATGAAGTTTTCATAGAAATTGTTCTACGAGTGTCGGTCGCGACGCGACCGTCGCGTCGCGCTAGTCTGCACGAGCCGTAAGGCGTCGGGGCCATCACCACTGAGCTACAAATGCTCTACGAGTGCTGTACACACTATCAAATAACAATTGAAACATGGCTCGACAGTCATTTCTTTGGACACCATAACACTATTAGTCATAATGAAACAAAAGATGCGCAACATTGCTGCAGCTACAAGTTTCTGCAGAATTGAATGCAGTTCTTGAGCGAACGCGTTTCCAACACGACAGTATCTGGTTGCTGTAACGAGGTTCCACATACAATGGGAGACGGGGCTCTTAGACTTCTAGTGTTGTTACATGTCTATAGATATGTAACAATAATAAAGAAGCCTAAGATTTTGCTTCGCGTAGGCATTTATGTTATAAAATAAAGCAAAATCTTTGTACCCCTTTTTACGAAAATTACGCGGACTGAGGAGTAGGGAATTTGGCACAGTTAAAGTTTATGGAGGAGGAGTGCAGAAAGCTAATACATATTTTAATGCATTATAAATACATTAAGTTTTAAATAAATTTTGATCGAATTTCGACCACTGGAATCCCGCCATCTTTACCGAATTTTTACGTGGTCCTGGAACATACATCCAGACAAACAGGAAAAAATGATAAAAAATATATCGACCGCCACACGGGCGTAGCTACCGTCTAAAGTTATACAAGGTGTAAAAGAATAAACGCAAGCCTTATTAATTAAAACTACTGAATCGATTTCAGTGAATTTAAATATGGGTATTTTTGTTGAAACATGTATTACCACCATACCTAAAACCGTTTAAGCCGAAAAAAGAAAACAATTATATATCAGGGCAATATGACACAATTTTAAATGCATACAGACATGCTAGCGTCAACACGATTTTCTTAATAAAAACAGGCAACTTTAAACATAAATAAGTTTTGGTCAATATATTATGCTTTTAACTCAGTAGTGTAATTAGGGTGGTTGAGGTCTTGCGTTAATTACGTTATAATATATGTTGTATATACATAAATATATCCTAATATCTACATGTTAAAACGATAAGCAAAAACTTTGAACACCTTTTTACGAAAATTACGCAGACGGAGGAGTATGAAATTTGGCACCGTGAACGTTTATATGAAGGAGTGCAGAATGCTAATATATTTTATAATTGAATTATGCTCGAATTCCGACCACTCGGCAACCTTTAGTTTGTATAGACATCGATGGCTTGTCACGTCGTGCATACCGTGCGATGCTGGGGCGTTTCGGACATTCGCAAATAAGGAAGCCATGATACTAACCAGTGTGAGTCCTCTTGTGGGCCTTTAGGTGCGAGCTCTTCGTGTACACCTTGTCACAAGCCGGGAACTCACAGCGATGGACGCGCCTGCGCGGGTCCGAGGCATGCGGGTGCGCATGGTGGCGGACCACCGGAGCCTTGCGCGGGATCAGGTGCTGCATGGGCACTGGGCTCGGAATGGCATCCTCTGCAACAGTTGGTGGAGACGTTGTTAATGAGAGGCCATAAAAAATACATAACATCACCACGCCTTTGTTCCTTGAAGGGTTGGGCAGAGGTATACTTATAGTAGCTGGCGAGCTTTTTGCCATAAATTCAGGGGCTGCTACTAAGAAATTCCAAATAACATTTTGCACGACCTCAGCAGTAGCGCTTGCGACCACTAGACCAACGAGGGAGTCTAAAGCAATTACTAGGCTATAGCATTATCAGCCTTTAATGTTCCCACTGCTGGGACGCAGGCAACGTCTCTGTGAGAGAAGGTGGACCACCACGCGGGCCCAGTGCGGGTCGTTAGATGTCGCATGTCTCCGATTTTTCCAGGACATGCCGGTTTCCTCACGATGTTTTCCTTCATCGTTTCGAGAGCAGCGGTGATATAATTAACATAATGTTGAAGACCTGTCAGGGTTGGAACCTACGACCTGCAACTCGTAAGTCTTGGCCGTTTCCAGATTATACAGAGCCAGCCGCTAAGGTGGAAGCGCCAGAGTAACCCTCGAAATTAAAATTTTCCTATATTTTTTGCAATTTGCATTTCAGAATCAAGCTGTGTGTGGAACAAAATATGTTTCGCGACCGTAACACGCATGTATTTAGATTTAATTGTAATCATTAAAAACTCAATACAACCCTCTAAGTTCAGTTTTGAATGAATATTTCAGGAAATAATCGTTAGTAAAGCCATATTAGTTATGGCCGCGAATCATATTTCACAACTGACGCCGAGGAATCAGCCGCCCACGTCATCCTGGAATGCGAGGCCGTGGCTTCTCAACGTGAAGAAGTCCTCGAAACAATGAGGTCGCTCCGCGAGGCCTGTGAAGCTCCCAGCAAGCTTCTGTGCTTCTGGGCACGCCGCGATTGCGGCGGTAAGTCCCCTCTTTGAGGAGTGGCTTGAGAGGCGGCATGGCGTCCTCACCTTCCGCCTGACACAGGTCCTCACCGGACATGGCTGTTTCGGGAGGTTCCTGTTTCGGATAGGGCGGGAGGAAACGCCCGGGTGTTTCCATTGCGAAGATTGCCCAGAGGACACGGTGGAGCATACGGTGGAGGTCTGCCCAGCTTGGGCGGAGCAACGCCGTGTCCTCGTGGAGGTGATCGGCGGCGGCGATCTCTCGCGTCCGACCCTGGTCCAGGCCATGGTACGGAGCGAGAGGGCATGGCTGGCAGTCGCCTCCTTCAGCGAAGCAGTTATGCTCGCAAAGAGGGAGGCGGCGCACGTGAGGGAGATGCAGTACATGCGCCCTCACAGCCGTGGCCTTCGCAGGAGACGCCCTGGGCGTCGGGAATCCCAGGCTGATTCCCGGCCACCGTAGGCACGGGCTTGCGGACGGCGAGTAATGGGTACCTCGCTGTCCGGTAAGGACCAAGCCCGGGTCGACGGCGCGTTGTGTTCCACGCGCGCCTCAAAGAGATGTCAGCAGCAACAGATGGGGCCCGCAAGGGCCGATGCCTGCCGGGGGTGCGGGTTGTTCGAAAGAGATACCGCCGCCCCTGGCACACAGGCAACTGAGGGAACACGGGTGGGTTTTAGTCAGTAAAAGTCTGACACGCCCTCCCGCTCCAGCCAGAGCGGGAGAAGTTATTTGATGATTTCCCACCCAGAAAAAAAAAAGCTTCTGTACTTCTGGGCGGAGCTAGGCTGGCTCTGTTAGCCAGAATCCCCACGCACAATGGACCGAATGGGAGTCTACGTGCGGAAAAGGGAGTCCCATCATCATTATCGATCTATAACTATGCATATCTTTGATTCCAAGATGGCATGTAGCATGATGACATGGAAGTGATGGAAATTAAAAAATTAAAAAAAACAATTGAGTGAGCAAATATAAACATAATCCGTCTTATTACAAAACGCGATCTACTTTTACTTAGGCTATAAGCCAGTTTTTGCATTTATAACTTAATTTCGATCTGAGTAAAGTAAATTACAACTTAGCACAGGACTAAGTTGTCAGTTCTGTAAAAACGAACTTGCATTTCTTGCCGATTTCGCTGATTTATTTGATTTTACAGACGTACTTTTCCAGATAAAATACTGTATTTCCATAAGTTTGAATGCATAATATGAAAGATCGTTTCAATTATTATGTAAGGAACACGCTTTTCTTTTTTTTTGTCGAAAGTTTTACTGCGAGATTTAGGTAGTGTTAAAAGATTATTTACATTTTTACTAATTGGTTTTGAACTGAAGTTTATTTCTGTTTTTCTAATTTTATGAACTAGAGTTCTGAGTAGCCGAAATCAAAAGCAATTCTTTGGCCATTTCCTCTAAAATTTTACTCAGTTAAATAGTTTTTTACTATTTATTTGTGGTAAAACGTATTTCGACCATTGTATAGATGGATTTCACAACAATGCTTTGTTATTTTTTATACGATTTGTAAAATATGTGATAGTCTAAACCTCTTACAGCAAAATTCACAAAACGATTAATGACTATGAAATAATAAAAACAAAAAAAGGAGGTCGTACATTAGATCATAACTTAAATGATCTTTCATGTCATTTCATTAACTGTAAAATCAAAAACTGGCTTGGTGGTTTAAACCTGATCTGGATAAAAGCCTTGTTTTGTAATACGGCGGAACAAGTTTAAGTTTCTACCGGTCCATTCAGTAAACATCTCACCGTGGAAACTATGGTGTAGTGAGCTGTCATGTAAGAGTTTTACAGCATAGAGTGGCTGACACATAAGAGGTGAGAGACACGTACGGCTAGACACGTCAGCGAGGGTTGGCTCATATTCCGAATCGCTCGCCGGCTCGCACTTCACTGCAGTGATGTAAAATGTCGCGGTGGAAGTATTCGATGTTGGGATTGAGACCGGTGGTGAAGGCGTCGAGGGCACGGGCGATGATCGTGCCCACTCCTCCTCCTGAGGGGGTTCGCGACGCTTGCGCGGCTCCTCCCGGAGGTACCTCTCCATCTCGTAGCATGTCTGGAAAAGATAAGTGTGGTTAGATTGGTTACTGACTAATGCGTGCACGTAATAGACATGTTCACTTAAATCTATGTGGTTCTTTCTTTAAAAGACAATAATCTGCGTGGTCCTCATTTGACTTGAACGAGCTATGTCTGGACTTTAAAAGACTTTGTTTGTATATTGGCATGGCTAGCTGACATAATATGAAATATGGTGTGTTCTATCCGACTAAACAGACAGCTGTGCTGCTGGGGAGTTTGTTCCGCCACTTCTTCTTCCCAGCTAAAGCACTAGGAAGTGGTGAAGGGTGGGCGTTTTGGGGGACTGTCTCATGTACTTTGACGTTCGAAAAGTGCTGATTCTCAGCTTAATTTGAATAAATGACTTTTTGATTTTGATTTTGATTTTGGTTATTTAATAAATGTCCTGTGTTTCGTAACGTTAATTAGTTTGCTTAACTATGTATAGAATCAAGTCTATCTAACTAACTAAACAGACAGCTGTGCTGCTGGGGAGTTGGTTACGCCACTTCTTCTTCTGGAAGTAGTGAACGGCGGGCGGAAGTTTTGGTAATTTTGACGTTCGAAAAGTGCTGATCCTCGGCCTAATTTGAATAAATGACTTTTGATTTTGATCTGTCAGATTTTTTCGATCTCTCAGCGTAGTTGGATAGGAAACACCGTGAACTCGTCTAGTTTAGAAATACAACATTTATTTTTGATGTACATAAGGTTCTTTTTAACTAAGTTCTACTAAAGTTATAATTGTGAAAGTTTCTATGTTTGGATGTTTGTTCACTCGATCACGCAAAATTGGCCGAACGGATTCGGATGAAATTCGGGAAACAAATATTTTATAGCCTGGTTGCATACATAGGGTACTAGCAAAACAAATAAATTGACGAATTTACCATTCGCCCGATTCGCGGGAGTAAAAAAGCCGAAAATACAGACAATTCTGCTTGGCAATTAACTTTACCATCCGGCCTATAAAACTTTTGAAAGTGTGTTAAGAGACCCTTTAGGCATAAAAATAAATTACATTCCTAAAAACTAGGTGCAAAATGATGAAGAAAATTCCTTTCGTAATTTTATGAAAGAGAAATTCCCTGCTCTCATTTCATTTCATTTCATGTACGTTTTACGTTGCATTGTTTACGACTTTCTGTGAAAACTAGATTATTCACATCGAGGATGAGCTACGCTCGGTGTGAAAGGGAAACATGGATTTAAATAAATCACTCTTGTATGGTACAGTTTGCAATAAAATTGGAGAGATAACGTGAATTTGCCGATGTTAGTGGATTTTTTGAGTTTCAATGTAGATGGCCAGAAAAAAAGGAAGAAAAAATATTGGATGGACTATGTGAGATGATATTATGGTTAGAAAGAGGGCGAGTACTCAGATAACGGCTAATAGAGAAGTGTGGCAGGAAAACGCATGTTGTGCCGACCCAAATAAATTGGGATAAGGGCCTCGATGGCTATAAGAGTAGGGGAAAGACCAATGAAACCATGGATGGATTGTGTGAATGATGATATGGTTAGAAAGGGTGTGACTACCGAGATGACCACTAATAGAGATATGGGGAAGAAAAAGACATCTCGCGTCGACCCCAAATAAATTGGGATAAGCGCAGGAGAATAATGACCAATAGGGTATTACACAAATTTTTTAGAAGTGTCGTAATTAGAATCTAAAATGCTAATAAACCACTAAAGAAACAGAACATTTTTATTTAATCGTTCATTGTCATAAAAATTTTACATTTTAAAATTTCGCGCGTAATTTGACGAAAACGTTTGAGGCAGTGGACGCCATATTGCTCTGTGGGTATGACGTCAGATTGCTATATAAACAAATGCCCTGATATTTTAAAAGACAATTGTTTATAATTTAGAATATGAGTTATTTTTCTACTTATCGTTGGTTTGCTGTACCTGAATACAAAATATTATTTAAATAAAAATTACTTAGGGATGCAATATAACAAGACAGACTGCGCTAGTGCCATGTAGATCTCATTTAGAACATTTCTTGGGGGGTCTCGTTTACTGGTGATTTTTGTTGGAACAATATATCGAAGTGTTTTAAAGATCCAGCTTAATCTCCTAACCCTATTTGAGATCAGTTCAAGATGTGGATACCAGGATAATCGCTGATCGACAATCACGCCTAGATATTTAGTCTGAGTAACTGGTTTGATACATGAACAGTTACAGTATCTGTTATTGGTATCTCTACAAGTGTGTATTCTTAGCTTGAGATCCCCACTTGGTTGACTACTTTTGTTAATGCTGAAGCAAATGTAATTGGTTTTTGATGTATTTAAAGTGAGCAGGTTATTGTTTAGCCAATTAGTTACTTGTGCCATACCCATCTCAGATTTGAGTTTCACATCTTCCCAGGAGTTCCCAGAGAAAACGATAGCGGTATCATCGGCGTATGAAAAAACTTTTGCATTGTTGATTTGCATGTTGCAAAGATCGTTTAAATATACCAGGAATAGTGTAGGGCCCAGTACGCTACGCTGGGGGGGTAAGTGTTTTGGATCTGTACAATTATTTATGTTAAGACAGAAATTGTACCAACACTTATGGCAAATAAATTGATTTGATTTGATTAATGCATCAAAGGTATCTTAATACTTAGTTACCTAGTTATTACTTACTTATATAGAGGTATAATAACTGAATATATTTATCTCCATTCGCTAGAATTTATTATAATCCAAGTAAGTATTTTATAGCGGACAGTAATTTAACAGGGCTATTATTTTACGGGAGCTATCTGCAATTTAATATGACAAGAACGTATGTGTCCGCTCTAGCAAAGTATTACGCCTGTAAGCTAGGGTAGTTACTTGGGTGTATCGATTTGTAGATGTTCAACTGTTTTCTAGCTCGCCTGATTTTTTCTGCAGGCTTTGCGGGGTCGGTTTAAGCCCAGCTTTTTATACATTACTAGCTTTTGCCAGCGGCTTCGCCCGCGTGGAGGTCGGTGTATTATACACATAAACCTTCCTCTTGAATCATTCTATCTACTAAAAAAAAACCCGCATCAAAATCCGTTGCGTAGTTTTCAAGATTTAAGTATACATAGGGCTATAGGGACAGAGAAAGCGACTTTGTTTTATACTATGTAGTGAAGTGGGTTCAGACCTAAATTGGTGACGTTGATTCACTAAAAGACCAGGGGTAACATTTTTGGGTTACCTTTAGTAGCGTTCTATAGTTTCTGCCTATGCGCATGGCAATGGCTTAGAATATTGTAACCAATGTTGGCGTCAGCTTCCAGTCTAATCGCATGCAGCTAAGTACCAGCATTTTACATGGAGTGGCTGCTTATCTGACCTCCACAACCCAGTGAGTGAGCAATACGATACCTCTTGGTAATACTGATAAATCAGAGTTTCGGGCTTCTGAAGACCAATAACGACTGTCAAAGATCCACGAATTATAGCCGGGACTAAAGGCTTAATGTGCTTTCATTTTTACTATTTAACAACATTCATTCCATTTGATGTTTACTTTTTCGAACATAAGTAATGATGCACGGAAGGGTCATGGTATCTAAAGATGGTTACCCATCCACGGACCAACCGTGGCAAACGTAGCTTAACCTGATCGATCTGTTCGGCTGTCGTAGCATACCTAGAAGTCCCTCCGAAGAATGTAATAATCTAATAGTGCATACAAAGCCCTTAGGAACGCAGTCATACGGTGCTCTGTGGCTTAGACAGAGGTTCACTGAACTCCGTCAAGGTTGGTGAGTACTAGCTCCACCTAACGGTAAACTTAAGTACCAAAGTACATTTGCCTATTACAATTTAATCGGTAACCTTAACCTTAAGACTTAAGGATCAAGATCGCCTGGCAACACGGAAAACGTATAAAAGAACATGGTGGGATTCGCCCATAATAGTATTGTTTAATAAAATGTGATTTGAACGATTTTTTATGATTCGTGTTTGATAGGCGATTGTTTTAAATTGAAGAGTTTTTCGATAGATATTTCTTTGTAGTATCGAAGTTCGTGTAAAAAAATAATCGAGTTTAATTTGCTTTTGAATCTTTCTATTGTTTTATTTGATATATGCATGTTTCGCCTTATTTAAACATGTCCACTCAATCTGTGTGGTTCTTTCCTGAAATGGCCATTCCAAACATATACATGGTCTTAACACGGTCTGACCGAGATTATGTCTGGGCTTCATAATTAATTTATCATGGGTAATCATGGCCTAGGCTTTCATAATCTTCTACACACGGCCACATAACAAGCTATACATTTCCAGTTTACGCTGATCTCGCACTGTACTCCTATACAATGCGAGATCAGCTTATACTGGAAATGTATAGCTTGATGTGTGGCCGTTTGTACCTGCTTATGTAATCGACCTACTGTGGAAACTACTAAACAGTCACTTGCATTTCCAGGAAAACTGTGACCCATTTCGTAGTACTGTCTTTCTTCATCCCACCCTTCCGCTGAAATGATGATGATGATTTCCGAATCAGCCTCGCAATAATTAATTTAGTATAAATTTCTTTATTGTTAGACTCGTGCATTCTTGTGAAATTCTAAGCCAATGCACGGGCTTGCGGACGGCGAGTAATGAGTAGCTCGCTGTCCGGTAAGGACCAAGCCCGGGTCGACGGCGCGTTGTGTTCCACGCGCGCCTCAAAGAGATGTCAGTAACAACTGGTGGGGCCCACAAGGGCCGATGCCTGCCAGGGGTGCGGGTTGTTCGAAAGAGATACCGCCGCCCCTGGCACACAGGCAACTGAGGGAACACGGGTGGGTTTTAGTCAGTAAAAGTCTGACACTGCTCCACCCAGAGCGGGAGAAGTTATTTGATGATATCCCACCCAAAAAAAAAAGCCAATGCTGTTTCTTTGTGTCTAGCTGTCGGTACACACGGGAACGTTACATGACCCACACAATCGTGAGAAAACTCTCCATTCTTATGGGAATCGTACATTGACAACAATAATTGTTTACAATTACGTGTCAATATCGTTTTTACTGAAACAAAGTGAATAATAACACTTTTCTTTATTTTTTCAAGTGTCAGCTTCTCGCGGTATCACTTCATTTTCGCTTGGCGTTCATTCTGACTTTGTTCATTTTTGCTGGGCTCCTAAGAGTCGTAGCGTGATGTTACACAACGTATAACGTCCCTTAAGAATTCGGCTATCTAACGCAATAATGAATTTTCAAATCCGATTGGTAGTTCCAGAGAATAGCGCGTTCAAACAAACAACCCAGCTTTATTAATATTTTTATTTTATTGATATAAAAGCAACGTCACCAACAGTTATTATAAACCTCGAAAGCCACAGTTTCGAATTACCATAATAATTCATAATTCATAATTCATTTATTGGTTTGCAAACATGGGTAATTTAGTGCTTAGATGTGTTATTTTATAAGTCTTCCATGTTCTACCGTCACATGGGCATGCAAATCATATATTATTACTTATTGAATTTATACAAATTTAGGATATTATAACTTTAAAATAACAATAAGGAAAATATATAAACAATTTGTCCGCAGTGTGTAGCAACACAAGATTTTTTCAAGGATCGGTGATTTTATCATATTGGCTCTAAGTGAACAACTTTCAGTTTTGAATACCAAAAGTCACTGTCACTATACGATAAAATATTACAACGTGCTTGAAAAATAGCGCTGTGTGAAGGCAGTGGTTATGCGCTAACAGTATAACTTGGTGCTCATGTTCCCAATCAAGTTCGTCAAAGACGTATCGTATCGTATCTATGTCATATACTTGGATCTATGCCACTTTTGTCTTGGTAAATGGTCCAATGGGTCGGTAATCCGACAAGACTGGGGACGGATAAAAAATATTTACAAATTTATACAAGATACAAATTACCACGACTAAGAGCTGATTTTCCAATTTTCCATTCGGTGCTGATTTCCATATAAAAACTGTCAAACGTCAATTTTCATTCCACGGACAAAAGATAACTTGCTTTGGAAATATGAACCCTAAAGCTACGATTTCTAAGAAAACGGCCGTAGTGACAGCTGTCATGCTAATTGTGGAATGCTGAGGGGCAATTCTCGTAATTTTAAGTTCACAGACTGATCTCAGTGTGAATTTGTCAAAAATACCTCGAATTTTCATACATTTTTGACATTTGCTTATCGCTGAGATGTGATTGCGACTAGATTTTAAACGTTTTTAATTAAGAGAATTGGCCTTCTGGTTTTACTTTACCTATGCTGTCAAAACACGCTCTCTAGGAAAATGCGCCATTTTAGTTTTTCAATTACGTCATTTGCTGGTAAAATACAGATGAGGACACCGCTGTGTGTATAAATTTCCCTTTTTTTTAATACATATGCAGCGTTTCAAAAATCTAAATGTTTCCTAAAATATTTATTTTCAACCTAGTTAATAATACTGCTAACTGAAACATACTATATTTAACTAAGTGCTATAAACTATTTTCCGTTCCTAAATATTATAGAAATTATCTACATGTTAAAGACCTTAATTATTCGTGATTAAATAAATTCTAACATAATAAATTAACTAAATATGTCACTATTCATAAAACTTAAGTTAAATATCTATACATCTTCTATACATAAATACATATTAATAAAATTGGAGTGTCTGTTTGTAATATTAAAATAACCGGTTTTTGCTACATGCATATGAATATATCCGGTACATATACCAAAATAACATTTTTTACATTTTTTGTCTCAGTCTGTCTAATCTTTGAAATGGCTGGACTGTTATTGACGGGACTTTCACTGGCAGGCAGCTGATGTAATAAGGAGTAACGTAGGATTATTTTTATTTAAGATTTTTTTTTTGTTTTTATTGACATATAAATAATAGTAAAAAATCTATTCCGCGCGGACGAAGTCGCGGGCAGAGCTAGTTGTTAATAAATCAGTTGTCGTAATATAAATTGTAAGAACTCATGCCGCCTGTGATACAGGTTTACCCTAGTACAGGCATCATACTTTGTACTACCTATATTATTTCTAAGACATATAGTGTATTTTTCCAATTTTTATTTTTTTTATAAAATTTATTATTATTATAATATTATAATATACGCTATCCGTGTGGTGTCGGACATAAAAGAATAGCACCATTCCATTTTTTTCCGTGGGTGTCGTAGAAGGCGACTAAGGGACTTACTAGAGAATGGGCGGCAGCGTTCTTTATGCATTTTACCACCATACTGCGATCGCCAACCCGCCTGCCAAGCGAGGCGATTATGGCAAAACCCTTTTGGGGGAGGCCTATGTCCAGCACTGGACGTCTTTCAGCTGAAATGATGATATTTATGATTGTTTTGACCTCAAGGATGATGAAATTTCATCACCGGTAGTATAACAAAAGTGAAAAAAAAATCAAAGAAAAACAACCGACTTCCAAAAAAACACTACAAAGTGAAAGATAACTTTAATTTCGGAAAGCGGTGACAAAAAATAAAATAAAATACATATCCGAAGTCACCGACTTCCGAAATTAAAGTTATTTTTACTTTGCAGTGTTTTTTTTTGGAAGTCGGTTGTTTTTTTTTTTTTAATAATTTCTTCATCACTCCTAGCAAAACGGTGGCGGAAAAAATCGTGTGGAAACTGGTATGTCCTAGAATAATGGCACTGGGCACGCGCGGTGGATTACGGCCCACTCCCTCTGTGACCCAGCAATATCCTTAGATAATAACTTTCAAGGTTGTTTATGCAGGACTGGTGACTGTACGTAGGTTTTTTTTTTTTTGGGTGGGAAATCATCAAATAACTTCTCCCGCTCTGGGTGGAGCGGGAGGGCGTGTCAGACTTTTACTGACTAAAACCCACCCGTGTTCCCTCAGTTGCCTGTGTGCCAGGGGCGGCGGTATCTCTTTCGAACAACCCGCACCCCCGGCAGGCATCGGCCCTTGCGGGCCACTCTGTTGCTGCTGACATCTCTTTGAGGCGCGCGTGGAACACAACGCGCCCTCGACCCGGGCTTGGTCCTTACCGGACAGCGAGGTACCCATTACTCGCCGTCCGCAAGCCCGTGCCTACGGTGGCCGGGAATCAACCTGGGATTCCCGACGCCCACTTTACGTAGGTAACGTACATTTGTAAGAGAAGCAGCTTGTTTTATTATAAACTACCTTTTGCCGGCGGCTTCCCCCGCGTGTAGGTCGGTGTATTATACATATAAAACTTCCTCTTGAATCACTCTGTCTATCGATGAAAACTGCATTCAAATCCGTCGCATAGTTTAAAAGATCTCACAGATACGAAAAGCGACATTTAACTTGAGTCATAATAACTATACGGCAATTATTATTAGATTTCTCACAGTGCACGTGTTATCATCTCTCGAATGATTCACGTCTAATTGACGTACGTCCGACGACTATAAATAACTTGTATGTATATGCTAAACATATTCCATTAACGGTATAAATGTAGAACCGGTAATGATATTTATGGGAATAAAAAGGATAAATCGCTTTTAATGGACTACCTCTTTTGTATACATGCTGCATCTGCACGTGCGCTGCCTCCCTCTTTGTGAACATCACTGCTTCGCTGAAGGAAGCGACGGCTACCTATGCACTCTCGCTCCGTACCATGGCCTGGTATCAGGGCCGGACGCGAGAGATCGCCGCCGCCAATCCCTTCCACAAGGACATGGGCAGACCTCCACCGTATGCTCCACCATGTCCTCAGGGCGATCTTTGCAATGGAAACACCTGGGCGTTTCAAACTCAAACTCAAATCAGGCGGCATCACAGCTGGCAATACTTCGCCCATGCATTGAGCATCAATATCTATTTCTTTTTTCTAAGTTTAAATTAGAGATGCCTCGATACGCCTTTTTTCCGATACGATACCGATACCGATGCTCTTATAAAAATATCGGCGATACCGATACCGATACGCTTATTGATTTAAAAATGAAAGTAAAGAAAAAAATGAAATGGGTACAGTTTGCGCACTGGATAAAAACTTATCCTACAGAGTGAATTCAAAAAGTATGGCAACTCTCCGGCTTTTACCCTAACGTTTCAAAGCTAACATCTGTAGGCACACGATAAACCATTGTGTACTACTCTTAAAAGTATTTAAGGAACCAAACTAAATCTTTATCATCTTATTTTACTTTCCTGTATTTCATCGCTTTAACAACATTTCCGTAATTTCCGTCTCAGCAGCATCTTAGTGATGTTTATTTTCTTAAGACGCACTCTTAGCGTGGAACCGTGCCCGGTAAAATGTTTGTCGTTGTCCGAATGCGGAGTAGGCTTGTTTTCCATAGTATTGCTTTAAATTGGATTTTGAAGTATTGTGGGTGCATTTAAGCACCTTTTAAATTGGTTTTGGAATTCAGGAACTTTAAAAAAATTGTTAAGGCGTGGCAGATTTTTAAGGAAATTTTTGTTTTGTAACTTATTTAATAAGGCGTGAGTATATGTATTTATGTATGGTATCGTGTGGTCTCCTATGATTGGAAGCGCGCACTTGTATTTGGCCCTGTTCTATGTAAAGACGCCAGTACATCAAGCTACCCCAATCTGTCCAATTTCTTTGACAGATTTTCATCTTTATTACAAAATCATAAGGTTCATGTTCAATTGGGAAAATTTTACAGTATAGGATAGCTTGATGTGCTCGCGTCTGTGTCTACACCGTGAAATTTTAATGGTTGTTTTCCCGCGGTAGGACAAGTTGCCATAAGGAGTACTTTCGAATCATAGAGTAAAAGTAATAAAATTAAGAATTTTTTGTTTTAAAATAATTAAAAAAATATTCATCAACTCGTTATAACACGTCTCCTTAGTAACACTAGAGGTAACTTGTAGGTACTACTCGAATCGCACGCAACTCCGACAAAGGGAACAGCGATGCATAAATGTTCAAAGCGAAATAAACTCTCGCACGTGGTGATTTTTCACAATGGTTAATCTGCCATTTTTTGTTTCTAATATTTTATTTGTTTATAAAACGATTGTATTACCAAGACAAAACCATTTCGCTGCGGGAAAACAACCATTAAAATTTCACGGTGTATACTTGCATGTAATTGTGAAACCTCTATTGGAGATTCAATAAATAAATAACTAAATCCTTGCTTGTCCGTGATGGCTACCAAACAGTTTATCATTGACCATAGACAGGGTCAAATTAAATTAGCTAGCAATACTTTACCCACGTGTTAGGTATCGATGGCAAAAAGTAATGATTTTTTTGTCACTCTTCATCTTTCCAGCTTTAAAAAAATCTAAATGACACTGACCTGTACATGAACCCATACATGCCCAAAACAACTGTCAAGTTATGATTTTTGGAAATTCGTAAAAATATCTACGTTACGCGAACAATTACAAAAAACAGCAGATCGATTACGGGCATTGACCTTCGTCCATCGAATGATGATGTTTTCCATTCGTTTTCGATGTCGTTATCCAACACATGGTTGAAGTATTACCAGCTATTTTAATTTGACCTTGTATATTAAAATTCATACATAATATTAAGTTCATTCACCAGGCGACTCGTGCCAAGCACTACGCATTACGGTACATTGCACGATAGGTACAGTGTCAGGCGGACCTGCAGTAAATGACGAGAAGTGTAGGCTTAGCAAGAGCACCGATTTGTCGACGGAAGAATAGATATGTCTATTAACGAAATAATGTACAATAGGAGAAGATAGCTATGTTTTTTCTATCCATTTTCACACTTATGCGTTCGAAACGAATCATGATTTTGTACATAATCGTATTTACTTTGTGGCCGTCGAGTAAAAAGTTTGTTGTCAGTGTGATTTTGACAGTTTGGGAAGAAATATTCTTCTGAAGTAGTCTACATTTATAAGGACCTAGACAAAGATGGTTAGAAACGAAAGACAAAATGACAGATTGTAGAAGGATATCTACGGTGCGATGTCAAAAATGGAGAAACGAAATGTCACTTTGTATTGAAAAAGCACTGTCTATTTTTCGTAGAAATCGAAACCGTCATGATAAGCCTGCTGGGTGGGCCTTAATCCGCCACGTGGGCATGTCTTCGATTATTTGGTTCTAAAGAAAGAAGTTCTAAAGAAGAGAAGCGGTGTTCATATAATTTACACAAAGCAAATACCCCAGTCTGCCTACAACTCGTAAGGCACGGCCGTTACCACAGCGCCACTACACTACTGCTCTATAGTTATATCACTGCTCATTTACTATCTCACCTTGTGACTAGATTTGCCATCTTTTTTTGCAAGAAATAAAGTATATTCAGGTCTATGAAGAATATTAAACAGTATTTTAGAAAAATGAACAGTATTTTATTTATTTATTGTTTAAATACATATTATTTAGAGCTTATCGCACAACTTACTAATTTATAATCTTTTTTAAAAACTTCATACGCCTCATCACGATTATAACTGAAATTAAAATAAATGAGGAGCTCATTTTTTATTAAATTAATAGATGCTCTATTTCTATCTAAAAAGGTTATGTTCTGAGAACCCACACACTCACTCGCATGTCTGTCAGTGAGTGACAGTCTTGAATATTTGACATTGACAGATTCGTTCAGAAACTCAGCGTGATTTGTTTGTGGCTGCGCTGCACTGAGCAGCGAGCGCCCTCTGACTAAATAAAAACAAATTTATGTGAGCGTCTAAGTATAACACATAGTAATGTGTTTGCATTTTGATGCTGAAAACAGTATTTTGTTTACTTTATTTTTGTTTAACAGTAAAAAGTATAATTTAGTAAAAAACAGTATAAAACTGTTTAAAACAGTAAAGTTGGCAACCCTACTTGTGAGTCGCGATAACATAAGAACATGATACTTACTGTAACCTACCAACAGCGTCACTAGTTAACTATCTCTAATATATCAAGGTACGGTAACTATGTAGTTTCCTGTATCATTTACGAGAACCCTAACGATATAATTTGTTCAACGAGTATGTTAGGAACACTGCTTGTTATGGTAATTTATTACTGTCGTCGGTTATGGCATCTTTATTTTCCATGAGGAACTTTAACCATGAGTGTAATATAAATATGAATGAAATTTCTCTCAATTAGGTACAGACGCCAGCACATCAAGCTACTCCAATCTGTCAAATTTCTTTGATAGATTTCAAACTTTATCGCAAATGAATAAGGTTTATGTTCAATTGGGAAAATTTGACAGTTTAGGGTAGCTTGATGTGCTGACGTCTGTACTAATAATCTTGTGCAAATAGCCGAGTGTTCTACTTTTGTATGGCTTTTATATTAAATGGCGGCAACTAATGAGTATTATAAATGTGATAGTTTGTATGTTTCGATATTTGAAGGTATGTTTGTTACTCAATCACGTAAAACACTGGTATAGTGAATGTTCGGAAACATAATACTTCGAACAAATGTTATTTCGGCTAAGTGTAACTTCGGTAAAAAGTTTTTCGATCAAATGAAACGTCGGATTAACGAAAAAATGGAATTGATAATAGGTCGACTGATACAGTGGCAGACGTGACTTCGATGAAGTAACAAAATACGAAACGATAATAGTTGAAAAGTTTTAGGTGAAATGAAATTCGGTCAAATATTTTTCGAACTTATGATAGGTAACCCGTAAAAACGGCTGAAATGATTTTGATGAAATTTGGCACACAGATAGTTTATTACCTGAATCCATCGACACGTCTACGGCTGCCCATAAAAATAACTATTTTTGGGGTCGGCTTCCAATCTAAACGAATGCAGCTGGATATCAGTATTATATCTACGTGGAGCGACTTCAATTCTATCCAATGTAAGAACCGAAGTATTTTAGTCTTTATTTTTTAGTTGTTTTAATAAAATTCGTTTAGTGTTCCTCATTTTCCCATAACTTGCGGTTCCGTATTCATTGAAAAATCATGGCGCCCGCGTGCCTCCAAAATTGAATTCTCAATGCTATGTTTTACACCGAGAA
Source organism: Polymixis lichenea (assembly GCA_949091785.1). Classification (NCBI taxonomy): domain Eukaryota; kingdom Metazoa; phylum Arthropoda; class Insecta; order Lepidoptera; family Noctuidae; genus Polymixis; species Polymixis lichenea. The sequence continues at coordinate 56,850,079 of OX420931.1, read as the reverse complement.
TATAAAATTTAGTGCGCGAAAAAATCCCGCCGCGATTTTATTACGTCCCGTTCGAGTGAATTTCTACTCACGCACATGTATTTTCCGGAGCACGCTGGCGCCGTGATTGTTCAATGAACGTCTGTGGGAATGTCGACTAACTCACTACACACGATACAGTTGCACAAACTGCACATTGTACGCGAACAAAAAAAAAAATCTAGTCACAATAATTTCTAAACCAGTTTCCCGTTTGCCTAGAGCACAGCACTACACACATACGTCTTTCCGCTGCGCTTGAGTGGCTTTCACAACCGCCTTTCTCAGTTTCTTTCTAGTATGTTTCCACGTTCCAGAGAAACGTAATCGAATTAATATTATGAGAATTGTTATGAGAATTGTAGCAGTGTGCTAATGTTAATGCACTGTGCTAGTGTTACGGTTGGAAGCATAATTGGCACAAAATGTCAATTGGTGTACTTTTTTACTAAATTATTCCCGTGATTTGCTTAAAATAATAACACATTATTTATTTATTTTAGTGATTTCTGCCGCACGGGTCCTTTGATCAGGTTAGTCTACGCTTGTCGGCGTTTGTCGGTAAATGATTGAACATCTTTACATACCAAAACCCCTCCGTGCCTCGGAAAGTACGTTAAGCTATTGGCCCTGGCTGTCATTCATAGATCTTTAACAGTCATTACGGGTCGTCAGAAGCCCGAAAGTCTGACAACCCGTCTTATCTTACTAAAGGGTATGTATTACCCAGTAACTGGGTTGTAGAGGTCAGATAGGCAGTCGCTCCACGTAAAATACTGGTATTCGGCTGCATCCGTTTCGACTGGAAGCCGACCCTAACATTATTCGGAAAAGTCTAAGTAGATTGATTTATTTATTTTTGTAAATGAGATTATTAACAAAATACTCTTTAAAACATGACAGTAGGTACCTCTGGCAATAATAAACAGCCATGTAACTCGAATAAAATGAAATTTGACAGCTAACGTCATAATCATGAACTGAATTTTCCGCCAACTATTATAATAGTCTTTGTAGTCGACTCCGCAATGTCTAGATGACCTAGTTTAATCGCCTAGCGATTAGTCTCAGGGTAGTTAGTTCCGTCCCCGATTAGTAAAAAAAAAAACTATGCTCTCATATCTATGCAAATGCGAATAGTTTCCCAGTGAGCAGCGTCCGTTGTAATTGCGACCATAATTTCTAAATAAATAATAGATTAAAAAATCCAAAAAACATGCTTTAAAAACGCAACTAAAAAGGAGAAAATAATTTTTTAAAAGCGTGGGTGTGCTTTTTGAGGTATTTTTATTATCAATTAATTTCAAGCACTCCACGCTTTTTTGAAATTATTTTCTGCTTTTTTAATTGTGTTTTTAAAGCGTGTTTTTTTTACATTTTTTTAATCTATTATTCATTTTAAATTTTTTAGTTCTGCTAACTACGAAAGTGTGAATTTTCAGTTTTTTTTTTTTTTAATTATTGAATTGTCATCGGTCCTCTATAAGTCTACAAAGTTTAAATGAAATCTTGAGGTGGGTCAAAATCAAGTTCGAAGGAGTTGGTTACAAACAAACATAATACAGTTGAAGCTAATAAAAAGCGTGTAAAATTGGATGAATTTTCCAAAGTTATTTCCGAGGTCAAGTAGGTTTGTTCGGTTTAGTTATTTTAGAGATCGAACAGTGAAACTAAAGTTGAACTAAGTATCCGTACCGGAATTTTGTTGAATGACAGCTGCACGGGTCCATCGATCAGCCGCGGTTTTTGCATGAGCAAAAGAATGAAATTAGCCAATAATGTTCTCACTCCTATGACACAAGCATCTCTTCGAGAGGGAGAGGGCTATAAAGTATCACGCGGGTCCAGCGCGTGTTGGTAGATGTCACGTGTCTTCGAATTTTTGGTTCTAGGAGTTCTTTGTTATGAGAGCAGTGCTGATAAAAAAAAATACATAAAGAATAACGGGCCTGGGTTGAACCCACGACCTACAAACTCGTAAACCAAGGCAGTTACCACTACGGCACCACTGCCTTACTGTAAGGCACTAACAAACAATCCTACTTATACTCGAATTATAAATGTGAAAGTTTGTGAAGATGTTTGGATGTTTGTTACTCAATCATGCAAATACGGCTGAACGGATTTGGATGAAATTTGGCACACAGATAGTTTATAACCAGGATTAACACATGGGATACATTTTATCCCGGTAATTTTCGAACTGCACGCTGGCGAAGCCGCTAGCAACAGCTAGTTATTTATAAACGTGGCTCGACAGTTAATTTATGATGAAACAGAAGATCCGCATCATTGTTGCAGTAACAAGGACTTATCCCTGTTGCTTCGAACCCACAACCCCGACCAGTTTGGTTACCCGTTGAAAGGGTTTTCGATAGGGTTTTTCTAAGCAGTTAAACAAAAACCCATAAGATGTTGGTTACCCTTTTAACCCTAGGTGTTGTAGGCCGTAACCGCTACTATGATGTATTCGCCTTTTAAGTTTAATAAGAAGTTGTAGGTACTATTTTGACCAAAGCATTGTCACTTCGGGGGACGGCTAATGTAAAAGTTATCCATCTGTTTGGCGTTTTCATTGAACATCCCCAACATCCCCTGGGTCGGGGGTCTTTTATAATTTAAAATTTAACTTTTAAGTCCTGCTTTTAAAACTTAATATAATAATAGTAAACACGCTACGATCGACACATGTCCATGTGTTTTTCCCACAGTCAAATTTGTTAATCATTTATCCTCATTCCTCATTACTACTCCATCATCAGACCCTGATCACCATTTATCTATAACATATTCATTGAGATCTTTTTAACGAGCCCAAACACGATACTTCTGCTGTTTGTTGGTGACGAAGTTGGGGATCCTGGAAATTCCAGGTGATCCTCCAGCACTAGTTCTAGGTTGCTTTATTCGTCTAATATCATTGAAGTAATAGAATACCAAATTTCGTCTCGATCTGACCCGTGGAAGATGTTCAAATCCCTTCATCAATCAGAAAAGAGCTGATAATCTTCAAACGATTCGAATTTGATGAAACTTGTCTAAGACCCACCGCTAGAAAACCTACTTTTAAATAAAAAAAACCGCACCCAAATCGGTCAAAATTATAACACCCCTCTTTTTCCGTCGGGGTTTAAAAATAAACTATGGTCCACCAGACACACAACAGAATAACAATTCAACAAGCAATATGTTCTCAATCTTCGTAAAATTGAAAACCCGCAGTATCGTTTAAAGTAGGAAAGCAATATTTTCAATACACATATTCCTTCATAAATACTCTATCTATCTATTTGCCTGAAAGGCAACCGTAGGCGCCATCTTTAGAAACTTGTATCGTCAGTCAACACTTGAAAGCTTTGAACGAGTCCAATGAAATTACACTTACAGCCGGCACGATTGGTTAGGAAAGTGCACCAGAAAAATGCAATATTCCATGTATATTTGCTGTGAGAATATTTTGCAGTTTTCTTGGTTAGATATTATTTCAGGTTTTCAACAATAGAAATCTATGTAAATGTCACTCAGAACCAAGTTCTTCTAACTCAACAGATAGCTGTACTGCTGGGGAGTTTGTTGCGCCGCTTCTTCTTCCCAGCTAAAGCACTAGGAAGTGGTGAAGGACCGGGCGTTTTGGAGGAACAGCCTTAAGTAATTTTGACGTTCAAAAAGTGCTGATTCTAAGCCTAGTTTGAATAAATGACTTTTGATTTTGATTTTGAATAGGCAACAGTGGAACACAAATTATTCTAGCACAAGAATAGAACGTACTGCCAGAGGCTTCGCCCGCGTCTGTCGAAAATTTTCCCACCGGGATAACTGTTCTGTGGGTAATCTTATTTCGTTTCTGTTAATTCTATTTAGACTGTAGCAATGGAAGCAAGAAATTTAATGAATGGTTGGACTGGAAGCTGACCCCAACATAGTTGGGAAAAGGCTAGGTAGACGACGAGTTTTTGTCAAACGTATTCAGAAGATAAAACATATTTGTCATCTCATGACAAATAGATTTTTTCTTGTGAATATTATCTCTACTTCTATCGTTTCTATTTTCTCAAGAAAGGGGACACCGTTAGGAGCTCATCAATCATAGAAGAAAGAAAACGCTGATTAATGACTGCACGGTTGGCGCAGTGGTTAAACGATTGACTGCTGCGCTGAGTGTCGCGGGTTCGATTCCCGAACGGAACAAATATTTGTATGATCTACAAGCAGTTTTTTCATGTCTGGCTGTTTGTGTATGTGGGTATAAATGTTTGTAAGCGCACCCACAATACAGGAGAAATTCCTAGTGCGGGGCAACGTTTCTTAAGGTGAATCTAGTCCACATTTTTCCCATAGAAACTTCGGGAGTGTATTACTCCACTGTTCGACAATGTACATCAAAAATTAAACATGGTGTGGTTGTGTCTTCTTATTATTAATATTGTCTGTACGGAAACAGAATACTGAAATAAAAAGCCAGTAAAAAGTTAGGAGCCAACAAAGATTCGTTTTTGTTGCTAATTTAACCTAACTTTGGGCGTGTGTAAGTATTAAGTAATAAAAGAAGCGTAAAATCTGAAAAACCAAGTCGGTACCGACAAAGCTCAAATATGGAAAAGTACATTAAACTTCATTGGTCATTGATTTATGCAGTAGTTTGTAGTTGTTTGTTGTTTGTTTTGTTTGTTTGTTTTTTTTTTGTTTTGTGTTTGTTTGTTTGTTTTGTTTGTTTTTTGTTTGTTTGTTTGTGTGTTTGTTTTTTGTGTTTGTTTGTTGTTTGTTTGTTTGTTTGTAGTTTGTTTTTTTTAACCCGATCTTCCGAAGAGCTGTTCTTAATTTTTTACGCTCCTATTGTACTATATATGATCCTGCATCTCACTCAATAATGTTGTGCGTGTAGACTAGCTTCTAACTGCTCATCACTGATACTACCTCTGTCGGACACGAAGCCTGGTGAGACAGCGTGCTTTTTAGCCAGGCCCACCAGTGACTTCGAGCCCGCGACTAGGTTCCCCTTAAGGAAAAAAGTCATTACAAGTTTCTTTGAGGAATATACACCTTAGTAATATAATAGACAAACATTATGAGGCGCTGTTCAAACATAGTACACCGTTAATCGCTTAGTTTTTGTCGCACAGTTAGGACATTCGTACATACATTTTACAAGCTAGATAAAAATTGAGTGTATCGTCAAAATATGTTCTAAGAAAATACTTTCGTAAAATAGAGCTCAAGAAAAATATTGCTTTTTTTTTTTCTTGCACGCCGTCGCCTCCTTCAACGAAGTGCCTTATGTAGTTTTTTTTTATTTGAAATTAAATGTCAAATTTTGGGTAAATATCGAAAAACTCTTAAAATTCAAATATCTCGAAAACTATTGAATTTCGGCCAGACATATTGGGGTTCAATTTATTGCATTTTGGCCCCCTTATCAGCCCCTGACGGATATACGTCGAATTACCAGTAACCCTGTATACGACTCTGGCGAAATTAACCCGAAAACATTTATCGGATTAATCCGACGTAAGCGGTTAAAAGGTTTAACTTTAGAAGAGCCGGCATGCCCTAGAACTGAAAATTCGAAGACATGTGACATCTACCAACCCGCACTGGGGCCGCGTGGTGGATTACGGCCCACTGCCTCTCACAGAGTGGAGGCCTGCGTCCCAGCAGTGGGAACATTTTAGGCTGACTATAAATTATGGCATAATATTCACATAGACGTAACAAAATTGCGGCAGGGTTATTTCTCGATTTGGATTTTCAACTCTCGGCGCTTAGCAGTGCGTTGAAAATGTAGTGGGCGAAAAAACCCCCGGCGATATTATTTACGTCCGTTGGAACGTGGCCTTGCAGCCACATTTATGTACAATTGCTCGTTTTTGCTCACATAAAATAACGTAAACACATTGTTTTACCTAAACGGTAAACATTAACATACCGAGTTAATCACAGCATTATTTTGTTCACGGTACCGTTACTCAAATAACGGTAACCAAAGTAAAAAAAACAATAAACCTTAACAAAAAAAAAAACAAATAATGCTCTAATTATTTTTCCACATATATACAAATTCGACGCACTGTACCCATCGTTCGGACAAAAGAGTCCATTGTGCTACGGGAAATAATGTAGTGGACAAAAACTGGTAATTTTTAGGGTTCCGTAGTCGGACAAGGAAACGTTATAGTTTCGCCATGTATGTCCATTTGTCCGCAGTTTAGCTCAGAGACTCTTAGTACTAAAAAGCTGTGATTTATACATACATTTATTAGTTACGCCGCCAAAGAAGTTAAATACAATCTTAAAAAACAATTTTTATAGGGTTACCTCCTCACAACGTAAAGGGGAGATGTTTTTTCTCGTCTAACCTATGGTGTGGGTTGCCGTTGCATAGGTCTTTTAAAAATAGTGGTGGTTTGTGGCAACCATTTTTCTATTAAAGGATCCGTTTGTGAAATATTAAGCTTTAAAGAGCAAATTTTTGTTAAAGGCATGTGTACCCACCCCCTCCTCCCTTTGCCAGCTAAATCGTTGCTTTTGATATGTGAAAAAAATTACCATAGTAGTTTATTTATCGAAGAAAAAAAGAAACAACTATCACAGCCAAGTAGCCTTAACAAGTTAACGAGTAATAGTCGACCAACTCATATTTGCATTTGGAATGTATGTCTTTCACCACAAAGTTAATTTTTTTCTTGGGATGAATTCATCCCAAATACGGAACCCTTCATTGTGCGTGGTCCGCAACGTATTCTGCCAGATTTTTCTAACAAATCACTGAAAATCGATTTCACTACCGTTTAAGCGATTTCGTGGAAGGAGGTCATGAGTTTAGAAACCATTTTGTTATGGTACGGTAATTGGCGATAATTTAACTGTTCGTTGTTGGAATAAGCAGTGTTTAGTACAGATGTTTAGGTATTTGAGGTTATAAGTGGCTTCACGCATGTTCTGTGTGGAGGATGAACAGAGGAGCTGTTGTCTTTACATAGGCAGATGCGTTTTGAAGCTTTTCGTTCGTTACTTTACCTTGTAGGCGATCAAACAGTACCTCTATTCTATTAGGTATTACATTATTTACTATGAATAATTACTACACATTACATTGCTATATTATTTACTATTTACATTATGTACTTCGTGTACAATAGTTGTATTTTTATGTATTGAAAATATAAAAATATATATGTTTAGGTTAAAGGCAATCTATGGGCCTGCGTCGCCACAAATAAATGGTTTATTATTATTATTTAATTATAAATTAATACGTGAATCATAAACTTTGTACCCCTTTTTACGAAAATTGCACGAATTAATACTCCTCCGAACAAAAAGTGGCACAGTTAAAGGTGTGCAGTAAGCTTATATTTTATGTTAAAATTTAAATTAAAAATAATGTTCTACCACTAATAGCCATAATAAAGTATCAAAACGTTTTGACTGTCTCGTTGGTTAAGTGGTCGGAAGCGCTACCTGCCGCTGAGCATGGTCCTGGGTTCGATTCTCAGGTCCGGCAAAGTGTTATTGGGTTTTTCTATATCTGGAATTTCTCAGTAGCAGGCCGGAGTGTGGATTTATCCCTATTAGATGGCAAAAGGCACGCTACCTATTCCATCGGACTTCAAAATAACTGGAGTAATTTGTTTGTAAGTACTACAAGTATCTAGACCTCTGCCCGAACCTGTTTTTTTTTTGTTTTGAGGAATCAAGGCGTGAGATGTTATGTTATCAATTATTTAAAATGAAAGTAACACACGAGTGTATTAATATTTTATTATAATTTATGTTATTAGATTTTCCAATGACTTAAAATAACCACGATAACAGATAGAAAAGAACATATATTGGCGGGATATTTTTATTTTATTTAATAGCTCCATTTATCCAGCCAGTACGTACTTTCAGCACGTTTTATTAATTTTTGTACATAATTTATATATTCGTGCTTGTTCCAAATTCGAAATGGTTTTATTCACTCAGTGACTAAAAAAGAGTTTTATTCACTGTCATCGATGAATAAAATGCCGTGGCTATGGTAAAAAAATGTTTTCATTACATTTAAGTTGAGTTTCGAACGTTTTATCTCAAGCACTGCAACCTGTTCACAGTTATTTTACCTCTGACAACAGGATCAAATAGCAACCTTATAACATTGACTACAAAGGTCACTATGATTTTGACAGACTTGTTAGTGGCAGCAACCCAATATCAACCTTATTGTAACTCAATCAAAGATTATTTTGCTTTTGACAGTCACGCTAAATCAGAGGTTTAAGAAGTGAGAAGAGACAGTAGGTATTTGGTTCACACGGTGTAGTCAAATAAATACAATTTTATTAGTACAGATTAGGAAGCTGCAAAATGGCGACAGTCACGGTTTTGTCTCGACGTTCGTTTTATTTCTATTTAAAGTTTAATGTACATGATGACTATCACTGCATTTTTCTTCAAGGCCCTTCCAGACATGCCATGTCTGGATAGAAATGTCTACATGCCCCTGCATTGCTAGACTCACATAAAATTCTTAATATAATAAAATAATATTAACATTTTTAGTAAATAAATTTTAATAGTAAATTTCCCGTACAATTATGATGCCTTCAAAACCATAATCAAAATATTTTATTTCACATAAACCTGCATGGGCACTTATGAAACGTCAGAAGCTAGGTGCACGGTTCCAATTTGTCGCTTCCTATGGAGAAGAGCCGGCAAGAAACTCCACGGTTACTCTTTTAAAAATAATTGGCTTTTACAATGTTTTCAAATTACAGTGATAATAGGTATGGGAGGACAGTGCAGGTCTGTCAATAAGTACCAGGTACTTAGAGGAATGAAAATAAAGAATAGAAAATCGCCCACAAATCTGTAGATTTATAGACGACGTCTGTAAGGTCTACAACGTTCTCTCATTCACATTATGTAAAAGAATCTTTAAAATCCTTAAAATAAACTATTTCTAAAACATCTTTTTTTACATGTACAAGTCATGAATGTGACGATGTTTCGGAATTATGAAGTTAGGTAGTGAAGGGATCCTCTGAGTTTGTTTCGGCAATTCTACTCAGGGATCCGTTAGCAAATTGACACCCTAGTCGATTAACAGAGTTAATTAACCATTTGATTCAACTGTCCAATAACGTCAGTACTGAACCCTAATTCCGCAACACACTATCAATAAGAATCTTAATCATTTTGAAGGAGCTAATCCCTTGCTTCATATGTTCGAAAAATTTTGTATGGTCGACAACGTAAATAACGCAATAAATGTCGTTTAACTGTCAAAATAAAAGCCATTCCTACTGTTCGTGTGTATTTGAATAGATATACTGACAATTTAAGTGAGTGGTCCATTTGCTTATACATTTAATTTCTCCGACTATAGATACCTAACCATGGAGTTCGACCCCATTTATCATAAATTTGCTAAACGATTTTATTTCAGTAAGTAGGTTTGGATTCACAAAAGCTTTTACACGTCAATCATTATTTTAAAAACTAGATGAGGTCGGCTATTGAGAAGACACGCCGAAACAAACTCACAGTTCACACTCACAAAACACACACACCAACCAATTTATAGCCCAGCGAACTGTTTAACTACATTACGAGTTAAAGCCTGTATGTAGCCAATTAGCCCCTATAAGCCGTCCGGCTAAACCGGTAACACGGGGGGAATTAAAGCCCAGCAGTAGAGAAATTCACCCCTAGTTTAGCTAGTTTAATCAGATGATTTAACTAGCTAAACTACGGGTGAATTTCTCCAAACTATTATACCTAGAAATAGTCTCATCCTAGCAGATCCATTCTGATCCGTTGTGAGAAGCAAACTATGGGAAGAGAAGCATCCACCACTTCGTTAAAGCCCAGATTCGATGGCATGATCTGCAGTGGCCTTTAAGGAAAGCTCTCAATCGATTGCGTACCGTACCGTAGGCCGCTGCAGACACAATTTGTCAAAATGAAGGATTACTGACTCATCTAACACCCAGAGCGAGCGCGGTGCTTCTGATAGGGATGTGACTTAGAGGGGAAAAATCGATTACTAAACAATCGATCTTTCTCATTTTACAATAACTCGATTTGTAAAAAATCGATTAAGTAATTAACTAAAAATTATCGATTAATTAAAAAATCGATTTTTAATATTTATACATAGATGGCGCCATTTTTCAGACAAGTGACATTTCTTTTTTACGTTTAGTGACCACGCGTTTTTTCATTTATCGCACAGATGGCGTTGTTTGCAAAATACAATTAACCGCTGACGTACCGATAACGTATTACGTCACAAAATGTGTAGTTTGGCTACATTGGTTTAATCAAACAACGCATATCTTATATTTTTACTTTAAAGAGAGGAAATAATATAGTCGATTTATGATTTTTAACCTTTAGAGAATTAATGACTAAAGCTGGATTTTAAGAAAAAAAAATATCGATTAATCAAAATTCTATTATTTTTTCACATCCCTAGCTTCTGATCAGACCATATCCCACTTGCTGGAGTGCCCTAAGTGGCCGTTCCTGCACCTGCACGTTAGATGATCTCAATAATGCCACTGATGCCGGCATAAACATGGCCACCTACTGGGCTCTAACTATTTTTTTAAGTGTAGGTACGAGTACCATCGACACGAAAAGAAGAAGAAGAAGCTACTGAGCAACGGCTTCGAGTTACGAGTCGTAGATCCTAGGTTCGAACCAAGAGCACTTTGTGTAAATTATTTGAAGACCGTGAAGACTCTCAAAACGGTGAAGGAAAACATCGTGAGGAAACTTCCTAAAAATGTCCTAGAACCAAAAATTCGAAGACATGTGACATCTACCAACCCGCACTGAGCCCGCGTGGTAATCCACCACGCGGGCTCAGTGCGGGTCAAAAGTTATTTGATGTATGAATAAGTTTTCCCGCTATGGGTGGAGCGAGACTTTTACTGACTAAAACCCACCCGTGTTCCTACAGTTGCCTGTGTGCCAGGGGCCGCGGTATCTCTTTCGAATAACCCGGTCTCCCGTATGATGACGATGTGTAACTCTGTGATATGTCCGTTTGTTTGTACTTGGTGTTTGAGTTATTACGTCACAAACTAACTACACTTCCATTGAAGATTTTATCTGGGTGATGACTCACATACATGATATACAGTGAGTATAAATAGCCTGTGCCACAGATAATTTTATTCAAAACCACTCCGTTTGTTTACGTAGTCATTAATAGCTTGGTGTGTTCAATTAACGCTACTTATATAATTTATTATAGTAGATCATCTTTTTAATTTTAATGCGTGTATGACCGACGTGTATTCGAACGTTATCGAGGCAAAAAGATTATGTAATAATCGTAGCAGATGGGGTTTTGTAGTTTCGGCCTTCCCCCATGGGAAAAAGAAATGATTTTTTTCTTTTTAATGGCGGTAGACTAGATCTCAAAAGACTGACTTCATTTGTGAACAAAAAAGAAACAACCGAATTTCGGAAGTGTCTTTGGATATGTATTTTTTAGTTTTTGTCACCGACTTCCGAAATGAAGCTATTTTTTAATTCGCGGAGTTTTTTTCGGAAGCCGGTTGTTTTTGTTTTGGATTTTTATTTATTTTACACTTTTTACTCCATACCAATTTGTATACGACTAATTACGAGATTATTTTTATTTATTACGAGATTATATTATAATTACGAGAAGTTCAAGCCACTTATCATAATGGATTATTTTATAACAAATTAACGACAAACAGTTGTTTCCGATATAATCGCCTAGTTGAGGGCAGAAGTAATTCAAGTGACCTTTTGTGACTTTTGAGATATTAATCAAAACGCGTTTTTATTATATACTCCACTAACAAATTGTGTTTTTAATAGCTATGCAGAAATGTCAAACATAGGACTTTGTTCGGAAAAATGGCTCCATACCACTTGGATGACTTCTGCACTAAGTTTAGTCCCACGGAGGGCAAAAAGTGACTTAACTCTGTTTTGACAAAAAGGTCAATTGGATTACTACTGCTCTCAACTAGCCAATTATATCGGAAACAACTGTTTGTCATTACTTCATATGTTCGATTAAATCTGGTCAACAACATAAACGTAACGCAATAAATGTTGTTCAGCTGTCAAAATTGAATCCTACCTTCTGCTAGTGTGTTACGGAATTACCCTCTGCTTAGAAAGACACCCTTAGAAGTAATACTTAACATTCCCATTGTATAAAATAAACAGAGGAACAAAACTAAAATGCAGTCAATCATAAAGACGCGTTGTTATCGTGTATTTCTGTCAGTGACACATGCAATATGGCGGCGTAAATCCGATAGGGCTGTCAAACGTCATACTTATTTCTAGAAAAAACTATAGGTACTTTTTATCGGATTACGGTGTAGCAAAACTGAGGGTTATTTTGACCGGTATGTATAACAACATAACTTGTAAAAGCTTATAATAAGTTGACAAATGAGGTACCCTTGGAAGCGTCTAGATCGTCTGCTGGTTATAGGCTATGTGACGTCACAATAAATAAAATATGGCGCCCTCTAAAGGACATAAAGTCATGACCTAAAATAAAATACGATCACGGATTTCAGAAGAGAATACTTTCTGTCTACACGCCTTTAGAGCGCGATTTTTTTAAACTAACTTTTTACTTATTTTATGAAGAATATTAACTTACATACAATAAAGAACGACGAAGACGTAAAGTTGGAAGACCTCCCTCAAGGTGGACCGATGACCTTGTGAGGGCCGCAGGATTCCGCTGGATGCGGGAAGCACAGAACCGGTCGAAGTCGCGTAGCTTGGGGGAGGCCTATGTCCAGCAGTGGACGTCTTTCGGCTGTAATGATGATGATGATGATGATGACAATAAACAAATCTAGATATTTCGCCAAGTCTTAAAACTTGCGAAGTAACACACCAATAGCATAACACACAATCTAAATATTTTTTTAAGGATGTTTCTAATCCATTGCTTCATAACATAATATTCGAAAAATTCTTCAGCCCAACAAAGTAAATAATGCAATTAATGTTGTTGATCTGTCAAAATGAATGCCATAACTAATGTTAGTGTGTTACGCGATCACCCCGCAGGCGTAGACGAAGATTAAAATAAATTATTTTATTTATAACATTATTTATTAAAAATAGGTACTTATTTAGGCTTTATTCTGCCAACAAAATAATTAAATTATTTATCCTTTTTTTTTTTTTTTGGATGGGAAATCATCAAATAACTTCTCCCGCTCTAGGTGGAGCGGGAGGGCGTGTTAGACTTTTACTGACTAAAACTCACCCGTGTTCCCTCAGCTGCCTGTGTGCCAGGGGCCCCGGTTTCTCTTTCGAACAACCCGCACCCCTGGCAGGCATCGGCCCTTGCGGACCCCACCAGTTGTTGCTGACATCTCTTTGAGGCGCGCGTGGAACACAACGCGCCGTCGACCCGGGCTTGGTCCTTACCGGACAGCGAGCTACCCATTACTCGCCGTCCGCAAGCCCGCGCCTACGGTGGTCGACAATCAAATTATTTATACTTAACAATTATTGTTTTGTCGAACTCAAGTGCTAATATTAATTTATTTAAGTACGATAAGTTGCTGATTTACATATCTTTGAATGCAAAACAGGCATTTTATGTATTCAACAGTCTTTTGAATAATTTAATTTACAAGATAATTATAGAAACAGTCGTAGAAAGGAATAATTTTTAGCTCTTTTAAATTGTTACAATTTTCGGCTTACAATTTCCAAATTAATAAAAAAATAATCACATCTAATAAAACGTTTGCCTAATTAGTGTTTTTTGAATACGGAAAATTATAAAAAGAACGAAAGTAAAAAGTAGTTAGATACTGTGACTCGCACAGGAAGACCACATACTAAACTAGACACAATTATAAAAATATTAAAAACAAAATGACCATAAAAGTAAAAAAAAAAATAGAAAGTCCTGTAAGAGTCAAAAGGTTCTTATCTCAGCATGATGCCGATTATATAATTACGTAATTTATTTTTTTTAAAGAAAAATCATATTTCAATTAATTTTAAAATTCTATGTTGTTAGTGTTGTGACAGCCCTTAACAATAATCAAGGGTCACACTCACCAGTCAGTGAGACAGGACGAAAATATTTGCGCCATTCACACGCGCTGCTAACGGAGGAAACACACTAGGCCGAACAAATCGCTCCGGGATTTTTTTCGCAAACTGGATTTTCAACTCTCGGTGTCGAACCGAGCATTGATAATCCAACGGTTTATTACGTCTTAGGAACGTGGGCTCACGCTGCTATTCCTATGAATAAGTTCTAACAACACGTCAACCAGAAGCAAAATGATATGTTAACGATCAGAGCACGACTTACGAGTTTATAAGTCATGGGAACGATTGGGTTCGTTCGCAGGCGCCTTACTTTTTGTAAATAATTTCATAAGTGCTCTAAAACGGTGAAGGAAAACATCGTGAGGAAACCGCCATGTCCTAAAACCAAAAATTCGAAGACATGCGACATGTACGAACTCGCACTGGGCCCGCGTGTAAGATAGCCCGCTCCCTCTCACAGAGAGGAGGCTTGTGTCCCAGCAGTGGGAAAGCTGATAATGCTTATGCTGTGGAAAAAGGCGTGTTGATTTATGTTTAAAAAAACTATGTTTTGAAAGATGGCCTATCATCCTATCTGATGGGAAAAGAGTAGTGATGTACCGATTATTCGGCCATATTACATTATACTCGTATTAATGTGCTTAAAAATTTAAAAGACGGTGATTGAAGTGAAATTATAATCTTTTACTGTTATATTTTTTTATTATAGAGGATAAGTTTTTTTCTTCCTATCCTATTCTAGATTGCACTGAAAGTCAACTGTAAAACTTTTAACAGGGTAAGTGTTTATCCAGTACGCAATCTGTAACCATGATTGCAGCTTATAATTCTAGACCACCAGCGCAGAAATTTACCGTCGATTATACAAAAAAAAAAAAAAGCTGTTCTTCTACGCTAGGGGGTAATGAATAGGAAACCTTCGTTTGGTCCATTAATTATTCAAAAAAATATCCAGAAATTAAATAAAATCAAATTAATTTAAACTTCTAACAAAAAAGAAGAAACTACAGCAGACAATTGGCAATAAGTAGGTTCGCCATTTTGAACATTGCCGATGTCACCCGAGCTCAACCGATCGGCTTGGACAACTAGTCGGCCGATTAGTCCACTGATGCCCATCTTTAGAAATGACCTATCATCAATATTACTATTACAAACAAACAGCAGCTTCTGTTGCGTCGGAGAGCGGGCTCAAATTACTCACAAACATATTTGTAAAAGGTTTGTATCAATCTGCCTAGGCTATTCCCAACTATGTTCAGGTCGGCTTACAATCTTTATTTTTTTAATTTTTTTTTTGTTTTGTTTATTATTATTTCTGGGTATGGCTAGCTGACATTTTGACTAATTATTTAATTAATATTTTGTGTCTCGTAATGTTAATACTTTGCCTATGTACGAGTATGTATAGAATCAAGTCTATCCGACTAAACAGACAGCTGTGCTGCTGGGGAGTTTGTTCCACTACTTCTTCTTCCCAGCTAAAGCACTAGGAAGTGGTGAAGGGTGGGCGTTTTGGGGGACTGTTTCATGTACTTTGACGTTCGAAAAGTGCTGATTCTCAGCCTAATTTGAATAAATGACTTTTGATTTTTTTTTTTATCTGACAGGATTCAGCTGAATACCAGCATTTTACATGGAGCGACTGTCTATCTGACTTCCACAACCCAGTTACTGGGTAACAAGATACCCCTTGGTATGGACTGGTTGACAAAACTTTCGGGCTTCTGACGACCCGTAACGACTGTCAAAGATCCACAATCACAATCTAATGCTTGCCAAGGCACGGAGGAGTCTTGGTATGTAAAGACGGTCAATTGGTCACCCATCCACGGATCAACCGCGGCAAGCGTAGCTTAACCTGACCTGAGGTCGACCGCGTGGCAGTTAATGAGCAAAAAAAACACTTTTTCATTTAATTATCAACTTAAGTTTTTTTTTTAATATTGAAAAGTAAGTTGTTCGCATAAAAACCTCTTTAAAAGTAACAGTGAAGGATTTTGTATTATATGACTGCCAATTATCTTAGCCCGCCGGCTGACACGGAATCAAAATTGTAGCCCACATTCTAAATTAGTTGGCAAGATTACCTATGCCTGGACTTCAAAAGAGACTGTGACCTCTGAGTTAGTTTCGGCCTTCCTTCTCAGAGTAGTCAGCGAAACCGACCTCATCTAGTTTAAAGAATATAAATGACGTATAAAGTGTTTGTACAAACCTACTTACAGAAATAAAATCATGTATAATTTATAGCCTTGTTCTAACAAATTTCTCTAACCAAACACTTCATTCGGACAAAAGAAAATCAACAACAAAAAGTCTGTCATTAACATTTCAAAACAGTTAAAGTGTTTACCATGTTGTGGAACCACTTAAGGCGAGTCTGTCGGCGCCTCAACTCATCGCCACCCACCCTCAAGGTCGACGCTGCATTTGACGACAAAAACGTCTGCGCTAACATCTGTCGCAGCGATTCATCGTTTTTTGTCGATGCCCTAATTTATGTCGGTCGGAGACGCTACACTCGAAGTTGTGGACGAGTACGTTTACCTAGGACATACTGTCAAGTTAGGTAGGTCCAACTTCGAGAAAGAGGTCAATTCTCGAATCCGACTCGGTTGGGCAACATTCGGGAACCAACGATCTAGTGCATGGCTGAAAAAATGTTTACTTTTGTTTGTATTTCATGAAATAATCACGAAAAACGACTATAAATGCGTTGCTGCCAGTTCGCGTGGAATTAATGATCTTAACTCTCAGTGAACATTTTAACACTTGAATAAGCAATCGAGTAAACATTTTAAAGTCATCGCCTGTCGCTGCGATTAGTCGGGCAGTCTGTTGGCATCCTAACTACTTACTAATCTTCACCCATTTAGAAACGACGCGACCCGTCAAGGCCAGCGATGCATTTAGCAGCGATGAAAATTGTTTTGTTTTGTTGAGAGCATTACTCGAATAGTAAAAAACTACTACTAGACCTTCTAGGCTTATCCTACTAATGTTGTAAATCGTTCTGTTGTGAATCCTTATCATAATCCTAACGATATTATAAATGTGAAAGTTTGTATGTATGTGTGGCCACTTGGATTTTTGTTACTCATTTACGCCAAAAAAAACGTTTTTAATCAATGTTGGAACCTTATCTGGTTGGTGAAGAATGTAAATGAAAGTCTGGAGTCCAGTATTAAGTGTATTGATAATTCAGGGATTATGTTACAGTGTGGTTGGTTACAATATATTGCTAAGACACAAGTTAACACTAGGGCGCGGCGCGGGCGACTGTCGCTCGCTCGACCGTTCGCGCGGGGCTCATTGCAATTTGCCTCGTGTGCATTATTGCTACTGTAGTCCCTACAATCAAAAATTAAACCGATTAAAACGAACTAAACAGCAAAAACATAAACCTTTAAAGTATTAAGTTTTGGGCGTATTTACATTAACTATCAAATTACAAAAAAAAAAACCCATTTCTTCTCGTGGGTGTCGTAGGAGGCGACTAAGGGACTTACCAGTGTATGGCACTGGGCAGCAGGGTTTTCTGCATGCATTTTAACCACCATACTGCGATCGCCGACCCGCCTGCCAAGCGTGGCGATTATGACAAAAAGAAATGACAATTGGGGAAGGCCTATGTCCAGCAGCGGACGTCTTTCGGCTGCAATGAAGGTGATGATAATGATCAAATTTTATATACTTATAATAAATAGTCGTGTGAACCTTTAAAAAAAATGTGTACATGACATTCTTGTATTATAAAAATAAAAGTAAAAAAAAACACGCTTTAAAAACCAAACTAAAAAGTAGAAAATAATTTAATTCTATTAAAAAGCGTGGGGTGCTTGATATTAATTGATTATAAAAATACCTCAAAAAGCACCCCACGCTTTTCGCTGGTTTTTAAAGCGTGTTTTTTTCGTTTTTTTAAACTATTATTTATTTTCTATTTTTTAGTTTTGCTAACTACAAAAGCGTGTTTTTTTATATATTTTTTTAAATTATTGAATTGTCATAGGTTCTCGATAAGTCTACAAAGTTTAAATGAAATCTGACCGTTTAAAGTGGGTCAAAATAGCGTCCAAAGGAGTCGGTTACATACAAACAAACAAACAAAAAAACAAACATACACGTGAAGCTAATATAAAGCGTGTAAAAACTAGCTTTTGCCAGCGGCTTCGCCCGCGTGGAGTTCGGTGCATTATACATATAAATCTTCCCCTTGAATCACTCTGTCTATTGATGAAAACCGCATTTAAATCCGTTGCGTAGTTGAAAAGATCTAAGCATATACAAGCACGAAAAAAGACTTTGTTTTATACTGTTTAAAGAAGCAGCTTGATCGAAACTAATCGGCTTCAATTGTTTTTTTTCTGTACCCTACTCCGGAAACAAATGAAAAAAAAACATTTTATATTGTATTTTATAACGTTTGACGTAGAAAAGGTTCATTAAACCCACGTCTTGTTGCGATGTGGGGCGATAAAATATCAAGGAAATGATTGGTCACGTCTCAGGCAACGTTCTGCCCTAGTTTTGAAGAATACGTACTCGTATCGACTACGTACTTAGGTAAAGAGTAAGACAATATTTTATTATTCAATGTTAGAAGAAATTTTAATATTGTTTAAATTATCTACTCATAATAATTATTTAGAACTATAATTAATACATATTTCAATGTGTTTTACTAGGTCTAGCATGCCGCGGTTGTTCCGTGGATGGGTGACCATCTTTAGATACCTAACTCATTGCGAAGATCGCCCTGAGGACACGGTGGAGCATACGGTGGAGGCCTGCCCAACTTGGGCGGAGCACCACCGTGTCCTCGTGGAGGTGATCGGCGGCGGCGATCTCTCGCGTCCGACCCTGGTCCAGGCCATGGTACGGAGCGAGAGTGCATGGTTAGCAGTCGCCTCCTTCAGCGAAGCAGTGATGCTCGCAAAGAGGGAGGCGACGCACGTGATCCCGGGAGATGCAGTACATGCGCCCTCACAGACGTGGCCTTCGCAGGAGACGCCCTGGGCGTCGGGAATCCCAGGCTGATTCCCGGCCACCGTAGGCGCGGGCTTGCGGACGGCGAGTAATGGGTAGCTCGCTGTCCGGTAAAGACCAAGCCCGGGTCAGCGGCGCGTTGTGTTCCACGCGCGCCTCAAAGAGGTGTCAGCAGCAACTGATGGGGCCCGCAAGGGCCGATGCCTGCCAGGGGTGCGGGTTGTTCGAAAGAGATACCGCGGCCCCTGGCACACAGGCAACTGAGGGAACGTGGGTGGGTTTTAGTCAGTAAAAGTCTGACACGCCCTCCCGTTCCACCCAGAGCGGGAGAAGTTATTTGATGATTTCCCAAAGCACGCAAAGCCCGTTGGTCCCGGCTGTCATTTGTGGATCGTTGACAGTAGTCACGGGTCATCACAAGCCTGAAAGTCTGACAACCAGTCTTACATAAAGGTATCGTATTACCCAGTAATTGGGTGGGGGTCAGATAGGCAGTCGCTCCATGTAAAATACTGGTATTCAGTTGCATTTGGTTAGACTGGAAGCCGACCCCGACACAGTTTGGAAAAGGCTAGGTAGGGTTTGACTTCTCGCAACATTCGGTAAGGCGAACTTTATACATTTCGTTTTCTTGGCATTGAGAACTAAAGAAAATTTATAAACAACCAAAAAAATACAGATGTAAACAATAGATGTCTACTTTGCTTTATATACAAGTTGCTTGCTGTTTGGTATTGATTAACGTCTGTCATTTATAACACGTTTCAACGTCTGTTAACTTTAGACAACGATTATCTATTTAATTAACATACTAATTACATAAAATAAAGCTGGAGAGTTGGTTTGTATGTTTGTATGTTAGTTTGAACGCGGTAATCTCTAGAAATACTACAGGTCTGATTTCAAAATTATATGGGCACTTATGAAACGTCAGAAGCTAGGTGCACGGTTCCAATTTGTCGCTTCCTACGGAGAAGAGCCGGCAAGTAACTCCACGGTTACTCTCTAAGCTATTTAATATTACGCTGCGGCCCTTAAGAGCCGAGCAAAACGAAACAATGTCAGTAAGATCGCTGAGCGAAAACCGAAATTGCGACGCGATGCGATGTGACGGGATGGGTCAGGGGGACAAGAAATTTCACGCGGACGGAGTCTCGGGCAGACGCTAGTAACGAATCAACCTATTTGTTTTCAGTTTTTGAGAGAGCATAAGATGAAATAAACGACGGATAAATTGTCTAAAAGATGATATACCTGAGAAAAACGGTGACTGCCGAAATTACGACTAATAAAGAAGGATAGAAACAAATGACAATTGAAGCGCCAACCCCAATTACATTGCGACAACGGCAAGAGAATAATGATGTTGTCAGTGGTCCAGGGCTAAGAGAGCCATTCCCGGTCCGTGTATCGTCAACGCGAGCATGATTGGAAATCTTGTCACATACAACTCAATGCTAGCGAGTGAGAACGCAATAACATCGAAGGAAAATTGGAGCGCGGAGATTTCACGAAACTTGTTCCAGGAATATACGTGTTTTTGAAAAAGCCTTTACAAGTTTTTGTAAATAAAAATTGTCATTTAGAATCTCCAGTACATGTGCGAGGCTATGACGATGTTTTTTTTTTTACTTTTTCAATGTATGAGTACATCATGATCGGCTAAAGTTTAGATAAAATGTGTGCAAAGCTGATTTTCAAACGTCTTTCCTGAATTTGTTGTCATGTCTTTTTTATTACAAAGAAACCTAGAAATGAACTGCAATATACCTGTGTACATTATTTAGAGTGTATAATTCATGATCAACCTATAAATTTCCCTATATTATTCATAAAAGAATTAAAAAATCAAGAAAAATTCAATACCTTTATAATTATTTAATGATATTTATTATTGCTCTACAAAGATTTTACAATTTTATTTGATATTTTACATATTTATTTATACATATTTTACTAACTGAGACAAACGGGGCAGTAGACCAGTGATATCCTTTTAACGCAAACGATAAAATAGGAAGCGCTAGAAGTATTTTAGATTGACATAAACTAACGAAATATCACGTGCTCTGTCATGTCGTCTCTGTATACAGACGTTTTAAATGAACGTATACATCAAACGTTGTAGTTATAACTTGAGGGTAGGGATTAATTTTATAAAGAAAACGTAATAAGTTAAATTAACGAATAGCCTCAAATAACAAAGTCTATCGATTAGATAGAGACCTAAAGAATGAAGTGACTCGGACGAGAGTCGATATCAATTTTATCACAATTTACATGGTCTCGCTGGCTTGTTCGTCAAACTGCCGGTATGAGGTTGACGATGTTCGGTGATGCGATTGTTCGAATCCAAATCGAAACTTTAAGCTCTTTTTGAAGTATTCTGTAGATTATTCGCAATGAATTCAATGTTGTAGCAGTGTAAAAATTGAAAACTTGAGGGGTTAGCACATACTGACGCTGCGTGTACTTCATTCATTTTGAACGACTTCAGAAAAAGGAGGCTTTCAATTCAGTTGTATTTTTATTATTTTATCTTTGTTACTTCAGAACTCCGTCATTTGTAAACCGATTTGAAAAATTCTTCTTTGGTTCGAAAGGGTATACTTACCGAGTGGTACCTACCATATAGATTTCGTTAATCTCGGATGAAAGTTCTGATTAGTGATTGTTTTATGGTGATTATGTTATAATCATTTCGTGTCACTATTATTTACTTAGCAATTGTAGGTACACGAATTTGTATGGGATAGGTAGGTACCATACATAAAAAAGTGTACTTTTTTTTAAATTAGGTACTATTGTAATTTAATTTCAGAAGTCGGTGGCAAAAAAACGCAAATACAAAACACTTTTTCACTTTGTAGTGTTTTTTTTTTTTGGAAGTAGCTTAGATTTTTTTTTGCATTTTAAATTCTCGCAAACACAGCTCTCGTCCATAAACCTTTGAAACCTCTGCAACGAGTCTGGTCACGGCTACATTCGCGAGGCGTGCCGCGGCAAGCTATAAAGAACTTAAAGGAGACGTGACTATTTTGACAGGAGGTATGAAATGTTAAGGAAAGATCCAGCGAGCGAGGTGCTAAAGTATACTCAACCGCACTGTATTTTATCAATACATTAATGCACGTCCTAAGTTTAACTTGAATTGCTGAAGAAAAACTTCGTCAAATAGCTGAGCTCAAGTTAAAAATGTGCCGGGATCTTTCCGCGCGCTGAATCTTCAACGCATAGCTTAGCGCCGAAAGTAGAAAATCGAGCTATGTGTTTTTGATGCGGTGAGAATCACTCGCACTGCAGCCATTTTAATTCTCAATTCTCGATTCAACACCGAAAGTTGGAAATCCACTGAGCGATAAGATCGCGCCGAAGTGGCCGTCGGTTTCATTCGTCTATCTGCCTGGAGCAGTCGTGGTGATCAAGGCTTATTCTTTCTCTGAATGGGAACTCAAAGACCCTTTACTCTGTAGTGGGAACATATTTAACCGGTATCACACGCATTTTGCGGGTTGAAACGTGGCATGGTGCGCTGCCGCAGGGTTAACTCGATGTCGGCCGAACACCGCGCATGAGCACAGCCCGCGCGTCGCCTGTGGCGCCCCTCCGACACGCGGGAGTCGTACTACTTTTTTGCTTCCGCGGTTCTCGCTCGCTCCGCCGAAATTAGCGAAAAACTTTATAAATGGTAGGTACCTAGTGTGTGTTGATTAAACTGTTTAACGTGCCAGAACAATAGTCTTTCATTGATTAACCACTCGCCGCCATGACACCGGTATTATAATTCTTTCTGCACTGGCAGACAGAATTATATTTTTTTTTTACACTGCAAGTTCTGACCTCAGAAATGCAATCGTTAAAGGTAGTCTACCCACTACCTTACGAACTAACAGGGAAGGATGTTCTACAAAGCTGATTTTTTTCTCTGCCTAGCCTTTCGCAAACTATGCTGAAGTCGGCTTGCAATCTCACCGAATGCAGCTGAATACCTGTATTTACATAGAGCTACTGCCTATATGACCTCCACAACCCAGTTCCTGGGTAGCACGATAACCCTTAGTAAGACTGGTTGTGAGATTGTCAGAGATCCGAGAAAGTGGTACCGGGACAAAGGCCTATGTTATTCCTTTCAACATCAGCCATACCAGGCAGTGAAAGTCCCGTCTTAATCGGTCCAGCCGTTACGGAGATTACCCGGACTAAACAGACGGACAGACAAAAAAATTAATATAGTTTTTATTATAATTATCGTATATACTTTCATATGCGTTGTTTTTTTTAAGTAAACCAACAAATAAAATTGAAATGTCCGTCATTTCAATTTAGGTCTATCCCACGTGGTGCCGGACGTCCGGCACCGTCCTATTCTTTCCCGTAGGTTGTCGTAGAAGGCGACTAAGGGACTTACTAGAGAATGGGCAGCAGCGTTCTCTATGCATTTTATCACAGAAAGCGGCTAGCGATATCTACAAAAAAAACAAAAACTGATAGCAGTGAGAACTCAGTAGACGACTATGAAAACAACAACACAGAAAATAGCGAAGCAACGACATAGAAAAGAGCTAAGATAACAGTTGAACCTACCCAAGAAGCTCGACCTGAATCAACATGCCGGCGACGTCGTGAAAAGCCTTCCTATAAATAAATACCACCCGTCTCTCCACTAGTCCAATGCTTACTTAAGGATGCATATCCGGTAGGCTCGCAACCCTTTCCTATCCTAAGGGCACGTCTACCTGACCATTACCGCGCCCCCCGGTCTACTTCTTGATATGCAATGGCCTCTGTAACACCATAAAGCATGAGGCTCCAGGGGCTAGTGCAAATCTTGGGGTTCATTCGATTTATCAAGTCTGGTCAAGCCACGCTGGGATTGGTGCATTTAATTTAATTTCATTTTATTTCATACTGCGATCGCCAACCCGCCAGCCAAGCGTGGCGATTAGGGCAAATCCACCGCTTTTGGGGAGGCTTATGTCCAGCAGTGGACGTCTTTCGGCTGATATGTTGATGATGATCTGGTTACACTGGAAGCTGACCCCAACACAGTTGTAAAAAGGCTAAACACATGATGATTTTCTTATAGTTAGGGCTGATTTTTTAATAGTCAGATAACTTTTAATTGAGGAATAAATATTGCAGTTTGACAGCGGTTCTGTAGAAAATATGTGAAACTGTTAGATTTATTATTCAGTTATAAGTTATTCGTCTATTGAAAAATCAGCTCTAAAATAAATACGGCTTACAAGTTTAAGAAGAAACAAGCTCAACAAGTTTTCTGATAATAAATCTTTCGGATTATGGCATCACAAGACAGAAGACAAAGAAAATGTTCCCCCTGTTTTTCTCTGTGGCAAAACACAGCACGCTCCTGAACTACACTAAAGTCATTTTGTATAATCGCAGCCAAGAGCCGTTGAGAAAATAGGTTAATAACGATCTTTCTCACGATAAGTAAGTAAACTGCAACAGTAGATGGTTGAATTGTAACCTGGGAGTTTGTTTAGATTTTGATGGGACTAAATCTTTACATAGTATAAAACAAAGTCGCTTTTCGTGTCTGTACGGTTAAATCTTTCAAACTACGCTACGGATTTCAATCCGGTTTTAAATAATAGACAGAGTGTATGTATAATATACACCGACCTCCATGCGGGGGAAGCCGCTGGCAAAAGCTAATATATAATAATATAAAAAAATGTTTAATTCGTCAAATTATGTAAATTATGTACATTGTTATGTTTAGAGTCACCTTTAAAGCAAAGATTTGATTACAATAGCGTGTGTCCAGACCAGGGGCCCAAGTCTGCTATTTTTATAAATTCGTCATTCCAACACGATCCCATTGTCATTTTGCTAAAAGTTCGTAATCTGCTAAATTCATAATGGTCGATCATTGGTCGGTCAATGATCTCGTAATAGAATTGTGTTATAATGGCATTGTCGTATTGCCATTATTATAAAACCCCTTAGTAGAAATGATTTTCCAAAAACTACTACTTTTGAACATTTATTTCTTCATGCCCGACTTCATTTATATATATTTTTACTATGTCAGTATGTACGAGATTACCAATAAATGCCATTTCTTTCAATGGAGCGTCAGTGGCTGACCATTGGAAAGTCATAATGACACCATTATATTAGTAGATTACCAAAGTTGTCAAAATCAACAATTATGAAATCAATGATAGACCATTCTGACACTATTGTAATAGCAGACTTGAGGCCCTGGCGAATGCGCCGCTCGCGAACTGCGCATTCGCGGCGCATTTGCCAGGTCTGGACAAACCCTTAGATGGTACCGCTCTACCAGTTTACATGGACTATAAATATGTGTGAGAGAAAAAACAATACATAATTTTGGAAGCATGCCAAAGGTTTAAAAAAATAAATGGTTTATTTTCAAATGGTTTAAGCATACACCATTATATAACATGACGCCTTGTTTCGTCGAAGGGTTTGTGCAAAGGTGTACTTTTATTTTTGGTTTGACGCTGGGAAATCATCAAATAACTTCTCCCGCTCTGGGTGGAGCAGGAGGGCGTGTCAGACTTTTACTGACTAAAACCCACCCGTGTTCCCTCAGTTGCCTGTGTGCCGGGGCCGCTGTATCTCTTTCGAACAACCAGGATAGTAAATGCACATTTCGCTACTTAAGTTAATAGGGCCAAGCCATATTGTCATTAACCGTGCACTCCAAAATTCATGGTTTTGGGGAAACAAGGCGTGATGTGAAGCAACGATTGCATTCCACAATGTTCCTATACCTAAGTGGATATATCTTTACTAGCTTTTGCCCGCCGCGCGGACGTTAGAACTGTTCGCAAGGGGCTTTTCATCCCAATCCGTTCAGCCGTTAAGGCTAAATTGAGTGATTTTTACTTTGAGAATGTATGTATTGTTTTTTCTCTCACACATATTTATAGTCCATGTAAACTGGTAGAGCGGTACCATCTAAGGGTTTGTCCAGACCTGGCAAATGCGCCGCGAATGCGCAGTTCGCGAGCGGCGCATTCGCCAGGGCCTCAAGTCTGCTATTACAATAGTGTCAGAATGGTCTATCATTGATTTCATAATTGTTGATTTTGACAACTTTGGTAATCTACTAATATAATGGTGTCATTATGACTTTCCAATGGTCAGCCACTGACGCTCCATTGAAAGAAATGGCATTTATTGGTAATCTCGTACATACTGACATAGTAAAAATATATATAAATGAAGTCGGGCATGAAGAAATAAATGTTCAAAAGTAGTAGTTTTTGGAAAATCATTTCTACTAAGGGGTTTTATAATAATGGCAATACGACAATGCCATTATAACACAATTCTATTACGAGATCATTGACCGACCAATGATCGACCATTATGAATTTAGCAGATTACGAACTTTTAGCAAAATGACAATGGGATCGTGTTGGAATGACGAATTTATAAAAATAGCAGACTTGGGCCCCTGGTCTGGACACACGCTATTGTAATCAAATCTTTGCTTTAAAGGTGACTCTAAACATAACAATGTACATAATTTACATAATTTGACGAATTAAACATTTTTTTATATTATTATATATTAGCTTTTGCCAGCGGCTTCCCCCGCATGGAGGTCGGTGTATATTATACATACACTCTGTCTATTATTTAAAACCGGATTGAAATCCGTAGCGTAGTTTGAAAGATTTAACCGTACAGACACGAAAAGCGACTTTGTTTTATACTATGTAAAGATTTAGTCCCATCAAAATCTAAACAAACTCCCAGGTTACAATTCAACCATCTACTGTTGCAGTTTACTTACTTATCGTGAGAAAGATCGTTATTAACCTATTTTCTCAACGGCTCTTGGCTGCGATTATACAAAATGACTTTAGTGTAGTTCAGGAGCGTGCTGTGTTTTGCCACAGAGAAAAACAGGGGGAACATTTTCTTTGTCTTCTGTCTTGTGATGCCATAATCCGAAAGATTTATTATCAGAAAACTTGTTGAGCTTGTTTCTTCTTAAACTTGTAAGCCGTATTTATTTTAGAGCTGATTTTTCAATAGACGAATAACTTATAACTGAATAATAAATCTAACAGTTTCACATATTTTCTACAGAACCGCTGTCAAACTGCAATATTTATTCCTCAATTAAAAGTTATCTGACTATTAAAAAATCAGCCCTAACTATAAGAAAATCATCATGTGTTTAGCCTTTTTACAACTGTGTTGGGGTCAGCTTCCAGTGTAACCAGATCATCATCAACATATCAGCCGAAAGACGTCCACTGCTGGACATAAGCCTCCCCAAAAGCGGTGGATTTGCCCTAATCGCCACGCTTGGCTGGCGGGTTGGCGATCGCAGTATGAAATAAAATGAAATTAAATTAAATGCACCAATCCCAGCGTGGCTTGACCAGACTTGATAAATCGAATGAACCCCAAGATTTGCACTAGCCCCTGGAGCCTCATGCTTTATGGTGTTACAGAGGCCATTGCATATCAAGAAGTAGACCGGGGGGCGCGGTAATGGTCAGGTAGACGTGCCCTTAGGATAGGAAAGGGTTGCGAGCCTACCGGATATGCATCCTTAAGTAAGCATTGGACTAGTGGAGAGACGGGTGGTATTTATTTATAGGAAGGCTTTTCACGACGTCGCCGGCATGTTGATTCAGGTCGAGCTTCTTGGGTAGGTTCAACTGTTATCTTAGCTCTTTTCTATGTCGTTGCTTCGCTATTTTCTGTGTTGTTGTTTTCATAGTCGTCTACTGAGTTCTCACTGCTATCAGTTTTTGTTTTTTTGTAGATATCGCTAGCCGCTTTCTGTGATAAAATGCATAGAGAACGCTGCTGCCCATTCTCTAGTAAGTCCCTTAGTCGCCTTCTACGACAACCTACGGGAAAGAATAGGACGGTGCCGGACGTCCGGCACCACGTGGGATAGACCTAAATTGAAATGACGGACATTTCAATTTTATTTGTTGGTTTACTTAAAAAAAACAACGCATATGAAAGTATATACGATAATTATAATAAAAACTATATTAATTTTTTTGTCTGTCCGTCTGTTTAGTCCGGGTAATCTCCGTAACGGCTGGACCGATTAAGACGGGACTTTCACTGCCTGGTATGGCTGATGTTGAAAGGAATAACATAGGCCTTTGTCCCGGTACCACTTTCTCGTGGGATAATTCCGACATCTACATTTTTATATTGCTTATGTAGGCTTCAAGTTACATTCTGTAACATACATATTGAAAATCAGACCATGCTCCAATCAACTTTCGCTGCCCAAAAAAAGTAGGGTTAGTTTTTGACACAAAATTTGAAGATTCTAAGTTCTAAACTGACGGACTTATATACAAAATTCCACCGCCTATTTAATCCCTTTGCGGGGGAGGTTCCTAAAATCCTTTTTTAACTGACGTCTCCTTTTCATAATCTATCTCTGTGCCAAATTTCATCTTCGTATTTCGTGTTTAATCAGTGTGCGAATGAATGTATCAAGGAGTGAGTGACCTTTCGCTTTTATATATAGGTACACTAGCTGGACCGCCATATTTTATTTCTCCAGTCGCGACTGGTAAAATCAAATGGTTGGATGCGCGTACATACATTTCGGCGATTCATTTTTAATAAATAGATAGTCCTTTAGCATATAGATATAGATAGATATATATACAACGTGTCGTTTTGCATCCTCGTCAAATTCAAGGAGGTAACTATGCTAATGATTCTCGACACGAATCAATAATAAAATAAGTAGATTTTTTATTTTACGGCTATGAAAATACAGTCGAGAACGCAATGGTAATTGAACCATTGCGTTCTCGACTGTATTTTCATAGCCGTAAAATAAAAAATCGCAACAAGTAATTCGAGGACTGGTTTGTGCGACGAAGACTGTTTGAACCCAGGTTACCCAGTTACAGTGTGGTATCACACGGGCCGCGTTTTAAAATTAAAAAAAAAAAAAAAAAAAAATTGGTTGCCTGTAAAGTCGGTATACGGGCGAAAGTTTTACGTGACAACGACTTTGAGTGGTAAAATAATTTTAATGTGAATATTCATTCGTATAGTAGGAAGAAGGATGAAATAATAGTAACAATTTAAAACATTTATTTATACAAAGAATTATATTTAAAACATTAATTTATACAAAGAATCTCGCACTGAATTTCATATTAACAAAATTTTATTTTTACCTTTACACATACATACGTATTTATATACAAATATACATACAATAACTTGCACTTTTTATGTCTGTCTCTCTCGCTCTTAGGCGGGCTAACCATGCCCGAGTGGAAGGGACGCGTGCCTCTCACTCGCTCTCATTGTGAGCGCATAACGTGAGCGGAGCGTAACGCAGTTTCTTGAAGTGTCACCCGGCAAACCAATTTATAAGACGTTGTCACGTCAAAAAAATACCTACTTATTTTATTATTGATTCGTATCGAGAATCATTAGCATAGTTACCATCTTGAATTTGACGAGGATGCAAAACGACACGTTGTATATACAACGTGTAACGGAAAAGGTATATACAAACCAAGGGCACGGCTTCTTTGAATGATATCAAATGATATTGGAAGGGTTTTTTAATCCCATCTCTACATGTTCGAAAGTTATGAGAATTTTTAGTACATCAATACGAGAAACCGAACTTTACAAATTGAAATAGAGACATCGCTTGGAAGAGATTTATCGTCATATTGGCAAGTAACGTGAAAAGTTATTGACCTACGTAGTGCGGTGACACGTTTGTTATGATTTGAATTTAAGAAACATATGGAACCAAAAATTTGGTATCAATCCTTAGAGTATTTTATTTTGAGCTGAAACTATGTATAGTGATTCTATACCAGCTGTTATCTTTAGTGCTTAAGGATAGCAATAGGGTTTCTGTTACACCCTGTATAGATTTAGCTTAGACACAATAAATAAAGGCAGGGAAGGCGGTTCGCTATTACAGTAAACTAATATAATTGGCAGACGGATTGGTGATACAATGAAATGACGACCAGACGGTCCATAAACTAATTTGTGACATGACACATTACACTTTCCGCTCTTCAATTGTCCTCTAAAGGTTAATTATAAAGTAAAGGACTTCCTCTGCGACAGACAGCTCGCAAAAACTACAATTGTTCTATGTTTTTCTGTCCGAAACGGTGAATTACGTTCAAATTATACGAACAGATGATGTTGGCATTGAATTTTTGCAAGTCTACTTGTGATGACTTCGCTTTTAAATTTTAAAGCCAGATAAATCCCGTCGTTCCTATGGTTCTCCGTCGATGTAACTAGGAATAGAGTAGTCGATCGATAGAGAGAAAAAAACTGAACAAAACTGCACCAAACAGTAATTTGCGCAAAATGGCGTTTACGCCCAGTGTAAAGGTGTGTACAATATATAATATTCTAAACCTCTTACAGCAAAATTCACAAACAGTCGCCGCTTTGAGGTCGTTAATTTAAAATCAAATAACAAAAATGAAAAAACGAACTCATTCATTAGATCATAAATGAAATGATCTTTTTTATGGTGCATTAAAACTTATAACAATTTCGTATTTTAACAGTAAAATAACGTAAATCAGGGTAATCTGAAAAATTTCGTATGCGTCGTCATAAGCGTCTATTAATATCTCAATAGCCGTATACGACCCTCTGGATTCCATACACCGACACGGCCGGCTTTTAGATCTAAAAATACGTATACGTCGGCACTGACTGGGTTAGAGTTTATTGCACGAGTACGGGCCGGAACGGAATCGTAAACGGGGCCAATCGTCCGCGATCAACTGGACCATATGTAACTCGTATTTTTAACAGCACAGCCGTAGATTATTTTTCGGCGGCTGGAGATTTTCTGTTATTAGATATCGATCGAGTATTCGAGTAGGTATTCCATTACTGCGTATCGTTGCTTGGAATTGGAAGGCCTGTTTATTGTTTAGTGACTCAGTTTTTGATGTTAATTGTCCAGTTGTTATGCTAAAAGATGATAGAATTATGGAATAAGACATCCATTCTCCATATTATTTTGATACTATTCCAAAAGAATAAATCATAGCCAGCCTATAACGTTCCCACTGCTGGGACACAGGCCTCCTCTCTGTGAGAGGGCGCGGGCCGCGAAATCCACCACGCGGGCACAGTGCGGATTGGTAGATGTCACATGTCATCGAATGATTTTATTGCTGTAAGTAATTTTGTACTAACACGTCAATCATATCGCTGAAAGTAGATGAGGTAGGCGTGTCCTATCTGGCTACTCTGAGAAGAAAGGCTGATTGAGGTCACAATCTCTTTTAAAGTCCAGATATAGTTTTGTTCACATCACGAAGCCCATGTAGATTGATGTCTGAAATGATCTGCCGTTACCACTGGGCGAGGCCACCACTATTCTACAGAAAAATGTTTTTTCTTAAATGATTAAAAATAGATTCCTTTTAGCCGAAGAAAATTCATTACTATTCAGAAGGAGCTGCACAAAGTGGAATTCTATCAGCAAAATCAATAATGAAAAGTCAAAAATGTATGACACTGTATTATACGTCAATCCTATTGAAACTCACTGTACAAACATGTACGTCGTTAAGGTCTTAAGAAGTGTTTTCATCGACCACTTATCCCAATAAAAGTTCTGCACTTTGGCACTGGCCAGTCAATCCAGACACGCGTCTATTTATCTGCCTACACGTGTCAGCCAAATTACCCAATTAAAATCAACTAGAGTACAATGTGCCTCGGCCAGAAGCTATGCAGTTTCTCCTCAATTTTAAATTCCCTACTTCCTTTCAATTCTTGATCGTATCAATGCCGCCGACCCGTTCCGTTTCGGTTCGTTACGTCAATCGTGCTCAAACCGCGACTACGTTCTCAGCGATCTTGTGTTTACAAATAACAGATTACACATGTGGGTTTGTTTAACCGTCTCTTTTAAGTTTAATATTCTTTTGATCGTCTCAAGCTGCGATTCAGGCTATACACACGTATAGTTTTTTTTTTTTTTTTTTCTGGGTGGGAAATCATCAAATAACTTCTCCCGCTCTGGGTGGAGCGGGAGGGCGTGTCAGACTTTTACTGACTAAAACCCACCCGTGTTCCCTCAGTTGCCTGTGTGCCAGGGGCGGCGGTATCTCTTTCGAACAACCCGCACCCCCGGCAGGCATCGGCCCTTGCGGGCCCCTCTGTTGCTGCTGACATCTCTTTGAGGCGCGCGTGGAACACAACGCGCCGTCGACCCGGGCTTGGTCCTTACCGGACAGCGAGCTACCCATTACTCGCCGTCCGCAAGCCCGTGCCTACGGTGGCCGGGAATCAGCCTGGGATTCCCGACGCCCAGGGCGTCTCCTGCGAAGGCCACGGCTGTGAGGGCGCATGTATTGCATCTCCCTCACGTGCGCCGCCTCCCTCTTTGCGAGCATAACTGCTTCGCTGAAGGAGGCGACTGCCAGCCATGCCCTCTCGCTCCGTACCATGGCCTGGACCAGGGTCGGACGCGAGAGATCGCCGCCGCCGATCACCTGCACGAGGACACGGCGTTGCTCCGCCCAAGCTGGGCAGACCTCCACCGTATGCTCCACCGTGTCCTCTGGGCGATCTTCGCAATGGAAACACCCGGGCGTTTCCTCCCGCCCTATCCGAAACAGGAACCTCCCGAAACAGCCATGTCCGGTGAGGACCTGTGTCAGGCGGAAGGTGAGGACGCCATGCCGCCTCTCAAGCCACTCCTCAAAGAGGGGACTTACCGCCGCAATCGCGGCGTGCCCAGCACTGGGTTGCGACAATCGCACTTTCCACGTCGCCATGAGATCCTGCCGGAGCTCTGTCCGCCGTGCCGCGATTTCCCGCGGCAGCGGAGTTTCGCCCCGGCGTTTGGCCTCCTCGCGCCACTCCCAAGTGAGCGCGAGGACGTTTGCCTCCAGATCCCATGGCGGTAATCCGGCAAGGAGGCCCGCCGCCTCACCGGAGATCGTGCGGTATCCCCGGATCATCCGGATGGCCATGACCCTATGGGCCGCCTTCAACCGGCGCGCTGGTTGGCGCCTCAATGTAGGCGCCCACACCGGCGCCCCGTATAGGGCCATGGCCCGCACGACCCCCGCGTAGAGCCTCCGGCAGGAGGCGTTTGGCCCCCCTAGATTGGGCAGGAGCCGCTTCAAGGCAGCCCCGGCCCGCTCCAGTCTGGGAGCCAAACGTCGGAAATGTTCCCCGAAGTTCCACCGGCTGTCGAGGACGAGTCCTAGGTACTTCATCGTCGACTCGACGCCGATGTGAACCCCTCCCACCGTTATCTGGGAACCCGTCAGTGGCGCATTCCGAAGACCATGAAACCACATGGCCTCGGATTTGTGCAAGGCCACCTCGAGTCCCAGTTGCCGGATCCTATCGACGATTGTCGCAACTCCGTGTGTCGCTAAGTCGGCCGCCGCCTGATACGACCTCCCTTGCGCCAGGACCAGCGTGTCGTCAGCGTAGCAAACTACGCTGACGCCACTAGGGAGGTCGGCGCGCAGCACCCAGTCGTATCCGATGTCCCACAGATGCGGCCCCAGGACCGATCCCTGTGGGACACCGCACGACATCTCTCGCCGGTTCCACTCTCCTAGGTGACCGGGGTAGATGACGGCCCTGTCCGTCAAGTAGGCCTCGACCACACGACAGAGGTAGGTCCGGCATCCGGTGATACCGGAGTGCCTCCCTTATGCAACTCCAGGGCAGGGTGTTGAAGGCATTGGCGATGTCCAGAGACACCGCCAAGACGACCCCACCCCGGGCCACAGCATCCCCCGTCGTGAGGGCTCGCACGCGCATGATGGCGTCCACCGTGGAGCGCCCCCTGCGGAAACCGAACTGGCTCTCCGCCAAATCCGGCCCCACCCGCACCAGCCGCCCGACGAGGCGGTCTGCAATGACTCTTTCAAAGAGCTTGCCCACCTCGTCGAGCAGCACGATGGGCCGGTAAGCGGACGGAGAGTCCGCGGGGCGCCCCTGCTTCTTGATGAGGACCAGTTTCCCCGTCTTCCAGTGACGTGGGAACTGGCCCTCCTCCAAGCATGCGCTTAGGAGCCCTCTTAGTCGAGGCCCGAGAGCCTCCAAGGCCAGGACCCAGGCTTTTCCAGGCAAGCCGTCGGGTCCTGGGGCGGTATTCTTGGCATTCAGCCTACGTACCGCCACTCTCAATTCTACCTCGGTCACCTCTGGAGCATCGTCGTCGTCGTCGGTGTGGTCCGCGTCGGGCACCGCAGGTGGCGGAGCCATGGCCGGGGGAGCATGCTCCCCTCGCGAGGGAAACAGAGCGCTCACCACGTCCTGCACGAGCTGAGGCCGGAGACTCTGGGTCAGCGGGGGAGCCCACGGGCGGATTTTCTCCCGCACCGTTTTGTAAGGGCGTCCCCACGGGTCTCTGTTCAGAGTCTCCAGCGACTCCTCGCGGGCCAGTGACCTGGCCCGCAGGATCTCCGCTCGGAGGGTGGTCTTCGCCACTCTGTACCCCTCGTATAGCTCCGCCTGAATGGCTTCCGTATCCGGAGGGCGGATACGGAGCCTGCGGTGCCTGGTGTACCGATGCCGCGCAGCAACGCACGCCTCGCGCAGAGCTGTGAGCTCCGGCGACCACCAGTACACCTGGCGTGGAGCACGTCCTGGCTGGACCCGGGGCATTGCCACGTCGCATACCTCGGACATGGCCTCCCGGAACCACTCCGCCTCGTCGTTGATGTCGGCAGGCCTGTCCGGTGGTGACACCCAGGCCTGCACGATCGAGGCTTCCAGGAGGAGCTCCCGGTCCAGCCGCTTCAGCGCCCACCGCGGACCACACGGGGCCTGTTGGACCGGCGCGCTCGAGGCCTGGGCGGAGACGTCAAACCGGATATACCGGTGGTCGGAATACGTCTCCACCCCCTCCATGACGCGCCAGTCGACGACACGCGGTGACAGAACGGGGCTGGCGAACGAAATGTCCACCACCGACTCACCCCGCATCCGCACACACGTGGCGACAGAACCCCGGTTTAGGACGACCAGGCCCACCTCTAGAGCCCAGTCCTCCACCATCCTACCCCGCACATCCGTCAACCGGGAACCCCAAGCCAAGTTCTTGGCATTGAAGTCCCCGAGGAACACACGTATAGTTTAAGCTGAGTTCGGAAGTAATCCTGTAATTAGTTGTTTTTTTTTTGCCACCTAGTTCAGGAAAATACGGTTTATTCTACGTTAGTGTGCCGATATAACTACTTAATAATAGTGTAAATATGACCACGGACTTCCGAAATAAAAGTTATCTATCACTTTGTAATGTTTTTTTATAAAGTTTTTTGTTTATCACGTTTTTAGTCAAAACCAAAATGGCCACTTATGAAACGTCAGAAGCTAGGTGCACGATTCCAATTTGACGCTTCCTATAGAGCAGAACCGGCAAGAAACTCCACCATGAACTCAACTCAAGTCATGGTATTTACATCGGCTACACCACACCAATTCGTACTAGGAGAAGAATAGAGTTCTTGACACCAACTCACCTCGAGCACATTTGTGATCAAAAACTATATAATACCTGCAACACCATTTAGTTCCAATATCTCTCAGAGTGCCAAATTGACAGGGCAAAACGGACTTGGTCGCTGTTTGACCAATTGGGGCAGCCAGACCTGAGAATTCGAAAAGAGTATTTTGGCCACGTTCGGCATACATGACAGCTTCTAACAAAGCTGATGTAGGTTCAATTAAGACCACTTGTGTCGCTTGTTTTAAAATCGGGCATTGAAGGCTGATTCCAGTACTTGAAAAATAAAAATTTACAAAATCCAAAACGCGACAGCCTAAAAAGTGAACTTTAATTAAAAAAGATGGAAACAAGAAACTTGTTTGAATACTATAAGCAATCTCATGAAGTCGGAGGCATCTTCTTACAATTAAACAATAAAGACCTTTATTAAAATTTAAAAATTTCCGCTTGCATCGTTAAGTTTTGCATAAAAGGGCACGTTTCTGTGACAGGTGTCAGGGGTACTGTTTCCCAGGGTCAGTCAAGCGCACAGAGCTTCACTTTTCGTCTTCGGTTTAAAATGTCAGGCAACATATTATTTTTGTACGTTATTAATTTATGAAAAGTTTTTACGCTCTATTTATGGTTTTCTTTCAAAGTATTTATGAATAAGTGGGTAGGTATTATGCTTAATGTCTACCCACTTTATCGACAGACATTAAGAAAAAGTGGGTGGTATATCTGGCTTAGTTCGGGTATCGGATTCAGTCCCTTAAGTAAATATAAAACGACTGGTATAAACACTGCCAAGTACTGTTAAAAAATATACCTAATAACTTATAAATGCGTGCATTGACTGAACAGGTCCACTCAATCTATGTGGTTCTTTCCTCAAAAGACAATTCCAGACACCAATCTACATAGTCTTCACATGAACTGACCAAGATTATGATCTGAAAGAAACTGTGACCTCTGAGTTTGTTTCGGCCTTTCTTCTCAGAGTAGTCAGATAGGAAGCGCCGACCTCATCTAGTTTTTAAAATACGATTGACGTTCAGAACTGTTTGTACAAACCTACTTACAGAAATGATATATTTTCTAAGCACAAGTTCTTGTGACAGTAAACCTTTTCTTTTTACTTATATCTTTATTTACTGACAGACTTCTGCAGTTGGAAAAAATAGAAAAAAATCTCGTTAATTGGAAAATAAAACAAGCAAGTCGAGACAACACAATTACTCTTAAATTATTTCAAACAATGACAAACCAATGGAACGATTCCATTGAATAACGAATAATTGAGAAGCTAAACGACCCAATCAGCGACTCCTTTGAATTCCTTTCTGCATTCCCACTGTCCCGGGATCCGTTCATCCGCCATTGTTTGTAATCCCCGGATAATCCCGGGATAAAAAATGGAGCGGGGTACGTGTAAAAGATTTTTCTTCTATTCTCGTGGCTATTCACATTATTTTCTTCACCAACTTTTCGCGGTTTCTGCGCAAGCTTCACACGTTTTTGTTCTGGGCGAAGGCTTTCTGTAAAACCTGTTGTACTTAGTAACGTGTAGATAGAGATTTCGAAGTAAATATAAAATACGGCTTGCAACGAAAACATTAATCGTAACTTAGACGGTAAAATAGCAATGGTTTACGGTACAATTTAAATGGGAACTCTGGATGAAAATACTTCGAGTTTCCATCTTCTTATGTTAAGTACTTCAATTTTAAACATCACGGCTTGTTTACCAGAAGGATTGGGCCCACATCTCACACTACTATGGAGGTATAAGGTGTAAAGTTCACTCATACTCTATTGGTAAAGGAGGACCTTCCGACCAGACGAGTGTTGTGTCTGGTGGGCAACTGCCCGACAATTGATGTCGGGATCTTGTATGTGAGTCTCGTGGTAAACTCTGACTGTGTGATGTAGGATTTATGTGACGTCCAGATTTGCGTAGTCCAGAGTCGCATGTGGCATTGTAGATGGCGCCACTTCACTTTTTGTATTTTCCATATTTGTGATTTTGAAGTTTTCGTATGTGGGGTATTGTAGATGTCCGCCACACTACACCCACATTTCACTATAATCTATTCGCGTTAAGAAAATAGTGACACATCGTTTTCACTCAGCTTAGCCAGGCCCGTAGATCAATTAGATCATAGTAAATTAAAGTGTACGTCTGAAGGGATTACTTCAACTGGTCAATGTGAATACGACTTTGTAATTTACTATGATCTAATTGGTCAATGGGCCCACGCCCCTTGACTAATTGACTTGACTAAGCTGAGTGACATCGATAAGTCACTATTTTCTTAACGCGAATAGACTATAGTTAGGTTAAAGTCCCATGAAATATGGGGCAAGCTCATTGCCATCAACCGAGCACAAATCCAGACACCAGGAAATCTCAGATAGACAGACCCAATAACAGTTTGCCCGACCTGGAAATCGATTCCAGGACCTCATGCGTAGCACTTGCGACCACTAAACCAACGAGACATTCCAATTTTTTATCTCCTCGGATGTTCTTAGAGACACTACCGCTGTGTGATTTACAATTTCAGTCTGTAAGTACATTTCCGCCCCGATTGAAAGTCTTGAAACTAAAAGGTTCTATAGGGTCTACTTTTGCTTGCACTGTGCAAAAAATGTTATTATTTCAACGAGTTAGCCACCGTTAGCAGTTTTAAAAGATGACATCTGTCTGCGACGTCGTCGGGTGGTCTTATTGGCAAAGTGCTGGCCCTATTCACAGCCCGAGTGAGCGCTTTTAAAATCTTGAATCATGTTTTACCAGGACTAGAGAAGTAGTAAAGATTCACTATATCTTACAAATGGGAACGAAGCGAAACTACTGTTTGGGAGGTGCAACTAGAATCAATTCTATTTGAATGTAAATGTTGACGTTGAAAAGTGCCTTTTATGAGCGTATTTGAAATAAATGCTTGACTTTGACTTTGACTTTGTAGTCGTCCGTGTAAAATACTGGTATTCATTCATTTATCGTTACGAAACCCCATGATCCAACATTGGTCCAAAATTTCGAAGAATTTTTACTAAGTTTAAGTATAACAAAGCGATCCAACCCGCAATGTTATTGAAAACCCGCACAAACACTTCTCAATAAACAAACATAAACGACGACAAACACTCTTTTGTTTTTTGTTCTTCTTTCTTTCCGTTATTGATTATTACGAAGTTTCGCCGAACTTTGTCGAAGAATTCCGAAAGTATTTGTGTGAATGACAAGTGTTGATCGCATGAAAAATTACTTCGTTTTCCGGTTTTGCTGTTTACCAAGCTCATTTTATTACGCCCAATTTACGATAAGGGTAGGCAGAAATAGGTTTCATTCAAAATATAACGTCAGGGACATCGACGCGGAAACTTTAGAAAAGCGTAGAAAATTTACGACGCTCACCAAAAGAATTATGCTGTTCAATAGATTTTGACCTCGTTGTTACTTATTACACTTTATTCATTCATATATACTTTATTATACACCACAAAAATACATAACAAAATACAAGGTACACTACAAAATATACATTGGGCGGCTTTATTCAAATTTCAATTAGATGGCAAACTATAGTTTTGTATAATTTAGAAGCATTTTGTTTAAATTTTGTTAATGTGAGTACCATGCATCCGTTTATTGTGTAGTAAAACAGGCGCGTCAAAAATTAAGAAAAGCCTTTCGGAAGATCGGGTTTTATGGAAAAACCACTGCATAAATCAATGACCAATAAAGTTTATTGAACTTTTCGATATTTGAGCTTTGTCGGTACCGAATTGGCTATGGATATTTTGCATGTCTTTTAATAGTTAAACACCTCCAAAGTTAGGTTAAATTAGCAAGAAAAACGAATCTTTGTTGGCTCATTACTTTTTAATAGCTTTTTATTTTAGTATTTTATTTCCGCACAGACAATATTAATAATGAGACAAAACCATACTATGTTTAATTTTTTACGTACATTGTCGAACAGTGGAGTAATACACTCCCGAAGTTTGGATGGAAAAAATGTGGACAAGATTTAACTTAACACAGTGCTCCCAGATTCGCGCAAACAAAGCAATGGAAAAAGCTAGTGTAAACTAATGACCCCTGAACATCAATTAAAGTTCACAGACGGTACTTGGAGAGACAAGGACAGAGATTTACATTTGCAAGAGATAGAGCGAGATGGGAAATTGAGGAAAACCGATACTTTTCGAATACAATGGCTTGTTGGAGTATTTTATGTTGTTTATTATGTAGGCATTAAAATATCGATATAAAGTTTTGTTCCCTGGTTGATTTCATCTGTAGAGATAGAAATTCACTACAAAGGGATTTCTTTATGTCTGCTCCTTAGAATTGGGTGAAGACATCATGGCCTTTTCGGCATCTTGCCAAATTATCATCGAAATCATCATTTCAGCCGAAAGAGATCCAATACTGGCCATAAACCTCCCCGAGTCTAGGGAGGTTTGCAAGAATCTCAACTCTTGGCAGGCGTTTTGACGATCACAGTATGGTGGTAAAATGCATAGAGAATGCTGCTGCCCATTCTCTAGTAAGTCCCTTAGTCGCTTTATACCACAGCCACGAGAAGAGGTGGGGCAATAGTGCTATTCTTTACGTCCGGCACCACACGGTACGCCTTCTAAATCAGATGCAAATGGAGCGACTGCCTATCTGTCCTCCTCAACCCAGTCTTGGGCACTCCTGGGTAATGCGACATCATAAATGAATTCGGCTTCCAGGTACTGCTCGAATGGTAATACCAATAACAAAAATACCTATAATATCGTAACCGGCATACGAGTTAGTGACCTAAGTCACGTACACAAAATGGTTTCCATTTTTATCTGAATGCTCAGTGATGTATTAATTTCTATATGCGATTCGTACGAAGTTAATTCTTATTAAATTAACTTATTTTAAATTTAAATTATAATAAAAACAAAAGGTTAGAAAACAATTTTTTTCGTACTAATCAAACTAATGGTATTACTTTAATGAATAAAATACAAAACGCGCAAATAAATAAGAATAACTTCGTAAAACTCGCCTACGGAAACAAAATATACATAAAACATTCTTTTAAGCTTTGCCCGTTTCGGGCAAGTGAATTCGTTCGAATCGACGAATAAGCCGAAGGCGCGGCGCCGAAGTGAGTGTTTTGTTTTTACGATATGTCCGTATGAATGAACGACATCTCTAACTTAGTACATAAGCACTAAGTACATAGTCTGTATGTCAGAATAAAGTGCAAACGTCTGCAATTACATCGTAATGACGTCAGGACAATTATTCCATCTAGCTACAGTGAAATCATTGCCACTAGCACACTTGAATGAGTGTCCCAAATAACGTATCTACCGTTGTTTTGTAAAAATTGCGAGGAACGAACTTTAAGCCATTTTAGCGTGAAATCTTGCTTTTGGCTTTTTATTTTCGTAATTTTTATTTGCCTTCCTGACAAAGAAACTTTGATGAGCTTTGCAGCATCGTAGTAAGATAATTAAGCACCTCTTGTCTGTCGCACCTGCTCTGTCGCGTCGCAGCCATTTTCCCTAATCATACTTGCCGCGACGGAAAACCTTGCAAAATAATAATTCTACCTTACACGAGCCAGAATATGTTCCTACGCTGGAAATATTCTTAGGTAAATATGTTTGTAAGAAAAACATTAAAACGACAGCGATTTTCAAAAAAGCTTCAGGTTAATTGGAGACTGCGAAATTTTAAATAATATATTAGATAGAGGAGCTTAGCATAATCACCCTATAATGTGGGATTGGGACACAGGCCCAGAGCGGGTTGAAAGGTGTCGCAAGTATTATATTTTTTGTAGTGCTGTACCGACTAGACGGCCATATTTGTGGTCCGCGATTAGTCGGCCCATTTTTTACTCGTACGTAAATGAAATTAAAATCTTTACTGTTTTTTTTTATAGAATCTGTTTTACAGTCTACTTTCAGTACAATCTTGAATGTGATAAGAAATTAGGATAGGAAGAAACGTCGGCTCGCACGTAAACAATGAAAGAATAAATGCAAAGTAATCAAAAATATGTCCCGAGAATTAAGCCTGGGCGCCGGGCGCCGCGCACGTCCTACGACCCGAAAGTGTAGCTTCACGAACATTACCGATGTCACCTGAATTCAACCGAAAGCAATGATCCGCTTGGCCGAATAGTCGGCAGCCGACTATTAATTCGGCTAGTCGGCCAAAGTCATAGTCGGCGCAACTCTAATTTTTTGGTAGGCCATGCTGGTTTCCTCAAGACGTTTTTCTTCTCTCATAACGGTGAGAGCAGTGGTGATGAAATAATTTACACAAAGTAAAGCACCTGCCTGGGTTCGAACCCACAACCTACATTTCGTAAGTCGCGGCCGTTACCACTGCGCCACCACTGCCCTCGGAGCGGAGCTTGTGGCTCAGTGATAACAGCCGCGCAGGTTAATCGATCAGGTTAAGCTACGCTTGCCGCGGTTGGTGCATGGATGGGTGACCATCTTAACATACCAAGAAGACCGACCGAAGACCTCCGTGCCTCGGAAAGTACGGGAAGCCGTTGGTCCCGGCTGTCATTTGTGGATTTGACAGTCGTTACGGGTGGTCAGATGCCCGAAAGTCTGACAAGATCTATCGTCTTACCGATTTAATATAAGATCATATTTTAAATATGAATGTGAATATGGGAACTTTGTAGGCCATTGTTTTGTCTTTCTCAGTTAGTTTTAATGCTGGACAGGTGGCTTAACCAAATGTCCTTTTTTTAATATTGTTCGTCGAATCGTTGAGCTACTTTAGTTCTGAGTTGAGCTGCACGATTACCCACAAATGCGTGCACTAACTGGAACGGTCCTTATGTGTGGTACACACGCCTACACATCAAGCTATATTTTTCCAGTTTACGTTGATCTTGCACTGTACGAAAATCCTATACAATGCGAGATCAGCTTATACTGGAAATGTATAGCTTGATGTGAAGCCGTGTGTACATTCCTCAAAAGTCTATTTTTGACACCAATCAACATAATTCTCACCAAGATTAGGTCTGCACTTTAAAATAAACAGACTACTTTAGTTCTGAGTTGAGCTACACGATTACTCACAAATGCGTGCACTGACTGTAAAGGTGGCTGAATTATGTGTAGTACCTTCCTCAAACTGGTGCGGCACAACGCGCCGTCGACCCGGTCTTGGTCCTTACCGGACAGCGAGCTACCCATTACTCGCCGTCCGCAAGCCCGCGCCTACGGTGGCCGGGTATCAGCCTGGGATGCCCGATGCCCAGGCCCTGACAGGTGCTTTACGTAATGTAAATAATTTTATTACCACTGCTCTCGAAACGGCGAAGGAAAACATCGTGAGGAAACTGACATGTCCTAGGACCAAACAATCGAAGATAAGTGACATCTACGAACCCTTACCGGGCTCGCGTGGTGCATTACGGCCCACTCCGTCTCACAGATACCAGGCCTGTGTCCCAGTAGGGGGAACATTTTAGGCTGATTATTTTACAATACAATACTATTTATTTCTTACCACATTATACAGAGAAAATAACTATATAGTCTACAGACACAATTTTATAATTAATTTCTGGAAGACTGGTGCCTAAACTAAGTTTTTACAAAACCCGTATCGGTCACCAGGCCCTCTGCACAAAGTTTTACATTATTTATGTTGTACTGGAGACGATCTGATTCTTATATTTTTATATAATATTCTTATAATATTTAAAAAAAATCTCATACATTATAGTTATAATATTGCAATATTACTCATAAAACTTGATTTACAAAAAAAAAGTAGTATAATAAGGTAATTTATGAAGGATTCATGAATTCCCAGGACGTATGTGAACGTGTGTGGTGTGGAGGTGAGTGTGTGTGATGTGGAGTGAGTGTGTGTGGGCGGGGTTATTGTGTGTGTGTGTTGCAAAGGAAACATTATGTTAGGATATGGTTTTGAACATAATGTTCCGTTTGCAACAAACACACAATGCTTGTAGTATGTATGTATATGTACAATAATATTGTACATAAAACAATATCAAATGCCACCACTCGGTTTCAACCCAATGCCTTAACTAATAGATCGTTAGCATTGAAAACAGGCTGTTCCGGTCAAAGGCTCCTACACAATGGTTCCCGGTTCTTTGATACCTCAGGGCGAGATATTGAGCTCCATTATGAACCAAGCTCGAGCTATTGAGCTATGCATAGCTGTTAGCTTCAGAGTCTACCGTGAGATTGGCGAAATAACCTAACCCGCCGGGTTCGTACCGG
The DNA here is from genome assembly GCA_949091785.1 of Polymixis lichenea. NCBI lineage: Eukaryota > Metazoa > Arthropoda > Insecta > Lepidoptera > Noctuidae > Polymixis > Polymixis lichenea. Next base: position 56,806,218 of record OX420931.1, on the reverse strand, counting down.
CGGGCGCCCGGCCTAAGCTACTATTTAATATTGATAAAAATTTACACGTTACCACGACCAGCATAGGCTAATCGGAGCCAACACAATGTAAAAAAACAATTATTGTCAAGCAAATTGACATTCGACGTCAATTTGCCGTGTCGATTGTTGAAGCCAGTTCTCACAACACTGATAAAGAATGACAGTTGTGATCGGAACATACAGGGAATTTAAATTGGTAGTCCATGCACAAGGAGGTGACGGCTACCCATGCACTCTTGCTCAGTACCATGGCTTGGACCAGGGTGCTTACTCTGGAATATAATTCCGATAGATCGACATTAGTCAAACGTCAGTTGGTTGAGTTAAGCGTCAGGGATTGGCTAGACTCAGTGAGTCCAGCCAATTCCTGGCGTTTGACTGACAATTACAATGTCGATCTATCGGAATTATATTCGAGAGTAAGCACCCAGGGCCGGACGCGAGAGACCGCCGTCGCCGATCGCCTCCACGAGGACACGGCGGTGCTCCGCCCAAGCCGGACAGACCTCCACCGTATGCTCTACCGTGTCCTCAAGATGATAATGATTGGCCTACAATTAGAATTACCTTAAAAATCTCTCAGTGTAGGCCTTCGACCAAGTTTCAAGAGCAGTGCACCTCTTTCCCGGTACATTAGCAGTTACATAAAGTTCTTCTAAACGTAAAAACTGTTAATTATTTCGGTATTTCTCCTACCATAGTACAAAGCATTCTTGTTCCCAACAGTTGTAGGTATTTAAGGCGCGGTAAGAAGCTAATTTGTCGGTCAAAGAGCTTTGCGGCAACAAATGAGGTTCAAAACAGCAATGCGTTTGATGTTAGTTGAATTAAGTTGTTGAGCTGTTCGAATAACCACAAAAACAAAAGTAATTTTGCAGTTTTAATTAAATTAAAAATAAATGCACGGCTCAGTAGAATAATTTTTAGGTGTTTCTTTAGTTTATGTAATTCCCTTTATCATCTTTACATAAAATATGATAGTTTACGCTCAAAACTTTGTAAATGATGCGACGAAAAATTTTTTGAGCTCTGTTCTATCATGATAAGGACTATTTTTTATTTAAATAAGTATTTTCTTGGAACATTTGACAATACACTTATTTTGTTTCTGGCTTTTAATATGTACTAATTAATACGCGACAAAAACTGAGCGACCTACGGTGTACAACGTTTGAGCAGCGCCTTAAACATGAGGTACTAAACTACCCAATATCGTGCAAGTGGTAAATATATAATACAACTTGTATTTTATGACGGTTGGCGACGTTACTAATAGAAATAATTCGATTATCTCTTATATTATGTAACTTTAAAAAATTGAAAGGATCTTTAAAACACGCCCAATAAGCTTTGAGCCAAAATAACCACTATGGACACAACCAGAAGGCGTCGCGGCAGACCCCGTAGAAGATGGCGGGACGAGCTTGTGCAAACACACAACCAGTGGGCCACTTTAGCCCTGGATCGAAAGAGTTGGATGTCACGGGTAAGAGGCCTTTGCCCACTTGCGGGTGGGATGATGCAAGTAAACAGTAACAGGAAAAATATGTTCTCCCACACATTCTAACTGCAAATGTAAGTTGGTACGCACAGTATTGAGTAATTTACAATGTTATTTTAATATCATGGACTTCTTATAAGTTTTCCCATAATACCTAAATTATAATACCTTTGTCATGTGTGTACCTTTGTGTTGTTTGTTCAGTAGTTTCGGAGATAAGGGGGGGATTGGTAAATTTTCGTCTATTTTCTTGAATAACTTGGAAACTATTTATTATAAAATTACAAAAATATATATTTGAGATCCTCACCACAAGCCCTTTCATTTGATATGTCACACGATGCAGTTTGCATTTTTTTTTCCCACCTTGCCCCCCAAAAGTTACCCCCATATACAGATTTCGTCTATTCACGTCACACCTTTGCGACAGAAATTTAAATGTGTATCAAATTTCAACTTATTCGGTCTAGTAGATTCGGAGATAATTGGACGGACAGACGGACACACGAGTGATCCTATAAGGGTTCCGTTTTTTCCTTTTGAGGTATGGAACCCTAAAAAACATCACAAGCAGCCCGTGCCCACCCCTTCTCCCTCGAGGTTAGACACGAACGTTCGCCGGTATAGATCTGCTCACCCCGCTAGGGACCACGGTAGGATTCTGCGTGATTCATGTTTTGATGTAAACGATTTCGTTTCATTACAAAGCAGTGAATAGTCTACGATTAAATCTTCTAAGAAAGGGCATTGCATTGGCATATCGTTAAGACGATGTTTTCGTTTAGGATGTACTAATAATATAGCCACCAAAGAGACAAGTTGATCGACGCCTTACTTTGCGTAAATTATTTCATTACCATTGCTCCCAAAACGGTGAAGAAAAACCTCGAGAGGCACATGCTCCCAAAAGATGTAAGTCCGTTTTTATTAACTACAGGTACTTATGGTGTGATATTACGTAAATTATAGTAAAGGTGAGTTTGTGTTTACATAATATTATATTATATTAGCGCTAGAATTAACATCTCTGACGATTTTTCAGTCAGGATATCACCTAACTATGCGTCGGTTCACCGATCAGGTTATTTCTGTCGTACGACTCCAGTCTTCACCACATAAATCGTTTCAAGTTGAGAAACACAAGTTAAGCTATAAATTATAAAACGTTCATAATTCTATGTCTTTTCAAACGAAACCTACTTTTTGGCAGTGGTAAATGCTTCCTTTTTCCTGAGCTCGGCTTACACTCCAAGTCTCATACATATTTATCTAGTTTTCGTTTAATTTGTTTTCGACACAAAAGTAATCATAACAAAGGCGATCTGTAGACGTTCGCCTGTGCTGCCACCTATGACAAGCTTTAGTAGTTAATTAATACGAGAGCACTCGAGCTACTTATGATCATAATAACTATGTTTTACTAGAAGAATCTTTTCATAATTCAGCGTTGAAGCTACAAAATAAACTCCAATAAAGTTCTGCAATTCCTCGTTCCAAGTGCTGTAATTAGGAATCTGCAAAGCAGTCATGCAGAGCTTCTCATCTTGCCATCTCACGATGCTTGAAATTGTGTTGAACAATCTAATATTTTACTGGATTTTATATTATACTTTTTCTAATCATAGAGAGACGTCGTAAAGTCGATGCTAGAGAGAGACAACACTACTAGGTATGTAACGTCACAACATATGGGTGCCATAGTAACTTCGCGCCATTGAGTAGAATAGACGGGACTGGACGTTAAAAGACACTGTGACCTCTTTAGTTTTGGCCTTTCTTCTCAGACCAGTCCAGATCTACTACTACTATTATATATTAGCCAGAAACGCTTACCTCATCTAGTTTTTTAAATATGATTGACGTGTAAAAGCGTTTCTACAACTACAAACCCTTAAAGAAAAGAGCGGTTTATTAATATTGTTTGTGCGGAAAAAGAATACTAAAATAAAAAGCCATTAAAAAGTTAGGAGCCAACAAAGATTCGTTTTTCTTGCTAATTCAACCTAACTTTGAGCGTGTTTAAGTAATAAAAGAACTGTAAAATCTTCAAAACCAAGTCGGTACCGACAAAACTCAAATATCGAAAACTTCAATAAACTTTATTGGTCGTTGATTTAGGCAGTGGTTTTTTCATAAGACCCGATCTTTCGAAGGAGTTTTCTAAATTTTGCGCTTGTTTTACTATAAATGATCCTGTATCTCACTCAACGTTGTGCGTGTAGACTAGCATCTAACTGCTCATCACTGATATAACTTGTCACAAATGCCTCAAACTAGACAAAAAATCACCAAAATTTTGTTTATTCCTGTCAAACGACGATTTCCCATTCTGAAATGGCTAAAGTGACACAACTTAACTATATCTTAGTTTGACAGCACTAAGATTGATCTGAATTATTAATTTAGTGAAACGACAATTTTACTTTTCTGTTGCTGTCAATTTCATTATTCTAATCACCTAAACATTTGAATGTATAACTAAATCTGACTATTTTTAATAGCGATTTTAAGGTGTAGAATTAAATTAGTGGTCAAGAACTAAAATTCACACGAACACCTCGACTTCAGGTGCAAAAACAGTACTGCATCTTCTTTTTATCTATCTCGAAAATGGTGTGTCCTATCGCAAAAATAATGAAAATTTTGATCCCTTTAAAAACCTACAAACCTCTAAAACTCAACACGTAGGTAGGTAATAATTTTTCATATTTTACATATAAAAAGTGAAAAATTCCATAAAAGGCAAATCGCGCCTGCGCGCCTCTGGCTCTAAAAATATTCACGGGGTAAGGCAAACAATTAGGTATCACGTTGCGAAGCCAAAAGAAAAAAAGAAAAAATAAATACCACGTGGAGTCGCGGTTGTCAAACTCGGTTTTATTTGTGTCAAAATTATTTTTAAATTTAGAATTTTGTTTTGCAGAACAGCTTTAAGATTCTCATAGCCAAAAAAAGTAAGGAATTTTAGTGATCGTTTAGTTAGTTTAGTTCGGTGTACATCATTTTAGTAGGTATTTAAAAAAGTGATATTAAAAAAAAAAATCATGTAAAGAAATAAAAAACAAAGCATTAATTAATTTGAGATGAGCTGTCGTGTGGAGGTGTGTAGGGGTGCGTGCGCGTGTGTTCGTGTGTGCGCAAGTGTGCGCGAGTGAGTGTGAGTGTATGTGTGTTTAACGTTAGAATATTACAGTAAATAAATAGCATATGATGTATGTTAATGTTGTGGTTACTTAATGCAAGCAAGGGAGAAGTACTCTCAGGAGATATTTAACCGGAATCGTAATATTTATAAGCTTATCGTTTGGACTATATTATTCTCAATCTTACCGTAAGTTTTGGACTTTAACCATTTAGTCAGAGCATTTTCACAGTCTCGACATGAAAGTAAGTAAATATTTAATTCCTTGTTTATCAAGTTATATAAGTGATAGGATTGCCTAGCGTATTGTCTCTTAACAAAAGTTGATTTAACAGGAACATTGTAATGGTAGGGAAGACAAGGCATGGATTACGAGCCGTACCGGACATGCATCCTAAAGTAGGCATTGGACTAGTAAGGAAAGGTGACATTTACTAACACACTCTTATTAGCTCGATACATATCAAGCTAATAAACATGTATGTACATACATATGTCTGTAACGGAATCTTGGAACTCGAATGTCACCCCCACTGCAAGACTTCAGTTTAATTTGAAATTTTGCACACTTATCAAGGCCCGATGACAATACAATAACGTCTTGATGACAAAACAAAAAACAACAGTTTAAAAAACACTCTTTTGTAGTGAGCCGAACTAAAAAATAGAAAATAAACAATAGTTTAAAAACTAAAAAGCAGAAAACAATTTCTACAAAATTAAAAATAAGGATAAAGTTATTAATATACTTTTAAGTTTGATTTTCAATTAAAACGTGTTTTTTAAACATTTTTTTTGTAATGTTTTGGAGGGCATGAAAAGAAACACAGTTTAGGAACAAAAATAAACGTTTCTGTTAACGTTAACGGTCGATGCTTAAAATCTTTTGCCAGGATTTATAATATTATTATTGCAAAGGAATCTGATAGCCTAAGTACCGAGCTGATTGCATTTACACAAACTACCAACGTTACAAAGGCTAGAATGCCAAGCGTTTGCCATTATTGCCTTACCAAGCTATTCCATGATGGAGCAATAGCGTGCCCCAGATTAGATGATGGCGATGATTGTTATGTTAATCTCACTGATTCAGAGCACATTCCCTGAGCGTATGCATTTGCAAGCAATTTGCAATTTTAATACACATTTGTCCCTTTAAAATTGAATTTTGTGATTTCGACTATTTTTGTGTGTATACAGAAACATACGGACAGAAAACTGTAAATTAATTGTTTGATAAAATACATAAAATTGATATCAGTCATTTTGTTTATAATCTTTATAAGAATAACAAATCTCGGGAACAACCAGACGGATTCGGAAAAATCTTTTCGCATTTCATAGCCCAGTTTTTTAGGAAGACTATAAGTTATTTATCATTACGTTGGGATTCTTAGGAGCCGAGCAAAAATAATAAAAATCAAAGCAAAAGTCAGGCATCTGTAATACTTTATGGAATGCAATAAAAAATGTATATGAATTTAAAATGTGACTGTAACGAAGTCGATGCCTGCAAAAGTTTTGATTAAAATCCAGTAAAATAAAACAAACCCCTGCTATAGACGGCCAATCCCCGATATTGCGCCGACATTCCCCGCCTATCGCCATTTACCCGTATCGAGGCAGTCTTCGTTGCTGAGCAGTTTAAAATTTATCTTGCGATAATATTTTTCATAGCCTTTTTTTTTATCTGTGTCCGATGTTATTGAAGACTGGCTGTGCTCGCGCTAATGGGAACTTGATATCCTATAGTACATATATATTCTACATCTATTTTTTAACCGACTTCAAAAAGGCGGAGGTTTTCAATTCGTCGGAGCCAGGTTTTTTTTTATGTATGTTCCCCGATTACTCGAAGATGGCTGGACCGATTTCGATTTTTTTTTGTTTGAAAGAGTATACTTCCCAGGTGGTCCCATGATCATCAAGTCAGGATCTGATGATCGGATTCTGGAGAAATAGAGAGAACTCTTCAAATTTTATAGACACACTTGAAGCGATTTGGATAGTTTTTGGAAGAGTACTTTCTCGGAAACGGGACCACCATTTCAATTTGGTGAAGATCTGATGAAGAACAAATCTCATGTCTGTCTATTGTTTACACCAGTTCATAACATGACATCACGCCGGGACGCTGTGAAGGGGCACATGTGAATACTAAAAAGTGAGAAACAAAAACTTAAAAAAAAACAACCAACTTCCAAAAAAAATAAACACAAAAAGTGAAAAATAACTTTAACATTTCGGTGACTTTGGATATGTATTTTAATTTTTTGTCACCGCCCGGTTGCTTTTTTTTTAAGTTTTTGCCCACTAAAAAAAACTTTTTGTGTTTTTTATGGGCTTCAGTCATTATCAGCGGCAGTGGTGGTGCGTGGGTTCGAACCCGTGCATGCACTTTGCTTTGTGTAAATTATTCCATTACCACTGCTCTCGACATGGTGAACGATAACGTGAGGAAGTGGAGGAAACCGGCACATGCCGGTCAGGGACAGTCTACCATTTTGGTTCTAGGACATCCTAGAACCAAAATGGTAGACGGTCCCTTCACCAAAATGACTATGTCCCGGCAGTGGGAATATATGCTATATGCTAATTATGCTATAATCAGCTTGTTACGAACCCTAATTGTTTATTCTTGTCTTCTATTGCTGAAATTGTGGTGTTCATTGCCTACTTTGTTTGTCCACAGATTCTACAAGTGCTTTAGGACCATCAGTGAACAGTGAAAGGTCAGTGGGTACCAAGTGGCGCAAGCACCATATAACACGATTCCTACCGGCTTCCCTTCGGTTTTTCGCATCTCTACAGCTTCCAATGTCCTTTGCCAAAAAAATATAGTTAAACTACGGGTATTTAATTCGCCATAACATTCAAACAACAAAACGCTTATTTTTAGCTTTGTCTTACTACGACATCAAAAAATGTTCTAAGTTAACCCGGCGCCAAAACGTCATAATCGGGAACTAAAAATTCATACAACAGCGATCCTGTAATGATGTCACTTTAGGTCACGTGGCACCGCTTAATATGGACGAGAGCAAGCCGCTATACAGCGGGTTACAACAGAGACGGATATAGAAAAAATGCGTCAGCGAAAACGAGATGTAGGATTTTTTGTATTTATATTAATTTTAGAATAAAATAGTAAGTATTACTATTATTCTAAAATCAGTAAGTCGCCGGCTTCTCTCTTGGAAAAATTGATACCTCGCCGCTGGTAAAAAATACCAATATACCTTTAGTTATCAATATACCCATATATTGATAACTAAAGGTATATTGGTATTTTTAAGGCTTGACCCCTTTTATCTATACGCGGTTTAAGTATGTCATATATGTGTAGCGTCACTAACAAGATAATTATTTTAACCTCGACTAAGGAGCAAAATTCTCTCGTAACGGCTATCTCGCTACAGCGGCTACACAAATAGATTTCATATTAAAAATAAATGTTGGATTTCAATACTTCCTTCAATCAGCTGTGAGTCAGCGCTTCCGAGATATGATTGTACTCAATGAAATCGTGGCTATGAATCATTCTATATCGCTTGGACTGACGAGAAGTAGCGGTGTTGTAGATATCGTAGATATATGGAAGGTCATGTGAAGGACAAAGAAAAAATAAATGATTGTATTTCTGTGAGTTGTTTTGTACTGACGCCAGCGCATTGAATATGAACCTCATGCTTATATGATAAAGTTGAAAATCTATCAAAGAAATTTGACAGATTGGGGTAGCTTGACGTGCTGGCGTCTGTACAAACAATTTTGCACGCCGAAAATTATATTGAGTTAGTTTCATTAATATGTATTTTTTATATTTATTATTTATATCTTTATATATTTTATATTATATAAATTGATATAAAGTTTAGCTTAATTTTTTTAATTTTATAGGTGAGTTAAATTTTTTAGATAACCAAAAAAAAAAACAATGTGCGTGAAGAATAACTTAAATTTTTACAGTATAATTTGTAACAAATCTAAATAGGTACCTATTTATTTTTCGGAAGTCGGTGGCGAAAACGAAAATACAAAACCAAAACAACGTCTTCCAAAATGAAAGTTGTTTTTTCATTTTGTAGTGTCCTTCAGAAAATCGGTTGTAAAAATGTTTTCAGGTGCCACGTTTGCTTAGTCTGTGCGAGAAGGAGATTCATAACTAATCAACGACAAGCAGAATCAATCAAACATTTGCAAGTTTATTTTTAAAAAAAATATTTTGAAGAACATCTAAAGCAGACAAGATTCTTATTTGAACTTCTAACAAGTCTGTCTACATTTTTTCTTCACATTTTCCAACCTTTTAAATCTTCCTTGGACTCTTAAAATTATCCAAATCTGTCCACCCGTTCTCGAGATGTTGTAAGACTAACAAAGTTAATTTTATTTTTATATAAATACGAGCTGACCCGGCGAACTTTGTACCGCCATAAAAAATAATTCTAATCAAATCTATATATTTTTTTATAAATTTTCATAAATACAAACCTTATCCTGATAATAAGGAACATATAAAAAAAAGAATCATCCAATTTGGAAGTTATGCGCGTACGTCCATTTCGGCGATTTATTTATATATATACACTATGAAATTTAAATGGTTGTTTTCCCGCGGCAGAACAACTTGCCATAAGGAGTACTTCCGAAGCATAGAGTAAAAATAAAATAAAAAATATGTTTTTGTTTTAAAATTATTAAAAAAATATTCATCAACTCGATAAAACACTACTCAATCAAATCAAATCAAATCAAAAGTCATTTATTCAAATTAGGCTGAGAATCAGCACTTTTCGAACGTCAAAGTACATGAGACAGTCCCCCAAAACGCCCACCCTTCACCACTTCCTAGTGCTTTAGCTGGGAAGAAGAAGTAGCGGAACAAACTCCCCAGCAGCACAGCTGTCTGTTTAGTTGGATAGACTTGATTCTATACATACACAGGCAAAGTAATGAACATTACGAGACACAGAACTTAAAAAAATGTCATTTATGTCAGCTAGCCATGCCAATATACCAACAAATAAAGTGAAAAATTAACTCAAGCACAAAAAATAAAAAGTAAACAAAGCATATACCAAAATAAAAGTCTCCTGGTATAAATGGCGTGATAGCTTACATAAGCAATGCTGGATTATGTTTACAAATGATAACCTAGGACCATCGACGTAAAATAAATAAATAGTAACACTAGAGGTATCTTGTAGGTACTATTCGAATCGCACGCACCGCCGACAAAGGAAACAGCGATGCATAAATGTTCAAAGCAAAATAAACTCCCGCACGTGGTGATTTCTCACAATGGTTAATCTGCCATTTTTTGTTTCTAATATTTTATTTGTTTATAAAACGATTGTATTACCAAGACAAAACCATTTCGCTGCGGGAAAACAACCATTAAAATTTGAAGTTGAGTAAAAGTAGTTTAAAATAAATCGTTTAATTTATGCTGCAAAAATTCCGATACACTGTAATGTGCGTAATCTTATTATTTAGTCCATTCTCAGATCCGTCTCATATTAGTGAAGTTTATCCTTACTCTAGATTTTTAGGAATAAGGAAAATCAAAGTTTTATCTTCTGAGGAAAAGAGAACCATACATTCACCAATCTATGATTAATGGCCGATTCCTATGAACGTAAACATTTATATTAAAATAGAATTGATTCTAGTCGCCCCTTCCAAAATGTAGTTTCGTATGCAGAAGAATGGGCAAGAAACTCCACCGTTAGTTACTCTTTTAAAATGTTTTAACTAAAATATTTAGCATACATTCACTGTATAATTATGTGCGAAACCGATGCATCCCGAATAAAATTACCATATCAAAATATGTAAAAAGAATGAAACTGAAGCAATTACAGATAAATTAATTTTATGATAGATACATGGTGCCCACACATTTACAAACATTGTAAAAGTAAGTATACAATTTTCCTAGAATATTAACAAGTATGTAATCAGTCAGTGTGTGAGTTAAAGTAATCACTGAGTGTAATCAATGTGTAATATTTATATATATATCTATGTCATATATCATTGAAATAATATCATTCATTAAACGTAAATGTTTGTGTTTTTTGTTTTGTGTTTCATCTCTTTCTCAGTTAGTTTTAATATGAATCTGGCAGTTTGAATATTTTATGCGGCCTACCCGTATGTCCTGTCTTCGGTTTTGTTCGTCAAACCGTTGAGCTCCTCAAGTTCTGAGTTGAGCTGCATGATTACTGATAAATGCGTGCACTGAATGGACAGGGCCACTCAATCTGTGTGGTTCTTTCTTCAAAAGACCACTTCAGACACCGATCCACATGGTCTTCACATAATCTGACCAAGATTATGTCTGGACTTTAAAGGAGACTGTGACCTCTGAGTTTTATTTCGGCCTTTCTTCTCAGAGTAGTCAGATAGGAAACGCCGACCTCATCTAGTTTAAAAAATATGATTGACGTGTAAAAGTGTTTCTACAAACCTACTTCCAGAAATAAAATCATTTATCATTTATCATTGTCTTATATATAATTACCGTTGTAGGTGAAAAATTAAGACTCTTGTATCTTTACCAATAACGAAGCAAAGACCTAATTAACACCTTCGCAAAGTAAACCCTATTGGAAGTACTAGTAACTATTTACTTGCTCAGATTAGAAATAAAAAATGCGATAGAAAATAAAACGATCCGGTTTTGTTTATAGGAAACGAGCATTAGTGAATAACACAGTAAGGTACTCACACTTATTCAGCTCTGTTCAGCTTTTGTCAATAAAAAACAACGATTTTGTATAGAGTCCGTTCAGCTTTCCGCGGCTGAACGGATGCGTACGCATCTCATATCAAAATAAAAAAAAGTGTGAGTAGTCCCTAACACGGTAAATATTGGTAGTGGGTCCCGCAAACACTGCTCAACTAGGCTTTGTTAGGCGGATTACGGGAATATAGCTCTGCACTGTCTATACAGGGTGGAAGGGAGAGACATCGACACGCAATCTGATACCACGAATTCAGGTCATGATTCTGAAACCCTGCGTTGAAATTTGTTGTCGGTTATATATTTCACCGTAAAATTGTAAACACCGTTAGATTATAATCTATCTCGCGAGATTGTGAACCGTAACATACTGCTTACAATTTAATGCATTTATTTTTCGGTAGATTAAAGTCTATCGAAGTGAAACCGTCACATTGTGAACTGCGGGTCTAAAAAGGCCACATTAAGCATCTCCTCTAAAAGTGATTCATTTCCTGAATTCCCCTATGGTTCTGCTATTTGACACTTTATTAAAGCAATTCATAATTTGGTGACCATTTTACGAATTTCCATACAAAACTGTCAAACAGATGAATTGCGTGCTGTCTACGCAGATAATATTATGATCCCAAGAACAAACTTGACACTGTATTTGTAAAACAAGAATTCAGATACATTCCAACTGCAAATGTAAGTGTTCATGTCATTTCATTTACTCATAAAACAATTTACATTGTGCTGAATTTAAACACATGCAATTTACATACAGATACAGAGAACTATGAATGATTAATTAACCTCCAAGTGAAATTCAAATATAGTGCTAATCAGTTTTGAATTGGCAAACAATATTAAGCATACTGTCAAACAGGTTAAAAATATAATGTCAAAAAGGTTTAAAATATAATGTCAACCAGTTTTCCATATAATGTATGTAGTTTCAATGATAATGTCAAAAATTCTAAATTATATAATTTAAAAATAACAACTAGATAATTTATTATTGTGTGACATTCATTCCGATATAATACAGACATTTTTCTAATAAAAAGGCTTTTAATTTTGTTTTAAACAGGTGGGAGTTATAAATTAAATAATTAAATTATAGTTATAAATTATAAAACTTTAGCTCAGAAGGCAACTTAGTAAATATCTCTACAGCTTGGTACTTTGGCCAATTCTCTACTATATTAAAGTTTAGTGCTATTTGTTTGTATGCACAATGCTGAATCATTTACGATGTTATTTAAGACCATAACTTTATTTCGCAAAGGTTTTCCTTGTAAGCAAAGAACTGGTTTCTGTATTTTTTTTTTCCAAAAAATTTAGGCTCAGTAGTTTCGAAGAAAAGGGGTTAGTAATTTTCTTTTATATTTTCTTAAATAATTTAAATACTGCTGTTTATTTTGAAATGATACAAAACACAAATGAGACCCTCACAATAAGACCTTTCATTTGATTTGTGACACGGTACAGTTTGCAATTGTTTTTGCCCCCAAAAGTGTCCCCAATATTCAAAATTCATTAATTTACGTTACACGAGTCTTTGGGTCACAGAAATTCATATGTGTACCAAATATCAACTTCATCTGTTTAGTAGAATCTGAGGAAATTGGCTGTGACACACGAGTGATCCTATAAGGGTTTCGTTATTCATTAGGATTTTCTGAACCTTAAAAATTTGCCGTTTCATACATTTTGGCCGCTTTGCGTCGATGTCGTGTCACCCTGTATGCCTACCTACATACTTACCTGTTATGTTTGTTTAATCTGTACGATCCTGCAAGATACAAAAAAAAAAAAAACAATACAATGTCATGAATAAGGAACAAACTCTAAGTAATGTCCTCTATGGATTTGTAACGTTAGTAGATGTACACTCGGACGTAATAATATCGCGGCGGGATGTTTACGCGCACTGGATTTTGCACTCTCAGTGTTGAGCCGAGCATTGAGAATCCAACAGAGTGCATCTCAACGCGTCGAAAATACACACTGTTCGATTATAATTATCAACTCTCGGCGCATTGCTGTGCGTTGAAGATCAAATGCGTGATATTTTTACGTCGACTTATACGCTATACTTCGTTCTCATAGATACAGACTGCGCCCATTAGGCGTAAACAAACAAAACAAATCATTACTTTGTTTACAAAAGCTATCAGTGACTCACTGGTCACTCATCACGGCATACACATAGATACGCATAGTAGGCACGGGTGTATATACACCGTGAAATTTTAATAGTTGTTTTCCCGCAGCGAAATGGTTTTGTCTTGATAATACAATCGTTTTATAAACAAATAAAATATTAGAAACAAAAAATGGCAGATTAACCAGTGTGAATAATCACCACGTGTGAGTTTATTTTGCTTTGAACATTTATGCATCGCTGTTCCCTTTGTCGGCGGTGCGTGCGATTCGAGTACAAGTTACCTCTAGTGTTACTATTGAGTAGTGTTTTATCGAGTTGATGAATATTTTTTTAATAATTTTAAAACAAAAACATATTTTTTATTTTATTTTTACTCTATGCTTCGGAAGTTCTCCATAAGGCAAGTTGTTCTGCCGCGGGAAAACAACCATTAAAATTTCACGGTGTATACATATATGAGTAGCACGCTTTGGGCTGGCTGATGGCTCTGAGTTAAAACAATAGATTCTGCTTGTGATAGATGACTTCTTTCTTAATGATCGGTATATTTTTTCCTTCCTTGGGGTGTTTTATGAACTCCATTCTTCACCAAATTCAAAAAGGCGGTGATTTAAAATCCATCTGTATGTTTTCAGGTTTGTTCCACGATATCTCCGCCATTTGTGGAGCGATTTTTTTTTAGTTTATCTCTAAGGAGTGGTCCCATACAAATTTTATAAACTTTGCTCGGACAGCTCTTGCGTTACCTTCGATAATAAGTATTTAATCATCTTGTCGACATTCTGCTACTTCCTATCATTGTTGTTCACATAGCAACCCGTCAGTGGTCTACGAAGTGGTGTGGGGTAAGTACCATAACTAAAAAGTAAAAAAAATAAACTTTTTGCTAAAAATAGCAACCGACTTTCGAAAAAAATCATCATATCAGCCGAAAGACGTCCACTACTGGACATAAGCCTTCCCCAAAAGGGTGGGATTTGCCGTATGGTGGTCAAATGCATAGAGAACGCTGCTGCCCATTCTCTAGTAAGTCCCTTAGTCGCCTTCTACGACACCCACGCGAAGAAATGGGGTGATGCTATTCTCTTACGTCCGGCACCACACGGAACAAATGCGAAAAAAATACCACCAAGTGAAAAATAACTTTAATTTCGGAAGTCGCTTTTGTCGTGTCATTTTCATGGTTTTTAACCGTTCCGTTTGACTTTTCTTCGTCGTGGCGATGATTCCAATTGTTGGTTTTCAAGACCAGAATTAAGCCATTGCGACAGCGTTATCGTTGGCCTCGCAAAGGTCTCTTAAAAGAATTGCTCTTGTGGGTGATATAATTATAATACTTTATACTAAACCTACGAGGAAAATCTTCCTAATACATAAATCAAAATTCAACGATCATTACTGACTTCGGATTTGTTCTAAGAGAGTGACGAAATAAAAATTAATGTTCAGCAAGACTATGTAGCCAGTATCATTTTGCGCTTGACGATAAAAACTTTTTGTATTTTGGCATTATATGTGTAGGGTGTCCCAACAAGAGCGCCGGATGAGTTTTTGGCGGGATCGCGTTGGAACATGTCGCACGAATTTTCATTTTCATGGAATTTAGTGAAATAGCGAATTAAATTGTATAATTTTGATAGTGAATTATTCAATTTAGTTACGTGTGAGTGCACAAGTGTAGTGAAGGTGAAAATAAGTGACTAACGTGGACTTTTCGTGTTACCCCCAAAAACTCCTGTTAGGTTGTTGTAAAGTTACTACCGCTTTACAATAACTTTGATTTGACTTGACTGACTAAAGACGACTATGACTGTTTTGTAACTTCGTGCCCGATATAGGGCCATTTACTTGATCTAAAAGAAAAATTACTGGACACGTGCTAAATGCACAAACCGTGTGAAGCCAAACTCAAAAAAAAAAAAAAAAAAAGAGCGCCGGATTTAAATTTGCCGCCATTTTGTTAATACGAGTTGTACGGTGATTTGTCACGTACATACCACGCGATTTAAGAATATTGAGAAGTATTCAAACCAACAACGTTTAATTATTATAATTGAAAAGAGTATGCTTAGATGGTTTGGTCACGTTGAGAGGGTGGATGAAGGGCGGCTAACGGTGAGTGGAAATGCCAGGAGAGGACGCCCTAGGAGGACATATACACTTTGACATGAATATTTACTTTGAGAAGTATAATATTTTTACCGTTTTAATTATTGTGAATGTGAGGATTATGTGCGTCATATTTTTTATTTATTTTTTGTTCTTTTTGTTTTGTATTTCATCTCTTTCTCAGTTAGTTTTAATGTTACTATGGCAGTTTGAGTACTTTATGCGGCCTACCCGAATGTCCTTTCTTTGGTATTGTTCGTCAAATCGTTGAGCTCCTCAAGTTCTGAGTTGAGCTGTATGATTACTGATAAATGCGTGCACTGAATGGACAGGTCCACTCAATCTGTGTGGTTCTTTCCTCAAAAACCATTTCAGACACAAGTCCACATGGTCTTCCAGACATGATCTGACCAAGATTATGTCTGGACTTGAAAAGAGACTGTGACCTCTGAGATTGTTTTGGCCTTTCTTCTCAGAGTAGTCAGATAGGAAACGCCGACCTCATCTAGTTTAAAAAAATATGTTTCACTTGTAAAAGTGTTTGTACAAATCTATTTACAGAAATAGAATCATTTACCATCTAGCATTTATAGTAACCATATCGACGACGTTCTTTAGAAAGGTGACGAAAATAAACACACAAAGTAAAGCCTTGCCTGGCTGGCTCCCCTGCCTGGATTCAAACAAACAAACAACCTACACTCATACCTAATACCTCCATTCTTTGCAAATAAATATAGCCTAGTCTGTTATTTTCTATTCTATGAAAAACACTTTTCCTGTTACACTACATTTTGAAAAGCGACTGCATCCTCCGCACATCCACGAGGTACGCTCAATTACCTTTAATAGCCCTACTCTTGACAAAGGGCTTTCGATACCTCACTACCTCAGTACCTCAATACTAGTAATAATTGTGGTGAAATTACGGCTATACGCCTCCGGTATGCGCTCAAACAAAGTGTGCCGCAAATGAGCATGACGTCATCCCCGGTCTGATGGCTCACAATGGGTTTTGTCACGGCTCTGGTGGTGATACGTGAAGCGGATCGCCTCTTTTGGCCTATTACATGGTTTAGAACAACAGTCCATGTACCTCGAGCCTCGAAATGTGGTGCTTATATATTAATTTGACGCTAGTCGTGAGCGTTTTGATTATACAGACAGACCCTTAGCGTGGCCACCATAGAAACGGATTTTGGCGATGAGAGAATAGACAAACTGAACTGTTGAAAAATTTCTACAGAAAAGAATGTTTCTATTCTTCAGTCAACAAAAGCCTACGATGTCAAGCGTGACGGCCATTTCTTCTCTACTGACTGACACTTGGAGGTAGAAACATTTTTAAAGAAATATAATAATTATAGTCATCAACAAAACGTCTAATTTCTTTGATTCCCGTTGAATGACTATTCATTTAAAAAACCTTAGCATATACATCTACTAGTTAGACATCGCCCCGTTGCTTGCTACTGCCAAATATTTTACACCAGCACCCATTCGGATAACCATACCCTAAAAGCATACAATACAACAATGCCTTCATAGCTCTGTTGATACTTCCACCTTACTTTAGTGCGGCAGGTATGTTCGTTGATGCGCACACTGACCACTACTTTGCGATAATGCGGAAGAAAGTTGCCTCAGTAATATCCCGAGTGAGGCCAAGCAGTAAAAGCATTCTGAGGGTGTTTGTGGAAAGGCTGGATAGGCATACAATGGGCAGGTTTACCAAGCTACATTTAGGCAACAAAACTTATTAAACCTTCCTGCGATTGTGAGTTTTTTCTTACGTTTTAGCATGTTACTAATATAGTTTTTTAAGATATAATACTAACACCCTATAGGCCGACAGTAAAACATTTTCATATTTTTTTTTTTGTTAAAAGAATAACGTCTCTGTCTTTTGTCTTCATGAAACGCGGGTCTACCGCTCGCTTCGTACTCGGGTAGACGGGATGTCAAGTTCAAGAATGAACTTTCGTCTATTCTTGGTAGAACAGAGACAGAATTGGTCATGCTACGCCTGTTGGTAGTGTTGTTTAACAATAATTTCCATGACTTCACACAACTCTGTTTAACCCTTCGCGAAATGCAGAGATTATGCTGTTGTCTAAAGGCCGGAACAAACGGGCAAAGAGACAGACAAACAAACATTGAAAATTAGGTATTGTTTTGTTTTGTGGAGGCCCAGTGCTAACGGCCTCGACTTACGAGTTTTAGGTCGAGAGTTCGGAACAATTCGTAAATAATTTCATCACTACAGCTCTCAAAACGGTGAACGAAAACATCGTGAGGAAACCGGCATGTCCTCAAATCAAAACGTCTAAGACATGTGACATCCACCAACCCGCGCTGGGACCGCGTGGTGGATTTAGGCCCACTCCTCCTCGCAGAGAGAAAGCCTGTGTCCCAGCAGTAGGAACTTTATAGGCTGATTATGTTATGCGAGTATCATGTACTTTCAAATGCATTCAGTAAAAAGCTGTTATTTCGACATTGCAAACAAACAATTTAGTGATGTACCGACTAGTCGGGGTCATTTTTGACTCGTATTAATATGCTTAAAAATTTGTAAAGATGGTGATTGAAATGAAATTGAAATCTTTACTGATATTTTTTTTATTATAGAATCAGTTTTACAGTTTACTTTCAGTGCAATCAGGAAATTAGGATAGTAAGAAATAGGAACCCTTAGTTTGGTCCATTAATTAACTGGACTTAGATCCAGAAATTAAATGCCGAAAGTAAAATGAATTAATACTTCTAACAAAAAAGAATAAACTCTATAGCAAGCAATTGGCTATAAGTAGGTTTGCCATTTTGAACATAGCCGATGTCATACGAATTCAACCGAAATCAACGACCGGCTTGGCCGACTACTCGGCCATTTTGCAGCCGACTAGTCGGCTGGTCGGCTAGTCGGCCCATCTCTCCAGGACAGGGTAGCATGCCACAAAAGACACAGGCCAGAGTAGAAAAGAAAACGCGATATGAAAACATTTGCGTCGACTGTTAAACATTGAAGGGTTATACATATACACCGTTACACTTCGACCATGAAATCGAGAAAGTTGTTTCGAGCTCTGCGAACATAAATGTATGGATCAGCTTATTTATATTTAACCATATCAGGGATGTTCCATTTAATATTTTTAATATTTAATCATATTTATTCATATCAACCATTGCAGCTATTTGACGTTACATAATATGACTTAAATGTAAGCATAGCACTAGAAGTTGTCGTAACTTGCACCCTTGCTAAGTTATAAGGATAACTTGTATTAAGGGCACAAGTCCCAACCCTTGGTTCATAATATTTTAAGGCATTGCAAATATACAAAAAAGCAAAAAATGGTCACAAATAATACATGAAATTTTTTAAAATAAAATCAACGAGGAATACACAAAAGCTAAAATACAAACGAAAAAGTGTAATGTGTCGTGGTGAGAGGTGTTAGAGATGTGTGTGAAGTGTATGTGTTCAGAATGTGGGGAATAGTTGCATTTATTTAAATTAATTTCATTAATTGTAAAAGTTGTTCATAATGATGAGCACAATGAACTTTTTAAAGGATTAAAACGATCACCAAGTAATGGTGTATAAAGGTCTGGTAAAAATTCGTCGAAATAATTTTCAATTTACAAAATATCCGTTACGAGTACCGAGGACGTTTTTTCAGAAAACTCATTTCCGTATTGGTGCTCTGGAGAAATGTATTAAAGAGGAAAACTGAAGCAGATGGAGAGGAAATAATTTCCGCTGATTTTGATTAAGTGAAACAGCTTGTGGGTAAATAAGAACAGTCCCACGGGTTAATCGATCAGTTTAAAATACTGCTTACCGCGGCTAGTCTGCGGACTCTTTTGTGCCTCAGACAGCACGTAAAATAGTGGGCTGTCATTCGTGGACATCATACAACAACAAAAAAAAACATTTATTTTTACGTCTGTCTGTTTGTTCCGGCTAATCTATTAAACGGGTGGACCAATTTTGATGAAGTTTTGTATGGGAAGGACATAAGCTATATTTCATCGATGGTATACCATGCAGGCGAAGCCACGGGTGGAAGGTACCAATAATAAAGATATGTAGTTACATCTCCCCACACCCTTTCACATTTTCTCGGTCAAGATTGAGTTGGCTCGGATCCAAAACATTATCTTTTGAATTCGCCGCAACTCTAAATTATTACATTCATTGATTTCGATCGCCACAACGGTTTTTGCATCACGATACCTAACCCCCCCTCCCCTAGTTCCGTGTGGTGCCGGACGTGAAAGAATAGGACCATCCCATTTCTTCTCAAGGGTGTCGTAGAAGGCGACTAAGGGATTTACTAGAGAATGGGCAGGCAGCAGCGTTCACTATGCATATTACCACCATACTGCGATCGCCAACCCGCCTGCCAAGCGTGGCGATTATGGCAAATCCCCCTCTTTTGGTCCGAGGCTTGTGTCCTGCAGTGGACGTCTTTCGGCTGATATGATGACCTAACCCTAAAGTACCCGAAGCAGAACTCAAAGTACCATCTAGACTATAGAGTCTAGAGACAATATGGTACTTTGAGTACTGCTTAGGGCACATTAGGAATAGTCCTTCCATTTCTTTTATAATAGGGCCCGATTCATTTGTTCACCACCTTAACCAAAATAAGAGTATTGCTATCTCTTACTGACAGACCGCGAAAGAAAAAGACAAGTGACGCTTGAGCACTGTCAAACTAAATTAGGTTTAGATTGCTTTGAATTTAATTCGTCGTAGTTACGTCGAAGAAAATCATAGTTCAACTAAATTTGACAGCTGTAATTTATTTCCATCTCCTTCTTGTTTCATTAGAAGAAAAAAGCTAGCAATAGCCCTCGTTAAGTTTAGTTGGTGCACAATAGAATTATCACTACTATTGTGTTCATAAACCGCCAGTAAACAAATTGTAATACTAAAAGTGGGTCCGACCGGTTTTACGATATCTCGTATCGAAAACGCCCGATAGTTGGATTATCTCCGGCAGAAGGTTATAGGGGATAACTTCAATGCCTTGATGTAAAACCTTTTTATGCAGTTTAAAGTGCACTTAGACCGGTGAACGAAGCTTTAAATTTCACGCAGAAATAAAATTAATTCAAAAATAATTGGTGGTCGTGGGACCCCGTCAGTACTGAAGTTCCTTATACTCGTTTATAACAGAAAGAGACAGAGTAAGAGAAAGTGTGAAATTCGCAATTTGGGGCCCGGATTCACACAAGTTGGGGTGCCCATGCAGGTTTATGTGAAATAAAATATTTTGATTTTATTTGATTTGAAATGCATTTTGAACACAGATCTATCTAGTATAAGATTTTATAAACTCCCATAAAGTCGTTTTTATAAGCTCTCATATTTTTGACTTCCGTGCCCTCGAAAACCATGAAAACGACACATATGATCAAAAATTTGAAAATGTTCACAGTCACCATCTTGGATTTGCATTTCGACCTCGCTATCGGCTTTAGCACCCCCACAAACTATTAAAACGACACCCATGATAAAAAATTAAAATTTTCAAAGCTGTCATATTGGATTTTTATTTTGACCTCACTTTTTTATATTGGCTTCAGTACCCTCGATAACCATGAAAACGACAAACATGACGAAAAATTAAAAAAAAAACAATTTTCGCTGCCGATAGCTTTGATGTTCATTTCGACCTCACTATCGGCTTGAGCACTCTCGAAACCTTTATCGTTCCGTGACGATTTCTACCAGTTAACTCCTACGGAAACCAGCGTTACAGAAATTGGTTCAGAAAATATTGTAATTATAAAAGAATGCTCGATTTTCATTTTCCCAGACTATGTAAATTCATGCCTGTAATCCTCGAAGCGATAGGCTGAGGTAGTGTATCTATTATAGTTCAGACCTTTAGTTCGTCCAATCGCAAATTAAATACTTATAACAAAGTAAAACTGCGTTCTAACTTGCACCCTTATTGCGTAACACACTATGAAGTTGAATACACGTCTATATCGGTCAACAGGACCTCATGGTCCTCAACACACAACAATGTAATGGCTTGAATACCACGACAAATACCCTTTTACTTCCGATATTTCTAGTTCTAATACACCTGGTACACACAATAGATACAATACTCATTAAAGTTGGAGCGGTATCGAACAGCCCTGTCCCGGCCACTGTCTGACTGTGTAGACACAGACTCGCCAGGATATTGCTAATTCATTGCTTCATTCGAAAAAATTGTCTGCTCAGTAACTTATATAACGTAATGAATGTTACTGAATTGTCAAAACGAAAGCCAATCCTAGTGTTAGTGTGGTACGCAATTACAACTCGGGTTACTGGTTACTGATAAAATTATCCTTAGACATGTTAACATTCCTAAAACTCAGTAATTACTGAACCTATTTGGACAAAAATGTGACAGATAAACCACACGAGATAATTAGTCAAAAACATTATCTTTTTGGTAATTGACGAATGCATGTGACGTCACGGTTCCGTGTGGTGCCGGACGTAAAAGAATAGCACCATCCAATTTCTTCCCGTGGGTGTCGTAGAATGCGACTAAGGGACTTACTAGCGAATGGGCAGCAGCGTTCTCTATGCATTTTACCACCATACTGCGATCGCCAACCCGCCTGCCAAGCGTGGCGATTGTAGCAAAACCCCCTTTTTTGGAGGTGGCCTATGTCCAGCAGTGGACGTCTTTCGGCTGAAATGATGATGTGACGTCATAACTATCCTTTGTGCTCACCACTTCCTTTAGCAGTTCCTATGAAGGAAATAATGAGAATTTTTCGATCAGTAGTTTGCAAAAGCTGAGGAACTACTGAGACTATATAGTGCCTTCAACAGCTCCTTTGAAGAAACTATTGGGATTTTTTTAAACTAATGCGTTTAAAAAAACCTTCAACAATTCACATATAATGAAACATCAGAAGCTAGGTGAACGGTTCCAATTGGTCGTTTTCTATGGAGAAGGCATTTCTATGGAGAATACTCTGGCAAGAAACTCCACGATTACTCTTTAAAAAATATGTAATTGGCTTTTAAAATGTATTCAAATTAGAGTGTTAATAGGTATAGGAGGACAGTGTAGGCCTGTCAACAAATACCAGGTACTTAATAAAATAAAAAATGGTCTACAAAACTACAGTCTACAAGGCTTACAACTTACAGCGTTCTCACATTCATAAAATATAAAAAATACATATAAAAGATAAATAAAATACAAACCAATTTAAACCTAATGACATGATTGCCACTACGACCACTAATGAAGAGTTGAAATTAGAGTTGTAGGTATTTAATGTCAAATGGTAAGAAGATTATGTCAAAGAAGTATGTAAGAAGTATGTACAAAACTAAAATTAATATCCTATTTTGGGAGCGGTTATTAGACATTTACATAGTTGGTATGCTATTAATGAGTTGCCAGGGAAGCCACATGTGCAGAAGGAATTATTGCCAAACCCTGTCTTTTATCTTATAATAATTACATTCGGCTACTATGAACCTGAATGGGCAGCAGCGTTCTCTATGCATTTGACCACCATACTGCGATCGCCAACCCGCCTGCCAAGCGTGGCGATTATGGCAAACCCCCATTTCTTTGGCGGAGGCCTATGTCCAGCAGTGGACGTCTATTGGCTGAAATAATGATGAACCTTCTTGGACCAGAACATATACACTTCAATGTTAACTTCATTTTTTTAGTCGTTCATAAAATAAAGGACATAACCGTCAGCGGGATAAAGTTCCATCATCTCCCATAAAATAGTCACACAAACAGTTGCACAACCTGCCAGGGGTGCGGGTTGTTCGAAAGAGATAACGCGGCCCCTGGCACACAGGCAACTGAGGGACACACGGGTAGGTTTTAGTCAGTAAAAGTCTGCCACGCCCTCCTGCTCCACCCAGAGCGGGAGAACACATTTGATGATTTTCCACCCAAAAAAAACCAGTTGCACAAAGAAAATCATTAATACCACATTATTTAATTGATGATTAACGCTAATGATTTCAATTATTTAATCATGTTGCACAAAACAACTTTACGGCGCTATTGGTGCTTGCTTTGTGTAACAAAAACTGTGACAGAGTGCCTCGTTTGACACTTCAGTATTTAAAATTCGGAACCATTAAAATCAATTCTAATGTTGCTTTCTGCAACAAGATAATGGAAGATTAGTATTTAATAACGGCTTTCGTTTCCCATGAGCGGACTCGATTCCCCCCGAAGTTAGCCGAACGTCGCCTGTGGTCTTACTGTGAGTTTTTTAAAACTAATTTGGCCAATCGGAGCGCCGAACGCGGTCGATGCATAAAGTCGAGATGATTAAAATAAACTCACACCTGGACCTCTAATAGTACCAAACTTTTAAAATAGGCCAAACGACGCGCTATAATTCACAATATTCTGATTTTAGTCTTAGCCGAAGGTTCAGCTGGTTTTTGGTAAAACGAAAATTATGTCCGAATCATGACTTTTTGGCTTTTTTTAATCCAATTTTATCATGCGTTCTATACTATAAACAGATGAGATGGCTCTATCGGCGTGTGGGGGGTGGCACCACTCCCATTGGAGTTTGCCCCCATCTTTCAAGAAACTCTTCGAACTGACTGTTCTGGTCGAAAATGTCCCGCCGCCTTTTTATTTTGGCTGATAATTAAAACGAAGCTTCGGTCTCTCACTAATGTAAACGCTGAACTAAAATTGCAAAACCGATATTGAAAAATCACAGGTGTTTCTATCAGAGAATTTCTAATGCCATTTTCCTGTTCCGAACACTAAAGTGAAATAGTTGCATTATTTTATTTAAAACGGAATGAATAACAGAGATAAAAAATAAAAAGCGTCAGATTCCGGATTCAAACGTAGTCATTAAAATGCATAATAGTCGTTCTGTATGGTAGGTTTTACTTTATTTTTGTACTGTATTGATCGCGATGCCGACAACGAGGGGTTTAAAATTCAGAGGAGCGGAAAATAGGTCAATGTTATGCTGGGGTCGATGGCTAATAAGGGGGACCTGTATTATAGGGTCTAAATACACTGTTTTGAAAGGAGTTCCAAAATGTATGTCAGTTGTTCAAAGTATACGTTTAAGATTGAAGCAGTGAATTAAGGAATCATATTGACCGACGAAAAAATTGGAGGAGTTTTTCAAGTCAAAGCGTATGCTATGTATACGTATAACTTTTTACTGAGTAGGTAGTCCGATTTTGGAAAATCTTTTTTTGTTGGGAAGGGTTTACTTTGACGTGGTTCCCATTCAAAAGTGAAAAAAGTCGCTCATGTGTAGAAAATAAATCCCAGAAGATTATTTTTTTGGGCAGCTTGGTTAATTTTCAGCGTTGATTCTTTGTTTGGCGCCGACTCAAAATTAGTAATTTATTTTATCTTATGAGCTTAGTTATACTAAAAGGTTTGAGGCGTGCCTTTACAATACACGAGCGTCACTGATATAAAAAAAAATATTTATGTACATTTACCTATACAAACACAAACATTTGATCGGCAATTTGAAACAATGGAAACTCCAGTTCAATTCACATAGTTTAAATTGGGTCACGAATTCATAGGTGTAGAATGTTTTTTTAATAATTGGATAGCGTATGCATGCACCGCGCTCCCGGCCTGCGCTAACGAATCCGATTGACATTATTGCCATTTTTCGGAACCGATAGTTTAGTTCGTGGTCAGTCCACGAAACTTTCCAATTGGATTCAATTTTCGAACATGACAAAAACAGAGAGACATTCGTAACGTGGCTTTATTTTTTCCGCAGTTCCGGTGATATTTTTCTTCTGTGAGATATTTGAGAGGGGCTCGTGGCTAAGTAAGACGCACGGGTCGATACATCAGTTTAAGCTACGCTGGCTGGGATCCCTCCGTGGATAGGTGACCATACCGAGACTCCTACGTGCCTTGGAAATAACGTTAAGCCGTTGGTTCCAACTGTCATTCGTGGATCTTTCACTACCGTTACGGGTCGTCAGGAGACCGAAAGACTGAAAACCAGTATCGTATTACCCATTAACTGGGGTTTGGAGGTCAGATAGCAGTCGCGTCATGTAAAATACTGGTATGCAGTTGCATCCGGTTAGATCCCAATATACATGGACACGCCACAATTGCGGCGGTAAGTCCCGTCTTTGAGGAGTGGATTGAGAGGCGCCACGACGCCCTCACCTTCCGCCAGACGCAGGTTCTCACCGGACACATCTGTTTAGGGAGGTTCCTGTTTCGGATAAGGCGGGAGGAAACGCCCGGGTGTTACCACTGCGTAGATTGCCCGGATGATACGGTGGAGCATACGGTGGAGGTCTGCCCGGCTTGGGCGGAGCACCGCCGTGTCCTCGTGGAGGCGATCGAAAGCGGCGATCTCTCGCGTCCGGTCCTGGTCCAGGCCATGGTACGGAGCGAGAGTGCATGGGAAGCTGTCACCTCCTTCGGCGAAACAGTAATACTCGCGAAGAGGGAGGCGGCGCACGTGAGGGAGAGGCAGTACGTGCGCCCTCACGGCCTTAGTCGCCACAAGAGACGCCCTGGGCGTCGGGAATCCCAGGCTGATTCCCGGCCATCGTAGGCGCGGGCTTGCGGACGGAGAGTAATGGGTAGCTCGCTGTCCGGTAAGGATCAAGCCCGGGTCGACGGCGCGTTGTGTTCCACGCGCGCCTCAAAGAGATGTCAGAATCAACTGATGGGGCCCGCAAGGGCCGATGCCTGCCAGGGAGGTGGGTTGTTCGAAAGCGATACTGCGGCCCCTGGCACACAAGCAACTGAGCACGGGTGGCTTTTTTGTCAAAAAAAGTCTGACACGCCCTCTCCTGCTCCACCCAGAGCGGGAGAAGTTATTTGATAATTTCCCACCCAAAAAAAAACAATAAGACCCCATTTTAAATGTATAAAGTAATGCTCGGGTCAACACAATTTTCGCAATAATAATTATAGTTAGTTTTAAAAAAAAAATTCGTCGTCGTATTATGCTTTTAACTCAATACTCTAATTGGGATATATGAGGTCTTGCGTTAATTATGTTACATGTATTATTAGGAAAGAGCCTAGGCAGAATGATTGAAATGAATGAACAGTAAGTAGTACAAGCTTTGATCAGTATGTTTCAAAATATTCAAAAACTTTTAAAATTGTGTGCAATTTAGTTAAAGCCCTTTATATTAGCAATAAAATAAAATCAGCTGATGATAAAATAAAAACGACCTGGTAAATAATAAATAATGAAACAGGTAGAAAAAAGCAGCTTAATACTGAATTTAATTTAGAGACTGCAAATGGCTCCATCAACTCACATGTAGAATTAGCTCAGGAATTTGAAAACCTTTTTGCTAATATTCCTGTTTAAACTACTGAAGCATTAAATTCCTCACCCGCGCGTTCTGCTGTCTTACTCAGAAACAATATAAGGGCATGCTCTTTGGAGTTTAGGTTTCAGCATACCAACCCCCAAGCTGTTACAAAAGCTTTTAATCATCTTAAAATCAAATCAACAGAAGATCTTTGGGGAATGTCTGTAAGATTCTGTAGTGCTATCGTCGAAAACATTGCGACCTATTTAGCTTTCATATTTAACACCAGTGTAGACCAAGAAGTCTTCCCGGATCTCATGAAACACAGTAAAGTAGTTCTGTTGTTCAAATCTGGTGATAGAAAAGAACCCAACAATTATAGCCTTGTGGCAATTCTGCCAGTTCTCAGTAAAGTGTTTGAAAGTTGATTCTCAATCAAATGTTACGTCACTTTAATAAAAATGCCACCTTTCATGAACATCAGTACGGTTTCACCAAAGGGCGTTGTACCATTGACGCTGGTGTCACCCTAATAAAGAACATTTTTAACGCCTGGGGGGAAGCAAAAATGTCCCTCAACTCTAAGGCTTCCCAATCTTGATGTTCTTTGTCTCCACGCGCACGTTGTCGTACTCGTGGCAGCCCGGTCGAAGAAGTCCGTAGTGTTTTTATTTATATTCTCGCGGATTACATTTATTTATTGTTGTTCCCCTCATGGGCCACCATGTTATATCTTTAGGGATATACTGGTGCCAATCAAAGTCCCAATAAAAGAAAATTACAATATATTTCTTAAATTCGATGTTACATAGACGGAGGTTCTGAGGCAAGTGAAAATTACAGTTGGTTTATCCAAATATTGCCTTTTGCGACCTCTCCAAGGCGTTCGATTGCGTAAACCATGAGACACTACTGTTGAAACTGAAGCACTATGGGATTAGAAATACAGCCCTTGATTTGCAAATATCATACCTGAAAGACAGAAAAGTTAAAGTTCAAGTAAACGGCATAAACTCACTGGGGTCTGTAATGGCAATGGGCGTTCCTCAAGGTTCAATATTGGGTCCATTCCACTTTTTAGTTTACATTAATGATTTACCCTGTTTACTTCTAAATCAAACGAAGATGGTGTTATTTGCAGATGATATTTAAAATAGACCGACCTACGGTCACAAAATCTTGATGACGTGAATAACTCTATTCTTCAGGTCCAAGATTGATTTACGGTTAATAATTTGGTACTAAATGGCACAAAAACGAAATGCATTAGATTTAAATGACCAAATGTTAGAAGTAGCCAATGTGACATCACATTGAATGAAAATGAGAAAACTGGAATTTGTTAATCAAACGGTGTTCCTAGAAATCACGCTAGACGAGAAATTACAATGGGGATCTCATATCACATGTCTTGCGGGGCGGCTAAGCTCGGCCGCTTATGCTGTTAGAAAGATCACACAGTTAATCGATGTAGAAACTGCGCGTTTGTTCTATTTTAGCTACTTCCACAGCATTATGTCGTATGCCATTTTACTGTGGGATAGGGCTGCTGACATTGAATCCATCTTTATTTTTCAAAATAGAGCAGCTAGAGCCATTTATAATCTACGTCGCCGCGAATCCCTCAGGGAACTGTTTAAAAGGATTAATATTATGACGGTACCTTGCCAATTCATTTATGAAAATATCATGTATGTAAGAAAATACTTACATCTTTTTAACAAAATAAGTGATAGACATAATTTTAATACTAGAAACAAAGACAAAAAGATCAACCATTTTTCAGATTAGCTAAAATACATCCATATTTTGTGTGGTACTGTGTTAAATGTTAGAACAAAATACCTCGTGATAAATTGCAATTAAATGAAAGGAAATTTAAAACTCATGTTAAAAGTAAACTTTGAAAACAAGCATATTACAAATTAGAGGATTATGTCCAAGATAAGAATGCTTGGAAACATGCTGGTCCTGCTCCATAGGACAATATAGAGTCTAGACAAAATGAAACTGGTTGCTAATTAAATTGTATAGTTAATAGTATTTATGACATTGATTTACACTCAGTGACTACTTTAACTCACATACTGACTTATTACTAGTTAATATTCTAGGAAAATCGTGTACTTACTTTTACAATGTTTGTAAATATGTGAGCACCATGTATATAACACAAAATTATTTTGTCTGTATTGCTTAAATTTCATTATTTTTACCTATTTTGGTAAGATAATTTTATTCTGGGTGTATCGTTTTCACACATAATTATATAATGAATGTACTACGAGTATGTTAAAGTCTTATACATTGTACTTAAATCATTTTAAAAGAGTAACGGTGGAGTTTCTTGCCCATTCTTCTCCATACGAAACTACATTTTGGAAGGGGCGACTAGAATCAAATGTTGACGTTCAAAAGTGCCTTTTAAGTGGCTATTTGAAATAAATGCTTTGACTTTGACTTTGAAATATTTGTTTGAAACTAAAATTGATTTTAAAACAGTTGATACTAATTAATAGCTAATGAGGCTGTTGTTCATTGGCACAGCTTGATTAGTAGACTAATTAATTCGCGCTAAATACTTGAAGCACAGACCGAAGTACCAGGAACGCATGTGTGTCGAGGGAATCACTCGTCATATTAATAAATTACATATAAATCACAAACGTGTTATGAGGCTTGGATTGTTAGCGGCTCTGCGATGTTAGGCTTTAATTAATAGGTAACAAAGCATTATATCACGTACAATCTTTAATCAGGTTTTAATGGTTGTGTATAAAGGGGCAAATAAAATTGGCTGGCAATACTTTACCCACGTGTTGAGTATCGATATCGAAAACTCATAAAAACTTTAAATGGCACTGACATTATGTACCTACTTAGGCAAGAAAACCAATGTTATGTATTGGTTTTGGAAATTCTTAAATATATCCTAAGTTCCATGAAATATTACAAAAACAGCTCATAGTCCGGGCGTTGAGCTACGTCCATCGAATGACGAAAAAAAATTCCCATGTCGTAACCCAACACGTCGGTAAATATTGCCAGCATACTACATTCAACTTCGACCCTGTATTGTCAAATCCTTCGTTTTTCCGAAGGCCTACCCAAAGATCAAAAAGTCCTTCAGATTAAGTCGACATTTAGCGCGTTTAGGTAAACGGAGGTTTTGCGTTCAAGAGGTCGATAACACCAGTCTGTTACTGCCCTACTGCTGGGCAAAGACCCCTTCTCATACAGAGAAGAAGGCTAACTCTAGATTTCCCAACGACGGCCTCTCGATCCACTTCTATTTACATACATATCAACGGAATAAAACTACTAGAAAATGATTTGTACTTATTTCTATTAATGATCCACCAAGATCAACGTCATTTGGCAAGCGTTCAAATTACCAGAGTGTTAATTTGTTGATACATTGAATCGTGAAATGATTTCAAATCTATATTTTTGGCGTATTAGTCTATTCGCACGAGTTAACTCACCCGAATGGGATGAAAGATCACTTTGAAATAATTTCATATTTTCTATAGGCGACTCGCACGAAGTCTATTTGAGGGCGAATCGAAATTTTCCGAACAAAGTTGGTTATGCGACTATTTTTTAAAGTAGCATTGTTTCATTGAATTGTCGCTACATAAACAACCATTACTTATTTGTCATATTATTTTATATTCCGACGCCATTGTTTGTTTTGATTTATTTGTTTTGGTTGTGAGCTATGATAGCATGTATTTAATATTTTAACGTTGATAAATAGTGTGAAAAATAGACAATATTCAATGAAAGATCACTTTGAAATAATTTCATATATTTTCTTTAGGCGACTCGCACGAAGTTTATATGCGAACATTTTTGAAAGTAGCATTGTTTCATTAAATTGTCGCTACATAAACAACCATTACTTATTCGTCGTATTATTTTATATTCCGACGCCATTGTTTGTTTTGATTTATTTGTTTTGGTTGAGAAGTAGGATAGCATGTTTTTAATATTTTAACGTTGATAATAGTGTGAAAAATAGATAGTATTCACTGTAAAAGTTGTTCAGGTGGCGTGTGTATAGAAAAGAAAAAATGATACGTTTTCAAAATTATCTTTCGGTGAAATATAAAACAAATGATCGTGAAAAGTAGTTGTATATCGAATTTGCACTGAATACAAACTAAAGGTAAATCAATCGTAAATTCAATACAAAACAAAATGATTCATGTAATTGCCTCATATGTTTTTTTTTATTTTTTCTGTCTACCCTGTCTAAAAACTGTGCACGCCACTATACGACAGTACCGATGTTCAGCTCGAAAAATTATTTTTCACTACGAAGGGACATCACTTTTTTATTTATTTTTTCCCTATCGAGTGTGTGTGTGTGCGTGCGAGTATCGCGACAGGAACCGCACAAGTGTTTTAAGAGTTCGGTACCCGTAAGGTAACCAACGGGACCACTACACTGATACGCTGTCCATCCGTCCGTCTGTCTGTCAGCAGGCTGTATCTCATGATCCGTAATAGGTACAGTCTGTCCGCTGAGAGTTGATAAATATTATGATACGTTTCCGATTAGCGACTGTCGCTGAATTATCGCAAACTGTATGGCGGCTGTCGCTTATCTCCCGCTTTCGCTGTTTTCATGGTACAAGGCATGCAGGTGTTGTGAACTGCGGCCCAAACAGCGAGCGGACGCGGCAGCCATATTGCCTATAAATAATTAGCGGGCCGCAAACTGTAATGAGTTAAGAAACCCTGACTTTATCAACTCTCGGCGAACAGACTTTAGACAAGTTGAAATTGTCACAGAATGTGTATTTGTGTTGCCGTTATAAGAAAAAAAACACGCAAGTTAAAAATTAAAGGGATACAAGAAACGTGTTTTTTTTTCGACGTTTCTTACTTTGTGATACGGAACCCTTCGTGTACGTGTCCGACTCGTACTTGGCAGGTTTTCCATGCGAGTTTCGCGAAAGGCACCGCACAAGTGTTTTTTTTCCTATACCTAAGTTCATTGAATTCATCAAAATCTTAACGTACTCCGTGCTATTTATTTATTTAATACTTCCGTGCGTGAAGTATTAAATAAATAAATAACTTGCTAACAAAGTATTCTTTCTGTGCTTGTGTAAATCCGTTCTGCACAGTTCAGTTTCCGTCCGTCTGTTTCTGGTAGATATAACTTACAACGACATCTTAAGAGTCAAACGCGCGTTATTCCGTAGCTTTGGAAAGAATTGCACTCGTATTTTTATTGAGTGTCAGTATAATTTGCCTAGCCTTTTCTAAACTATATTGGCTCTGCTTCCAGTCTAATCCGATGCAGCTAAAACCAGTATTTTATATGGAGCCACTGCCTATCTGACCTCCACAACCACAGTTCTCGTAGAATCGTTGAGTTCCATAAGTTCTTAGTTGATCTACACGACTACTCACAATTGCGTGCACTGACCGCACAGATCCACTCAATATGTGTGGTGCTATCCTCAAAAGACCATTTCATACATCAATCTGTACTGAGACTGACTTCTGAGTTTGTTTCGGCCTTGCTTCTCAGAGTATTCAGATAGGAAACGCCTTTCTCATCTAGTTTTAATTATATTATTGACGTGTGAAAAAGTGTTTGTACAAATCCACTTACAGAAATAAATTCATTTAACATTTATCATTCAAAAAATACACTCTCTTAAACTGCGTGAATTAAATGCATACAGTAAAAATAAATGCAAACAGTAAATATTGACATTTCCAGGGTAAACATAAGCAGTTAAGAGGCCGTATACGACTTTTTCCGATTTTGCTGATTCATATAGTTAAAATACTTTTCCTTCAAGTTTTAATGCAGAAACTGTTTTGAGGATTTTGCTGTGAGTTTTAGAATATCACATATTTACGAATCATTTTTACGTCTACGCGGTATAAAAAAATTAAAATGCATTGTAGTGAAAGTCTTTCTATCTATACAATTTCATATTACAAAAAAATAGTAAAAAAACATATAACTTAGTCAAATTTTAGAGAAAATGGGAAAATCATTTCGGCTACTCAGTACTCTCGTATATCAAATTAAAACTACAAAAATAAACTTCAAAATCAATCCATTTCCCAAAAATAACATGCAAAAACAATTGGCAGTAAAATACTCTTTCAAAAGAACCTAAATCTCGAATTATGCTTCTCGAAAAAAATTACATAGAAGCTCATCATTTATTAGATAATAATTGAAACGATCTTTCACGTTGTGCGTTTAAATTAAAACTTTTGGAAACAGTATTTTTTTTGTAAAATTAAATCAATCAGCAAATTCGGTAAAATTTCGTTTACGACCTCTTAAGTGAAATACACACTGCGCAGCCTCAAAGAGAATCGCAGAATGTATTATTACCTGTGGAAATGCTTGGAATATTCACTATAGAAGGTAAATTATGGAATACTGAAAATGTCGGACAGTATTTGTTTAAATAATACACGCTATCTGTACTCGGTAAACATTAATGAGCTCCGGGTATATTTATAGAAACGGTACATATTCGTGTATCGGAGTGTAATATTTTATTTATTTTATAACAGCTTAAACTATAATTACAGAGTTATCCCTAATAATAGAAACAAACTGAAGCAATGTGTTAAACGTTAATATCGAAGTAGGTATACCTAATATTGTTCCGTGTGGTGCCAGATGTAAAGAATACCAGTAATACCACCACCCCATTTCTTAGAGACTTACTGCAGAATGGCCAGCAGCGTGCTTTATGCATTTTACCCGCCTCAAACTCAAACTCAAAGCATTTATTCAACCAAACAAACAAACTCTTCAGTTTTATCATATTATTATATACTAGCTGTGCTCGCGACTTCGTCCGCGCGGAATAGTTTTCTTACTATTATTTATAAACAAATAAAAATTCTAAAATAAAAGTAGCCTAAGTTACTCCTTGTTACATCAGCTACCTGCCAGTGAAAGTCCTGTCAAAAACGGTCCAGCCATTTCAGAGATTAGCGGGAACAAATAGACAGATAGACAGATAAAAATTGTAAAAATGTTATTTTGGTATACATGTACCGTATTATATTCATATGCATGTAGCAAAAAGCGACTATTTTAATATTACAAACAGACACTCCCATTTTTGTCTATATGTATAGAAGATGTATAGATAAACTAATTCCAGGCACTTTTGAATTGTCAAAGAGTCGAAAAGATGAAGCTAGTTGCCCATTCCAAAGCGTAGTAGATACCTATGGAGAAGAACGGGCAAGAAACTCCATGGACACTCTTTTAAAATCATGATATTGTTACAATAACTTAGTTATATCATTATGTTGAAATTATCAATGTGAGAACGATGTGAAAAAGACGAGCACGTTAAAATCGTCCGTAATTAAAATCAAAAACAAATTCAGAAATTAAAATAAGCCGTGGCAGCTAAGACATGACCAGTCCCCACTGTCGGCGCCCGTTCACGAACATGACGCATGGATCAGCACCATTCAGCTCAACCATTTTGAAGGGAACTTAATGATCCAACACCACCATACTGCGATCGCCATCCCGCCTGCCAAGCGTGGCGATTATGGCAAACCCCCGTTTGGTAAATGAACAAAGTATGTTATGCAATAGGAAATATGCATGTAATTCAAAACTCTTTCATTAACTAAACAAACTAGTCAAGAAAGAATTTACTATAGTTTTTACATTTTGTAATGCATTACTTATTTTACCATTTCTTTTTGTTCAATGGTACGTTTTCCTGGTGGAACGGAACGCAAGCTCGAAACGTATGGTCTTCGAAAATATCGAAACTGACCTCAAATGGCATGTGAATAAATATCTTTTCAGAGTAAACTGCTTGAATTCTCATCAAGGTAAGTTAGTTCGATTTCTGCTTGACTAGAGCACAAAAAATAATATAATTTACATGATTTGATCTCAAACAGAGACGTAAGCAAAGCAGTATCGTGGCAAGTGACACCACAATATAGCCGCGGCAATAACGCACGTTTAAACTGTAGAGGAAAATTGTTAATATTTTTAAGCAACAAACCGTAGTATAATTTGACTTTTAATACTTTTCTTGGGTTTATATTAACGTGCTTCATTGATTAAGAGAGAACACATTGCATGCATATTCCTTATTGGGATGCAGAGGTATGTGTGTCGAGTGTAAACACACACACACACTTCGAATTCCATTGAAACTTCTACAAGGAATTCCTGACAGATTGTTCAATAGTTTAAGTTTGCAAGAAGCAATAAACCTACACTTGCTACGCACTTCCACGTTACTATCGGGACAACTCGACATTTCTCGCAGGAGTTCGATCGCATGCAAATATCTCGACTTAGGGCCCTATCTCACTAAGACACCATGGTGGTGCAACCATGGTCGCGCTACCAACAAAATGTATAGGTACAGCTTTTTGGTGGGTATCTCACCAAGCGTCCGATCGGTTGCGCAACCATCCATACATTTATTGGAGTGCAACCATGGTTGTGCCGCCACTGGTGTCCTAGTGAAATAGGGCCCTTAGAATATCGGTATCTCTTTATACATACAGGGTGGTACCCATCGACGCGTAAACTGCAACCATGAATTCAACACATGAGACCTTAGACTCCTATAGCTTAGAAATTTTTCGTAAGTTATCAGAAATAAATCTGCTGTTTCATAGAAAAGTGCAAACCCACGCGATCAAAATGTATGGAACAGCTAATCTCAAAAACCTTGTGCCCCTTTTTATGAAAACTGCTCAGATGGAGCAGTATTAAATGGCAGTATTATTGGCATAGTTAAAGTTTATATGCAGGAGTGCAGAAGGCTAATAATAGTTTTAAATAAGAATGCATTAGAAATACATTTAGTATTAAATGAATTACGGTCCTATTTTTTTCGATAGCCGACGAATTATTTCGACCCACTGGGTTCAGAATCATATACTAAATACACGGTAGCAGGTTGCGCATCTGTGTCCCGGTTTATCCGGTAAAAACAGACAAGAAGAAAAGAATAGAATAATACGCACAAAGGTGATACTTTGCACATAAATTCTTTTTCTGCTGAAATCTCTTCGAGCATACATAGGAAAGTAGAATAAGAAATTTAGATACAGTTTTACTTGACTGTACTCCTAACAGCCGAGTTCATTAATATAATGGCACTGTCAAGAATTTAAAATATTGTGAGCGTTGGATAGCTAAATAAATTCTATAGAACCTATAAATCAAAAATATGTCCTCATGTGAACAGTTTAATAATATATGCTGTGCATTAGGCAATAATATGAAAAATTATGAGAAAAACCAGTCACATATTAATGAATCTAAATCTAGACCACAATTTAATGATGCTTATAGTTGCCGCAATATTATGAACTTTTTTGACGTTCATATATTTTTGAAGACAGAAAGGGCCAATATATTAATGAAATCGACTATACAAAGAGTGTGTTGAGTATAAATGTGTTTTATTGTTAGGTACACAGGCCGTGTGCCTGGTGGGATTTTCCATCGGCATTTTATTATAACGTACGAAAAATTATTACACTAGGGCTTCTAGAATTGTGTGCTACATACATGGTTACAGTTTGCGCGACGAGGTTCCTGCCACCGTGTAGACATATTCATCATTATCATCATCATTTCAGCCGAAAGACGCCCACTGTTGCCACGCCCCCCAAGCTCCGCCACTTCGACCGGTTCTGTGCTTCCCGCATCCAGTGGTCCTCACAAGATCATCGATCCACCTTTTGGGAGGCCTTCTAATTTTACGTCTTCCGGTGCGCGGTCGTTCTGGCCCCATCGGCCATCTGTTCAGCGAGCAATGTGCCCTGCTCACTGCCACTTAAATTTGGCAATTCTTCGGGCTATGTCTGTTACCTTGGTTCGCCTACGGATCTCTTCATTCCTGATTCGATCGCATAGGGAAACTCCATTGCCCTGTCTATGCCCTTTGGGTGACTTTAAGCCTTCTTATGAGGCCCATTGTGAGCAACCACGTTACGGTTCCATATGTCATCACCGTGTATATTAAGTCAAATGTCTGATTGGTCCTGATTGCCTCGTGGTCTAGTGGTCGCAAGCGCTACTGCGAACCATGGGCAAAGTGTTATTGGGTTTTTCCATTAGGAAATTCTCAGTAGCGGCCCTGACTCGGGATTTGTGTCCGTTTGGTGGGAATGGGCTCGCCCTCTATTACATGGGAGTTAAAGACAACTGGTGAAATGTGGTACACCTCTACCAAACCTTCGGGGAAGCAAGGCGTGGTTATATATGGTGCACGTTTGGCCGGTGTAATTTCAAGAAATAGGCGTGACAATACAAAATTAAATCATGTATCGTGTCAAACCACTATGATGCGCAAAAGTATTTATTGCATGGCCCCAATTGTCTATAATAAATTAACAAGTGCTTGGACAAGACTTCGAAAATGATTAATAAATAAAACGCACTACAGTGTAACTGAGTTTTTAACGGACAATTTTTTTTTTTGTTTTTCTGCATAATTTTTAATGAATGAATTATTGCCATATTAATTATTGTTCTACTTAAGAAATGTTACGAGTATGTATTATTTATCTATGAACTTTAATTTTAATGTTAGTTTGTTTATATAAGTTTGACCACTACTTTTATGTTTTAATGAAAATTTTATTGAATGTAGGTATAATGTAATACCGTAATATCGGGGTACATTAGCCCTAGGGTGTAACTTTGACCCAAAACGACAAAAAGTTGAACTTCCCGCCACGCCGCACTTTAGGAGCTATTGAAGTTGTTCGCGCTATATATCGATAGATGGCGGTATGGGGCGGTCGGTAAAACAGTTTCACGTTCACAAAGCGGATTGGTCAATTTGTAATTAGAGTCACAGGTACTACATGTAAAACACGTGAAGTTATTATGTGCAAACTTTGTCACAAAACAATACTATCAGGTAAGTGTAAGTGTTTTTTAATAATCAATCGTAACAGATATGTATCTAGGATTCTAATGTGATCTAAATCAAAGAGTTAAATACATTTTTGTGAGAAGTAATATGACAATTAAAATTACAGTATACTTTGGCCATCGTTTTCGGGTTTCTTTGACCCATGGGCCAAAGTAACCTCACGATGTTTTTTCTGTTTCTAATTTCGTTTAATCAGCTAAACACCAACATATTTTTTTGATTTTCAGATACGTAATGCCTACAATTTATAAAAGGACACCAGGAAGTCGTCGTTACATTGATTATACAAAAGAACAGTTGCAGCAATGTCTAAACGATGTCAGATCTAAGATTTTGACTCAGCGGGAAGCTGCACTAAAATACAAAATTCCTCGCAGCACAATAAAGAATAAACTAAAAAATAAACACTGCAGCAAACCTGGCCATCCGACAATATTTACAACAGAAGAAGAAGAGGCATTCGTCGCCCATATTACAGCACTTTCCGAATATGGGTTTCCGATAACGGATATCGACCTCAAAATTATTATAAAATATCCTCACGTGGTAGACAAGTTAAGCAGTTTAAACATAATGCACCTGGAACTGAATGGGTTAGAGGATTTCTTAATAGAAATAAGACACTATCTAGACGATTAGCAAACAATGTAAAGAAAGTCCGAGCTGCAATTTCAGAACAAATTATCAAAGACTTCATTGAAAATTTGACAAAAGAATTGGAAGGTATTCCACCACAGAATATCTATAACTATGACGAAAGCAATCTTACAGATGACCCCGGGAAAAAGCGAGTTATTTGTAGACGTGGTACAAAGTATCCGGAAACTATAGTGAATGCCACAAAAGTAAGTTTTTCAGTCATGTTCTGTGGGAATGCCGCAGGAGAAACAATTCCGCCATATATAATTTTTAAAGCAGAACATTTGTGGTCCACTTGGACCGAAAATGGACCAACGGGAGCTGGTTATAACAGATCAAAAAGTGGCTGGATTGATAGCATAACCTTTGAGGACTGGTTTATGTCTCATTTACTGCCAATTTTAAAGAAACAACAAGGACGCAAAGTGATCATTGGTGACAACTTGTCCTCTCACATTAACAAAAATGTGTTAGATGCATGCCACACTAATAACATCAGCTTTATCTGCTTGCCTGCAAATGCTACTCATATTCTCCAGCCTTTAGACGTGGCGTACTTCAGGCCATTGAAGATAAGATGGCGACAAGTCTTGCTAGACTGGAAAAACTCCCGAGAGGGAAGAAGGCTTCCAACTCTGCCAAAAGATCAGTTTCCTAGAGTACTAAAAGCGGCGTTGGAAAATATGAAGGACACCCAAATCAACCTTTCTAATGGGTTTAGAAAAACGGGTATATATCCTCAAAACGTAGTAGAACCTTTGAGTAGACTACCAAATCAAGACAGAATCGTAGATCTGTATTTGATTTCCGACACTTTCCTGCAAAATCTAAAGACGTTACGGAGTAACGATAGCCCATTCCAAAAGAATCTAGCCAAGAAGAAAAAGCTTGATGTTCCTGCAGGTCGATCTATTCGCGCGGAAGATATTTCAGAAAGAGAACAAGCTGGTCCCTCGGGCTTGGCTCAAACAAATTCGAAGAAAATAGGGAAAATCAGAAAACGCTTAATTCATAGAAGTTCCTCCTCAGAGAGCAGTGACGCAGAAATAAGTCTCGCTTCATCTTCTGAAGATCTCATAACGGCACGACATCAACCAGATGATTCAGAAGACAATTTATCGTTGACGCAGGTTACGTTTCCCGATAATAGTCCAGCACCGGATGAACCACTGGCTCAGTTTTCAAAGTTAGATTCTCTGGATTGTAATGCTAGAGTAGAAGATATTATTGAGGAGGAACGTCAGGATGGAAATGACTACTGTGTCGATGATCATGTGTTGGTTAAATGGAATTCACGCGTTTATCCCGGGAAAATTATATCGAAGTCTGTAGAAGGAGCGCTAGTAAGTTGCATGAAGAGAGGAAAATTCTGGAGATGGCCTGCAATTAAAGATGAACAATTATACCGTTGGGAAGCAGTGATAAAGAAAATTAATGTACCTAAATTTGTGAAAAAGGGCTTATTTATTGTACCTGAAATTGATTTAATTAATACGGATGTCTGATTATTAACCTAAAGATTCTCAATTTTTGAAGACTGATTAGTAACAGATCGGTAGACACCTAGTAAAATAATTTGTTAGTTAGTGGATGTTAATTAAAGTTACACATGTTGAGCTACTTCTAATAAATATAATTTATTAGTTTAGAAGATTTATCTGATAGTTTTGCTAAAGATATAATTAAAAAAGCCATGTTCTAATTTTTTTTTTAATTTGTGTTGATTATTTTAGAGTTTTTCAGTACAATAAAAACAAGTTAATCAAGATAATACGTCTTTCTTTGATATATGAAATCAATCAAAACAGGTTTCTTTGTCCTTTCATTGAAAACCGTTACGTTTTACTACACAAAAAAATGAGGGCCAAATAAACCCGCTTCAACGTACAACTTTGGCCCAAACTTTGCGATAAAAAAAAACAACTTAGGGGTTATTTTCTTAAGTTTTACGTATGTACATGAGTTGATTATATTCACAACTAAAAACCTATTTCTATTTTAGAGACATGGTGCTTCTTAAATTGAAGTAGTCAAACGAGAAGTAAAAAGATCATG
Source organism: Polymixis lichenea (assembly GCA_949091785.1). NCBI lineage: Eukaryota > Metazoa > Arthropoda > Insecta > Lepidoptera > Noctuidae > Polymixis > Polymixis lichenea. Next base: position 56,765,591 of record OX420931.1, on the reverse strand, counting down.
ATTTTGGGACAAAGTACCCCGACCTTACGGTACTTAATTAAGTTAATGTTATAATAAAAAAATGAATTTGAATGATTTTATTTAATTAGAGTGTAATAATTAAGTTAATGTTTTAATGAGACTTTTAAATTTTAACAATTTCATACAATGAAAATGTTTGAATGCCGAATGGTGAAATGTGGCAGAACTCTGTATTGTTATGCCTACAACTACTTATGCATTACCCATATTTGCAAATAAATTCTATTCTATTCAATACCATGTTATAACATCCATAAACTGACGCCTTTTTTTATGGGGTAGGTAGAAACTACAGAACGCTACCTACTACGATCCTTACCATAGGACAGATAAAAGAGATTATCTGTTCTGTGATCCTGACATACTCCTTTTGCCTCGTTTCGTTCATACATCATAAGTCAGAAGTAATTTATTTCATAACAATATTATATATATACACCGTGACATTTTAGTCGTCTTACAAAGGTGGTCCACTCAATGTATCCGTCATAAGATACTTCTAGGTGCGATTAAAACATTGTTACCATTAATTAAGTTAATAGGTACAAAGAAAAATAAATAATGCTTTAGAATTATGAAACACCCTTCCTGTTAATAATGTTTACGTATCAAACGGTAGAAGAAAGCTACCTACCTACCATTACATTCCATCATTAATTCCATCTCCATAACAGGGTGTTTCAAGCTACGTCATGCGTCTTAGTGAATTTTTTTTTTTTTTTTTTAGTTATGCAAATCTTCAAAAATATCATTTTTTTTAAATAAATGATTAGTAGTCATTGGATACATGAAGTGGGCTGCCGTTGTAAGACGACTAAAAAGTCACGGTGTATACATTTAGAAAAGTAAAAAAAAAACAATAACGGTCAATTAAGAATTCAAGTACAATAAGATCATAAATAATAAATGTCAAAGTAATAAAATCAATCATAAGTTACAATGTCATATGTCATCTAGGAATTCATTGATACTGTAATAGCCTTTCGCCAACAAATAGGTCCTCAATTTGTTTTTAAATAAGTTAACACTGTATATGGTTTTGAATTCTATAGGTAACTTGTTGTATAAAAATACAGATTGATACCACGGGCTATGTTTGACAACTTTTAATTTCGGTTGAAGAGTGTCGGGCAAATCTTTCCTACGTGTGCTAGCTCTAGTTTGTCTTTGCTCATCATTCTCAATTTTGTGCAAATTTTTAACTAAGCTGGTTAGCAACACTACAATGTAAAGACATGGCACTGTCAAGACTTTTAGTCTAATAAAAAAAAAACAACCGACTTCCGAAAAAACACTACAAAGTGAAAAATAACTTTAATCTCGGAAGTCGGTGACTTTGGATATGTATTTTAAGTTTTTGTCACCGCCTTCCGAAATTAAAGTTATCTTTCACTTTGTAGTGTTTTTTCGGAAGTCGGTTGTTTTTTTTTTTTGGTAAAAATTTTTATTTTTCATTTTTTTAGTTATGGTACCTGCCCCACTAATTCGAAATTTCTTCATACTTGGGGTCAAAACAATGCATATTTACGCGATAGCAGCATACGCGGTTGATTTACTGTTATTTTTTGAAGAGTTCCGTTGTCTGTCTCCGAAACGCATCATCACATCTAGATGGAAGTAAAATGGGACCACACGTGGAGTAGTTTCAAATAAAAAAATAATCATCAAAATCGGTTCACCCAGTCGAAAGTTCTGAGGTAACAAACATAAAAATATAAAAAACATACAGACGAATTGAGAACCTCCTCCTTTTTTTGAAGTCTTTTAAAAATGGTCTTTACATGATTCCGTCTGCTTCATGCGGAGCATAGTCCTTAGAGCTCTTTTCTGAATCACGAATGCCATTTGTATGTTGTACTTGTAGCTATTGGCCCAAAACTCAATTCCGTATTTAGCCTATGCTCCACCAAGGCAAAGTACACATTCCTAAGTTGAGGTAAACGTAATTCTACCCTCAGTGTTCTAATCGCATAGCATGACGAGCTAATCTACACTAATATTATAAAGAGGAAAGATTTGTATTTTTGTATGTAACGAATAAACTTTCAAACTCCTGGACCGATATTAAAAATTCTTTCACCGTTAGAAAGCTACGTCTTTACCGAGTAACATAGGCTATATTTTATCCCCGTATTCCTACGAGAATGGGACCTACGCGGGTGAAACCGCGGAGTGCTGCTAGTATGTTATAATAAACCTTATAATGTGAAGTGTGTATGTTTGTTAGGCAATCACGCAAAAACGGTTAAACAGATTTGGATGAAATTTGCCATACAGATAGATTATAACCTGATTAACACAAAGAATACTTTTTATCCCGGTAGTACGTTCACCTGGGATCAGGGCAAAAGCTAGTGGTTACATAATTCCCACCACAGCATCTATCTACGGATGTTCCCCCACAATTCGTCGTTATTCCACCCAAATACAATAACGTGGCGCAATCCGTCCTTTCAACGCGTCATATTGTACATTGCTTACAACCAAGGTTTACCGGTCAGCAGGCCGGACGAGTTCCACGAAAGGCAAATTAAAAGCAATATTGCTCATGCCCATTCATCGGCGAGCAATACCGGGCAGTGTCGGGCAATGCTGGGCAGCGCCGGGCAATGCTGGACACAACGTTATGACAGATTATGAGGTAGGAGGAAACTGCGAGCGTGATGGTCTTTCAATGTTGGATCGGCTTTGTTAGGCTATAGGTTTATCAAAATATTATTCGTGAATGTAACAAATATGTATTTACAGAATGATAATAATTATAATCATCAATAAAACATATGTATAATTGCATATCTAGTTTATATGTATAAGGTTTTTTGTGGCTAAGTAACAATAGCTGCACGGGTCGATCGATCAGGTTAAGCTACGCTTGCCGCGGTTGGTCCGTGGATGGGTGACCATCTTTACATACCAAGACCCCTCCGTGCCTCGGAAAGCACGTTAAGCCGTTGGTCCCGGCTGTCATTTGTGGATCTTTGACAGTCGTTACGGGTCGTCAGAAGCCCGAAAGTCTGACAACCAGGCTTACCAAGGGGTATCGTATTACCCCAGTAACTGGGTTGTGGAGGTCAGATAGGCAGTCGCTCCATGTAAAATACTGGTATTCAGCTGCATCCGGTTAGACTGGAAGCCGACCCCAACATAGTTGGGAAAAGGCTAGGCAGATGATGAGGTCTTTGAATAAAAATGAGGCAAAACAAAAAACTGATTTATTTGTAAAATTATTGTGATTTATAAATCGAAATCAAAAGTAATGTATTCAAACTATGCTGAGAGTCAGCACATTTTGAACGTCAAAATTACATAAGACAGCCCCCCAAAACAAACCCCCTTAACCACTTCCTAGTGCTTTAGCTGAGCCTAAATTAAGGTGATAGATATTTCTAGAAAAAATATTTTATTTAATTGTACAGAAATTCTATAAAATCCTCATAGCATTCCAATTCCAACCCCTGAACTGCGTCCATTCCCTCCAACTAATAACTAAATCACAGCACAGAATAATATAACCGAGCAGAATGAAAGCTTCCTAACAGAGCTCAAAATCCTTCCCTACTTTTATAGGGCTGTCACTCGGTTAGTGCAAATCAAAAATAAGTATTTTTTTTTTAAGTTTAACGTTTTAATGTAAATAATTATGTAGATAATGTACTAAAAGCTAAAACATAATTCGGTAGGGCCTAAGTACCAGTCACCACACCACTTTCCTCATAAATCTAGGGCATTGATCAAATGATCAGACAAAAAAATTAAATCGTGGGGCGCGTGAAATTTCTATCAATAGTCAACAGCTCATATGCTATTTACATATTTACTCAGGTTACACTACGCCCCACGATTTTATTTTTTTAACATCCAACAGATTATTGTCAATCCGAATGCGCAAGGAATTTCATTCATCACTGATTGTGTCACGTACGAACGAATGGCATGCAACCGACGTTATGTGAAGTATGACGCTCCACCGGTATTCTAATTGGTTCATTCAATATTCATTCAGTTACTGTTTTGTTGTTCGATGAGCTTGAACGCTTTTTGTATCTAATACAGGAATGAGATCCAGCTCAGTTGGGGGTTGATTAAGGCTTGTTTAGTACTTGTTTTGCCCTTATTTATTAATAGCTTTTTTAGATTTTTTCGACCAACCCGTGGCGTCGAATCATTTGCATCACCTAGCTACGTTTTTATTTTGGTTTTCGTTCACCGTTCTTTCTGTTTTTTTTGGTTTGGTCGGCTTTCTAAGCGACCCTTAGATAGCTGCGGTGTTAAATAACCTATAGAGCATTCCTTAAGAACTAGACTATCAAATGCACAAAGATTTTTTCAAATCCGACTGGTAGTTTCACATGTAAGCGCGTTCAAACAAAATCTTTGGCTTTATTAAATGTAAAGGGTGTTTTTTTAGAGGCGGAGAACTTTAAATTAAAATAAAGAAGAGAAAAATGTTTACATATGCATGAAATTGGCTTTATTTGAGATATGATATTATGACATTAATGTTTGAATATAATTTCCGGCATCACAGCGCACGATACCATTAATTTACTAAAAGAAACGTTTGACGAACGATTAATTTTACGAAATGGACCTGTTAACTGGACACCTCGTTCATGCGATTTGACGCTTTCAGATTATTTTCTCTGGGAATATGTAAAGTTGCATGGTGCATGTGTAATTGCTGAAATACAGCCCGATTTACTGAGAATAGTATGTGAAAACTGGACATCCAGATTACGTCATGTACGCGCGAGCCGCGGCGGCCACATGCCTAAAATTATATTCAAACATTAATGTCATAAAATCATCTCTCAAATAAAGCCAAAAAGCCAAGCAAAAGCATGCATATTATAAAAAAAATCCGTTTTCATTTCAATTTAAAGTTCTGCGCCTATAAAAATACCCGTTACAAAAGATATTAAAATAAATAGTACGCTTCCATAAAATAGCCAGTAACTATTAGGTATTTAAAGGATTATGCAAGCGATATGGTAGCTTTTTGCTCTAAAAATAGTGCATTTTTCTAACGAAAATAAACAATAATTGTAGGTACTGAAACTTAAAAATTAATGAATAGATAATACTTACAATATAATGAAAAGTAGTACGCGCGAAAACTATCCTGTTCCAATCAATCACAGCTCAACAGTTGCTGAGTTATGATAGATTGAACAGCTCCGTTGATCCGTACTCCATAGAAACGGAGCTGCATTTAATCTCTCAGTTGCAACGCAACTGACGTCTACGTGAATGAACGAAATGAATGAACTTTACCTGCTTGGAACCACTGCAATAAGCTCGGAATTTAAGGAGGAGATTGTTTTTAAAACCAGTGTATCTCTTTAACCGTACATAATTTTGAAAGCACAAAAATATATGGTATTTTCAAGTTTATTTTGCATACAGTGATGGAACTTAAAACATAATAAAACACACTTTAATGCATCAAATAAAACATCAAAGTCACCTCTTAATTTTCTTTAAAAATTGGTTTATCCCTTCAATAACAATTATAATTATAATAAAAAATACACCATAAAATTCCAAATACCAAACTGCATCCAGTGGTGGATTCTTTATTATTAAATAGTTAAATCTAATTTTATACGATTTTATTTGCACTTTTACGACGTACGTTTGCTCATTTATTATTCGAATTAATTACAACAGATTTTAACCCTTATCGGATTGCAATAGGAACTATTATCGGAGTTAACGATATTATTTAAAGTTACCAGGGCCTTAAGGGTCGATGCTATCGAGTTCCAACAGTTCAATCACAAGGCTACTACTACTACGTTAACTTTGACCGGCAGGCTAGAACAAAAGGTCCTTTCAGCTTTTAGCTGAAACGTAGTGGGAATTTCATTTGGCGAGTTTACACTGGTATTTTGTTGAATGGATATTGCAGTAGCTGAATTGTGAGGATGGAGAGTCGGTTTCTGTTTACTGTTATATTTTGAAATAACGTTTGATTACAGTGATTGTCATGAAAATCATGTAAGTTAGTTTTAATAGGTTTTTAAATTGTATTTATGTAGATTCGTTTATATATTGTGAATGTGAGAATGTTGTCGGCCTTGTAAACTGTAGATTTCTAGACCATTTTATTTAAAATCCTTGTTCTTGTGACAGCCCTAAACTGTTCTATTAACAAAATAATTTGCAAAACATTGTAAAGGCGAATTATTTTTAAAAGAGTAACCGTGGATTTTATTGCCAGCTCTTTCTCCATAGACGACCAATTGGAACCATGAAACTGAGTAAGTTTAGTTTTTTACCGTGTACAAAAATCCGAGGAGGAAAAACTCGATTTATTTAATTTTTGTTACCTCTGAACTCCGTCTTTTATGAACCGATTTGAAAAGAAATTGAAAGGGTATGCTAATAGGGTGACTTTATTTAATTTGGTCAGGTTCTGATGAGTTGTGTTTGAGCTAGCTTCAATAATACTTAAGTGGTATACGAATGTGTGGGGTAGGTAACCAAAAAGTGAAAAATAGCAACTACAACAGATTGTCTTATTCTCAAAAAGTTAGCAGTATCATTACAACGGTAATATTTTTTCTTTGTTTGTCTATTTGTTTTTAGTAAATTCATTTAAATACATTACAGATCCTAAAGCTGGCGTATTTATGAAAGAGTACTCAAATTATTTGTATAGAATGCGATCTGCATTCAAAATATACCCGTCGAGACCCAACGCGGTTAAGAATTCCTTCACATCAAAGCGCATTATGCCATAGAAATAGCTTTATCACATGAATTAAAATATACAATAAGAAATAAGAGAACGCCCTCTTAAACATTTTAAATCCAAACTGCATAAATGGCTTATTGGTAATTGTTTGCATAGTGTGAAAAAAATTTATTGATAAAAAAGTAACAGATAAATATGCTTACTGTGTTTAATTATTTTACTTTGTGTACCTACCTAAGTGTTAGTGTAGTTTTAAATTTTTACATTAAAAATGTTTTAATGTTTATTTGTATGCCAGCCCATGGCGAAACATGTAAGATCATAATATAATTATTAAGAGTTAGCTTTAGTTTACCTACCATGTGTTTAAGCAAATTACATTAGATAATAATTATGATTCTATTTATAATCTGATTGTGCTTATTAATACGTATAGAGGTCAAACAAAGTTATTTACTAAGTGTAGCCTACAACAGGGGATGAGCGCTGATGTCTGAAATACAGATATTTGTTATATAGTTCAGACACAGATGTTCCAATCTGTTTATAGTAACAAGTGTCATAAAATGTATCACCATACTAATAAAATGTTGTATATTTTGAACAAATAAAATTAAAATAAAAAGGTCCGTTTGTTTGGACATTTAAATATTTGTACGTTTGTTACTCAATCACGTAAAAACGGCTGAACGGATTTGGATTAAATTTGGCACACAGATTATTTATAACCTGGATTAACACAAAGAAAACTTTTATCCCGATTATTTCCAAACTCCACGCGGGCGTAGTCGCCTGCAAAAAGCTAGTAAATACATATGCTTACAGTTTAAATAAGTTTTTGCGTTTATATTTAAAATATCTATTCCTGAAATTTATTGCACTTACCACTGTTTGTCTTTGCATCACCCAAAGGTTGACTGGTAGAAACTGCCTATGGCATTAATTCTGCCTCTGTACATTTGTGTGCTAAATAAATAAAAACTTCGCTTCAATAAAAATATAACAATCGACTTCTGAAATTATTTTTTCTCTATGTTGTGTTTTTTTTTTTCAAACAAACTTCTGCCCAGACAGACATTGGTAGACAGAAATTACCTACTCGTTAAAAAAAAACTGAGTTTTGATAAATCAGGTATCCAGAATATAATCTGTTCCAACTTTCAAAGTCAGACAACAACAAAAACATCATAAAGTTAACTTAAAGACGTGGGTTGCAACTTGCAAGTGACATTTGCACAAGTATTAAAAATATAAAAAGTGACATCTGACTCAAGAGTTGCCATATGAAAAATATAATAAGAAGGAATGTGTAAAAAAAATACAAAATTGCAACGACCGTCGACTTAAAACCTACGCTGAGTCATCGCGGAGATTTGCATATGGCGCGGATAATGTACAGTCAACTTACGTCACACGTTGAACTACAAAAACAAATGAAAATGAACGGTGGACCGAAGAATGCTGGTTTGTCATTCCCAAAGGGGACACAAATTTATATGGTTTTTTTTGGGTGGGAAATCCTCAAATAAACTTCTTCCGCTCTGGGTGGAGCAGGCGGGCGTATCAGACTTTTACTGACTAAAACCCACCCGTGTTCCCTCAGTTGCCGGTGTGCCAGGGGCCACGGTATCTCTTTCGAACAACCCGCACCCCTGGCAGGCATCGGCCCTTGCGGACCCCACCAGTTGGTGCTGACATCTCTTTGAGGCACATATTGATATGTAATACGTCAATTTCATAGTAGGTAACAACGCACTTGTAATTCATACGCGACGTATACTAAAGTTTTACAGTCACAAACTTAACAAGATTTCGATCTCTAAACCTAAGACACTTAGATCTGTGGTGGTCCAGGAGCAACGGCCGAGGCGACGTAGTACGGGTAGGTCGTTGGTTCACCCAGACATGCCCAATACTTAGTGTAAATAATTTAATCACTACTCACAGTACTTTCACACCACACTACTGTGGCCCTAGTGTGAGTTTCATTTAACCATCTCGATCTAACGCATCGAGCGCGTTCGGCGCTTTTTGGCGATGGATTGGTGACGGACCAATCGGAGCGCCGAACGCGCTCGATGCGTTAGATCGTGATGGTTAAAAATGAAACTCACACTAGGGCCTCCGATGAAGGAACATGAACGAGGCAAAAGGAGTATGTTAGTCGGAAGAATAGACATGACTATTAACTAAATGATGTACAATAGGAGAAGATAGCTATGTTCTTCTATTAATTATCACAGTTATGCGTTATGAACGAATCATGATTTTGTAGATAATCTTATATAGGTACTTTGTGACCGTCGAGTAGAAAGTTTGTTGTCAGTGTGATTTTGACAGTTTGCGAAGAAATATTCTTCTGAAATAGTCTATAATTATAAGAACCTAGATAAAGATCGTTAGAAACGAAAGACAAAATGACAGATTGTAGAAGGATATCTACGGTGCGATGTCAAAAATGGAGAAACGAAATGTCAGTTTGTATTGAAAAAGCACTATCTATTCTTCGTAGATAGAAAACGTCACGCTAAGCCTGGTGCAGTTGTATAACATCGAATGTATCGTTAGCTGTTCTGTTTACACAAACAAACTGTGCCGTCACGCTTCCCGAGTCAACAGAGATGCATGTCCATTCGAGCATGGTTTCACACCGTTTCGAGTTTTCCCGTGTGTTACGAAATTACTGACAATAATCTCATAAAAATAATAGTTTAAAAAACTAAAAAAACACGCTTTAAAAACCAAACTAAAAAGTAGAAAATAATTTTATTTTATTAAAAAGCGTGGGGTGCTTTTTGAGGTATTTTTATAATCAATTAATATCAAGCACCCCACGCTTTTTAATAGAATTAAATTATTTTCTACTTTTTAGTGGTTTTTAAAGCGTGTTGTTTTCGTTTTTTAAACTATTATTTATTTTCTATTTTTTAGTTTTGCTAACTACAAAAGCGTGTTTTTTTTTCTATTTCTTTTTTAATTATTGAATTGTCATAGGTCCTCGATAAGTATACAAAGTTTAAATGAAATCTGATCGTTTAAAGTGGGTCAAAATAGCGTCCAAAGGAATCGGTTACATACAAACAAACAAACATACAAGTGAAGCTAATATAAAGCGTGTAAAAACCGATAACCACGCTTGGTCCATGTTCGTACAGACGTATAAATATCGCGGCGAGATTTTACCGCGCACTGAATTTTCAACTCTCGGTGTTGAAGCGAGCATTGAAATTCCAACAGAGTATCTCAGCGTGTCGAAAAAACAATCAGTTCGTTTTTCAACTCCGGCCGCGAAACAGTGCGTTGAGGTCCTACCAGTCTAACCGGATGCAGCTGAATTTTACGTGGCGCGACTGCCCATCTGACCTCCACAACCCAGTAACTGGGTAACACGACAGCCCTTAGCAAGACCGGTTATCAGTCTTTCGGGCTTCTGACGACCCGTAACGACTGTCAAAGCTCGACGAATCCACAGAGGAGTCTCGGTATGTAAAGATGGTAACCCATCCACAGACCAACCCCGGCAAGCGTAGCTTAACCTGATGGATGAACCTTAGCCACGAGCCCCAGTGCGTTGAAGATCCAGTCCGCGAAAAAACATAATTCCGCCTGCCTTCTAGCCTACTTCTAGGGTGATTACCAAACCGCACTGAGCATGCGTGGTGGCTTAAAAAAGAAAGAGGAAGGTAATAAATAGAGATCGGTTATTAGGATGCATATTTACCTAAAATTGAGAGGTTGGCTAAAATGGAATGCGCTTTTGTACCGATTTTTTTTAATAAATTTAATGTAAAACAAATGTTTTTACTAACACACACCACCCCTACTCTTACAGACTTACACCCTATGTATATAGGTATAGGTACCAAACTTCCATCGGGGTTAATTTTTTAATAAATATGCGTCTGAATAGTTATGCAATCCTAATCATTTAGAAGTCGCTTCCATACTATGCAACTGTTTTGACATTCCCGGTGTTGCTGGCATCCCAGGATTTTTATACAACAAAATATTTTAAGAAGCCGCTTCCATATCGTCTGCTTACGGGTAAAAAGTAATAAGTGCAATTTGTGTCATTTCGAATAAATGACATTTCAAAGTTTATGTTTTAATTTGATCTATTTTAAACACATCAATTTAAAAAAACTGTTGCACTAATTACCCTTCTTTTAAGATATACTCTTATCTATATAATATTTACAAAATGTGAGAAGATATCATTTTTACAAACTTACTGTCTTAACAGCCATTGGACATTGCATTTTTTTATTTTACCAGTAGATAGCCCGTAAAAATTACACGCGACTGCATTTTTAACTCAATTTTGTAAAAAAATGTATTAAACTTGTTTTACCAGTAAGCAGACGATATTTTCGTAACTAAAAATTAACTTTATGTAAATATGCATCCGATTATCTGATCCCTAGTAATAAATTCGGTATATATGTCGCACACAGATCTAAACAGAGTTAACTCAAAAAGCACTTTTTTCAGAAAAGGTCAAAAACTATTTACCGTTTCCTGTCCACTGGAGAAGTTATCTGTACTTATACATATTTGCTTTGCTAGTTCTACTAGAAAAATATTTTTTAATCTGTGTTTTTGGTCTATTTTATTTCACATAAACCTGCAAGGGCATTTATGAAACGTCAGAAGCTAGGTGCACGATTCCAATTTGTCGCTTCCTATGGAGAAGAGCCGGCAAGAAACTCCACGGTTACTGTTTTAAAAATAATTGGGTTTTACAATGTTTTCAAATTACAGCGATAATAGGTATGGGAGGACAGTGCAGGCCTGTCAATAAGTACCAAGTACTTAGAGGAATGAAAATAAAGAATAGAAAATCGTCTATAAATCTAGTCTGTAAGGCCTACAACGTTCTCCCATTCACAATATGTAAAAGAATCTACATTAGTAAGATCAACCTATTTAAACAAAGTGACATGATTTTCATGAGAATCACTAATAAATAATTGATAGGTAGTGAGTTAAGGAATTCAACGGTAAGCATAAGTCAAAACTCCCAATTTTTTACTTAGCTCCCTTTAGATCCAGGTGTGCGATGGCATGTACGGATTCACACCCGTGTTTTGATCATAAAGCCATAAAAACACCATAGTAGGTATGTTATTTCTTCCTTATAAGTATTTAGATACGAATCAATTAGCATTAAATATTTCTTAGTCATAGTGTGAACAATGTTTGCGAATCGCGGGTTTCGCTCAAGGTCAGAGAGTCTGCCACTTAATACCTATTTTTATATCTAAATATAGTTATATTATTACATCCTATCCTTCATATTAATATTATTCTTTGTCAGTCGTTACAGGTGGCCAGAGGCCCGAAAGTCCGACAACCAGTCTTACCAAGGGGTATTGAATTACCCAGTAACTGGGTTGAGGAGGTCAGATAGGCGGTGTTCCCATGTAAAATACTGGTACTTATTCAGCTGCATTCGGTTAGACTGGACCCTGACCCCAACATAGTTGAGAAAAGGTAAATCCCTACTAATAAAATGCAAAAGTAACTCTGTCTGTCTGTCTGTTACAGTTCACGCATAAACCGCTAAACTAATCGTCATGAAATTTGGCAGAGATAGCCTGGGATATGGAGAAGGACATAGGGTACTTTTTTACGCGATAGCCAACTTCAACGCGGGCGAAGCCGCGGGCAAAAGAGTAGGTTACCGTAGAGTTTCTTGTCTCTGGAAACGACCTATTGGAACCGTGGAACTACTGACGTTTCGAAACTTAAATAATTTGGAATTAGATTTAAACTATTTATCATCAAAATACCTGGTATACCTTTCGGCACCAACGCTATTCGGATATCCTAGAACCGAAAATTCGAAGACTTGTGAACTACCAACCCGCATCGGAACCGCGTGGCTATATATATTAGCTGATTAGGCTATTCTACTTACAGCAACATAGAATTTCAGGCACTACGATGTTTTACTGAATTACTATAGTTTAGACAGTAATTTGAATACACCTACATAAATTTAATAGCGCGAAACATAATAAGGCTGTTGCCACTGTACCGATTAACCGTAATCTGTGCCAAAGGACCTTTTAATTAATTAAAGACTCGTGTACGGCTCACTTATTACGTCATATTCGTATTATATTACGTAGCCAGTCGTGCCCGCGACTTCGTTCGCGTGGATGTCGAAAAACCATAAGAAAGAAAAATCTCTTTATTGGCATTATAGCATAAAAACAAAACCTATTAAAAAATAACATTAAACAAAGATGATAATGCCAAAAGGGTCTCAGCTCAGTGTAAAGTCGGATAACAACACAAGATGTTCCATCTGAAGCTGCAACCCACGAAGCCACGAGTAGCTACCAGACCCTAGAATAATTTAAAAAAAAACATAGGAAATAATAAATTAGGAGAGTAAAAACATTTCACATGCCTGTTACACTCATATTTCTAAATTTTTTTTAATCTCCCAATTCATTATTGCGGACACACACTTTCCTGTTTTTTTTTTGTGTTCAGTGTGTTGTGTTTAATAATATGTCACTTTACTAATTATTTTTCTAAAATAAAAGTCTTGAATCTAGAAAGCCTAACTTACTCGTCATACACACCTCCTACATCATCTATCTGCCAGTGACAGTCCTGTCAAAATAGCCGTTAAAAGTCATTATTAACCTTTAACGTTCCGATTGCTGGGACACCGGCCTCCTCTGTGAGAGGTCACTTCACGCCGTTATTAGAAGTCACATGTCTTCGATTTTTTTGTTGTAGGACATACCGGTTTCCTCATGAGGTCATGCAATGAATAGTCTCCCTTTCTTTGCCTAGCTTTAAACCCATTTCAATTGGGGTCGGCTCTGCTCGTCATTCTTCGCCAGATTTTTCGTTGTCGTTGTTGACATCGGACATTAAATTGAGAAGGGGTCTACCTCGCTTCTTAGGATCTGGATTCATGCGGAGGACTTCCTTATCTCAGGATCCTCATCTCGGTCGTGTGTGCTTTTTTTACCAGAACCTTGCCGTGCAATGAATAGTAAACAGCAGAAATGCGGGTGTCATCATCATATCAGCCGAAAGACGTCCACTGCTGAACATAAGCCTCCCCTAAAAGAGGGGGATTTGCTACAATCGCCACGCTTGGCAGGCGGGTTGGCGATCGCAGTATGGTGGCCAAATGCATAGAGAACGCTGTTGCCCATTCTCCAGTAAGTCCCTTAGTCGCCTTCTACGACACCCACGGGAAGAAATGGGATGGTGCTATTCTTTTACGTCCGGCACCACACGGAACAAAACGAAATTCGGGTGTACGACACCCTATACCTCTGCCTAGCCCTTCGCAGATTAAAAGCGTGACGTTACGATTATCTTAACAAACAATCAGTTTTAATGTTGACAAATCAAACCATCCCCGCCCGCAATTCACAATTCGATCTCGATAATCGCCCGTATCGATAGGCGATTGTCGTGCCATATAGCGTTTAATCTCTCGTGTGTAACCTGCCTTACCGGTAAACGTTCGATGACGTAACCGCGGCATATAGGAATGTCACGAGGCAAGTTTGAATGCAAAAACGGTTTGATTATATTGTTATTAAGGTATATTATTCAATAACCATAATAGCTTTAAGTCGGAACAAGATTTGAATAGTTTTTTTTTATTTTTTAAATCGGCAACAGATGTTCGTTATTTAAATAAAAAACATGAACGGCTACTTTTATTTTGTACGTTGTTTTTTGTATACAATTTAGTTAGCAACCGGAGTAGGTATCTATGTCAGGATGACAACACGTGCCATTCTGTGGTTTCTGCCTATCCCCATCGGAAGACGGCGTGTATTTGTGATTTTTTTGCAGCCGCATGATAATAAATTAAATAAATCTTCATTTTTCAACTTCGAGTATCCAATCCCAAAGAGAACTTACAAGAAATAATGGTATTTGAACTTTTTGAATTTGAAAAAAATTTTGAAGATTATTTCGTCACCGCAGCTCTCAAAACGTTGAAGGAAATCATCGTGAGGATACCGGCATGTCCTAGAACCAAAAATTTTACAACATGTGACATCCACCAATCCGCACTGGGCCCGCGTGGTGGATGACAGCCCCCTCCCACAGGGAGGAAGCCAGTGTCCCAGGGGTGGGAACATTATGATCTGACAATGATATGTTATTTTCGAAATATAGGTAACATTGTTCGTTTTGAATATTTCTTACGTAAAGTCTGTTTAATTAGGGTCAGTTCACACCGAGACTCGATGCGATGCGACGCTGCGCGCACTTTTAAAGATCACGATACAAAATAGATCTTATTTACTTTACAATAGAGTATCCGGGCTGCAGAACACAGTGCGTTCTTCGACACGCTTTCGCGCTCGAAGTGAAATTATACCTTTTCTTGTTGTAAATAAGTTAGATATTCTGATGCTATCTTAAGGTGCTCTTACACGGTCAATTTTTTGAGCAAATTATTGCTCGATAACACTAAGAGTTCAATCTGGATGAATTAAGTGGAGCAATAACGATAAATTGCCGATGTGTTTCGGCAATATTGCTTCTGATTGCTCCATATATTTGATGAGTTGCCGAATATCCCATCGGTTTGGAAATTTTTAGTAAATTTTCTTTCTATCTCGTTTGTACGTATAACTCCGTCTCGTTTTTGCGAGAGGAACCGGCCGGCGGTTGAGGCAGCGGGGCAGGCGCATTGCCTAGTTTTTAAGTTGCTCCATATTGTGTGGCCGTATCTCTGGCAACAGGTGGCTACATGTTGCCATTGCCTTAAATTGCTGGATGAAGTCGTGACGTAATAGTTAACGAGAAGTACCCAAGATGGAGCAATTTTAGTTGCTCGTGTAACCTTTAAAAAGTGCGCGCAGCGTCGCGTCTCGGTGTGAACCGACCCTAAGTCAAAATTATTATAATAAGAATATTTATTCCGTAAAGTCTGTTTAATGGGCAAAAATAGTTTATGTTGAAGTTATACTTCAACATAATGTCTATTTTTGGACGAAAATCGTGTGTGGGTGGTGTGTGGGTGCACAATGAGAATCCTGACGAAGAAGTGAAATGGTTTTTATCAGGAATAAACAAGTACTACATTTATGTACGAAGAATTAACTGATACTTAGTTGAATTAATATTTCTGGAATACACACATTTTCTTATTTTATTTTTTTGTTCAAGTTTTTTTGTTCAAAAAATAAAATAGCAAAACTTGAATAAAACAAGTACCTATTATATTTTACTTTTTCAAGTATTTTAGGAAAATTTGTACCTCCGGTCGATTGTCAGTTTTTTTTTTTTTTGGGAATGACATTCCCAGGTCTGCCTATGAGGTTCTCGGCTGTTTAACTGGACTTGCTTGTGGCTAAATAAATAAATTAAGGCCTCCAGCCAGGACTTAAAAACTTAAAATTAGAGCGACTGCTCGCTAAGGGCCCCCTGTGGGGTTCGGACCTCGGCATAGGGCATCGCTGGAGGACTGCAAGGGACAGGCTGGATCGGACTGATTATTATTTAGGGATAATTTGTATACAAAGAACTGCGAATATTAACTAGGCAATTATAATTAATTTCCAATTATTACTGAGTATAGATAAGTCTTGTACGAGTCCCTACAACATTTCCTTTGAAATCGTTTCTGAAATAGAATGACGATTTATTTCTATTGAATTGACACTTCCTATGTGACTACACTGAGAAGATATGGAGAAACAAACCCACAGGTCACAGTCTCTTATAAAGTCTAGACATAATCTTGGTCAGATCTTGTAAGGACTACCTACGTAGATCAGTGCCTGAACTGATAAAAAATGAATTTTGAGAAAAAAAACCACACAGATATGACTTAAAAAAATGTAAAAATTTGTTGATGGATGGATGTTTGTTACCCTTTCACGCCAAGCCTCCTGAACGGATTTGGATGAAATTTGGGACACAGATACTTTATTACCTGAATTGACACATAGGATAGATTTTATCTCGGTAGCTTGTCACTGTGGGATCATCTTTGACCTAAACATGAACGCGGAGCCGCTGGCAAAAGATACTCGTAGTCCTAACATTTCGGTAATAGTTGACTTCGTCTTGTTACCTTGATGCTTATACTTACTTGAAGTGTCTTCGTTTCCCCCCCAGTGGGGTTCCCGCATTGTCGTTGCGGGGGGGCTCAGTAACCGTGGTCACCCTCCCACGGTGAAGCGAAGAGGAACCCCAAGGTGGGGCCGCTCGTCAGGGCTTGTGCCTCCAAGCCGACGACGTAGCGGCCAAAAAGTAGGTTGCGGTGAGGTGCATCGCAACTGAGGCGGGCCGCGATGTCGAATGGGAGGCATCGCGGCTGAGGGTTACAGGCTGCGGTGGAGGAGGAGTGCCGGTACTTTTGAGTAGCGCTCTTCCCTTCCGTAGCCTGGACGGGGCCGCCACCGTTTGATGGCTGACGCGGTGGGGCCGCAGGGGAAGAGGAGTGTCGGTATAGCGTTGGCCGCTCTCCCTATCCCCTGCGGCCGAAAAGTGGTTGGCGGCGGGGCCACTGTACTGACCCGTCGCAGGAGGACGTCAGCAGCAGCTGGTGGGGCCCGCAAGGGCCGATGCCTGCTAGGGGTTGTTCGAAAGAGATACCGCGGCCCCTGGCATACGGGCAGCTGAAGGAACATGGGTGGGTTTTAGTCAGTAAAAGTCTGACACGCCCTCCTGCTCCAACCAGAGCGGGAGAAGTCATTTGATGATTTCCCACCCACAAAAAAATAAAAATAAAAAGTGTCTTCGTTTTGTTACATAGATGCTTAGCAGTGTACCTACTGGAAGCGTCTTCGCCTAGTTAGTTCAACAATGCATATTAAACTCAATAGCCAGTCCATCCGCTGAGGTCGAGTATGTAACAATAACAACAATACCGAACTTCGATGACCACCGATAAATGAACTGCTCTGCGAGTTGATAGCTAACAACATAATCGTTGTAAAGTGACGTTCAAAACGATTCTTAGTAGAAGAAGACTAGGCTTCTTTGTGTACCTATCTATTAATCTGGTGACGGTCCCAGTAGGCACCTATTCATGCACAAGTTTTCAATTCCGCTGGACCTTTATGACGCACGGTGTTGTCGATCAGGTTAATCTACGGTTGCCAACTTTGGTCCCTGGATGGGTGACCATCTTTAAATACCAAGACCCCTCCGCGCCTCGGAAAGAACGTTAAGCTTAAATTTTACTAAACGACTTCAAAAAGGAGGAGGTTCTCAATTCGATTGATATTTTTTTATTTATGTATTTACACCGATTACTCGAAGATAGCTTGACCAATTTGGATTTTTATTTTTTTGTTTGAAAGGGTATACTTCCCAGGTGGTCCCACGATCATCAAGTCAGGATCTGATGATGGGATCCTGAGCAAATAGAGAGAAATCTTCGAATTTTATAGGCACACTTGAAGCGATTTGGGTAGTTTTTGGAAGAGTACTTTCTCCGAGTGATTCCGTTTCAATTTGGTGAAAATCTGATGAAGAACTTCGGAGATAGACAACGGAACTCCTCAATAAATGATAGCAAATGGACTGGGATTGCCGGAATCTCATGTTTCTCTACTGTTTACACTAGTTAATAACATTACAGTACGCTGTGAAGGGGTAAGGACCTGTGAACCACTAAAAAGTGAAAAAAAAAACTAAAAAAAAACAACTAACTTCAAAAGAAGTTATTTTTCATTTTGTAGTGTTTTTTTGGAAGACTGTTGTTTTTTGTGTAAATAAGTTTGTAAACACGTACACGTCAATCTTTAAAACCTAGATGAGGTCTGCGTTTCCTATGTAAACTAAAAAAGAAATAAATAGAAAGTATTTATTGTGACTCGCACAGGAAGATCACATACTAAAATAAACACACAATGGTACAAAAAATAACAAACACTCTGAGAAGAATGAATGAATGAATGTAATGCACCAATCCCAGCGTGACTTGACCAGACTCGATAAATCGAATGAACCCCAAGATTTGCACTAGCCCGTGGAGCCTCATGCTTCATGATCTTACAAAGACCATTGCATATCAAGAAGTAGACCGGGGGCGCTGTAATGGTCGGGAGACGTGCCCTTAGGATAGAAAAGGATTCTGAGCCTACCAGATATGAATCCTTGAGTAACCATTGGACTAGTGGAGAGACGGGTCGATCTTTTCACGACTTCGCCGGCGGCATGTTGATTCAGGTCGAGACTTCTTGAAAGGCCGAAACAAACTCAGAAGTCACAGTCTCTTTTAAAGTCCAGACATAATCTTGGTCCGATCATGTAGATTAGTGCCTGAAATTGTGTTTAGAGAAAATAACCACACAGATTGAGTGGATCTGTGCAGTCAGTGCACTCATTTGTCAGTAACCATGAAGCTCAACTCAGTTATTGTTGTCGAACGGTTTCTACTGGTAATGTATCACGCAGTTACCCCGCTGGATATCACTAACTGGGTCTGTTGTCAAACTTGGCTTATTTGGTGAAATGATTGCGTTTTCTGACTCCCTGCTGCGTCGTTACATAACCTTCAGTTATGCAATTAACATGTAAGATATTTAAGGATTCACTCTATAAATCGTACACTTTAGAAACACGATTACTTGAAGATTCCTTGATAGAAAAAAAAAAACAAAGTAATCTATATAAACCAAAATAAACCCTCAATACAGCGTAAATACTTCACGGAAGGTCATCCAGTTTTTGAATAACGTGTACCTATTTTTTGTCGCCTAGTGCTCGAAATTTGATCATAATTCATTTAAATTTATTGTATTTCTGCACTCCGAGATATTTTTTTCTGAACTCCTTTTCCATTTAAACTTTTGCTATACTTATTAATAGATTTAGTATAGATAAGGAAATACCTAAATTAGCACGCGAACCGCCCATTCTAGCCAGAGCCGCCACGCTTTAATTAGCGTCAGAAGCCAGAGCTCGGTGCGCCTCTAATATCATCACAACTTGAACAAAAGGGCAATGACATCCAACGATCATAATCGTAGTTATCAATCACAGCAATTACTTACGGTTTCGAGTTGCCTGAATCATAAGTATAACATACAATGGACGTATGGAACGAATTCCACACAGGTACTTACACACATATCGCTGCTATTGTATGCTCCGAACGTGATTTGACTGCCGATGACGTAACTAGCGAATTTGAACTGTATTTGAAGAGTGTAAAGTTGGAATTCTTTGGGCAGTCAAAGGGCTAGCTATAGCTTTGTTTGCATAGTGTCTATTTTAGATTTCAATGACGACGTTTATCGGTACGTCAGGAAGGCGAGTGTTTGGGAGTTTGCATAATGAAGCAGAAGTGTAAGAAAATATTTTTGACTGGGCTAAGGCGATGGGTATCGAACTAAGGCGATAAGTATCGGGGTAAGGCGGCGGGTATCAGGCTAAGGACGTGGGTATCGGGCTAAGGCGATGGGTATCGGGTTAACGCCACTTCTCTTTCAGAAAAGGAATGAGCTTAATCACCACGCTTTTGGTGATTTCAGACCGAAGTCCAGAGTTTCCTGGCGATGTTTCCTTTTAATGTCAGTCAGTGGTGTCTAAGAAAATAAATAAACTTAGAAAGTACACACAGTCCTGTGGCCTAACTTTGAGACAGTTACATTGTTACTTGCTGGGTTTGAACTCACAAACTTGGGGTGAAAGATACGGATCAAATAAGAAACAAGCAGAAAGCATTGGTGGCCCAGGGGTATCGGCCTCGAATAACGAGTCGTGAGTTCGAACTCAGGCAGTTTACTTTGTGTATTGAATTCTACTCTGAAAACAGCGAAGGAAAACATCGTGAGGAAATCGGTATGTTCTAGAACCAAAAGTGCGAAGACATGTGACATCTTACCCGCAGTCTCCTAGAGACGAGGCCTGTATCCCAGCAGTGGGAACGTTAAAGGCTGATTATGCTATGCTAAAGGCGACGCAGTAGGCTGTGAAAGACTGGATCAAAGACGGCGATACAAATGACAATACAATATGGATATCAGGACGCCTTCTACTCAAAAGTGACCCTTTATGACATTACAATAAAGGATATTCTGCGGTCGCCGATTGAGTGCGGCAAGAGATGAGACGTCATTTCTATAAAAGGCATAAATGTATATGCATAAGGAATTTAAGTTACCCAAGTTTTCCAAGCAGCCGTGTGTTTTCATTCTTCCGAAGAATGCCTACCCATTGGATACAATCATAGTAGATAGAGGTCCCGAAACCCTGTATTTACCCAATAAACTATAAGTATACCTTAAGAAAAGATGGATGAGTTGTATGAGGAATGATATGAAAGAGAAGGGAGTAGGTAAATAGAAAAAGAAAGAAAATACATTGTCACGTGACAACGTATCAACGAAAATAGCAGAAGAAAACATGTTGAGCTTTCCCCAAGTATAGATAGCAGGGGCGCAGCCTCCATATAACCTGATTCCTACCGGCTTCCCTTTGGAAGAAACACTCTTCTTAGTGTCTACTATTGCCAAACAATATGTAACACATGCGTGTGTATCAAATCACATAAAACATCATATAACCTTACAAAACATCACAAAAATGCCATTTTTTTATGTCTAAACCAAGAATTCCGACCATAGCTACCGTTAAATTTAGAAAAAGTAAAGGAATTACTGAGCTTTGATGTTATGTAGAGTTTATGAGAACCGAACAATTTTTTCTTCGGCCTCCCCCCTCTAATAAAAATTGTAGCTTCGCCACTGATAGATAGTATACCTACTAACCCCTCTACCACAGTTTCCTAATTTTTCCTCGTTTCGTACTCTTGCCTATAATCATGTTATCAAAATGGATGTGTCTTGTTATCAACTTCAACGAGCACTAGTTGAGCTCACAATAACAATGAAGAGGCATAACTTACTAATGCTTGTGAAACACAATATAATACGTTGTTTAACTAACAGGTAACTACGATAACGTAGTAACTTCTACGAAGCGTTGTATAACACTGAAGCGACTGTGAGATCATCTATTGTTTTCCAATATTATGGGAAAGGAGAATACTTGCACGTGTGTTTTGGCCTTGCGTTGGAACTTTGTTTGAGAGTTCCTGGATACAGGCTTATTAGTCCATTGACGCGATTTTACTCGCACTTTTAAAACATTTCTTAATTTTTATTTGCAAGAACTTTACACAGGGCTGTGCTGCTGGGGAGTTTGTTGCGCCACGCTTTCAGCTAAAGCAATAGACTGTGATGAAGGGCGGGCGTTTTGGGGGACTGTCTTTTGTAATTTTGACATTCAAAAAGTGCTGACTCTAAGCCTAGTTTGAATAAATGACCTTAGATTTTGTTAAGTTGGAAAGTTTTGTGTTTTATGCAACGCAAACTTTTTGAAAAAGTCTTGTGACTTTGGTTCGAAATTGTACATTGTAAATCCTCTTTTTCGAGCCCTACATACCTTTTTACGAGGACAAGAGTGAGGATATGACACAGTAACAACAAACAGTACCAGCTGTCGAGATGATTCACGGCATTTCACAACGATCCAAGACACCGTATATGTGATTCATTTAATTATGGTTAGGTATAAAATGTCAGCGTTTCTTACGAAACTTTATACCAGAGCTGTGTTTGAGTTTTTACCTTCACCTGGCACGGTTTGCCGAGACAAGACATGGGTTGCTGAGGAAAATTTGTCACACCAGATAACACATCCCACACACGCACGAACGCACTCTCTCTCACAGAGCGGAGGCCTCTGTTCCAGCAGAGGGAACATTTGAAGCTGTTTGCGAGCTCCACATGGTGGATAATGTGTCATCACATTATCCACTATGTGGAGCCCTGACACAGCCAGAAGTTATAGCAGCAGACCCCGTAGAACATGGCGGGACGAGCTGGAGAAAACACAAGAAAAGTGGTTCACTTTCTATCAGTAATTCAGTAGCAGTAACAGATGACACATGTGTCGTCATATTGCTTGTAAACGAGGTAGATCGAATATTACACCTTCTTGCACAGTTAACTCGTTAATTGAAACCTAATTATCTTCGTTAATTACTAACAACTCCATCATAATGCAAAACGTTCGCAGATATTATACAGAAGTAGGTGAACTTTTACAATCAGGTACATACTATCGAATGCGTTTATGGCAATTTAGGAAAATATCACCACGATACCAAGGCGACCAGTACCCTAATTACGTAACACACTGCCCATCATTGTTGCCCTTTTACCAAGCCTCTTCCACATGCAGGAATATAGTGTCTGCAGTACTAAAGACAGAAATGAAAAAATACCATCAGTTATTAAAAATAACATAGAGAATATACGAAACTGGGGTTACCGACATAGTTTGTTGAGCAAGCAATACAAAATATCAAGCTGAAGTTACAGTGCAATGGGCTGGCTTTGCCTGACACAAACCAACCCGTCCAATAGCCATGGAGGCAGACGAGTGCTTCAGTGGAGACCACGTATTGGCAAGCAGCAAAGGATGCCCTCTAGAATAAATGAACCGACGACCTTAAAAAGGAGGCAGGGACTGACCGAATGCAGACTGGAGAACCGGGTGTAGTGGCGCAAAGCGTGATAATTTGAATAATTTTGAAAGATATTGCTAGACCATTAATTTATATGTTCCAAAAAAATGAAATTTGAAGAAATTGCACATGACTTTCGTCTTGTCCAAATTCATGCCAAGGCTAACCCGCCGAGAGGCTCCATTTAGGCTATGCAGCATCTGGTCTAACTGTTCCAGCGTCTCTGTCATTATGACGATGTCGTCGGCAAAGTGAAGGTGTGAGATGTACTCGCCGTTCACGTTGATACCCTGTCCAGTCCAGTCCAGCGTCTAAAAGACGTCCTCCAGTACATTGGTGAACAGTTTCGGGGATATCACATCCCGCTGTCTTACCCATCTGAGCAGTTGCATGGGGCTGGTTTTCTTATCCTGGATCTGGACAGTCATCGTGGCAGCGACATACAAACACCTCAACACTTCAATGTATCCAGTATGCAGTCAATTCAATATCGTTGCAGAGAGGCCAGAACTGCACTGCACTCCAAATTTCGATGGAATCGAAGGCTTTCTCAAAGTCCACAAATGCCATACACAGTGGCTGGTTGTACTCGTCGGTCTTCTGCATAATTTTCCGAACAGTAGAATGTGGTCTATGGTGCTGAAGCCTTTTCAAAAACCGGCTTGTCCTGGTGGCTGAAACTCTTCAAGTCTCCCGGCGACACAGTTCGTGACGACCCTCGAAAATAGCTTATATAGGTGGCTTAGAAGTAAGATGGGTCTATAGTTCTTCAGCAAGGTTTTGTCACATTTTTTGATGAACAAAACCACCTCACCTCTGCTCCACGCTTCAGGTGGTGTACGCTCTAGGATGACGGAGGTGAAGAGACTCGCTAGCTCTCTCAGGATTGGAGCCCCGCCCGCTTTAAGGAGATCTGTCGTTATTCCATCATCACCAGGTGTCTTGTTATCCTTTAGCTGCTCGAGAGCTGCCCTAACCTCTCACTGGTCGACATCCGGGATGTCCTCCGTGTAGTGGCGGCCATTCGCAGTTCTTAGTTTCATCAAATGGACCTCCCTAATTGCTAAGCGAACACTTTCGATCGTCGGTTCTGCTCAATTGCGACTTTGATATCATGGGTTTTGGAGCACCGAAGGTCACACGCGTCAGCTTTCTAAATTTTAGGTTCAAGGTCCGCTTATCTAACGAAGACGGCTGCGTGCATGGCAACTCTCATCTTTTTCGTAATTAATAAAAAGGTGAAACATGTAAATCCTCACGAAATCGCGATTCTTTCGTTGCTTACAGATAAATAACTTTTAACTCGCAATCTTTTTCTGAACTACATAGTATCGGAAAATCACTGCAAAAACAATTTAGATTGCACTTTATGTTTATTATAAAAAGCTATATAACTCATATAAAAAAGCTACTAAAATATTTATTTACAACACTATGATTTCAGACCAGACGTTAAAAACTTTATTTTGGATATCTAAAGGCCAAATTTTTAAATTAACTTTCATATTTTCTACTATTGCATTTAACACCTTATGAATATCGAAATTTTTTCCTTCCGCCCAATCCCTTAACATTTCAGTAATGTTTTCCAAATATTCTATGTTATGGTCACTGACATCGTACACTCCATCAATCACACTGAATAATTCCCGTAGAAGCCTCACACTTGGTTTCAAAGCAGCAGGAGCTAATTTTAAAATTTTGTCAGGATTTGTCAAAATCTCGTCAATGAAGTCGAGAGTATCCCTCTTAACCATGGGGTCAGCATTGATTATGTATTTTATAGTTTGTCGAAATTTTATATTGGAGGTTATAAAAAACTTGTGGTTTTCCAAAACCTCGGTTACCGGCACAAAAAATCGCTTCAAATCTCGCGGCGCCACGTTCATTAGCGTCCGACACCAATCAATTAAATAGTCACTATAGTAATATCTATCCCTACAAATCTGTAGAGTATCGCAGATGTTGTTTTCTATAAAATTGGCAGAAATTTTTGTTTGCTGTCTCATTATTTTCTCTTTCAACGTCTGCTGCAACCATGCCGATTGCATCAGCAATTTTCCCTTCACATTCTTTATATGGTACCTCAGCACCTTTTCTAGTATGTAATTTGAGACATCCATGAAATCTATCATAAAGTGATCTGTAACATTAATTGGTTTCCCTTCAAGCATTGCCTTAAGTTTAGTATTAACTATCTCTGTGTATTTTTCTTCGATGTTACTGAAAGCTTTTTTGACATCTACAATGTCAGCACGATATAGATCATAATTATTCATAACGTTAGATCTTACGTTCCTCAGTTGTTCAGTGGACACTTCTATTAGAACGCTAACGAATGTATCGAAGAGAACGGTGTCATTGCTCGATACTTCGATGTCTTCTGGTTCCGCATAGTTATCTGCATTGTAACGTGTGTCTTGCATTTTATGAGGTAGAATTTGGAAATAGACCGAATCCGCCGTACGAGTTTTTGCAGCGCCGCAAATTGTATCTGTATCGAAAATAATACAATTTTTAGACTGGCAATATCGGTGTGGCTCGACAAGACTCAAGCTAGGGCAGAAAATACTACGTTTATAAATAAAATTGAATAGATGTTCGTTGGTTAGCATCATTTGAAGCAATTTTTTATTTTAAGATATTCGTAATATAGCTTTTCCCAGAATGTTTTTTTAAGTTTCCCAGAAAATTATTAAACTCGGAAAAACCTAAAAAGTGTTTTTTTTTTATAGATTTTGTTTGAACTTTTGGACAGGTCGACGTTTGTCGGATCACTTAGTATATAATATACTTCTGGATTGCCTAAACCTTGCGTCATTACCAATTGGGAAGCAAATAACATTTGGATGACGTATATTTTAATTTAAAGTCACCCTAACCTCATATCCCTAACTATGTTGGGGTCGGCTTCCAGTCTAACCGGGTGCAGCTGAATACCAGTATATTACATGGAGCGACTGCCTATGTGAACTCCACAATCCAGTTACTGGGAAATACCGCCATGACTCAACATTTCTAATGAAACTATGATAATTTCAACCCTGTTGACTGTAGCTTTAATATCCATCCTTTAACCTTTTGACCGCTAGATCGTAAACGCATCAGCGTCCCTCCCACGCCAAGCCACAAATTCGGCGCAAATACCTACAAAAAAGAATAGGGATTCCAAAATTTTATCGATAACCAATTAATCATTGCTGTATTTTTTTAATAAAATATTACTCGTATGTTATTTTATTTTGTTTGACTCTAAAATGTTGTATTCTTGTCGGCATTAGCTGACGGTGGCGTGTTAGGCACGTTTTCATTTGTCGGCTAAACCCGACGGTGGCGGTCAAAAGATTAAGGACGCACCGGGGGATTTCAGAGATAATTGTGTTCGTTTGATCCCGTTTGCTGCATCGTTATAACTTGGTTAACCTTCAGTTATGCAATTAATATTACTAGTGGTCGCCCAGTTCATTTCGAAATCAAATTAGACGATAATTCAAAATAATGAAAAATACAAAAATCAAAAATACAAGCTATCTTTACCCCTTCTCCATATAAACTTTAACTGTGCCAAATTTCATGCTCCTCCGTCCGCGTAATTTTTGTAAATATCCAAAGTAATCTCTAAAAGGGGCAATTCAAGTATTACGTAAACACTACAGGGGGTCGGGCGGTCTTTGTTTGGCTTATTTTTGATGACATGGGAGATCGGGTCTGGATGGTGATTACGTCAGCAGTATTTATTTTTTTACTTTTTAGATTTTCTACAAAATTTCGTCGATTTTGATTTGAACACATATAGCTACTCGTCTATGAATGGCTCGAAGAAAACGATGACGATATTCCAAAATCACACAACATTGAGCAGCAAACATCCAATGTCATCGAAGACTTAGAGCCATGGACTGAAGACTGTTAATTTGAATTAATATACCAAAATTTTATGAGAATTTTGTTTAATTGTTAAATATTATATTAACTGAATACCATCTCATTAAAATTTGCTTAAATTAATATTATATGCGTTAAGTTCTCTATTCCAAGCCTATTCCTTATTTCTAGACTTATAACGGCTGCTCATGAATCAATAAATAAACCAGAACACATTGAAAAATGCATGTACCAATGTTTACGTGAGCATGGGGGGGGCGTAAGAGCTTTGCTTACTTTTGCTGACGAAGGGGAGGGGAACGGGGTTACAAATTGCAAAAAATCTGCTTACGTAATACTTGAATGGCCCCAAAAACAAATAAACCCGTAGCATGGCGTAAAAATACTTCACGGTCATCAGTTTTTTAATAATCACAACAAAACTACTGTTTTCTGCAGCATTTACATTTTACATTTTCAAAATGTGTATTTTTTTTAATAATACGAAGGAAATACCAAAATGAGCGCGCGAGCCTATTCTAGCCAGATCCGTCACGTTTTAATTAGCGCCAGAAGCCCGGCGCGCCCTTAATACGATAAAATAGACACTGAAAAAATTATACAATACGCAAATGGAACTCACATAAAGAAAACGTTAGCAACACGACAATTTCCTCAGAGTATAACATGGTTACTGTTTTACATTATATGTCTGAAAAACCATTTCGATTCGATTTATATCCGTTGTTAAACTTGCAGTTAACTGTCGTTGGTTATTGAAAAAGAGGGTCGATATAATGTAAGGCAAGTAGCCGACTGCACGCCTGTTAGAGCATGAGCAAAGTTGCACGGTTCATTAAACTGGGAGGATTGAAATGGGCCTTTTTTATAGGTCGCTAACCTGTGTAATGGGGAGTAAATACAAGGTGTGACAGAATAAACGCAAGACCTGAAAGAAGTTTGTTCATAACTGACTACTAAATCAATTTAAGCGACTTTTAATTTGGGCATATATTTTTGCCACGCCTCGAGCCAAAGAAAATTCCATCTTGTCTTAAGGGGAACCTAGTCGCGGGCTCGAACTCACTGATGGGCCTGGCTAAAAAGCACGCTGTCTCACCAGGCATCGTGTTGGACAGAGGTAGTATCAGTGATGAGCAGTTAGAAGCTAGTCTACACGCGCAACATTATTGAGTGAGATGCATAATCATTTATCGTACAACAGGCGCATAAAAAATTAAGAACAGTCCTTCGGAAGATCGGGTTTTATGAAGAAACCACTGCATAAATTTTATTGAACTTTTCGATATTTGAGTTTTGTCGGTACCAAATTGGTTTTCAAGATTTTACACTTCTTGATTACTCGCCCAAAGTTAGGTTAAATTAGCAAGAAAAACGAATGTTTGTTGGCTTCTAACTTTTTAATGGCTTCTTTATTTTAGTATTTTGTTTCCGTACAGACAATATTAATAATGAGACAAAACCATAACATGTTTAATTTTTAATGTACTTTGTCGAACAGTGGAGTTAATACCCTCCCGAAGTTTGTATGGGAAAAATGTGGACTAGATTCACCTTGAGGCAATGAGACTCAATTTTAAATGCATAAAGTAATGCTAGGGTCAACACAATTTTCTTAATAATACCAGTTAGCTTTAAAAAATATGTTTTGGTCATTGTATTCTGCTTTTAACGAGCCTCTCATCCGGGCCCGAGTTGCCGTGGCCTACTTGGAAAACCTTAAACAGACTTCGTACCCAAGTAGGTCGCAGCAAGGACAGTCTCCACATATGCATGCAGCGTCTCTCCACAGACAATGGCTCACCTCCCATCTTGCACCGTTTGCCCTGTCACCTGCACACGTGAGGACCTAATAATGGCTGCGCCAGCGAACGGTACCCGCGCTAATTTCGGGCCAAATTAATTTAGAAAAGTATACAGTACAAACACTTTTATGCGTTACTTTTGCCTTCGACACTAAAAAAGAAGAATACTTTGATTGGGGAGTCATGAAGTCATGCGTTAATTATATCACACGTTGTATAGTTATTTGTTGCCATTCAACTTGGCATTACTGCCAGTCCACTGGGCAAGCGTCCATATGACACCATGCGGAGGACTATTTCGACACCTTAGTGTCCATTTTTGTCCGGAAAGAGCACGGGGCCGGTCGCCAACACGATGGTCTGACCAAATAAAGGAACGTACCTCCTCCAGCAAATTTCAGCAGGTAGTGATGGCAACTTCAGACCGGTGTCGATGGAGGCAGATTGTCCGCTTAAAGGCGTCCAGTGACCACGATCCTCAGTAATGAGGGACCGATTAAAGAAGAAGAGTGTCCTTTTGTTAATTACATTTATAGTAGCTAGTGTAAATGTTTTTTTTGGGTGGGAAATCATCAAATAACTTCTCCCGGTCTAGGCGGAAGGGAGGACGTGTCAAACTTTTACTGACTAAAACCCACCCGTGTTCCCTCAGTTGCCTGTGTACCAGGGGCCGCGGTATCTCTTTCGAACAACCCGCACCCCTGGCAGGCATCAGCCCTTACGAACCCCACCAGTTGGTGCTGACATCTCTTTGAGGCGCGCATGGAACACAAAGCGCCGTCGACCCGGGCTTGATCCTTCCCGGACAGCGAGCTACCCATTACTCGCCGTCCGCAAGCCCGCGCCTACGGTGGCCGGGAATCAGCCTGGGATTGTCTCCTGCGGAGGCTACGGCCGTGAGGGCACATGTACTGCCTCTCCCTCACGTGCGCCGCCTCCCTCTTTGCGAGCATCACTGCTTCGCTGAAGAAGGTGACGGCTAACCATGCACTCTCGCTCCGTACCATGGCCTGGACCAGGGCCGAACGCGAGAGATCGCCGCCACCGATCGCCTCCACGAGGACACGGCGGTGCTCTGCCCAAGCCGGGCAGACCTCCACCGTATGTTCCACCGTGTCCTCAGGGCGATCTTCGCAGTAGAAACACCCGGGCGTTTCCTCCCGCCTTATCCGAAACTAGTGTAAATGGTTAGTTGTATAATTAAGAAATTATTTTATTCAATACTGGATCCTGTCCGCGACTTCGTCGGCTTGATATCCGTTGTCCAGCCCATCGCATCGCATTCCATCACCCACCCGAGCCTAAGCGTTCTTTCTGCCTTTTTTTCTTTTTGCTCTTCTCCCAATTATTCTTCTTCTTGACGTGTCGATAGCAATCTAATTACAGTCAGCCCAGAATTTGGCTACGAACTTGGCATTTTCAGCAGCGTTCATCAACTCCTGCAGCGTGCAGGACACGCTGGATAAGATGTTAAATGCCCCATTGTTTGTGGGAAAGTACCATATTTACACTCCAAGGTGGTGTCATCTGTGAATCTCCACCTTAGCAGGTTCTCTTTACTTCGGCCTACCTGAGTCCTGAGTTTATTTAAAGACTTCCAGTGAAGCCAAGGCAACTCATATCCAGGAGCGAGATTTTCAGCAGGCCAAGCACCATCTCGTCATAGGCTTAGCCTATCTTTAGACCTTTCACCAGTGAGCTAAGTGTTATAACGCCTAAGTGTTGTTAAATAGCCTTAACCATATTCAAGAGCTGGGCTACCAAATACTAAAAGATTTTTTTCAAATCTGACTGATAGTTCCAGAGATTACTCCCTACATACGAACACACAAACAAACATATTTTACCTCTTTAGATTATTGTTAGTTAGAGTGATAATAAAAAGTATATGTATAATAATATATCAAATTCGAAAAATAATACTTTTAGGAGCGACGATCTTCGTGACACGTTTAAAAAAACCTTACCTTTTTACATCCTTTTGAACCTAGAATCAAGCAGTTGCTAGGAGGTTCATATTTATCAACGTCTATGATATACTTTTGTTTAGGTGTGGATGAATCTGATGAATCAGCAACAGTTTCCGGTTCCATTGTTGGATGCAGTACATTCGCTGCAATCGGTTCATCCCTTGCTTCAGGTGCATGCGGTGTTTTCGTTTCATCCAATATTTCACATTTGACAACGAGTTGTTGTCTTTTTTCGTATCGCTTCTGACGTTCAGCTATTTGCTGTTGTTTTGCTTGCTGCAGTTGTTTCGGTTCAAGCATTTGTACGTATCGCTTCTGACGTTCTGTTGTTTGCCTTTGTTTTGATTGCGGCAGTTGTTTTGGTTCAATCTTTTTTTCGGATCGCTTCTGACGTTCAGTTGTTTGCTGTTGTTTTGCTTGCTGCCGTTGTTCCAGTTCAAGTTTTTTTTCGGATCGGTTCTGACGTTCAGTTGTTTGCTGTTGTTTTGCTTGCTGCCGTTGTTTCGTTTCAACCTTTTTTTCGGATCGCTTCTGACGGTCAGTTGTTGTCTGTTGTTTTGGTTGCTGCAGTAGTTTCTCTTCAAGCCTTTGTTCGAATCTCTGCTGACGTTGGGATTTATTGATTTTCTTCCGTTCCTGTTGTTTTCCGCGTCGTTTCTGGCGTTCAAATACATACCCGTGGTCATCCCAAATTTCACAGCTGTCCCAACATTCAGAACTGTTGCTGTTTTCCGACAAATCCCGTTTACACTGGTCCCGTTGTGTACTTTTTTTCTTGCGTTTCGAGCATCCCCAAATTATTGACGTATCACTTTCCTTTGAAGCGTCCCAAAGCTCCGAACTATCGCTCATGGTTCCAGCTGAACCAACCCCACCAATTACCTGAAGAGATTATTATTTCAAAACTCAATTTACCTGAAACAAAAGAAAAGATTTTTGTTAGTGTGTGGTTATTTTATCTCATTTTTTTTGTAAAGAATTAAATAATGCCGGTCATTTGGACACAGTTCGTGAAACACGATAAAAAAAGTGAAAATAATGTTACAAATTTTAATAGCGTGCAACCTCACACGGCTGCGCCAAAAAGGTTCATTTCCGAATTAATGCCGTCTGACACCGGTTTTCTAAGACGAGACAAGTGACGAGGAGTACAAACAGTTTACACATAACTAATGAATCAGTTTTATACCAATGAAACAAGTAATCAATGACAATCAACGGTATTCACAGACAACAGAATTCAGATTAGCTAAAGTACCTACATACATCTTTTATGGGGTACTGTGTTAAATGTTATGACAAAATACCTTGTGATATATTGCAATTAAATGAAAGGAAAATTTAAACTCATATTAAAAGTAAACTTTTTAAACAAACATTACAAATTAGAGGATAAAATCCAAAAAAATATTGCTTGGAAACATGCTGGTCTTGTCCCATAGGACAATCTAGCGTCTAGACAAAACCAAACTGGTTGCTAATTGAATATTGTATAAAACTATATTTATGACATTGATTTAAACTCAGTGATTACTTTAACTCACACACTGACTTATTACTTGTTAATATTTTAGGAAAATCATATCCTTACTTTTACAATGTGTAAATATGTGAGCACCATGTATCTATCATAAAATTAATTTGTCTGTTATTGCTTCACTTTCATTCTTTTTACCTTTTTACTTTGGTATGGTAATATTATTCTGGGTACTTCGTTTTCACACATAAATATATAATGAATGTATGTTAAATATTGTGCTTAAAACATTTTAAAAGAGTAACAGTGGAGTTTGTTGCCCATTCTTCTCCATACGAAACTACATTTAGGAAGGGGCGGCTAGTATCAATTCTATTTCAATGTAAATGTTGACGTTCAAAAGTGCCTTTTATGTGTCTATTTGAAATAAATGCTTTGACTTTGACTTTTGAATTTCAACACAATAGAAAGAAAGAAAGAAGGAAAAACCTTTTATTTGCGGTAAACATGACGCAAAAAAAACAGTAACACACAAAAAATAAATAAGAAAAGTTTGAGGGAAACATGCGTCACATCTACGCAAAACGGCTGTCGCTCAGCATAATACTGCGAGTCTGCGACCCTATGCAAGACAGGGTCCCAGCGCTCGAAAAAAAAATTAAATGAAGGATATTTCTTATTTATCATCCGTCTAGTATTTTTCCAAAGACAATGATGGGTTTTTTTTTTTTTTGCCTTGTTTTTTGTTTCAGTTTTTGGGTTTTGTTTTGTTGTAGATTAAGTATACGTTTGTGTTTTATTTTTAAACAGTATCTGCGATTGGATACGGACACTGTCTTTTTGTTGAGGTTTTTCGCATAAAGGGGTTACCTTTCCTTGTTAGCCGCATAAGTTTTTGTACAGTTGTACAGTACGCGTGTCCGCCCCCCACGTAGCCAGGTGTTCAGCTTGGACGTAAGGTAGGATTTTAGGGGGCAACAATGTTGGGGTAGGTTCTAACCTAACTAAATCCGTTGCGCCCTACTTCTGAGGACCCGAGATGGCGGCGCGTAGTGTTCCACGCGCGTCTCTCTATGACGTAAGGGGGGACCACCTCACTCCCCTGCTATCGCGAGATGGCCCGCAGATGCGGCACTAGCCGGGGATCGCGGAAGTCACACTAGTTCCCGTGATCGCGGGTGCAAGTGAGGGACGGAACACCGGGGTGGTTTTAGTCAGTAAGAGTCTGACAGACCCCTCCGCCCTCCCCGGGGCGGAGGACATCCATGAAGATTTCCCCCCGTAATCAAAAAAGAAAAAAAAGGGTTCTAATCTAACTGAATGCAGCTGCATACCAGCATTTTACATGGAGCGACTGCCCATCAAACCTCCACAATACGATACCTCATGGTAAGAGTGGTTATCAGACATTCAGACTGCTGATGACCCGTAACGACTGACAAAGATTCACGAATTACAGATGATAATGATTGTGATTTATTGCAAGTTCGATACTATTATCTTCTCAACAAGGTAACTAACGAAAGGGTTGTTGTTGAACTGTTGAAAGCCATTGCTATTGTTAGTGTGTTACGCAACTACCCGGCAGTTCACACATCAACGGACACTGCGTGACGGGACGGACGCGGCTCAAATCCGGCGCTCCCGGCTCGCTCGACTGCGTGACGGGACGGACGCGGCTCAAATCCGGCGCTCCCGGCTCGCTCAACTGTGTGACGGGACGGACGCGGCTCAAATCCGGCGCTCCCGGCTCGTTCGACTGTTTACTACCCATTGGCGACGCAATAGCGTTGAACCTAAACTACGCTGGTGCGTACCAGGTATTCAACTGTGGCAATTATATTCGTCTCAGTTTAGAATTTGCGTGAAATACAGAACCACGTTTAAATTTTGTGGAGGCAAAGTGAGTGAGCAAATGTGTATGTATTGTGGATTGATACTGTGTTTCCATACCTATTAACACTGTAATGTGAAAACATTGTGAAAGACAATTATTATATTTAAAAGAGTAACCGTGCGTGGAGTTTCTTGCCGGCCCTTCTCTATAGGTAACTACTAGCGTTCCAAAACTTCGGAAGTATTCACAATTATTCGGAAATATACAAAAATTCAAAATTCTTTTGAATATTTCCGAATAATTGTGAATACTTCCGAAGTTTTGGATGCGAGTATTTAGACGGACAAAATGCGAAAATGATCGTGCTCGCTTTAACATCCTACATTCTCTTAATTGTTGCTTATCTACTCCTGGTATGAACGGACAAATGATAACCTAGTATATCCAAGAATGTCCGAGATGTAAAAATGATCGAACTCGATTCGAGGAGCTAAAGATGCACCCCATACCTTTATGTAGGAAGGGTACTGTTCCTGGTTCCACTGATGCAGAAGGGCTTGCCAGCACAGGCAACAAACACCAAAGCTGAGGCCCAGCAATAATGAATGTAACTATGCTATTGTAGAAATAATAAAGGATAACATTTTCATTAGCCGTCTCCCGACGTAACAATGCTTATCAAGGTAATATTTCGTTCAAATTAAAAGGCAATTTTTTTTTTACCTTTTTGTTTGAATCGGAGTATTTTTTAAATTTTAAATTTAACTTTTTTGTTTATTTATATCCGATTCATTTTATACTTATCACGGAGCCAATAAATTGAAGGCAATTTACAGTGTAGTCATTTTTATTTGAGAGAGAAAATAATGTTTTTCTTTGTGAGTAAATGTTAATTTGTTGGTCACGCGATGCTCTCTTGGAGATTCATGTTTCTATGTACTTAGAATCTACCACTGAATTATGTATTTTCTGGTATGGTCTAGGTACTTCGGGTTTCGATTTCAAGAGTTGAACGTCTTTGAAAGCCAGGCCAGGGGCAACTAATCCCGCCACGATATTTATAAGTACGTCAGTGCAAACGTGGTTCTATTTTTTTATCACGCATGTTCGCCCGCGGGCGATGCATGTGTCGCAACGCTTTCGCACTCGACTCAAGAGCCGCGCTCCTAGCGTGACGTCAGACCGATACTGTTATCTCTGATAAGACTGCGTTATCAATTGTATAACAGTTATGACTGTGTGTTCATCTTGTTTGTTTCACTCGTGTAAACATAACATTGAATAAGAGAAGTGTTTTGGTGTCTTTTGAGAACATTATTTTATGTCGGACACAGGGTTTATCTAAGAACATTTTATCCTAGTTAGTTGGTGCCGCACGGTTCGATCGATCAGGTTAAACTTGGCTTGTCACGGTTGGTCCGTGGATGGGTGACCATCTTAACATACCAGACCCCTCCGTGCCTCGGAAAGCGCGTTAAGCTGTTGGTTACGGGTCGTCAGAAACCTAAAAATCTGACAACCAGTCTTACTAAGTGGTATGCTATTACCCAGTAACTGGATTGTGGAGGTCAGATAGGCAGACGCTACATATAAAAACCTGGTATTCAGCTGCATGTGATGTAAAAAAATACAGAGACCTGATATCGGGTGACCACTGAAAATCAGCGCTGTGCTGTGGGTCCCATAGCACCGCCAAGTCGGGGGACGGTCAATGAAAACGCCAAACAGAGGAGGCCTAGCCTTTTCATTAGCCGTCCCCCGACTTGACAACGCCTTGATCAAAATATTACCTACAACTTAAAAGGCCAATATATATTTTTTTTTTTTAGTTTTTGTTTGAGTCGGGGTTTTTTTTTAATTTATAATTTAACTTTTTTAATATTATAAATGAGAAAGGAACTATGCCTGTCTGTTACGCTTTCACTCATGAAATTTCGGCAGAGATGTAGTTTAGGATAAGAAGAAGGACTTAGGCTACTTTTTTACGCGACAACCGACATTCACGCGGGCGGAGACACGGGCAAAAGCTAGTATATTTATAAAACATCGGAATATTATCAAATTCTAGTTAAGTACAAGTAGATCAGAAGAAATGTAGATTCGGAACAACGCAGCCTCAGTAACTATTTAGTCATTGTACAGGGTGATCTCAGGGTCACCAGCACCACACTCAATGATGTGCCGGATATACTGGGTATTACGATACCCCTTGGCAAGACTAGTTGTCAAACTTTCGGCATTCTGACGTAACGACCGTCAAAGACCCAGAAATGACAGCCGAGACAAACGGCCTAATGTTCTTTCTGAAGCACGGTGGGCTCCTGGTCTGTAATGGTGGTCACTCATCCACGGACCAAGCGCGGCAAGCGGAGCTTAATCGGTCGGTTAGTAGGTTCATTTGACCATTACATATTGAGACCCCTCTGTGCCTCGGAAAGCACCAAGCGGACGCTTGGTAATTAATTAGCTACATTTTTTTTTAAATCCGTTTGTTTGTGTAAACTAAATCCTTAGTGGATTATTCCACCTCAAACTCAACATATGCAGTCGTTGACCCCCCAAAAAAGCACCACATCGTTTTATTTTTTTATTTTATCGTGTTGTGTTTTGTTAGTTAATTTTATTTGACTATGTATGTAAATTCTACTACATTCCCTGCAACCAGTGGCATGTCTTTCTAGTCAGCTTCTCTTACGAAGGCGGGTGAATCAAATGCCATCAAAGTACAGCGGAATGTTGATGAGCGCTCAAAAGCGATAGTTTCTAGCCGACTCAACTATGCGTCTATGGTCTAGAGTACGTCCTTTGAGCGTACTCGTGTGGCGAATATTTGCAGGACTTGTTTTCGAAAGATGTTTATCAAGTTTTGGGCCGATTTTACCGAGTTACTTGGGGATATTTTAAGTTAGAATAGAATAGAATTGAATAGAATAATTTATTTGTCAAACATAGGTAATTACATACAATAAGGTAGTGCGCCATGTTTTGCCAATATTGGCATGATAATTATGTATGTTTGTATACATGCTTAATTGATTAATATATTTATTATGCCATTAAAACAGGTTACAGAAAAATGTGAGACCCTGGTTCCAGAGCTAGGTTAAAGTACCTGTATTTCAAAAATCAGATTGCAATCTCATCATCTGCCCAGCGTTTTCCTTACTATGTGAGGGTCGGCTTCAAGTCTAACCGAATACAGCTGAATACCAGTATTTAACATAGAGCGACTGCCTAACTGGCCTCCACAACCCAGTTTAGGGTAGCTGGTAGTCTTACCAGTCA